>CM026567.1:19172479-20372479 GCA_015143295.1 Tetracentron sinense
AATCAAGGCTTCCACTAGTGATGTTGTACATGCAACAATCAAGGTGACTCCATCCTCGCCATCGGATTGCAATGCTCACTTTGCATGGTTGTCACTTGCTTGTCCTTTTACTTAATTTTTCAAAAGCCCAAACATCCTTTCGTGTATGCAGGTTTCTTGAAATACCAACAAGTTACATTTTCCTCGTCGCGACTTAGACATTCACTTTACTTGAGATCTACCATGACTAGATCCAAACATTGTCTCCCATGTGTGACTTCCCTCTGACCAGCTGACCAAGCCTGATAGATGAGTTGACATTGTGTTAATGTTTTCTAGTCTATTCATTTAACCAATGAAGCAAAACAACATCTGTTGCTTGAACTTGTTCCAGATGTTTGTTACGTAGTACAAGTGTATCCAATAGAGGTAAGGAACTCGACAAAAGCAAACATAAAACTTCTTCATCAAGATTGATTTAAAGATCTCAAATGGGTGCATAGAGTTAAACTCACTTAACGCTTCTGTATTGTGATTTCTTTCATTTTCAAGAGAAATAGTCTCTTCCTAGCATGCATTTTATTTGCTCCTGAAGGTTGCTCATATGATTGCTCCAAATGTTGCCAAAGTTCCTCCGCAGTCTTACATTGACAAACATCAAATAATATTGAAGGTGAAATGCAAGGCCTAATAGCCGCTAAGCATTTTCGATCAAGAATATCTCATTCCCAATCCTCCAAACCCACACCATACCAATAGGTTGAGCTATTTTCCCTCTAAGAGACTGGTCCAACTCTTTACCAACAAGATAATCCTCCATCATAATTTTCCATATTGGCCAATTACTCTCAGTTAGCTTCTCAAACTCCATTGTCTTCTCAATTTGTAAACTGTAGTGAACAAAGTATCACAACATCCAAAAATAAAAACCCTTTCTTCACAAATATAGTGAAACAACAAACCAAGGCTTTGATACCACTTTGTTATGGGCTTTTCTACCTTTGGAGCATTTAAACAAACACTAAATAGGTAAATAATAATTCTACAACATTCATGTTACTAAGAGTTTAATTGGTAAGCTATAAATCTTAACAAAAGTAAGCCATCATGGAAGTAAAGCACAAAAGGGAATCAAAATGAGAAGATGCACAAGAGACTTACGTGGCTTGGCCACAATATGCGACCTACCTACATCCACAAGAGAACAATGCAAACTATTTCATCACTTTCAAGAAAGATTACAAGCATTCACAAGGTAGAAAATACCTTTAATATCTTCTTACAAGCATTCACAAGGTAGAAAATACCTTTAATATCTTCTCTCTCACACTTGGGAAAACCCTCAAGCACACAAGGTCTTCTTCTCCAAAACAACAGCAAAAGGAAACCCTAGAAGAACTCTCTCGATCTCACTCCATTGTCTTCATACGTATCCCAAAGGAAACAAGAAAACTCCTTTATATCAAAAGGGGGCATCACAACCATTGGATTAGAATATAATCCAATGGCCTAAAATTGAAGAGAGATAAAAGAGATTTGGCTTCATAAAAACGTGCATAACAATTTCTTCATATGTGAAGGGTCTCCTTTTTTCGAACCGGAAGGTCCAAACAAAGAAGAATTGGACTGTGATCTGATCTGATTGTTGGGAGTACTCAAACAACGATATTTGGGAATACATCTCTCCGTTGAGGATTGGCCAGCGCACGATCGAGGCGGACAATAGTATGATTTGGATGGTCCTGTCTTTTAGTCCACGTGAAAGAGGGTCCCTGAAAAAAGTCTAGTAGATTTGCAGTAGATGCCGCCATTTGCCCGAAAATGTTTCACCTGATATTGGCTAACCTTGTTATCGCTCAATTTCTCTTCAATGTTTAGAATATCATTAAAATCACCCAAGCACGGTCATGGGATTTGTAGTTGTTGGCTCTGCTATAGAGCACTAGAGATCCTTTGTTTCCCGATCATCATTCTGGACATAGATAAAAGAAACTCTCTAATCCGGATCCAACACATTTTTTTGGATTCTGGCTTCAATTACATGGTTAGTAGCCGTCTGGATTGAGAGTGAAACTGATTTAGACCAAAGAATTGCAAGGCCTCCAAATATGCCTCTAGGCTCCACTGTAAAATATAAAAAAATCCATTCGCATCTTCCATCCATGCAATCTGATTGATTTTTTGTTCTTTATTTTTAGTTTCCATTAAGAAAACAATTGAAGGCCGCCAATGATGGATGTGCTCCCTCAACATACGAACTGTTTGAGGTCAGCCCAACCCATAACAATTCCAAGCTAACACTATCATTGCAGCTGGGATGGTGATGCATACCCAGACGCAACCACTTATCCCAAAACCTGGATGGATGGAGAATGCACAATCTAAGTATGTCTCTTTAGGATCGTAACATACCACGACGTTTCCAAAACCGACTTCCTTGATGACTCTCACTCGAGGTAGCTTTTACTCTGACGGTAGATAGTCTTTTTCCTTTCTTAGGACGGCTCACACTCCGTTCCAAGTAGTTTGTGGCAGCTCTCACTCTGGTAGCAGATAGTCTTTTTCTCTATTTTTTTTTAGATGGCTCTCACTCTGCTCCAAGTAGCCCTTTTCGTGACTTGAATTTGAGACATGGAGGCTTGTTTTGATACCAATTGATGCATACTAAAACTGATCCCAAAAGCCCAGATTGATGGGAAAGGCGTAATCTAAGTATTTATCTATTTGGGATCGTAACAGGTGGCTACTCCATGGCAGGCATCCCGGACTTTGCTTGGACTATGAGATCCAAAGAAACCATCTGAGATTGGTTGGAAGATTTCTCGTCAATCTCTTTTGGCCAGAAACTGTTAGTAGAGGTTGTGCAGAAAGTTCTGACGTTGGGGGTTATGCTCTGATTGGCAAGTGAAGACATGAAATTTGGTTTTTTGTAAAGAGGGCCTGAGATGCAGACTGAGTGGGCCTTGTATTTTTTGGTTGTGAGCAGCACTGGGTATTGGTTTCTTGGTTGTACTGTCAATGGGCTGATGGGTTCTAGTAAAATATGGTCCATGTTTTGGGCTTTCATTTCAATGTTTATGGATTCGGGTTTAGGAGGATCTGGACCGGTCAAGTCCATTGAAACCACATTCTGGATCCGGTTCTCGGGATTTTCAATCTCCAAGAGGCTGGCAGAGTTGGATATAGGATGTGATTGAAACTGATTGGCCGTACCTAGGGCTCTTTTCTTGGGGATCGGATTTGGTCTCGCCAGAGTCTGCCACGGTTACCAAGTTTGTTTTATGCTACAGCGAACCGGAAAGAACCCAAACTAGTTTGTGGTTCGTAAAATTGAGCAAACCCCACGGTGATTTAAAAATGGTATTGGTTTGTTGAATTTTTTTATTTGAATTCACTGATACTTTTATTTAGGTTTGACAAATTTATACCTTGAGTTCACATACTGCACATAAAAATGCATTTTTGATGAATTTTAAAAATAAGCATTTGTAATATTTTATTTACAAGCTTAAAAGTATATATATATATTTAATATATTATAAAAAAAAATTGTTTTATTTTACATGGTTAAGTAGCAAACCAAGTTAAATAACCTAAGCCAACCGAAAAATGAATTATCTCATCCTACCCCTAACAAACAATGTTACCTGGTTTGAACCTGAATTCAAACCAGGTAACATTGGTCTAACCCACTCACAAAGCCCATTTCACCTTTCAACTCAGGTTGTAAGTTTTTAAATCCTATAGTTATTTTTAAAGTACTTTTTTCTATAAACTAAGATTACATGGTTCAACCTTAAGGGTTAGTGAACCTTAACCACAGTTATGGGAGTGTCCTAAGGAACACGTGTTGACCTATGAAACGGAAGCCAGATGGATTTCATCCAGCAAGGGCCAGATGAAATCTATTCCTCTTTCCTTGGGATGAAGAGGGGGCTTCTTGCTCCTGGTATAGCACACGACGGAGAGATTTACGATTACTCTTATCAAAGGTTTGCTGCAAGCAATCCTCGTCAAAGAGTAGTGCTAGCCCCAAGGCCCAAATGCAGAAGTCAATTTTTTTTTTTCAGACTGCAGTGTGGTGCAACACGTAGTGTTGTTGCCCAAGTCTGCGACTGGGGCTAGTCCCACACAAGATTTTCCCAGACTTACCTGGTGTGGCAGGTTGCGGGCTCTCGCCACACCCTCAGGGATTAGTCCTGACCCAAAGGGTTGGGAAAACCAAGTCCACAAAAAAAATAATAATAAGAAAAGACTGCAACTGGGGCTAGCATTATATATCCCAGAATTGAGTCGGCCCTTACCGTCTGACTCATCTCTGCAACTGGGGCTAGCATTATATATCCATATTTCTGGCTGCAGTTTATGCCCCAAGTTCGCAAGTATTGATTATAGCTTCTTTGAATGCATGATTGATTTTCAGATCCTGAATGTCTTGAATCCAAGGGCTTTTATACACTGCATAATTGTTGAAGAATTCCCTTCAATCAAGACAAGCTCATGAAATATTTCAGCAAAACACTACACAAGACTCATAGAGGATCATGAACCTTGAAGCATCCAAAGCCATTCATGAGCAGAATTTGGGAACCCAGTCTCATTTGCAGAAACATTTCGGCAAAATGAGCTCCATTCTGATAACCCTGTTTGTGGGTGAAAAAATAAAGGGTCTGATACAGATGAAAGAACCCAGTATAAACCTCTCCAATATCCACAATTATTACACCTAAAATTAAACAAAAATGGGAACTCTGACACCCAGTATGAGGAGCATATACTGTTTGGTAATCTGTACCATAAGATAGTACTGGAGAGAAATTGAAGCTTATTCACCATTATCTATACAGTTAGGGATCACCATGCCAACTGAATCATCATGATCACCCATACCAGTTATGCTGCAGGAATTGGTCAAGCTATATAATCTTCAACTCCAAACGCATGAGATGAAAAAACCCCAAGTTGAGGTCAAAAGAACTCTCATTTTTCAATCAATATTGTTTGTTTTAGTTAGTGAGTGGAAACAAAACTTGAAAACCTAAGAGGAAAAGATTCATTCCATTATTTTGTGCAAAATTGGGCTGGCAGGCTTCCAAAAAGAGAGTCCATGGTAATGAAGACATGGCATAATAAGGTTGAGAAGATAAATTCCAGTAGCCATTCAAAAAAGATAATACTCCGACAGGTTTTCAGATACGAAGGGGATGGATGGAAATCTGCTGGAAGCATGGCATAAAAATTTGTTTCAAAAGATGTTAACAATGAGGTCAGTGAAACTGCAGAAATAGAATGGATATACAGGAGAAGTCGCGCAAGTTTTGTGATACAATTCCTAGAAGGAATCTTCGTATAACCAGTTAAAGACGAAAGATTCAGAATGAAAAAGCAAGAGAGAAACTCGATGCTTTATAGGGAGGTTTGTAATTTTAAATTTTGCAAGTAATATTCCTTTTTTCTGACAGTACATGTCAACCAAGCCAGGGGTATATTGAGAAGAGAGACCCACCTACCACATTGCACTGGATATTGTCGACAGACAAGATCCTACTCACAAAAAGCTGAGGGCAAGAATAGAGTGACAAGAAAATATAACATATATATTATGAGCAGCGTTGTCAATTTGATCACTACTGAGAGTACTTTGCGAAATCATTTGCAGAGCACAGCACAATATCAGAATTAAAGATGGAGTCCCGCAGTTAAAGATGAGGCTCGATAAAACACCAACAAAGGAAAGATCCTAATAAGTTCTAAGATAATCGCAGATGAAGAAAAGATCTACCAACAATAACAGAAACCCATGTGAACACAAAAAGAACCAGCTATGAATCTGCCCAAATGATCTTGAATAGGCTCTGTTACGGAAGAAATAGGAGTTCCAGTAGGGAATCCTAAGAACATGAAGTTCCTCTCCAGGGCCAAAACCTAAAGGAACTATAGAGAGGAGTCCTCTAAGGAAGATAGCACCAAACTTAAAACTAGAATTAACCTTCAAGTACTGGAAAGCATCTTCATAGCTCAGGTAGCCATTATGAATGCCTGAATCAAGTTTTCAGCTGAACGCTTCTGCTCAGGTGTGCCCGATATCTGAGCCACACGATCGCCACGGGATGATTTCGAGTCAAGAATCTCTATAATTGCTCCCGAGATCTGTTTTGAGAAACAAGTAGGTTAGATCAAGGTGATCTTAAAATAAATTGGGACAACTAGTGCCGAATATTCTATTTGAATTACCTAAGGAAAAGAAAACCGAACAGAAAGCATTAGACAGTAAAACTAGAATTTCACTTGAAAAGGGCCAGAAAATATAACAAAACATAGTAATGACCAGTGTTTTAAAACATGGTGTGAGGCGTGGCATTCAGACCTTAAGATGCATGAGGTGAGGCGTAAGCCTCAAAGTGTGAAGCTTAAGCCTCACAAGAAAGACTTACACTATCTCATTTTAATAAATAAATAAATAATAAACAAAAATATTACAAAAATAATTAATTAAAGGTAATAGATACACATGCATATATATATATACTAGTTGGGGGTGCACGTGCAAATTTAATACTAAAATCAAGTGAATAAGGTATTTTGAGAAATATAATTTTGTGAGACAAGGTATTACAGAAAAAAAATTCATAGAAATATTTTGGGAAAAAATAAATCTAATAAGGGTCTTATGGAAAATAACTGCCCTCTTTATAATATAGAAGATATATAGATCATAGGGGTATTTTGGGAACAAATCAATAGGGGTATTTTAAGAAATAAAAACTTGTAGAAAGTGTATTATGGGAAAATAAATTAATAGACATTTTGGATTAAAACAAATCTAATAAGGATTATGGGAAAACTTGTAAGAAAGGGTATTATGGGCAAATAAATTAATAGGGACATTTTGGATAAAACAAATCTAATAAGGGTATTATAGGGAAACTTGTAGAAAGGGTATTATGGGAAAACAAATTTTAATAGGGAAGGTATTATGGGAAAAAACTTGGTTGAACCACTATTTTGTCTTTATGTGATAGTCCTCTTTTATAATAAGTTAATATATATATATATATATATATATATATATATATATATATTGTGTGAGTGTGCATGTGTGCTCGTGCAAATGTTTATGTAATATTATATAAATTATTCAGCAATAAAAATAAACAAAATTTTAACAAAGGCAAGAAAAACTAAAATTTAGATTTACTTTTTTGCTCATATAGATATTAAAAGACTGACAATGTTCAACAAACAGTTACAAAGTAGTCATCATCTGTATATGACAAGGGCTCAAATTTTTTGCAATGTCTACTTTGAAAATTAGAGTGAAATATACTCAATAATGGTTTTAAAAAAAATAAATTATGAGGCAGAAATCTTATAATTTATTGTTTAAGCCTTAGCATGTGGCTAAAACCCTATTTTTGATTAATGTATGAGGCCCATGCCTTAAAAAAATATTTAATTTAAGTCTAGTTATGAGCAAATATAGGGTGCAAATGAGAAACTGTTGAATTGGTGCAGCTTATAGAAACAGTTTAGCCATAAAAATATTACATACAAAAACGGTGGGCGAGACCCATTAGCACTTTTCAACTAAAATGACTTATGCCCGAGTCTACCTAATAAGATGATCATGGCCAGTTGATTTCTCAAATTCCTTAATTATGGCTAAAAGACTGTGCAGAAGATTTGCCTGTGACTGATTAAATGGTGTCTCCCCCTCCCCCTAAAGTTCACAACTTGTACAGCTATGACACAAATTATGGCCTACAAGACAGAACCTATGTATCCTTTAATGTTCAAGTAGAAAAGAAAAATATTTAATTAATTCCTCAACCAAAAAGCAGTGAACCCAATATTTTTCCCATTACTGGTAAAAGAAAGAAAAGAGGCAAACCTGCCGAATATTTGCTATGTTTGCTCCACCTTTGCCCATCACTTTACCTACTGCCTTTGCAGGAATTGACATCTCTAGAGTTGAAGGCGGTGGCAATCTGCACAAAGGCATGGCATATAGGAAGCACGGTCAAATAAATAATATGATACAACAACTGAGACAAACTTCAAGATCGTAACTCTTAGGGTGTGAAATACAAACCCTCCATACGGCTTTGATGAATATGAAGAAATGGATCCATAACCATTCTCTCCAACCTTTAGAAAAAGAAAGACAAGAAATATGAAGTCTATCAGAAGCAGGAAGATGAGAATCCATACAGTAAGTCAAGGGCAAACACAATTCAGACCAGGTCAAGCATAGTAAACACATAATTATATTCATTATGAGAGAAACGTGGGATTGTATTAGAACTAGTATACTTGCAATCCGTAACAAAAAAAACAGATGATTCGACTCAGAAACCAGTCTAATTGTGGGAACTCGATAACTTGACTAGACTCGGAATGAGTTTGGCTAGAAATAAAACAAGTAAAAAGAGAAGCAGTTATATGTTTTTGGTTAAGTGTTGATTTGTTGAGAAAAGAAAGAAGAAATGAAGAGTCAATT
Source organism: Tetracentron sinense (assembly GCA_015143295.1). Taxonomy (NCBI): domain Eukaryota; kingdom Viridiplantae; phylum Streptophyta; class Magnoliopsida; order Trochodendrales; family Trochodendraceae; genus Tetracentron; species Tetracentron sinense. Next base: position 19,180,959 of record CM026567.1, read on the forward strand.
TTCTGAAAGAAAAATAAAAGATATGACCGTGGATCTGCTTATAGGCACAATTGGTGATAAATACATAAATAAATAATTAAAATAGAAAAAAAATCAATGACAGATTAAATGGAATAGTAAAGGAAATACAGAAAAGTAGAATAAAGACCAACTCAATTACAAGGTAGGTGTGGAAGACACTAAAACAAAGAGGAAGCATCAAACTCTTTTCCTTTTTTAATTTCATGCAGTGTTGTCAAAATGCCGCCTAGGCAACACCTAGGACACCGCCTTGTCTAGCCTGGACCTCTATAGGCTAATTAAGGTCCAGAGGGGCACTCGTTAAGTAAAGGTCACCTAGTGGTGCCCAGGCCTCATCCTCGAGCACTTAACGGCTAGTAATGAAGGCTCTTTATGTGATAAATTCTCTGTTCTTTACTATTATAATGCGAGAGGCATGCGTAGATGATTTTCCCAAACTACCCTTATATAAACACAAAAGGTTGATTTAATGTTCTACTTTAATTCCCAAACTACCCCTTGCTTTTGATTTAATGTTTTATTTTAATTCCCAAACTAACCCTTGCTCATCTATCTATTTAGAATCACAGCCAATCGCGATTGAACTCGGGGAGAGTTCAATCGCACCCACGGGTTAACACGTGTCCCTTTTAACTCCTATTAACTGTGGTTAACTCCTTCCCCTCGATCTCACGTGCATCGCACATGCCACTAAATTCAATCGCACCCGTGGGTTAACACGTGTCCCTTTTAACTCCTATTAACTATGGTTAACTCCTTCCCCTCGCTCTCACGTGCATCGCACGTGCCACTAGCGAGTTCAATTGCACCCGCATGTTAACACATGTCCCTTTTAACTCTTATTAACTGTGGTTAACTCCTTCCCCTCGCTCTCACATGCATCGCACGTGCCACCCGCTAGTATTATATTAAGTAAAGTATTTTTACTCTATGGTTTCCGAATAGACTCTCTCCTCTACCTCCGAACTCAAGATCTTTAATCTTTATTTTCAACAATACATGCAATATTGCATTGCATAAGCAATGCCTATGCAACGCCTTGCCCAGGGAAAACTTATCGCCTACGTGTCAGCTAGAAGCTTTGAGTCTTTGACTACATCACCTTTATGGGAAAAAAATGCCCTTGATTTTCTTGAAGATATACATAAAAAAATTGTGTAAAAACAGATTTATCTTTTAAGTCCGTTCAACTTGTACTGAGTAACTTGGCAAGTCATCTGAGCCTGTTCAGGTTCCATCAAGAACAAGTTAATTTGTCAAGTAGACTGAAATCCATCAAATCAAGTTGAATCTGCAAATTTTGAGTCAGCTCGACAAGTTTTAGGACTGTGGTCAAAACTTCTATCGCACATGTCCATTCGTCAGAAAGTTATGTTCATAAATTAAGAAATATTTTTTAGCCTACCTATATAAAAACAATACCCATAAACTTGAAGGCTGAGACTGATATGAATGTGCACAAATTGTAAAGTAGATATCTCAAACATTCAATAATGGGCAGGGGAGAGGGTTGGGATCTACCAAACGGATCCCACCAAGACCTCTAGGACCAGATCTAGACCGATTTCAGATGACCCTAAACATTAATCTTTTGTATTCCTTTACCCTATCAAAACAGATGCAACAAACTTTCAAGAGAACCGTATATAGAACATGATTTCGTAAATGGGAACAGATAATATTAATTAATTTGTCCTATAAGATCTTGGTAGGACACACTGAATGCAGCTAGTCATAACCCCCAAAATTGGTGCCAGTACAAAGAAGAAGCAAATCTTTGCATTCTCTAACCCTGATCAAGTATTGCTCTCCAAAAACATAAAAGAAAAACAAATAGCAAGGAAATCATAAATTCATAAGCAGTGCCGGCAACATACCGATAATGATCCATATCCATAGAGGCTGCTTGAGGAAAGCATGCCCAAGCCACTTCCGGTTTCAACCCTCTGATCATAACCATATGAAGTGACCGGGGGAACACTAGGCAAGACTGAAGGCATTGCAAAACCACTACCACCTGAGTATAGAGACTCAGCAGCAGGGGGATGGTTACGGCCATCATCCCTATCTTTTAAGATATTGTCCCGGAGCCTCAGAACAATCTGAACAAGTGCATCTCTCACACTACCAACTTCTCCAACCACCTAAACAAGAAACATAAAAGTAAAAACAATAAGAAATTTTAACTAAAACATAAAACAACTAGAAAGTGCAGAAATGGACCTCAACAAGCTCATCATTATCCCCAGCACACTTTGGCTTCTCGCCTTTTGAGATACGGACATCAGCTTTGGTTCTCTTCCGAATTTCATTTATAATTGAACCACTCTTTCCAATAATACACCCTATAATCTTAGATGGAACAAGGAGTCTAATGCTAACAGTGTCATCGTCATCATTGTCGTTTATCTTCCCTTGAAGCAGTAGAATTGCTTCAACTGCCATAGACTTCTGATCATCCGCGGACTGCCAACCATAGATGAAACACATGATCAAAATGTAGTACAGAATATAAGAAGCCCAAACTATGAAGAGTAGAAAAAAGAGTAACAGTGTGCAGTGAGAGGGTGGGTGTCTGGGTGGTCATGGCTCACTATTTAAAGGGTCCCACCAAGGAGACATTTAAACCGAAAATCAACCCAAATTGGATGGTCATACCCATTTGATCAATTGTTCAGGACAATCAGAATAAATCTGATTAACTAAAATAAGTTCATGCATTGACAGTTATTTTCATACATTCTGGGAACAAATGTAAAGAAAACAACATCCGTAGAATGGCTTTTCCTGTCCTCCCACCTACTTGAGTGCTTCTGAAGAAAAAGAAGAAAAAGGAAAAAGGCCAAACCTCAGTTGAAGTAACAGTGATGAGACACTCATCGCGATTATCCTTCGTATCATCAACCTCAACACGAGCTCCGCTAGCCTGCCTCACACTTTTGATGGAACTCCCTCCCTTGCCAATAACACGCCCAATCTTGTCCATGGGGCACAATAATCTTACTATTAAGTCCTCAGAACGAGAGGGGACACCATAACTAGAAACTACAGGAAGGGCTGATGAATACATGGGCCATGCACTCCCCGTATCCATATAGCCCTGGTGTTCTGATACATGTGGTGTAGGACCGGTCGCCGAAGTAACAGATCTAGATGGGGGAACCAGATGATCTGCTCTCGAATAGAAGCCACCGGATGGATAAATAGGGACATCCGATGGGATAATGATTGGTGGGACTTCTGGTACAGTGGCCTCTAGAGAAATCTCTTCCCTTGGAGAGAACTTGTACATGATTGCAGAAACTGCATACAATGCTTTTGTGACGGCTTCTGCATCGCCTGATATCTACACAAATTAATAATAGCTCAGAGCTTAGACATAACAGAAGTAAACGAAAACCAACACTCAAATAGAGCTCAAAGAGAAGAAAAAAATTTCGCAACATTATCCAAGCAAGAGAGAACAATCTAATCCAAGCATGCAATTTTTTTAATCATTTAAAAACCAACCATGCAATAATATTTCCTATGGGCAGATCTTGAACTTTTAAAACAGGAAACAAATTACCACTACTGCAATTGGATAAAAGAGGGAAAAAATAGTAACAAATAACGAATTTTCCGACTTAAAAGAGTGAAGCTTTGTATTAGGCTCAATTTTCACCACAACGGTCGTTTGTTACACATAAATCAACCCACTGGATGTAAAAAATTAAAATTATAAATTGAATGTGATGTCATTGAGATCCATTGAATAACAGAAATCTTGATTTCTCTCGTGCAGGCATTAGGGGTGAAAATAACCCCATGACTCCCAAAACCTCCCCAGTCCAAAGTTTTATAAAAAAAAAAGTCGAGGTGACATTTCATCCCCCAGGATTAAAAGCTATACTGCAGAGACACGGACACGAGTGTAGGAGTTAAACTCAGATGCAAAGTGTCAGATTCAGTGAACCCCCTCAAATAGATTCATGGACACAATAATATCCTAATTATTTTAAAAAAATGTTATACTTTTAATTTTATGAATAATGCGATCAGAAATTGCATAGGGAACGAATTAAATCTAAAAGCGTAAACTATTGCAAACCAAAAATGAATCAAAATCATAATTGAAGATACTATATTCGAATGTCAATTAGAACATATATTAAGTTTTTAACAAATAACTGATCAAGATACCAATTAAAAAAACAAATAACTAATCAAGATGAGTAAAATCTGAGGCAAACCTTCGATTAACTAATGACTAAAAATCAGACTGTTATGAAAATTTTAACAATTAGATGATCAAATTAATAACACATTTGTAAGTGCGCCACATATAAAAATATAGATAAGGATAATGGATAGTATGTGAGTCCGTGTCTCAATCTGAGTCTAGATCTGTCCAAAAGTATGGACACCAGTTGTACTAACTACTAAGAGACAATAGTCGAGTCCATCAGGAGTTCATGACTATTGGGGAAAGAATGGAACCCGACAGGAAAAAAATGAACAAGCACACACACCAAAGAGAACACAAGAGATATACTTGGTTCGGCAATAACCAACCTACATCCACATGTCAAGATTCGATTACTCCTTTATTCAAATAAACCTTGAAGAACCAGTACAAAAGTACTCAACTCACGTTCTCAATGAAAACCCAAAGGAGAATCCCTATCTATCATCCCCTTAAACCTTTCCCAAGCCCTAGTATGCTTTAACCTTATCTATTATCTCCCTATCTCAATGCATAAGCATCCCATATCAAACCCTAGACCCATAACTACGTATTTATATGCCTAAACAAGAGACTTAGTCAATTAGAAAGTACCCCACTCGGAATAGGGGTTTCCAAAACAAAATCCGGACTAAAACAACGCTCCACCGCTTAGGCGGCCACAAGGCTCCACCCGAGCAGCTACCTCCGCCTGAGCGGAATGCTTCAGGGACACTTCAAACTTGTCGCGAAACCGCTCGGGCGGAACCCCACTTCCACTCGAGCGGTGGCCTCCAAAAAAGTGTGAATCGAGCCAATTTTTCCACAAATCTCCACCTTGGTGAGAATTTCGCGACACCACCAAACCAAGAGAACCGATTTGCTAATCACCAAGCAAATCTCCAAGATAGATCATCGCCTCACCCACATCCAGGAAGCACCTCTGCTTCCAATCAAAATCTCTCTCAAAATTTTGAACCTCCATCTACAATTACCGCAAACCCGTTTGCACATACCGGAAACAACCCTTTTTGACCTTGCCTGCCTCTACACCAACTGCGAAAGAGACCCACCAGCTACACACACCCTCGAATCACACTTGAAAACCATCCACCAAATTCGATCAAACATTTCCAAAACACATGTGGAGCCTGAAACTTGTCCTCCTTTCTAGAAAAACCTCAGACGAGGACATAGGCACGTCTTGTCCATCAAAGGCACCTCATCACCATTTCCATCCTTATAAAAACCCTCCAGAATACTAGTCCCCGCACCAACTGTGAAAGAGACCTTAGGTGAACTTTCTATCCTTTGCCTAACATCTGGTTTTCGTTTTCCTACAGATTTTGTAGTAGCTACAGCTACCACTGTATTCTCATACAAGAGATACAATCCACCACACTTCTTCCCCTTTATCAAAATTAAACATCCCCACTTAATTTTAATAACTCCACCCCTTGTTGTGTAACAATAACCTTTGGAGTCTAACTGGCCAAGAGAAATCAGATTCATTCGCAACTTAAGGATACAAGCTACCCCTCCCAAAGTCCGAATCACTCCATCAAACATCCTTATCTTTACAATTCCAAATCCCGTGAATTCACATTCAGATCCATCACCCAATGAGACTTTTCCAGTCCTTTTTTCCTCTTTTGGAATGTATCAAAAGATTCCATATTTGAGCAAAAAATATGAAACGAAGACCCTGAATCTAAACTACATTCACTAGAAGAATTGTCCATATACCTTTGGAGACTGTGAAAGCATCTTCAATGTATTCTTCACTGTCTTTTGCTATTGTCATTAAAGAATCTCTCTTCCCATCAGCACGTAGCGCACACTTCCTTTTAAAGTGCCCTAATTATTTGCATTGATAGCACTGGACCCCGTCTTTTTCCTTGGATTTGGAACTACTCCCACCTTTTCTAGATCCTCTCTCCAAGTCCCTTCCTCCTCCCCGAGCAAACATAGCACATGACCTCCTCCAATAACAATGCATCATTGTCATATATGAGGGTTGTCACCAAGTTCTCATATGATTCCGAAAGTGATGTAAGAAGACTCAAGATCTTATCTATCTTAACATCAACTTTCTGCAGTTGATTAAAGATCTGATTGAACACATTCATGTGTTCCATGAGATCAGCACCCTCAGTCATTTTCAAAGTATTGCTTTTTCGGATATAACTTGTTGGTAATGTTCTTTCCGATGTAGAGCTTTTCCAACTTCTTCTAGAGTTCTAGTACCGATTCTTCATCCATAACGCTATGCATCACGTTATCCGAAAGACAGAGGCGTATTGTGCTTACCGCCCTTATCTCAATGTCTTCTCAATCTGCATCGAGCATCCTTTCCGGTTTACCGAACTCCCACTTCAACGCTCTTGCAAGACCTTGTTAAACTAGGATGTCATTTACCCTCCTTTGCCACATATTAAAATCCCTTTTCCATCAAACTTTTCCAAGAAAAATTGCCCAGAATTTTTCAAAACCATTGAAAAATAATTAAACCAGAGCTCTGATACCAAATGTTGAAGAAATAATGGAACCTGACAGAAAAGAATGAACAAGCACACACACCAAAGAGAACACAAGAGATATACGTGGTTCGGCAATAACCTGCCTACGTCCACGGGTCAAGATCCGATTACTCCTTTATTCAAAGAAACCTTGAAGAACCAGTACAAAGTACTCAACTCACCTTCTCAATGAATACCCAAAGGAGAATCCCTATCTTTTTTTTTTATCAATAAGTAAGCATCATATATTAATCACAAAAAGACTAACACAAGGCACAAAGAAAAGGACAACAGAGAGACAAGAGTTTACAAGTACATAAACTCAACCCGAAGAGCCTCCCCAAGCACCCAAAACAAACTAATTAACTCAACACCAACCTTAGAACCTCCATATCGAAATGAAGCCCCGCCCACTCCAAAACCTTTCCCAAGCCCTAGTATGCTTAAATATATTCTATTATCTCCCTCTCTCAATGCATAAGCATCCCATATCAAACCCCCGACCCATAACTACGTATTTGTAGGCCTAAACAAGAAACCTAAACAATTAGAAAGTACCCCACTCAGAATAGGGGTTTCCACAACAAAATCCGGACTAAAACAACGCTCCACCGCTCGGGCGGCCACGAGGCTCCACCCGAGCAGCCACCTCCGCCTGAGCGGCAGCGAGGCTCCACCCGAGCAGATGCTCCAGGGACAATACTAACTTGCTGTCGCGAAACTGCTCAGGCAGAGCACTACTTCCGCCTAAGCGGTGGCCTCCAAAAGAATGTGAATCGAGCCAATTTTTCCACAATGACTCCTTGTCTATATGTGTGTCCACACATATGGGCATGCGACTTGCTAACAGACTCGAAGAGTTTGCACAAAATAGTTTAAACCATAGTTCGAAAACTCAGCGAGTCACCCGAGTAACTTGGCTGAGTTACTCGACTCGGCTGAATTTCGAGTCGTGTCGCCTCAAAACTCGAAGGAGACACTATTTACCGAGTTACTCAGGTGACTCGATCGAGTCTAGCCGAGTTTTTCGACTCTCCATACTAGGTCGAGTCATAGAAGGGTATTTTTATCATTTTTTAAAACCTAAACTAAAATGTCACACTATTTTTGCATCATATTTTTTAGGGTCTACAAAAACAACTTACTATGGGTTTTGTTAAACCTAATTTTGTTGTTTGAAGCTGTAAAACCAACGTACTTTGAGTTCTTTTAACCCAAAATTTTTAAGTTATTACATATATATTCCGAGTTGGACCAAGTCGATTTTTTTTCGAGTTTTCCGACTTACTCGACCCGGCTAACTTTCGGGTCGAGTCGAGTTTTCGGGTTTTTGAACTATGGTTTAAACAAATAATATAAATTAAAAAAACTACATAATTGAATTTTTTAGGTCATGATTCCTATTCCATTAGAACCATGACCACTGACCACTGACCAATGCGTCTAGATTGAAACCAACTTCTTGTAAATTATATGATTCATAAAATCTACGTAAAGGACTGATATAAGATTACAGGGGACTGCACATTAGGGGGTCGATTTGAAATGTTAGTCATTCAATTCAATTCAAACCGAATTAAATTGTCAAATGGAATAAAAATTGGTACCATTCAACAAATATGCTGGTAGCAGATTTTAAAACTTACATTTTACCTAGGAGACAAGTCTCATCTCAAGGATTCATTGCATTTAGCGCGATATTCATAAGAATTTTAACCCTTCTGTTTAAACAGTGTTTTAAATGGCGTTAAAGGCTTTGTGCCTTGGAGCAAGGGTTTACAGAAAGCTCCTAGGTGCATGCAAAAAGCGTTGCTCACCATGTGGCGTACGCCTCTGACCATGAGGAGTAATAAAGCCCCACATCTCAAGTGAGGCACATGCGTTTTTTCTTCATGCCTCAAATTGGAGGCACACACCTAAAGTGCTTGAGATTGAGAACATGGTGTAAAATCAAAATTATTATAAACACTAAGTAAAATATTTTTAAAAAAAATACTAGATAAAGATATAACATTGAAAAGTCAAATATCGATACAAAAAACATTCAAAAGTCAAATAAAACGCATATAAAATTTTCTTTCATTCAACATTGATTTCGCTTGGGTGGTCCCTTGACTCCCTGCCCCACCCTTCTCTCCATTTTTTTTGTGTTGGGTGACTAATGGTTCTACCTTTCTCCCTTTTCTATGTTTAGAGACAAATGGTTCTTCTCCCTCTCTCCTTTTTTTTGTTCGAGAATTGATGGTTCCTCCTAATCTCCCTCTGATTTTCTTTTTCTGTTGAAAACATAGGGAAGGTGGTTCCCCCCCAAATTCCCTATCGGTTTCTCTTTTCTAATGATAAAGAGTTAAATAGAATTGGCTGAAATTTATGCTAATTATATGCAGTTATATGCCTCTTTTGTCTAATAAAGCCTATATTTTATGGGTATCAGGTGAATCCTGTCCAAATCCGAGACCATATTGGAGAATTTTTTAACCTTGATATTACCATGGTTCAAAATATCGTTGATATTTCAGAAATATCGACAATATATATCCATTTCGATGACCACCGACTCATCTAAACCAGGTATTTTGGTTTTTACAATTTTTCGTAAATGTCGATCGATTTATCTAAAATATCGGTCGGAATTTACAAATCACATATTAGTTTTTTTTTTTCCCGTAAATGTCGATTGATATATCCGAAATATCGCACGATATTTCGGACATATTGATCGAAATTTACAAATCGCATATTGGGTTTTACAATTATTGATTTAATACAATATCTTTTTATTTTAAGAATAATACTTGAATTCATGAATGTTCTATTTAGTGATGAATTTTAATAACATGCTATTACTAGTATTATTATTTTTGAAAAGATTTATTTTATTAAAAAAGTATAAAAGGGGTCTACATATCCCCCCTTCAATTGACTAAGAATAAAATGTAGTTACTTTTTTTTGACAATATAGAGAAATATCAAGAATAAATTATAACTCAAACAAACAGACAACGCATGTCACTTAACTCGGAGATACCATTATTGATGTATTAACTATTATGTATGAAATTGATTGTATTTGAGTTAATTGTTATGCTTGATTGAGAAATGAATATAACTTTTTATGCAAGTTACATTAATATTAGTGAATCATACATTGTCATCAGCGCACATCTTTGGCCCTCTTTTCATTGCATCTCTTATATACATTGATATATTTTTTTTAATTTTTTGATTCTCAGATGTGTATTAACATCTATTTTAACATTTCCTGAAGTTTCATTGAAAAAATCTATGTTTTTCACTATTTTTTTTTTCAATTTTTCCTTCCACATGCGATATTGTTCCCGCGATATCGATATATCTTGCGATATATCCCCGATATATCATTTTTCCACAGCTCGACATGATATGCAATATCAACATTTAGAACCTTGGATATTAAATGTTTGTTATTTACAACAACAAAAAAGGCATGCTGGTGAAGTTTAAGCCTCACACATTAGGCTAGTGAAACGAATTACCTCATGCCTTAGGTTTTAAGAAAATGAACAGAATCTAGACGGTTGAAGCAGGACATACGTGGGATAACAATGGAATTCCTCGAGATTTCTTCAATGTCCTTTTAGAAGATATTCATATATAAAATAAAATACTTCACAAAAAAGCCTTTTCTTAATGAGATCAATAACTTAAATTTTATTGAAACCAAGCTCTAGAACGAGTCTTGCCATACCAATCTTACTTATAAAAGATAATTAAATATTCACCTCAACATAACAAAAGACCACTTAATACTTTCCTAATGAGTACAGAGGACCATTTAATGATAATTAATATTTTGCATAATATACAAACATCAAGAATTGATGCCAGGTAATGTTTATCTAAACGGTATAATACGAAAGTACCAAGAAGAAATGAATTCCTACTTAAGTTTTCGAAATTAAAAAAAAAATTGTTATCAAGGCCTATTTGATGAATTAACTGTGAGTTTCAGAGTTATATGACTATACCACCTCCACATTCAGGCAGACAAAAACAATGAGCATATATGCATATATTTTTCCAGTCAAAAGTAGTCATAACATGAACAAATGGTGCCATCAATTGAAAAGAAAAAGGTGGAAGGATGAACTTCCGAGCTCCACAATGAGAACCAAATATTGTGGGAGCATAGTAACCAAGTTGATCCCAGACCTATAAAAAGTTCATGATCGAGGGTTCAAGAATTATTCAGCTAGAGAAAATTTTGAAAGAAAATTCAAAAAATTTGAAAAAAAGAATGGAAAATTTCCAACCAAGATATGAAAAAATAAGATGACTAATAATGAGAAATAATAGAAAATATATGTCATATATTAGATATTTCATCAAGACTTAATAATCCATGACTTTTTCATAAAGTTTCGATTTTTGCAACGTCATTAATACTTCGTTAATTAATCGTTTGAAAAAAAAGTCATGAATTATTGAGAATTTAAAAAAAAAAATTGGAGAACTTTATTACTATGTGTGGGAGTAAGACTAAGAGAAACTCATGGACACAAATGAATATAGCATACACAAAGGAAGACAACCAAATTCAATATCAAAAATATTTTTTGAATCATATGACAACTTTAACTGAGTGCTCCTGGTTCAAAATAAACATTCCTTCTCAAACTGTGAGAGAAGGAAACCATTCCTCCTTGAATAATTCACGAAATTTGCGACTTTTTCATAAAGTTTCAATTTTTTAAAAAAAGTCATGAATACTTCGTTAGTTAATCGTTGGATAAAAAATTGCGAACTATTGAGAATTTAAAAAAAAATTAGAGAACTTTATTACTATGTGTGGGAGTAAGACTAAGAGAAACTCATGGACTCAAATGAACATACCATAAACAATGCAAGACAACCAAATTCAAAAGATTTTTAGTACTATGGACATCCTGAATCTATGAAAAGATAATCTTTTACCTCAAAAATCTTCAAGTCATGGGGAAGAGATAAAAATAAAATATTTTACCTCTTCTCATCTCTTCCTATTTTTTCCTAGTTTCACTCGATCCTCTTAGCTTAATGTTTCTACTTTCAAGTTCCAATTTAGTAATATCACTTAAAAAGGGAAAGAAAAGGGTTTGGGTCCTATAAATATGCATATATACATCCTTGGGGTTTCCATTTAAGTGACCCCAAAAACCGACACAAAATCCCATAATTTTGGGAGTTTTGACAAAGTTTACTTTATACAAATGAGCATGACAAGGGTGTTTGAATCACGATAGAGACTTCATGAAATGGAGTGTCCTAGTCAATAAGGTAAAAGTGAACACCTCAAAACAGGTTTGAGCTTATTGCTACATGGAAATGACTGGATGTAGCATAATCTAGATCTTGCACAAATCTGTATATTTTTCATGTTTTAATATTTGTATTTTATAAAACCTTTTGCACACACGCAAGCACGGGCACAAAAACGATGTTAAGTTTGGCTTATCATCAAATAAATTTACAACGTAGTTATCTATCGAGAATTGGTCAATATGTTAAGAGTACAAATTTACCATAACAAAGTTGTCGAAGTCCATAGCGCATGAATGAGTCGGGTCATTGGCGTCCTTGGGGGTAACTTTTATGTTTGCCCTCGTCTTGTTTCTCAATTTTTTTATAGTTGCTCCAGATTTACCAATGACATTCGCAGCTTGGCTAGTCGGGACAAGCATTTGAACTTCCTCCTTATCCTTATGTTTCTTGTCAGAATCCCCAATTGTAGCAACTGTATTAGCTATGGCAGCATGCACTTTGAGAAGAGCATCCTGGGCAGGGCAGAGGGGCTCTGAGTCATAATCATCATCATCAACATCTACCTCATCCTTGTCCTTAACATAGCAATACATAGTTATAACCCTCTCCTTAGCACCTGGAAATGGGTCCACAACCTTAATCTTTGCTCGTGTCTCTTGCCTTATCGAATTTATTACCTTCCCTCCCTTACCAATCACACTACCAATAACAGCATCTGGGCAGAGTATCCGATAGACAACCAATTCATCATCCCTATCCCTTGCATCATCTTTATTGCTTGGCCTTCTCTTCTGGTACTTCTCATCCACATCATGGTCCCTCCTCTGGGAACGAGATCGCTTGCCAGTCTCACCCATTCTGCCAAGTCAAAATAGTTGCCTGTATAGAGAATTGTCTCCTGATCAGAAAATGCAGTAACAATGCAAGTAAAATTGAAGTGTCACAACTTAAAATATGAGTTTTGAGATGGGCAATCTTAACAAGCTCTTCAGGTGTAACAACACCCAAGAAAAACCAATATTTATATATATATATATATATATATATATACACATACACACACACACACAACCTCTTCAGGTGTAACAAAGCCCAGGAAAAACCAATATAAAAGATATTCAAACACCAGACACACACATGTAACAATGCCCACGAAAAACCAAAACACACACACATATATATATGTATGACAGGGGCATCCAGACTAACACAACCCAAACTCATCAATACCACACACACACACACACACATATATATATACAATGGTGACAGGCATCCAGACTAACACAACCCCTACTCATCAATACCAACAGTTCAGTCAGAGCAGTCAAAATTATAGAATCAGCTCATTAAGTAGATATTTCAGTATAACTGGAGCGTGGCGAAGGCCGGGTTCAAGGCCTGAGTCTACCATTTAAATACCTAGTAACTAAAACCCATTCCTATGCTGTAAAGGACACCCCATATATTCTTCTTATTAAAAGAAGTGATTTTGAATCGAAAAATTAGAATATGAACAGGAAAAATCATCTGAATCAATGCATAAAAAGACATAATAGGAAGAACATACTAAATCTGGATATAGTCTTGTATGTGAGAAGTGGGATGCATAAGAAAACTAGGGTTTCCTCAGTGGTGTTGCAGTGAGAAACCCTAGCCCCAGGAAAAAAGAAAAACTATAGATGCGAAACCCTCAAAACAAGCAATATTCTTGCTGAAGAAAATCGGAGAAAAACGCTAACCATAGAAAAGCTAAGAACTTGAAATAAACCCTAGCAAGAAACGTACCTTTAGAGAGAAAAACCCTAGCTTAGAAAGTAGACTAGTGTTCCTGTGCTTTGGTTGTAAGCGAAAGTTCCAATTTTTCGATTTGGGTTATGTAGGGTTTTCCCAAACCGGTTCGTGCGGTTTCTTTTGGATGGAACCGGCGAAAACAGGTTGCTTGATTGCATTTATTGGGTCCGAGTCGGACACGTGACCTAGTTCGGGCCATCTATGTTAGATCCATAAACAGAATTTGCTAAAGAGTAAGAGATAGGATCTCAGCCAATTGGAATTGCATTCAAGCTAATTCAGCTGCAATTGTGGCTTGAGAGAAAATGAGTGGTAAATTCAAATTTTGAAAATATATCATCCAATCAAACATATGCAATTGATTCAGCTTGAATGCAATTGCAATTGGATGTGATCCTATCTCAAAGAGTAATGCTTCAGCGCCCCTAACCCCTAACCCTTGCCTAGGGGCTGTCAATCTGGACCTTTGATGAGGGGCCGCCCTATCCGGCCCTTCAAAACCCACAAAATAAATGCTTGTTTTTCCCTTAATGAGGTAATAGGGCCAAGTCGGGCCCAAGCTTGCAAAACACACGGCTTGGACAACCCTCGATTTTATATGTTATATCATATATAATACTAGCGGGTGGCATGTGCGATGCATGTGAGAGAGGGGAAGGAGTTAACCACAGTTAATAGGAGTTAAAAGGGACACGTGTTAACCTGCAGGTGCGATTGAACTCTCTCCGAGTTCAATCACGATTGACTGTAATTCTATTATTTAAATAGATAGATGAGGGTAGTTTGGGAATTAAAGTAAAATATTAAATTAAAGTTTTATTTTATATAAGGGTAGTTTAGGAATGTCGGAAAATTCAGGCTACGCCTGCCTCTCCCATTATAATAGTAAAGAAGAACTTAAGACTTATAATTACTTAAGAGACTAAGTTTTGTATAAATGTATAACATATTAACATTGTAGTGCAATATCTTTCTAGAATGTTTTTAATATAGTAACTTGTAATGTTTGTTTTTTTTTAAATCTAATAGAGGCTAAAATTTACTGAGTGTATATGTAACAGGCTAATAGTGTAATGTAATTCTCGAATATTTTAACGTTACTAATACTAACAATTTAACAATAACAATTGGGGGTATTACTAATACTAATAATCTAACAATACTAAAATTTTGTCGTGTTGTCATTTGAGTTGCATTGTCGGTCCCAAAGTCTGAATAAAGGAAGAGGGTTGTATATCAACTTAGCAATCAATGTAAAAAAAATCGCTAAAACATGATATAATTTTTTTTATTCTTTTGACCCTGACTTGGCCCTTGTCCTTGAGGATAGGCCTTGGGATTAACCAGTTCAGGCCCTCCAAGGGCTAGGGCGTCATTGTTGGACTTGTACACCCTCGAAAGCCAATATAAGACTTTTCTATATTTATTAGAAAAGTATCACATTCACACAAACTATATATGAAGGGTATTTATAATTGTTAATGTTTCATTTAATAATGACATAAAGTTCCTTAGGTAACATTGCAGGAAAATCATGCAAAGGTTACGAGAAGATATGATTTTTCAGTTCCTTGTAAATCTAATAATGTTCTAAGTCTTTAGAATATTGATTGGGCGTCATACTTCATTATGACTTGCACATGTGTAGTTGTATAAGATAGTGTGATGAATCTCATTCACAGAGAATGTTGACTCTTGACTAACATGTGAGTATATATATGCAGTAGGTACATAATATTGAACGGGGTCACTAGTGGATACCCTATGAAATACACTGTCAGATTGTAATAGGGTTATCCATTCAACAAAATTATCCTTAGACCTGAGAGGTTAACATTTTCTCAAACATATGTCTATATGGCTTTGATATGTCAATCGGCAATGTCCAATACACAGGAATAACTTCAGGTACGTTGGGTCATGTACACAGTGTTTAGAGAAGTATGTAAACACTCAATAAGGAATCAATTACTCCTTAATTGGAGGTATTGATATCAAGATGATACTTGTTGAACTAAACTCAAAAATCCAGTACTGCTATACGACAAAATGGTCTTTATCGAAGTTGATATTTTCAATATAAAAAAGTATATGTATATATCAGTTTTTTTCTAATGTTTCTTCAAAAGTGTTTTGGAAGTTCAGTTTGATGAAAAAGTATCATGAGAGAGTTCTATTCATAAGCTAGGGACTAGACAATGGACTTGTTCTAATCTTAGAAGCTTATATGTGATATCGGATTTGTGGAAAGATTTATTTGTAAATATATTATAAGAAAGGACTTGCAAGTAATTCTCTAATTTCTGGAGGTTGATCACAATGTGTTAATGGAATTATTGTGATTAGTGGAAGTCAGGGACTTAGATAACATTCTATGATTCAAATAGAATTATTAATAGAATTATTAGAAAGTACTATTTCTTAGCAACGAGGCTATAACCTAAAGGTGAAGCATTTCGTCCCACAACCGGAAATAGGAGACCCCTTTAGATCCCACACACTAGGACCTTCTCAATTTTTTTATTTAATTTGGAATTAAATTAATAAATTTCTCAATGTAATTTACTATATAGCATAGTAAAACTCTTTTAGAAAAGATCCACATAAGATGTGGAAAAGACCAAATGGGTAGGATCCGTATGAGATATGGATAAGGCCAAAGAAAAAAAATATAGACACAACCATGAAGAAAAGGGCGAGAGATGTGGGGCCCAACTAGGGTGGGATGTCCCACATCATCCATTATTCTTTCTCAAGTTAGTTACTAATTAGATTAGTTTCTAAATTGGTTATTTGATTCGTAAATGTTAGGAAGAGAGAATAGATGAAAGATAATTTCTAATTAGATTATAAGAATTTCTATTTTGATTTAACAACCTTAATTGGATTAGGAATTATAATCATAAAAGAATTAGAAAATAGAGTTTATCTTGTTTTTTAAGTTAGCAAATTAAAGGGTCTTTAAATAGATCATTAAGGTAGAATGTCCAACCCTAACCATTATTAGACATTCTCTTATCTCATATACTTCCTCTCCCTCTCTAAAGTGTACGGCCTCTTCTTCTATTTGTAATATTGTGTTGAATCTTGATTCTTTGAAGATCAAGATCATTTCTTTGAAGATCAAGAAGATTTCTTTGAAGATTAAGATTGATTCTGATCAAGAAGAGTTCTTTCAATAAAAAAAAAAGATTGATTAAAAAGCATTGATCGGAATGGCCATTAGCTTCCGTTGGAGAAAAGTTTTGGAGATTTATAAAAGGTTTGTGTGAATCGACAGGAGACTTCACACTTGAGGAGTTTTTAAGTATACTTTCTCACACCATGAATTAATATGAGAAGATTTTGATTAGATCAAAATTAAGTTTGAATTAAAAATAGTACTTCAAAATTTTTTATATTCATGCCTTTCACTCATCTCGGTGAATGAGTTGGGCTTAATAAGCCATAGGCCTTGGCCCGGCCCTATTATTGCCCTATGCGTTAGGGGTGATAAACGAAATGACCTGCTCACAAATAATTCAAGCTTGGTTCATTAAGAGTTTATTTGAACTTGTTCATCTAATAAGCAAATTGAGTTCAAACTTGATCTTCGAGCTCGTTAACTGAGCTTGAACATCCATGTACTCAATTCGTTAAATGCTTGGCTCATTATATATATATATATATGTGTGTGTGTGTGTGTGTGTATATATATATATATGTGTGTGTGTGTGTGTGTGTGTAGAGACCCGAATTTTAATTTATCGATAATTGTTTTATTCATGTGAAGTATGCAAAAATAAGAAAAATAAAAAACAAAAATGTTACCTAAGGATTAGACCATAGAGGGGGGTGATTAGAGGTTATGACAAATTTAAAATTATTCATAATTCATTAAGTGAAATTTTAACTAAAACTAATTAAAAGGAATCAGAAACTATGCAATTCTACTCAAACAATATAAACAAAAATATAAAGAGAATGGAGAAAGAATGCAAATACAAAGAATTTGTTCTCGAGGTTCGGTAAACCCGCCTACGTCCCCACCTTAAGCTTTTCTGTTCAAGGATTCACCACATTTTACTCAAACACACAACCTTCTTTCAAGTGAAGACCAAACCTTTTACAATCTCTCTAAGAACAATCTTCTCTAGACTTAGTCTACTTTTCAGGTAGTGACCAAACCTTACAAAGCTTTCCGCTTCAAGGACAAGACTCCCATAGATGTCCTGATTTCAACACATGTGTATAGAAGTGTTTTACAATCACAAAGTGCTCCTAAAACGAGCTGGATGAATACAATAATGTTTACTATGAATCTCTCAAAGATAGGAGTTGAATAGCTCAATAACTCGGATTTGAGATTTATAGGTTATAACTCGATAGAATTGAAATCTAAGCTTTGGAGTAATGGATTTAATTATTGGAAGTATTAAAGTTCTTTTTTCATTCATAATTAATCATATTTATAACTCTTGCAAAAATATAGCCGTTGGAGGTCACCCAAAACAAAAGAGCTGTTAAAAACTAGTCGTTACAGGCTATTTTCGGCTTTTCCCGCATGAATTTGTCGACAAGTCTGACTGGACTCTTTGCATTCATTGACGAGTCTCAAGAGAGAAAGTTATAGAACTTTCTGTAACTTCATTTGTCGATAAGTCTGATTTGACTCTGAGCATTCGTCAACGAGTCTTCTATATTTTTCTGGGAAAACTCTCATTTGCTTAACCAATTCGATGAGCATGATTTCCTAGGTCTTATACCTTATCTTAATCATGTTTTTTGTCATATTTTAGGTCTTTAGATTGATATTCAACTGAGTCTTAAGGCACATATGGTCAATCTAAGAATTGAGTATCCAAACAACCAAACTTTGAAAATTTCTTACATAACTCATAAATACTCTCTAAGACTAAAAAATAAACTAATAAACCTTCTAGAGAGTCTCCATTCTTCATTCTTGATCTTGAGCAAATTTAACTTTAGCTTCATCATCAACCTTCAATCTTCTTGATGATCTGACTTGGACTTTGGCTGTTGATATGTTCTTTAATTATCTTCAATGTGATCCAACTTTATCAAATAGCTTGGCTTTGACTAGATTTGAATATTCTTAATAGATGGAGTATTTTTCATGTTTTTTCATTGAATGACTTGTTAATACTCTTAGTATACTGAATTTCACATAAACTCAAAGAGACATTAGTAACACAAAATATCATTACATTATTGTTTCATCATTAAAATCATTATGGAGACCTAAGGTGAAAACCTATAGAGGCTAACAATTTCCCCATTTTTGATGATGACAAAATAATGTAATGAATTGTGAATAAGCTTCCCCTTAATATATGGATTTAATAAACTTTTTGAGGTTAGCTCCCCCTAAACATATGCATTAAGATAAACTTTTCACTTCATTGCATATTTTAGATAAACCATTTATTGATTCAAGATTCCAATATTTGATGCATTTGATTAAGTCATTTCAAACAATTGAAACCAATTTGAATATGTTTTTTCAGCTCATCATACCAATTGAAACTATTTAGCACATAATACGAATTAAAATTAGTCATTCTTTTATAGGCTCAAGATAACAATTAAAATTAGAATACCAATTAAACTTAGGGGTGTAGGAATTATCATTCCATTATCATTTTTCTCCCCCTAGCATCATCAAAAAGCATAAACATTGCATTACATGATACCAAACAAAGTAAAACATATCATCTCTACTATTATAAAGCGGATGGGGGCGTTCAAAACGTTGATTAAAAATTTGTTTGCCAAAATTACCCCTATGAATTTTATTAGTTTTACAAAACTTTGAAATTATTTAATGGTCTTTTAGTCTTTTCAATTTTTCAACTTCTTTACTACTAAAGACTTAACCAAAAAAAAAAAAGGATTCATCTTCTTCTCTTCATGCCCTAGCTGCGATTTCCTCTTCTCTTCCTTTCTCCTTCTTCCTTTTTTCCCCTTTGCACATAGCTAATCCGACAGTCCGCAAAGCAATTTCTTAGAGGAAACCTTCCACCTTTGCAATCGGGTAACAGTTAATCCAACCACAATTTGCAAATCACCTTCTTCGGCGGCTCTTTTTCTTCTTTGCTCTTTTCCGGCACCTCATTTCATTTCAAATGAAAGTTATTGCTCCATCAACCATCAGCAAGCGTCGTAGAATTAGATTCTCATCTCAACTAGATTTTGAGCTCTTGGTAAGAGATTTAAAACTCTTATTAGGGTTCCGTTCTATCTAAAACTGTTATTGGAAATTTTTATTTCCAAAATGTTAGTTTCTATCTCTATTAATATAAGGAGAATGAATCTGTTCTAATATTTGAAGAGAATGGGTTCTGTGCTATCAAAATTTAATTTTGTTTTTAATACTAGATTTCTAATATGTGCTTATTTATTTTCTATTATGTTTTTTTTGAATTTACAGTTTCAATGTCTTAAAAAACTTTAGGTGGTCTCTAATCGTTTAAAATTTCATTTTAAAACAAATTATTTCTTTTTAATTTAGTTTTAGGTCAAGAAGATTGAGTAGAGGTTGAACATTTTTTTTTATGGTGGCGGGTATGGAAGAGTGCTCGAACTCGACTGTTTTTTATTAAATTTAGTTGTAGGCGAGGTTAACTTGTCGACCATCTGCTCAAATGTCCTAGCCCAACCATCTCTGTAGGTCAAGAAAATTGAGGAAAGGTTAAACATCTTTTTATTTTATTTTATGGTATATAAGGCATTACATGGTGTTTTATTAAATTGTTGTTCTCCTTTTTGTATGAATTATAGTCAACAAAATTTTTATCAATTGAGAAGTGCCACCATTTTTTTCCTTATTTTCCAATCTTTATGGTTATGATGTACTTCAAAAGCTTGAAAGTTTCTTAATAGCCTTATATTTAACTGCATAATTGCTTGCTTTTAATTTTGAAGATATAAAGTTTTTGATGTTATTCTTATTTGATGTGTCCATTAATGGTAAGATTTTCAAATTAGTTACGTTTTAAGCTTAGAATTTGATTTTTTTTTCTATTCTTCTTTTAGGAAACAAGCATGAAAGAGATGTCACACGCCTTAGCATCTATAGTTGAACAGGTGCAAATATTACTCTCCAATAAGCTACATTTGTTCGTACACGATTTTATCCTTTAGTGGTTAATCATTTTCTACAAAGAACATTACGTAATTTGGACAAAGTTATGTAAATTATTATTATTATCCATTTTACAAGTAAATAGTCAAATATTGTAATCTCCAACGGACCATATATTTAATTAATTTCCTTTAATTAGAATCGATTTAATCAATGATGTAGCTTACAAAAAAGTTATATAAATTATTATTATTGTTCATTTATGAATAAGTAGTTAAATATATAAATTGGTAATAATCTTATTTTGTTAATTGTTACAGGAATCACATATTTTAGATGAACTATAGACAAGAATCACATATTTCAGATGAACTACAGAAGGAGCTACTTACATCAATGTAATTGGTATTTTAGCTATATTTTCCTTTTAACATTGATGTTAAATAATATTACTGATGTGAACTTATTTTTTATTACCATGTTATAATACACTAGCAGATCAACAAATTTTTTTTCAATATGTTCATGTTCTAAATGTCAAATTTATCCAATTCATGTTTTACAAGACTATCATTTTATCTAATTTTGTCTGCTCATTAGGATTGGACTCTCACGTGCATCGCACGTGTAGCCGACTAGTACCAATATAAATCATTTTCATACGAGGCATAAAAATCATCAAGTAGTGAACAAATATTGTTCTAACAACCTAATGGCTCTTAGCATACTCTCCTTTAGTTGAAAATGAAACCCATAGTATATAATTCCTCATTGCTACATTTTTCATATTTTAATAGATTTATTAATGGCATTAGAGAAACATTAATCTTTGGACCACCTCTCCTGCTATGTGGTCATCTTTTTGGACTCGAGATTGAACAATTATCCAATCAAATGATTGTTTGTAGAGAACTATCATTGGAGTGCGATACACCACAACTATTAATCTTCAATGATTGTTCCATTCTTGTTCGCATTTCTATGATCATACTTTACTCAGTCCTAAACTTTTCAGCAAAAAAGAGTAAGATTTTGTTGATTCATCCAACTACCACTTAAGTTGGAGATTATGCTATTGACCATGGAAAAGACGATTTTATCGGTACACAGATCTTGATATGCTAGAACAAATTGGGATATATATGTGGTAAGCTTAATCATTGCATTTTCATCCCCTCATGTTGTGGACGTGACTAATTAGACTATGACTATTGGGGTTACAGCCAAGATTTTCTTACAGGAGAAAGCAATGGTTGATTGATAATGTTAGTAATTGTTGATGGTTTTGTGGAGAATGATTAGGTAGGTATGAAATAATTTGGGTCTAGGGGATGGGGAATTCCAACCCCTTGTGAGGGTTCAAGGCGTAGCCTTCAAAAAATATTTTGAGGACCAAGTTTGTGGGCCATCTCATCCATACGTTTCATACATATCCTATGGATATTGTTCCTCCTTGCTTAGGGGTTGCTTCCTCATGCCCCATGGCTATGCCTAATCAAATAATTAAATATAATATTATAAAAGATATTTTATTTTTAAAAAAAGTTTAGGTACAGATGTCCTCTTGCCCTATGGTCATGCCATGTTAAATAATTAAAAAAAACATAGTATAACAATTTTTTTTTTCAAAAGTATAAGGGGGCAGTTGTCCCCCTTGCCCCTAGCTCCTCACCTGATGACAAGTGAA
Source organism: Tetracentron sinense (assembly GCA_015143295.1). NCBI lineage: Eukaryota > Viridiplantae > Streptophyta > Magnoliopsida > Trochodendrales > Trochodendraceae > Tetracentron > Tetracentron sinense. Next base: position 19,203,548 of record CM026567.1, read on the forward strand.
CAATCCTTACAACTATTTCTACACTTGATCAAACATCATCATTTGTAATTTATTTGAAAAATATTTTTATTCAACAAATGTGGAAGGTAGAGATGTACACAAATGCGGATATTATCCTAATCTGAATCCGTTTACTCGGATAATTATTTGAATAGGTATCCGGCATAGTGGATTCGGATAGAAATTTTACTATCCATTTATAATCGGATACAAATTCAGGTACTGATATATATGATTCGATAAATATCCAACTAATCATATAATATATTTTAATTTTAGAAAACTAAAATAATCATAAAAATATATATATTTTATACATAATTTAATACATTAATTCTTATTTTTTAATTTGAATAGAGGTAAAATATTAAAGTACTATTTAAAAAATAAAATTTATATTTTATTAGGTAGGTATGAAATAATCTGGGTCTAGGGGATGGGGAATTCCAACCCCTTGTGAGTGTTCGAGGCGTAGCCCTCAAAAAAAAAAAATTGAGGACCAAGTTCGTGTGTCATCTCGTCCATACATTTCATACATATCCTATGAATATTGTTGCTCTTTGCTTAGGGGCAGCTTCCTTATGCCCCATGGCAATGCCTTAAATACAATATTAGAAAAGATATTTTATGTTTTTCAAAAGTTCAGGGTACAGCTGTCCGCTTGCCCCATGGCTATGTCATGTTAAATAATTAAAAAAAGCGTAGTATAACTCATTTTTTTAAAAAAGTTTAAGGGAGTAGTTGTCCCCTTCAAAAGTTTAAGGAGGCAGTTGTCCCCCTTGTCCCTAGGTCCTCACCTGATGACACCTAAACAATCCTAATAAATTTCTCTATAATTGATAAAACATCATCATTTGTAATTTATTTGAAAAATCTTCCTATTCAACAAATGTGGAAGGTAGAGGTGTACACAAATGCATATATTATCCTAATACGAACCTGTTTACTTGGATAATTATTTGAATAGGTATCTGACAGAGCAGATTCAGATAGTAATTTTACTATCTGTTTATAATCGGATACGAATTCAAGTACTAGTATATCCGATTCAATAAATATCCAACCAATTATATAATATATAAATAATATACTTAATTTTAGAAAACTAAAATAATCATAATATACATATATATATATATATATATATTACATAATTTAATATATTAAATTCTTATTTTTAATATAATAAGGTAAAATATTAATTTACTATTTTAAAATAAAATTTAATTATTATTTAGCAGGTATGAAATAATCTGGGTCTAGGGAATGGGGAATTCCAACCCCTTGCGACGGTTCAAGTAGTAAATTTTGAGGACCAAGTTCATGGGCCATCTCATCCATACGTTTCATACATATCCTATGGATATTGTTCCTCCTTGCTTAGGGGCAGCTTCCACATGTCCCATGGCTATGCCTAGTCAAATAATTAAATAAAATATTATAAAAGATATTTTATTTTTTTCCAAAAGTTCAGGATACAACTGTCCTCTTGCCCCATGACTATGCCATGTTAAATAATTAAAAAAAAAGCATAATATAACATATATTTTTTTCCAAAAGTTTAAGGGGCAGTTGTCCCCCTTGCCCCTGGCTCCTCACCTGATGACAACTGAACAACCCTTACAACTTTCTCTACAATTGCTCAAACGTCATCATTTGTAATTTATTTGAAAAATCTTCATATTCAACAAATGTGGAAGGTAGAGGTGTACACAAATGCGAATATTATCCTAATTCAAATCCATTTACTTGGATAATTATTCGAATAGGTATTCGGCAGAGCGAATTCAGATAGTAATTTTACTATCCGTTTATAATCGGATACGAATTCAGATACTGGTATATCTAATTCGATTAATATCGAACCAATTATATAATATTTAAATAATATATTTTAATTTTAGAAAACTTAAATAATCAAAAAAAAAAAATATTAGTTACATAATTTAATACATTAATTTCTTATTTTTAATATAAATAGAGGTAAAATATTAATTTACTATTTTAAAAATAAAATTTATATATTATTTACATTTTTTTAAATATATATCATTTATATTTTTTAAAAGTAATCAAATAATTCAGATATTATCCCAATTTGAATATTTTAATCAGAGTCGGATACGGATATCCCATTTCACTATCGGCTGGATATTTATTCGGACTCGGATAGTCGGATATATAATCAAATATACCACTCTCCGCTCCATTTATAGCTCTAGTGGAAGGTAACTATAACACGCAAATTTCGAGTGTTTTCTCTGTGAATGATAGGATTTCACTGCCCACAGTAACCCATCTTGCATTTTCTATATAAACTTTAGTCCTCCATAGTCTTTTATCACTTATATATATGCTACATAAGACATGGTAGATTTATTTATCAATATTGGAACTCCATTAATATATATTGGCAATCATTTTTTTTAGCTTCCGATCAATATTGTTTCGTCTTTCAGACATCCTATGATAAATTCATCATTCACATTTACCTCATGCCTTATTAGGTTAAAAGTCTAAAGTTATCTCAACCAGGAAGCTCAAAAAATCACAAAAATATTTTGTTCATTTCCCCCTCATTTTTGCATTGGGAAATGTTTTCTCTCTTCCACACTCTCTACCAGACCAACACATGTCCTTACTTTTCTTAGATACAAAAGCAATCGGTTAAAGTTTCAACATTTAAACCTTGTCCCTTCCTTAGTTTTAACTATTAGGGAATATATGAGAAGTATAGTAATACTCTGAATGAGATACACTAAATCACTCAAGTGTATCTCATCACAATATTGGACTAGCATCAATTATAGATTTGATTAGGAAAGATTACATTAGGATGATTTACTTTCCATAAAGTCTATCTTGTTCTCTCTATATAAACCCTATTTATGGTCATTGTAAATCATCCAAGATTATCAATAAATTTCTTCTTATCATGATATTAGAGCAGGTTGATCGGACCTTTCTGTTTTTGTTAGCTTTGGTTAAATAGCCTTCCGGTGAGTGGCACCATGCTGCCCGTCGGACCTGAATTTATTTTCTTCTTTCTTTTTTCATGACCTTTACTTTCAACTTTTAAGATAGGGGCAGTGCTGGCTGCCTGTCGGACCTGAATTTTTTTCTTATTTCTTTTTCATGACCTTTACTTTCATCTTCTAAGATAGGGGCAGTGCTGCCAGTCCTTCTCTTGCCACCTGCTCTCACATGGATTTCTTTCTCCACGATTAGCTAATGCTTATTTACCACATTAGCACATCACACACCTATTTACTTGTCACTGGATGAATGTTGTTGATTCACTCATAGCTAACCATCTTGCACAATTAGACATTCCAAACCATCTCTTCTATTACCCGTTTGTTCTCTGTATGTCTCCTTATGTATTGTTAATGTGTATCTCACATACACATTAAAATGTTTTGGTTTGTGAGTCTTAAGCCCACAAATAGATGGCCAATTTGAATCCTTGTCTAGGCCTATTTATCTCCATGTACCAGGCCCCTCAAGGCCCTATTTCAGCCCATAGAGGCTCTATTTTTGTCCCATTAGAGGCACTTTTTTCAGGTCCACAGAGGCCAATAGTCTTTTGGCCCATCAAGGTCGGTATACTTAGCCTAAGAGGCTATGTTCTCTGGTCCGTAGAGACCAACTTTTTAAGCCCTTAGAGGCTTAGTTCAAGCCTATTGAGACTGATTTCATAGTCATTGAGGCCATGTCAAGCCCATTTGAGGCATTTTCTTAGGTCTATAGAGGCCCTTTCTTTTGGCCCATTAGAGGCACATTTGATTCAATCTCACCCATTCAAAGCGGCAACATCATGGCATGCAATTCATTCAAGCATGACAATCCATTCAAAGCAAACATCATGGCACACAACTTTCTACTTTGGCAAAATCACGAAGATCGAAGGTTTTAAGCGGAGATCAAAAGCTATCAAGTAGACTTCTTTTAGTGGCAAATACATGGAGATTTTTCAATCCCCAAATATTTGAGGGGGGAGTATTAGGGAATATATGAAGATTATTGTAGTACTGTGAATAAGATACACTAAATCATTCAAGTGTATCTCATCACAATATTTGATTAGTATCAATCAAGGATAAAATAGATTTGATTAAGATGATTTACTTTTCATAAAGTCTATCTTGTTCTCTCTATATAAACCCTATTTATGGTCATTGAAAATCATCCAAGATTATCAATAAATATCTTCTTATCATTAACCAACTGCAAAAGTGGTCAGGAAAAGCAAGGACACTTGTTGGTCCCATAGAGAAACTGAGGCTAACATTCTCCTTTTTGCATTATACAATACCCGCTGCTAAAGACAATGATTTGCAATGGTTAAACTGAGGCTAGCATTCTCTTACATCTTCATCTCATACTGCAAGCATTTGAATTGTCATAAGACATGTCCAGTAACTAAAAGAAACTTCAGCTCGATTCAGATTCTCAAATTATAGTATTTTTTTTTTTGGTAACACTCGAATTATAGTATTTAATGATGACATGTATGCAAGCTCGATATCAAAAATGTTTTTTCTTACTTGGCCTATCAACCTTAGTCCAGCTCTAACAAGGATACTTACACTTTTTAAATCAAAGTTTCCTAATCAACTTCTCATTAAATTTCGCCCAAAATAAAAGTCAATGGAAAAAGTTTTTTCTATGCTCTCTACTTATATAACAAGTTTAAATATAGTAAACAATATTTTACACATGTGGAATTAGACACATGTTTCTCATAAAGTAATGAGTTTTAATATAAATATATTTTAGAATAATAGTTTTCTAAAAATTCATATTTATAAACAAATCATTTAGAATAAAAATAAATGTTATAAAACACACCAATGCAATTTTAGAGCTTCCAAACAATTTCTTGGATTTGTTTGAACTTTCTCAAAACTATGCATATGCCACAAGAATGAGATTCTTGGAGGGAGTCCACCAATGATTCTCAAAATAGCAAACTCCTTCAACATGGTTGGATGCATCAAAATGCTATTAACGCAAATCCCATGCCATTCAAAACAAATCTCATACTATCAAAAAAGAACCAAGATGATTCTCAGATCAAGAGAAATTGAAAAGGTCGTCCCATAAAGTGGCCTCTGTATTATGTGATGATCCTATAGAAAGCCAAAGCAAGAATGTCATTGACAAGGGCAAGAATCATGCCATTGATAGATACCAAATCCAACGTACAGTAGAAGATAAGGATGAAGATTCTTAATGACTCCACCTTCCCAATCTCCTGCAATCACTTCCTTATCTATGTCCTTCATTCTATCTTACTTTAGAAAGTCTGTTATGATTTTTGAAAGGTTTCTATGTTTTGGAACCTTCCATTTGTAACCACTTGTATCTGTATGCCTTTTATAAGAAGAGCAATGTAAACAATCTCTCTAAGAAAAGAGAGAACCCAAAACTTCTTTATGGTATCAGAGCGAGACACAACTAAAGTTGTGTGAGATCCAACCTACGTCTTTCTCTTCCACCATGGCCAACACAGCAACCAATCAAAATGTGAAATACCCATACCCTTCAACCTTAAACGTGGGTAACTTTGTCTCTATCAAGCTTACCCAAACAAATTATCTCTTGTGGAGAACACAAATACTAGGGTTGATTGAAAGCCAAGAACTCACTGGATTTATCAATGGTGAGGCAGTAGCACCACTTGAAATGATCGTCGCCCCAGATAGCTCGTCTGCTACTGGTGAGAAGATGATTGTCAATCCGGACTTCGTTGCATGGAGACGTTCAGATCGTTTGCTAAGAGGCTGGATAACCGGCACCTTGAATGAAGATGTCTTGAGTCTTGTTGTTGGACTTGAATCCTCTAAAGAGGTATGGAATACCTTACATGATGCTTATGCACAGGATTCTCAAGAACGAGAATTCCATCTTACACAAAAATTACAAATGCTCCGAAAAGGTACATCATCCTTATCTGATTACATTCGAGTTTTTAAGAATATTTGTGATGATCTAGCAGCAATAGGGAAGCCTCTTGATGATAAGAAGAAAGTTTTTTGGTTGCTGAATGGCTTGGGGGTTGAATACAAATCTTTTATCACAACTATGCTAAAACCCCCAACTCCTTCTTATAAAGAAATCATACCACTTCTCCAAAGCCATGAGACATGGATTTCAACCCATGAAACACAACAGCCCAACAATCAAACTGTTGCTTTTGTAACTCAAAGGGGGCGAGGTTCTCCAAATAGAGGTCGTTATAATAATTTCTCATCACGGGGCAGAGGCTTCACTCAAATGAGTCACATGGACAAAGGTAATTATATCCCAAATCAGCCACCAACTGGTAAGAATCCTAATAAAAAATCTGAACTGAACATTTCAAAAAATGGTGGAAAATTTTTTGACTCTGGATCTCTTCCAACATGCCAAATATGTGAAAAAAGGGGACATGTTGCACTCAAATGCTGGTACAGATTTAACCAATCATTTGCTCCAGATGATGTTCCACAAGCACTTGCTGCTATGACTATCAGCGATAGCCAAGATCATGCTTGGTACCCGGACACTGGAGCCTCAACTCATATGACTGGAGATCCAGGTAAATTGTTCAATTTAAAACCATATACTGGTTATGATTCTGTGATGGTTGGTAATGGTCATATGCTCAAAATCTCTCACATTGGTAATGCTTTTATTGACACTGGACACCAACAAATGGTCATTCAAAATGTGCTTTTAGTACCAGATTTAAAGAAAAACCTTTTGTCTGTGAGCCAATTTACTAGTGACAATTCAAGTAATTTTGAATTCTCCAATGGTGGTTTTGTCATAAAGGACAGGAACAACGGGATCATCATGATGGAAGGCAGTAAAAGAGGAAATCTCTATGTTCTTGAGGAGGCTCACCCGAAAGCTCTTTTTTCAAATAGACATCAAGATGCAACTGAGCAAGTTTGGCATTGGAGGCTCGGGCATCCTCAATCAACAGTGGTTAGATTTTTAAATAAAAGGGATTTTATTAAGGTTAATAAGTGGGACAATAAGTCCATTTGTGATAGTTGTCAAATTGGAAAATCATGTCGGTTACCGTTTATTTCATCTAGAAAATTTTCTGCTAAGCCATTATCTATCATTCACTCGGATCTATGGGGACCAGCCCCAACTAAGTCTCATGATGGGTTCCATTACTATGTTATTTTTATTGATGAATGTACACGGTTTACTTGGCTGTATCCACTTAAAAGGAAAAATGACTTCTTTCAATGTTTCCTCACCTTTCAAGCCATGATAGAACGACAATTTGATACAAAAATTTTAGTTTTCCAATCGGATGGTGGAGGCGAGTATTCAGATGGAGCGTTTACACGTTATCTTGATAAATTTGGCATTATTCATCATGTCTCTTGTCCTAAGACACCTGAACAGAATGGACTTGCTGAACGAAAACACCGTAATATTACTGAACTTGGACTTACTATGATGGCACATTCCAAGGTTCCTAAGAGATTTTGGGTCGATGCTTTCTGTACGGCTGTATTTCTCATCAATCGTATGCCTTCTTCAGTTCTTGATATGGACTCACCTTATAAGAGGTTATTTGGTAAACACCCTGATTACACCTCATTCAGGGTATTTGGCAGCAAATGCTTCCCTTATTTACGTGGCTATGCTTCAAATAAGTTTGAACCCAAGTCTTTACCGTATGTATTTTTGGGTTACAGCACAAAGCACAAAGGGTATCGGTGTTTGTATGCTCCATCAACTCGAATATACACTTCCCGGCATGTCATTTTTGAAGAACATATTTTTCCTTTTGCTAACCCATCTATGTTGCACACCTTACAGGAAAACCAGAACATATCTACATTTCAAGATTGGGTAGATGGTATGGAGCATGCACCAACCTCATCACCACCATTCATTGGGCCTCAAGAACCTATCCCTATCCCTTTTGATCATGGTAGTGGACATCTTGAGAATGGATCAGCCCAACTGTCGCGCCCCAAAACCCACCCTAGGAGTTAGAGTGAACTTTGGACGACTAATCATGACTTGCTTGACAACTAACCTGCAAAACCCACAGAGCATATACAATAGAGGATATAAACAGCGGAAACATACTCTAACATAGCACAGCGGAAGACTACCAAACCTCTATGTATATACATACGCAAATCCAAGTTTATACAAAAAGTCTCCAAAAGAAAGTGCGGACATGCCCGCCAAAATACATGAATCTAACTCTCATCTCACCCATAGCTAAACCACTCAGAATCTAATCACCACCTACTGATAACCCTCTACGGGAGGTTCCTCCAAAGGCTCCTCGGCGTACTCCTCTTCCACCCATGGACCAGGAGCACAAACATCAAATGGGGCAGCAGCTCCCTCAGAACCTGCCGACATAAGAAGTACGGCTGAGCATGGAATACTCAGCGGGTACTAAATACTAACCAACAATCATAGCGTAGAAATAGCAATACATAATCAGGAGCAATTCATATATGTCAAACGGAAACAATTCACATCATACAAGGAAGTAAGGCAGTTTATAATCATGCTTGTAATTCGTAGAAAACTGATAAATCCTCTTGAAATATCGTGCACTTGACTTGACTTGAAATATCTTTTTGTACTTGAAAGCTTGTCATGTCTATCTTGCTTGATTCTTGTATGTCGTGTCATGTCATGCATGTCATGCGTGCTTGCTTGTGATCATGTAACTTGTGAGATATTCTTGTGAGATGTCCTTGTGAGATGCCTTGAGAGGGAAGGGAGACCCTTCTTTATGCAATGCACTTGCGAGGGAAGGGAGACCCTTCTTTATGATATGTATGCACTTGCGAGGGAAGGGAGACCCTTCTTCATGATATGCACTTGTGAGTGAGGGGAGACCCCTCGTGGAATGTTGGTTCTTGTCTTCTTGTGAAAAGCGAGGTAAAACATATCGTAGGATATGTCCCAACTCTAACCATGTTCTTGAAAACCTCGATAAATCATGCCATGCATGCCGTGCTCGTGGGAACCGTGTACATACTTGCATTCAAATTTAAAGATGACATTTGGGTAATTTCACAACACATATAGCATCAAAGATTGAGTAATGTAATATTCATAGCATTATGGGAAAGCAGGAAAACACACTATCATAGTCCCTAGCAATATTCATAATTTATTAGGCGTGCATTTCCAGATTTTCTGCTCACTGTGTTCACCTTAGCATTTCATCAAACATGGTATGTTCATTATGGATTTGCCCTACAACATGCTTTTCTAGATGAGTTTTACTCAAATCATACATGTACGTTCATTATTGGAACAATGCCCTTCCCCATTTGTTCATCACACACAACCATTGGCATCCAATCGCCCATTCCATCTCCATTCACCATTCACCATTCACCATTTACCATTTACCATTCATCCATCTCATGGCACATGTGTAAATGAAAGAAAATGAAGAGAAAAGAAGGGGAAAGAGGAACTATAACTAGGAGGGTAGTAAGAAGTACCGACCTTGAAGAAATGAGGAAGAAACCCCTTTCCAAAACGACTGTGTAGCTGCTGCCCTAGTTTGAGGAGATGCTCCTCACGAGTTTGTGCCTTGATCTTGAAGAAAAATGGGCTGGAGGTTGATCTAAGGTTTCAAAACCCTTTGATTTCTCTCCAAAATGGGAACCCTAGGTTGGAATCGCCTTCTCCCCTTTCTCCTATTCTCTCAAACTCTCTAAGTGTCGAATGAAGCCCTAAAGGCTCGGGTTAAACTCTTAAGGTAAGAGTGAACTGACCAAAAGACCGTAATACCCTTACTGGGATTTCTGCAATGACGCGAGGACCGTGAATAGTGCTGAACACATTGTGCTGTGAATAGTGCCAACTCGTGGTGCTGTGAATAGTGCCAACTCGTGGTGCCATGAATAGTGCCAACTCGTGGTGGCTGTGAATAGTGCCAACTCGTGGTGGCGTGAATAGTGCAACTCGTGGTGCCATGAATAGTGCAAACTCGTGGTGGCGTGAATAGTGCAACTCGTGGTGCCATGAATAGTGCAAACTCGTGGTGCCATGAATAGTGCAAACTCGTGGTGGCGTGAATAGTGCAACTCGTGGTGCCATGAATAGTGCCAACTCGTGGTGGCGTGAATAGTGCAAACTCGTGGTGGCGTGAATAGTGCAAACTCGTGGTGCCATGAATAGTGCCAACTCGTGGTGGCGTGAATAGTGCAACTCGTGGTGAGCTGTACAAACGTGCCCGTGGTGAGTTGTACAACGTGCCCGTGGTGAGTTGTACAACGGATGCACACAGTATACGTTTTCCTACAGGTACAGACTGTTTTGGCCATATCTTTTGACTCGTTCGTCCGATTTTGACGATTCAACTTGCGTTGTGTTCATACTTCGAAGAGGAACAATTCTGACTGTTTGAAATTTCCAAGTTCTTCTTCATTCATTAATCATACCTCTTAAAAGGCGAGATGACAACGAAAGTGTCATGTATTAAGCATGAAAAAAAATCTGGGGCTCTACACCAACGGAGCCTTGCTCGAACCCCATTATTGGGCCACATCGACATTAGTCCGAGTGCATCTGCTCGTGAGCATATATCTGTGTCTTCTCATGACTCATTGCACGAGCCCGAGCCCCTTCCTGGACAAATATCTCAACCCGAGTTTATTATTGAACGAGCACCTGACCTTGAGCCAGTCACTATTCCAATAGTTGAGCCCGAGGCTAGGAACAGTCCAAGTTCTTCCCTTGAGCCTCAATTAGAAAATTCAGCCCACATATCTCTTTCACCTCCTGTGTCACATCCCATTGGCCACCCTATGATGACCCGTTCTAAAGATGGTCTTGTGAAACCCAATCCAAAATATGCCCTTGTAGCTCTTACGGATCTTCCGAAAGAGCCCAAATCCATTCGCTCTGCCCTTGCCCATTCTGGTTGGGCTGCTGCCATGCATGAGGAAATTGATGCCTTACATAGCAATGCTACATGGGATCTTGTCCCAAGAACTCCTACTATGAATGTTGGGGGTAGCAAATGGGTTTTCAAAACCAAACTTAAGGCGGATGGATCCTTGGAGCGTCTTAAAGCTCGCCTTGTAGCGAAGGGATTCAACCAAATTGAAGGTCTTGATTTCTTAGAGACGTTCTCTCCCGTGATTAAACCTGGCAGCATACGCACCATACTCTCTGTTGCTATTATGAAAGATTGGAATATTCGTCAACTTGACGTAAAAAATGCCTTCCTCCATGGGCATTTATCTGAACCGGTCTTCATGGAACAACCACCTGGATTTGTAGATTCCTCTTACCCAGATTACGTATGTCATCTCAAGAAAGCTCTTTACGGCCTTCGTCAAGCACCTCGTGCTTGGTTTGACAAATTCAGTGGCTTTCTTCTCACTCTCGGATTCTATTGCAGTGTAGCAGATCCGTCATTATTTGTGTGCCGCAATCAGCATGGTATCATTCTTCTACTATTATATGTTGATGATATATTGGTTACTGGTGATAATCAAGTTATGTTAGATCACTTCATCTCTCTTTTGGGTCGTGAATTTTCTATGAAGGATCTTGGTTTCCTTCATTACTTTCTTGGGATCGAGGTCACTCATTTATCTGATGGTCTACATTTATCTCAAACCAAATATGCAATGGAGCTTCTTGAACGTGCTAACATGTCTACTTGTCATCCTGTTCATACACCTATGGTACAAAAGAAGTATCACGCAACTACTCCACCATTTTCTGACCCAACTCGTTATCGTAGTCTAGTTGGTGGACTACAATACTTAACCATGACCAGGCCAGATATATCTTTTAGTGTTAATCATGTCTCACAACATATGGCTTCTCCTACAGAAGAGCATTACCATGCTGTGAAGCGAATTCTCCGGTATATTCAAGGCACTTTGGACTATGGTCTTCATCTCCATTCATCAGGGTCATTAGACCTTTATGCTTATTCTGATGCTGATTGGGCCGGTTGTCCACAAACTCGACGGTCTACTACTGGCCCCCCACATAATCTCCATGAATGTGCTTACCCTATTGATTATCACATATCCCATTTTATGGTCATTCATGCGAAAAAGGTTTTAGAGTCAATCTCCCTAACTTTCACTCATAACCCAAGTCTATGACCGTCGTTGTTTGCGATAAACACTTATACCACAGTTTAGGGCCACAGTATTTTGCTCTCCAGTCGTCGATAAACAAAGGACGGTCATTAGCCGTCATTTTCACCACCTATAAATAGTCTTTCTTTCAGTTTTTTCACGTAATGTTTCCAACAACACCATTCTGACAATCACATAGATGATTCAGTAATAAATATTACAATCACATAGATGATTGAGTAACAAAATTATTTATTAAGATCAATACTATGGTAAGCAAATATGCATGTAGAAAATCAAAATGATTCTGAACAAGACCATAGAATATTAAAAGGCAACAGGTTGAAGTAATTTTGCGACCTATTCAATCCCTTGAAGCTTTCTTGCTAAGCATAAAATCTCGTAAACTTTGATTGGATCCTGAAGAATTTTGGACACGCTTTCTCTTTCGTTGCATCTCTTAGCCCAGGCTGCAATCTTTGGTAGCTCTACCTTGATACTGAAGTTCCCAAACATTTCACAAGCATGGAAAAATGAAGTGAAAGGAATAAGAGAAAGGTCTGCAAAGCCAAAGGTTTCCCCTCCTAAATATGGGTTATCTCCAATTGCCCCTTCTATCACATTAAAAATCTCTAGAAATTCTTTTCTTGCTGCTTGAAGAGCCTCACTCTTGTTCTTCCAGAGGTCACTCACACATTCATACACCTGAAAGTTGAAAACTCTCTTTGAGTTCATAAATATGAGAGAGAGAGAGAGAGAGAGAGGCCACTGCTCAAAATTGGCTTAAAATGTCTGGCATGGGTCTAAGCCTTGCTTCCATAAAAAATTAAAGCTTGGCCCCAAGACGAGCTTAAAATGTCTGGCATTATTTGAATTAGGCTCAAGTTGGGCTTTGTTCAAGCCAACTTAAGATTTTTTAATCCAATTATAAATTTGAAAAGTGTGTAATTAAATTCAACATTGGACTTTAAAACCTGCCTCATTGTCTAGCCCAAATACCTTGTTTGACGCATTTGGAGATGTGGAATTGGATAATAATTTAGCTAGAGCAGTTCTATACCCAGCCATAGTTTGATTAGTAAAGTTTGGATTATTTCTTTGGTGCTAAAGGCTAAAAAAAATGAGACGAAAAATGGGCTTAAAATTTGTAATATATAGGGTGGCGTTCTAGTAGGTGTTACTCACTAGAACTGGTAGTGAGCATCCCCATGAAAAAAAAGACACATGAAATGTTGTTTGTGAATCCGATGTTGGATGTCAAGAAGGACCCATTGGGAGACACATGATAAAAAATCAGGTCAATCAAACGTTTCTAAACCATCTGATTGAAGGTGGGAAAATCTAAGATTTCATAACTTTAGTAGGTTAACGATGACAAATAGGGTCTAATATAACCATTTAGAATCATTCAATCGGCTTATTTTTTGCCAATTCTCCTATGGACCCACCTAGACATCCAATCCAGTCTTATTTTTTGCCAATTCTCCTATGGACCCACCTAGACATCCAATCCAGTGGTTGAATCCCTAAATTAAGGACATGTCTATGGCTGATAAACGAACCGAGGCTGCTCGCAAACTGCACGATCTTGGCTTTTTAAGAGTTTGTTTGAGCTTGTTATCTGATAAACGAACCAAGCTTGAGCTTGATTTTCGAGAATATGCATGTACTCGGTTCATTAAATATTTTGCTCATATAGTATTAAATATTTTTCTCTCACACTTGCTTCTAGCATTTCTATTTTTTGCACTTTCAAAATGTCACTCGTTACTTGTCCCTCTAGCTCAGATTGTGATGTATGTACCTTATTTGAATGATGTCATGTGATTAAGGGGATAAAAGTTTCTTTGGGTGATGTGGCAAAGTTGGCTGGAGACCCACTCACTATTTACTAACTCGTAGAAAAATTATGTCATACACCACTAAAAGACTACTTTTCAACTGGTTAAAACAATAGTTGAGGTGTTTAAAATGATTTAAAATGCAAATTACCGCTAGCACTCCACCTATATTCAACACATTTTTTCACATACACTTGTTGCTTGCATTTCTATTTTTCGCACTTCCAAAATGCCCCTCATGTTACCTATCCCTCTAAGTTAGATTGTGATGTACGCCCCTCATTTGAAGAAAGTCTTGGGATCAAGTCTTAAGAAGGAAAGTTTCTCTTCGTTTTAAGGTTTTTGATAGGTTTTTTGCCTATTTACTTGAGTTTGTAATATGAAATTTAACTATAATTAGCTAGACTAGTGCTAGCACTAGATGCAATAAGTCAAATATATATTTTCCCAATTGCAGAGTAGGTGCAACACGTGGTATTGCTACCTAGGGCTGCATTCAAGCCAAGCTAGCTCGTCGGCTCGACTTGGCTCGTTGGAGCCAAGCTCAAGCAGATATTTCAGCCTCGAACAAATCAAGCCAATCTTTTATTTAAGCTTGAATTCTTAAACAAGGCAAGCTCAAGCCATACCCTTTTTGATTCAGCTCGGTTCGTTAGGGCTCGATTCAGATTGAGCTTGGCTCGGCTTGGAATATTATATATATATATATATATATATATATATATATATATATATTGATCATATTAATACAAGATAATATTAACTTTTTTAATCATAGATTTTAATAATTTTTAATTTTTAATAAATAAGTTTAAGAAATAATAATACAAAAAAATTAAAATAAAAACTCTAACTCTCTACTCTTTAAATTGAAAGACTACTACTCCAAATTTTATTTTCGTATATGAATGTATTAATTTTATGTTGTTTCTTATATTATAATTTATTAATAAACAATTTTTACAATTTATGTAAAATTAAAAATAATTCCGTGAATTAAGCTTGAGCCAACTCGGGCTTGACTTGACTCGGCTTGAATAAAGTTTGAGCTCGAATGAAGCTCGAACTCAATCAAGCTGAAGCCTAGCTTGAGCATGTTCAAGCCAAGCTCAAACTTGGCCAAGCACAGCTTGAACACACCCCTATTGATACCCTATAACAGGGAGATGGTTTGACACTTGTTGCAACCACCTTACATATAGGGAAGACTGCAATTGAGACTAGCAATTTTTTTTTTTTTTTTGGTAGGCACTAATTATTTAACTAGGGGGTGGGCATCAACAGCCACACCAAGACTCGAACACGAGTCACGCCTCCCAAAAGGGAGATACACAACAACTGGGACAAGCCCATGGTGTGTCCCTTAGCAATTCTGAATTAGTTATTGGATTTTGCTAGCCCCAGTGGCAAGTCTTCCACCGACACAACTTGGTACCTACAAATGTCACAAATTTTCTGTTTTTAATTTTTTTTAATGTGTTATAATATCAAACATGTCCACGTGATATGCCTTACCTTGTGTCCGTGGAAACTTTTGGAGTAAATGCGACTGGGGATAGCACTCCTCTTAGTTATTACCAACAAAGAACAATAATTGTGATGCTATGAAAATATAAATAAGAAGGCAATTACTGCATGATGTTTTAACATCATCCATGGAAAAATTAGGATTTTGCTAGTGCTGCTCGTCCTAATTCACAAAACTATCTGAAATCACAAGAGAAATAGAAACATAAATAAAAGAGTGTGCAAGGAAAAAATTAAGTAAACACAGATGTATACAAGGTCTCGGTTAATCCTACTACCCATAGCGTTTTTTGGGTTGACTAAAAGCGCCTCTGATCTCCTACTATGTGATGTGGAATCCGAAGAATTTTGAAGAAAATAAAATAGAAATCGACTTGAGACCGTATGGTCACAGGGCAACTTAAGACCGTATGGTCTTAAGATGTCAAAAATCATGAGGTGCCATAGAGTCTTGATCATTACTTATTCACCCTGTAAAAGCTTTTTCAAGTTATTTTACTCGAGTCAAAGTTACACAATTCTACAGTTTCAAGTAATATTACTTAAATCAAGTTATTTTCACTTGATTAAGTAAAAGTCTTTTTTTTGGATAAATAAGTAAGAGATACTTTAAGGCATCAAAGATTTTGAAACCCTAAAATTGCGTCTTTTTGGGATCAGGTTGCCATATGACCGTGCAGTCTCAGTGGCATTTCTCAAAATAAAAAGAATTAAGAGAGAAGTCCAAATTCCTCTATAGTATAGGAGATAGACAGGTATTCAGAGCTGAAACTCACCTTTTTGTCTATGAAATCAGCCCAAAACCTTGCATGGGCTCGTTGTAGAGGATCTTGAGGTAGCAAAGGAGACTTGTGGTTCCACACCTCGTCAATGTATTGGACTATGATGAGAGATTCACAGATGGGTCTCCCTCTATGAATCAGAACAGGGATCTTCTTGTGAATAGGGTTCATCTCTAGTATGAGAGAGCTCTTCTCTTTACTCATCATGTTTTCTTCAATGAACTGGTACTCTACATCTTTCTCTGCAAGTGCTATCCTCACTCTCATCCCAAAAGGACTGGCCCAAAAATCTATGAGGGAGATTTCTTCGCCCATTTCTCAATAGAATAGCTCTCTCACTCTAAAGCCATCTATGATAAATGTTAGAAATGAATTGTGACATAGATGGATCTGAGGATGTTTTAAGGCCACTGTAAAGGAAGTTAGCCGTCCAAATGCAAATGGCATGATTGGTCCCACCTAAGAGCTATTTTGTGCCAAAAGCCAAATCTGTTTGGGTGATAATAACAATGTGGTGCAGATACTTGTTGAGACCTTGGCATCAAGAAGAGAATTCTACGACGTGCATGAGGACGAAGGCCGGCTTTAATTTTTAAAGGATGAGTGACATGATAGGTAGAGTTGTAAATGGAGCCAATTCTAAGTGGATATTAATATGTCTGAATTTATTTATGAATACATATTCGAATATATTTAATCAATTAAATATATCTGGCCAATAATGAAATAGAGTATTCAAATTTGAATTTGATTAAAATTTTTGGAATTGAATAACATTCGAAAAAGGAATTGTCCCTGACTTTAATAAAAAATTAAAAAAAAATCTGAAAAATGAAAAATATGAATTTTGTTATAATATTAAAATAATAATTTATTCATTGTTTCTATTATTTAAATACTAATTTATTATTTTACGATTATGTAAAAAGAATATATTAATAAGGATGTCTTG
This sequence comes from Tetracentron sinense, assembly GCA_015143295.1. Lineage (NCBI taxonomy): Eukaryota > Viridiplantae > Streptophyta > Magnoliopsida > Trochodendrales > Trochodendraceae > Tetracentron > Tetracentron sinense. Next base: position 19,220,754 of record CM026567.1, read on the forward strand.
GTCTTGTTAACTTATAATATTATACATACAGATAGAAATATATTATATAATTGCCAATATATTTATCGATTTAGATATATCAGTATCTGAATTCGTATCAGATTATAACCAAATAGTAAAGGTATTAATCATATCTGAGTAAATGAATTCAGATATGGATAATTGATACCCTAATAACGAGGCACTACTCAAGAAAAGTTATGGGGATCACTCCAAAATTACTTAATGAAAAATTATTTGGGATATAAACAAAACAACATTATTCTTGAATTATTTTTGTATTTCTCAAAATACCCTTGCTATTAGGATAAATTTATGATTACCCCTAAATTATTTCATGGAGAGTTCCTCATCATATTTAAGCTCATACAACTAGGGGTGGAGCCAAGATTTTCTTGTATGGGCAAGTAATGCTCAATTGAAAATATTAGTAATTGCTGATGGATTTGTGTAAAATGATTATGCATGACAAAATATTATAGGTCTAAAAAATTGAGGACTAAGGTCATGGACCATCTCCTACGTACGTTTTTGTCCATATCCTATGTGTATTGTTTTTCCTTCAATATAAGAAAAAGAGCTTTTAGTGACAAATTTTTAATGGCAGATACACTAATAGTCACCATTAAATATTATGGAAAATCCAAATTGCTTCTACATCGAAGTTTTGCTGCAAAATATATTAACCTATGCTCAAAATTTAGGAAATTAGTGGCGGTTTGCGTATATCACCGCCACCACTCTTGAATTTAGGGGCACTTTCTTGTATTTGTTGCTAAAAACGATTGAAACATCGACGGTTTTCCTGATCTATCGCTAAAAGTAATACCTATATCCGATTGGTTTCTCAAAATTTCAATCCCAGCGTTTTCCCCAAATCTATTCTCCGCAACCTCCAAGAATGACAAAGACGAGCACATGAACTTTAAAGTTTAGATCTACAAGAAATTTATATACCCTAACGTTTTCTATGCAATCTCCAGTGTAATCGTCCAAACTTTCGAATTAGAGCTATTGATGCTGCTCAACCTTACGATTGTGAAGTGTAGAAATACATTAGATACCCTTACTTTTTAAACTAATGACACTTACAACCCTTCTATCAGTTGACCATCAATCAATGGACTAGACCTGCTGATGTCATGCGATAAAGTCCAAAATTATCACTTGAATCATTTTGGGAAAAATACATTTACACCCCTTAAAGTTTGACAAAAATACACATAAACCCCTCAATTTTTAGAAAATACATTAGGCACCTTTATTTTGCAAATCCAACATATTTGAAATGCAATCTTGAACCTAAACTAAAATTGCATTACAAAAACTACATACTCTTCTAGTATCAATTAAGGAAAAAAGAAAAAGTGAAAGTTATAACTGAAATGCTAAACCAGGAGTCTAAAAGATATATAGGAATGACTATCTATGAGATCAGAACCACCATTCAAAGAAATTATGCTAAGAGGTTATTTCAAAATCCAAATCCTCCCACACTTTATGCTCATGTTGGATCCTGAGTGTGGTATACGAGAAGGCACAGGATTCTCTCGAGTTCAACTCGAGATAATCTCTCGAGTTGGAATCCCTAGAGGTCGCCACATGTCTCCTATGATACCCCTTAACCATGGGTAAGGTTCACCCACCCCTAGGGTTCACCCACCCATCCTTGGTTTTTTTTATATATATTTATTATTATTTTTTAAATTAAAAAAACTGTTTTTAGAGTTTTTTTAATATCAAAAAAAGTTTTTAGTTTTAAAAAAAGAATTAATATTTTTTTTAAAAAAAACCAAGGATGGATGCGTGAACCCTAGGGGTGGGTGAACCTTACCCATGGTTCAGAGGTAACATAGGAGACACGTGGCAACCTCTAGGGGTTCCAATTCAAGAGGATCCTGAGCCATACGAGAATTGAATTCATGCAAGGAGTTATGATCCAACATGCTCCTGTTAATTTTTTTTTTCACTTTTTTTTTTTACCTTCCAATAAAATCATGAGACATATGTGATTGAACTCTCCTGAGTTCAATCGCAACTGGCTATGATTTGATCTCATTTTTATTTGTATTTTTTTCATTCATAAGGACTCTGCTATAAGCTTTCTCATTTTGTTCTCAAATCCCTACACCTTAAGGCTTTAAACCTTACACTGAAAACATTTCCACTTAAAAAAAAAAAACTTAAACCTTACACTGTACATACAGCTGTAACAAAAAGCCTTTTTTCCTACCATTATTGAAGCTTTGAGCTTTGCAGATCTGTGACAATGGCTGAGGAGGTAGTTCTCTTGGATTTCTGGCCTAGCCCATTTGGGATGAGGGTGAGAATTCCTTGGCATTAAAGGGAATCACATACGAGTACAAGGACGAGGACTTGTGGGAAAAGAGCCCTCTGCTTCTGAAGATGAACCCTGTTCATAAGAAGATCCCAGTTCTGATTCATAATGGGAAACCCATTTCGGAATCCCTCATCATTGTTCAATACATTGATGAGGTTTGGAAGGAGAAATCTCATTTGCTTCCCTCTGATCCTTACCAGCAAGCACAAGCCATGTTCTGGGCTAATTTTGTCGAAAAAAAGGCAAGTTTTTCTGTTCTTTCTTCTTTCATTTGTGCTTGATTTTGATTATATTTCCTTTGATTGAGATTTCTTGTTTTTTGCCAAATAGTTTTTTTTTTCTTCCTAGTTTTATCTGCACCCTGATTTTATGTTGATGTTTAAGGGAAATATGCTTGACTGTACTTAAAATTTGTCCGAGTCTGTCTTATGGTGTTGTGGGAGAAGCACGATCTATGTCAATGGAAACGTGAGAACAAAGAAAAATTATATATAGTTAATGGGGAATGATACTAATGAACCATGCTCATCAAAGCTTTTAATGAGCAGTCCCTCTAGAAAGATGACACATGGTAACCTTTTTTTAAATCCGACGGTTGGATGTTGAGGTGAGTCCATTGAGAGACACGTGCCAAAAAATAAGTATGATTGGACATGTTTAGACTATTCGATTAAATCCTAGTTTATCAACATTAACTCCCTTGGGTTTACTAGACCCTATCTTGGTTATGAAAATAGCTAATCTTCCTATCTCCAATCGGATGGTCTATGTATGTATGATCGAGCTGATTGTTTGTCACATGTCCCTTGGTAGACCTGTCTTGACATCCAAATGGGTTATCTTAATGTGATTGTGGAAAGTGACTCTAAAACCTCTATTGATTTGATAAATGGGGTGTCAGAAAACCTTGGATTATTTGGAATGGTTGGAAGGCTATTGTTAATCTCAAAGATCCTTGCAAATTCAGTTTTAGAAATACCTTTAGAGAAAACAACCAAGTCACTAACATTCTCTCTAAGGAGGCTTGTTCTATATCTAAAATTTAACTTGATAGGAATCTCCTTCCTAGGCAAGCTAGGGGCTTTCTTGTTCTTGATTGTTTGGGTGTGTCCAATATTAGATATTAATTTCCTGGGTCGAGGTAAGGGTATATCCCCCTCTTGTATTTTTATTTTTATTTTTTATGATTAATAAACTGGTAGGGGTCCATGCCAAACCCCCTTCCTCCCTGAGTGGCCTTATTAAAAAAAAAAAGCATGGCTCATTAGAATGCTATTCATAGTTAATGAAACAAAATACAACAAGATTTATGTGATTGGTTGTGACTTGTGGGAATGTCTACTTCCTTTTGCATTGGATCCAGAGCTTCCCCTAGATAAAGAGATTAACTATGTGAGAGTGTCTACTTACCTTTGTGTTGTTGCATTGTAATTTCCAATGGGAAGTGATTTAAAACTCTCGATGGTACCTAGTATCGTTGAACCTTTGGATTAAAAATCTAACGGTCATTGGATTTTTAATCCAATGGTCATGCTCTCGATAGTAGGTACTATCGAGAGGTTTTTTTTATCACTTTCCATTTCCTATTCATGTTTTTTTTGGGGGGGGGGGGGGGGGGGGGGGGTTGGGGGGGTATCATTTATCTACAATTAGAGGTTAGGGGTTAGCATTAGAGAGTGGAGCTCCTGCAACTCATCACCCTGGGGATTATCCCCGGACCTCCCTCAACAAAGAGGCCACACCTCACCACTGGCTCAAGAGGTTGGGTGTATTCCTTTTCATAGTTAATCTCATTAAAGATTACAAAGAGTTTAAGAACAAGAGCTCTGGTTGAAGAGATAACCAAGCAACCCAAATTATGCTTGAAGGGGTATTTGAGATTTTACAGAAAATAGTTTTGGTTAATAGAAGAGATTAACTATGAACACGAGCTCTAGTTGAAGAGATAACCACCTAAGCATCCCAAAATGTGCCTTGGCAGTGAAATTTTGGGAATTACAGAAAAAGGATTTTGTTGATAGAAATACCGTTATTTTATATTTATAATTACAAAACTATGCCCTAACTCAATGCATTTTTTGTGATGCTCCGGTTACCTCTTCAACATGCGCTCCCTCTAGTTAATCTCTTAATAGAAATACCCGTCTTCTTTTATATTTGTAATTTCCCAAGAATTTAAATATGAACTGGCTCATCCTTTTCATTACAATTGATGACAGTTCTATAATTATGGGAGAAATAATGCTACAAAACTGCTACTTCCTTTTTCTGTAATTATAGAACTACCACTGTGCTGTGCTTTGCATTGAAATGAGGAGCTCTGTCAAACGCTTTGACTCTGGCTCATATTTAAACTCATTTCCAAACTATCTCTGCAATTATACATATTTTTGGTTGCCCGGGGTTATCTCTTCAACTGGAGATCGTGTTCATACTTAATCTAAATTTACAAATTAGCAGGATTAGCCAATAAGCCTACTAACATTATTTGTATAGAATTCCAAACCCCATAACAAAAATAACTTGATTAGTAGGCTCTATTCTTGGATCAACCCAAAATACCCCAGTAGAGAAGTTCCTTATTTCTCTCAAAGACGAAGAAACAAAATCATTATAGAGATGTGTAACATATGAATCATATTTATTCTTTCCATGAAGAAAAAAAACAATTGAGAGAAACATTGTGTATGTAGATATTGATCTTGCCTATTGAATTTCTGTAATGAGATGCAGATATACAGCTTGGGGAGGAAAGTATGGAGGACCAAAGGAGAAGAACAAGAAGCAGCAAAGAAGGAGTTCATAGAGTGCTTGAAGCTGTTGGAAGGAGAGCTTGGAGACAAGCCTTACTTTGGAGGTGAGAATATAGGGTTTGTAGACGTGGCTCTTGTTCCCTTCTACTGCTGGTTTTACGCCTACGAGACCTGTGGGAATTTCAGTATAGAGGCCGAGTGCCCGACGCTGATAAGCTGGGCTAAGAGGGGCATGGAGAAGGAGAGTGTGTCCAAGTCTCTTCCTGACCAACACAAGGTCTATGACTACGTTTTGCAACTGAAGAAGAGGTATGGGATTTTGAGTAGATGAGAGAAATGGGTACTTTGGAAATTATAAAATAAAAGTAGGGTGTCTATTGATTTTTCACGTAATTCTTAACCATGAACAGAGCTCCGGTTGACTATTCAACCGGACCACATGCATATGTATGGGTTTGTGTTTTGCTGCCTTTGCTGTCTCTTAGTAATGTTTTTGTTGTAATAAAATGAACCTCTTTTGGGTCTTTTTCTTTTGTTTTGTTTTATGACGTAGGATCTTCTCCAATTGGTGTTGGAGATAGGATCACAGTCAATTGCAATTGCATTCGAGCTAATGCAATTGCATATGTGGCTGATGTTGATTGGAAGGTAAATTTTTTTCCAAATTTTCAAAATTTGAATTTCTCACTCATTTTCTCTTATCCAATCAACATCAGCCATATATGTAATTGCATTCAACATCAGCCACATATGCAATTGCATTGGCTTGAATGCAATTGCAAATGACAGTAATCCCATCTCTTAATGATGAGCAGTGATTAGCAGACCGTGGGGTCCGTTTCTTATCTTATCCCGTGTCCTTGTGTCCTTTTTAACACCCCTTTAACCTGATTAAGCTTAAATAAAATAAAGTTTAGCTTAACACTCTTGTGAGTGTTTGAGGCGTAGCCCTCAAAAAAAAATAATTTGAGGACCAAGTTCGTGAGGTGAGCCATCTAATCCATACGTTTCATACATATCCTATGGATATTGTTCCTCCTTGCTTAGGGGGCAGCTTCCTCATGCCCCTATGGCTATGCCTAGTCAAATAATTAAATAAAATATTAGAAAATATATTTTATTTTTTTTCAAAAGTTCATGGTACAGCTGTCCTCTTTTCCCATGATTATGCCATGTTAAATAATTAAAAAAAGCACAGTATAACAGATTTTTTTTTCAAAAGTTAAATGAGGCAATTTCCCCCTTGCCCCTGGCTCCTCACCTAATGACAATTGAACAATCCTAACAACTTTCTTTATAATTGATCAAACATCATCATTTGTAATTTATTTGAAAAATCGTCCTATTCAACAAATGTGGAAGGTAGAGGTGTATACAGATGCATATATTATCCAAATCCAAATCCGTTTAATTGGATAATTATTCGAATAGGTATCTAATAGAGCGGATTCAGATAGTAATTTTACTATCTGTTTATAATCGGATATGAATTTAGATATTGGTATATCCGATTCGATAAATATCCAACAAATTATATAATATATAAATAATTTATTTAAATTTTAGAAAACTAAAATAATTATAATATATATATATATATATATATATATACATATATATATATATATAATATTACAAAATTTAATATATTAAATTCTTATTTTTAATATAAATAGAGGTAAAATATTAATTTACTATTTTAAAATAAAATATATATATATATATATATATATATATATATATATATATATATATATATATATATATATTATTTGGCAGATATGAAATAATCTGGATCTAGGGAATGGGGAATTCCAACCCTTTGTGAGGGTTCGAGGCGTAAATTTTGACGACTAAGTTCGTGGGCCATCTCGTCCATACGTTTCATACATATCTTATGGATATTGTTCCTCATTGCTTAGTGGACAACTTTCTCATGCTCCATGGCTATGCCTAGTCAAATAATTAAATAAAATATTATAAAAGATATTTTATTTTTTTCAAAAGTTCAGGGTACAGCTATCCTCTTGCCTCATGGCTATGCCATGTTAAATAATTAAAAAAAGCATAATATAACATATTTTTTTTTCACCAAAAGTTTAAGGGGCAGTTGTCCCCCTTGCCCTTGGCTCCTCACCTGATGACAACTGAACAATCCTTACAACTTTCTCTACAATTGATCAAACATTATCATTTGTAATTTATTTGAAAAATATTCATTTTCAACAAATATGGAAGGTAGAGGTGTATGCAAATGCAAATATTAACTTAATCCGAATCCGTTTACTCGGATAATTATTCGAATAGGTATCCGAAAGAGTGGATTTGGATAGTAATTTTGTTGCGTCCCAAAATCCCCCTTAGGAGTTATGAGACTTTGGCGTCGTGACCTATACTTCAAACCATCCTATAAGAGCATATCAGGCACGCTAGACAACGAACCTAAAAATTAATTTTTCTATATACACACATTTACAATAACTGAAATATAAACTAAGACATGTACATAAGATCCCTAGCTTGAGTTACCAACTCAAACTAATACAAAATCCCAAAAGTGAAAACCCAAAATACATCTCTCTCTCTCTCATCCACTCATCAATGGGGACACCTGTCAAGGTACCTATCATCATCCATCATACAACCTACTGGTTCATCTACATATATCTCCTCAAACCATGGTTCTAGAGCGCGTGTGTCTACCCGTGTACCTGCCGAAGTAACAGTTTGGCTGAGCATGAAATTTCAGCGTATACAAAGTACTAGCTAACAATGTTATGAACATCACATTAGCATGCTTGTAGATACATAGAATAATGCATTTCAAAGCATGAGCAATACTGAAATCAAAGTGCGGAAGCTATAATTCTTTTCAAAACCTATCATGTGACTACTTTTTGAAATCATACATGCATTCATACTTTTTATTTCAATATCATGAGTATATACTTTTTGAAAACACATGCTTTTCAACTTTACTTTAAAATCATACTTTCATCTTTTACATCATGTCTTTTCTCTTTACACATAAATTATATAACATATGCATTTCTCTTTACAATTGCCATATTCATTTCATGCATTGCTAGTACCCGAACTATGATTGAACGGACATACTAGTACCATTCACCCATACACATCACACATACTTTGCACTTTCTTTCATTTCTTGTTCTTTTATTTCTTTCACTTCCTTTAACTAGTGCCCGGACTATGATAGAACCGAATACACTAGCCTCCTTATACTTGCTTAACTAATACCCGAACTATAGTGGGACGTAACACATTAGCTATTATTTTCATTTCTTAACTAGTGCCCGGAATATGGTGGAACGAAACACATTAGCTAGCTATTTAACTTGCTTAACTAATGCCCAGACTATGATGAAATGAAACACATTAGCATCTTATCTTGACTTGAATAGTAACCGAACTTTGATTGAACGGAACACACTAGCTATTTCACTTGCTTAACTAATGCCCAAACTATGATGGAACGGAACACATTAGCATCTTTTACTTACTTAACTAATGCCTGGACTATGATTGAACAAAACACATAAGCATCTTATCTTTACTTGACTAGTGCCCGGACTATGGTAGAACAGAACATACTAGCATCTTAACTTGGTTAACTAATGCCTGGACTATAATGAAATAGAACACATTAGCTATTTCACTTGCTTAACTAATGCCCGGACTATGATGGAACAGAACACATTAGCCTTGATACACATAACGTCACACTTGAGCACATACTTTAAACCAAGTCCTCTTTTGAGCAAAGCCATACTTTTTGAAAACCCCTCTTTGAACCAAACCCTTCTTTGAACACAATACTTTGAAACCCTTCTTTCAAACAAACCATACTTTGTACAATTATTTCTTTGACTGGAATTTACATGTCAAACAAAGCAATTGATTGGAAAACATACTTTAAGAAGAAACCATGCTTTAACTGAAATCAGACGTTGAACAAAATTATTGTTTAAAGCAAAATTCTTCTTTCAATACTTGTATTCGATGAAAACAGATCATATAAGCATGAGTGATCATGCATATACTTTTTGTACAATTAGGGTAAGTGGGGAAATCATACAAATACATAATCCATTACATACTTTACAAGAACAAGGCCATAGGCCATTGAATTCATCAAAAACCTATTCATAAAAGCCTATTTTCTAGTAAGGATCCATAACATAGCCAACTAGTAGAGTGTTTTACTTCATTTTCATCAATTTAACATGCTTGTTCATCTTACTTTCCTTAATGAATTTTAATAAGATTAGTTGGTGAAACTATCCATTTCTTTTCATCAAAATAATGATTTAACATTCAAGTGATCATGAATGATTCACAACATAAAAATCTAGTAGAATGCTCTACCTTTTGGGGTCAAATACCCGAGATCTAGTGCTTGAGCAAAGAGAAGGTTGAATCCCCGTGATCTAATGCTTGAGAAATACCGTGGAAGCGAGATCCAAGCTTGAGGGAGGAGATCCAACCTCGAGGAAGACAATCCACGCTTGAGGAGGAAGATCTAAGCCTTGGAAGCAAGGATTTGAGCTCTTCTTGTTCTCCAACAAAAACCCCCATTAGAAACCCTAGTCTTCTCTCTTTTCCTCTCACAATCTTTCTTAGGTTTAGCGTCTCCCTAAAACCCATGAAATGGTCTTGTATTTATAAGCCAAGGGTGCTTAAAACTTTAATCCTTACTTAAAATTCGCGCACAAGGGGAAAAATCCCCAATTACTAAAGGGCGGTCAATCGGCTGGGAGGGGTGGTCGATCGGCCAAGCAAAAAACCCTACTGTTACCCCATTTAAAGCTTTTAGGGGACATGTGGTTGACCGGCTGGGGGGAGCGGTCGACCGGCCTCTGAATTCTTACACACTGTGACCCATTTTGGGCCACTTTCGAGACAGTCAATCGACTGACCTAGAGGGGCGGTCGATCGGCCACCTACAGAGTTGGCCACTTTCCTTTGTTTTTACCATTTTTTTCCCACTATGAGTGCTTCCACTCTTCCCTTAACTCACTTAGAGTGTCTCCATTCCCTTTACCTTGACTTTAACACTCCCCTAACACATGTACTTTGGTTGCAACTCTTTCATTCATCCATCCCACACCAAAATACATAGAAGGCCCTTTTGGCCCAAAATCACTATTCACAGACACTATTCACCAACACTATTCACCGACTATGAACTTGAGTTCCGGGGTTCTAAACACACTTAGGTTATTCTTTAATCAATTCTTTTAGATACTTAGAGTATTCTTATACTCTTGTTTTGAGACTCAACATACACAGGTAAGCCCTCACTTCACTTTCCTCAAACCAAGGACCCATGGAAGGCTTTAGGCCTTTATATACACTATGCAAGTGCACTATTCACTACCCTCTTCACATGAACAATGAGCCCAAATTCCAGGGCTCTACAAATTTTACTATCCGTTTATAATCAGATACGAATTCAGATACTGGTATAACTGATTTGATTAATATCCAACTGATTATATAATATTTAAATAATATATTTTAATTTTAGAAAACTTAAATAATCATAAATATATATATATATTTTTACATAATTTAATACATTAAATTCTTATTTTAAATATAAATAGAGGTAAAATGTTAATTTAATATTTTTAAAATCAAATTTATTTATTATTTACATTTTTTAAATATATATCAATTTATATTTTTTAAACATTTTTTAGAAGTAATCGGATAATTTGGATATTATCCGAATTTGAATATTTTAATTGGAGTCGGATACAGATATCCTATTTCACTATCGGCTGGATATTTATTCGGACTCGGATATATAATCAGATATACCACTCTCTGCTCCATTTATAGCTCTAGTGGAAGGTAACTGTAACACACAAATTTCGAGGGTCTTCTCTGTGAATGATAGGATTTCACTATCCACAGTAACCCATCTTGCATTTTCTATATAAACTTTAGTCCTCCATTGTCTTATATCACTAATATATGTGCTACATGAGACATGTTAGATTTCTTTACCAATATTGGAACTCCATTATGATATATTGGCAAGAATATTTTTAGCTTCCGATTAATATTGTTTCGTCTTTCAGACATCCTATCATTCACATTTACCTCATGCCTTATTAGGTTAAAAGTCTAAATTTATCTCAACCAGGAAGCTCAAAAAATCACAAAAAATATTTTGTTCATTTCCCCCTAATTTTAGCATTGGGAATTGTTGTTTCTCTCTTCCATACTCTCTACTAGATCAACACGTGTCTTTACTTTTCTTAGCTACAAAAGTAGTCGGTTAAAGTTTCAACATTTAAACCTTGTCCCTTCCTTAGTTTTAACTATTAGGGAATATATGAGAAGTATAGTAATACTGTGAATGAGATACACTAAATCATTCAAGTGTATCTCATCACAATATTGGATTAGCATCAATCATAGATTTGATTAGGAAAGATTACATTAGGATGATTTACTTTTCATAAAGTCTATCTTGTTCTCTCTATACAAACCTTATTTAGGGTCATTGTAAATCATCCAAGATTATCAATAAATTTCTTCTTATCATGATATCAGAGCAGGTTGATCGGACCTTGCTGTTTTTGTTAGCTTTGGTTGAATAGACTTCTGGTGAGTGGCAAAATGTTGCCCGTCGGACCTAAATTTTCTTCTTCATTCTTTTTCATGACCTTTACTTTCATCTTTTAAGATAGGGTCAATGCTGTCAGTCTCCTTCTCTTGCCACCTGCTCCCGCGTGAATTTCTTTCTCAACGATGAGCTAATGCTTGTTTACAACAGTAGAACATCACACACCTATTTACTTGTCGTTGGATGAATGTTGTTGATTCACTCATAGCTAACCGTCATGAATGCTGTTGTTTCACTCATAGCTAACCATCTTGCACGATTAGACATTCCTAACCATCTCTTCTATTACCTGTTTGTTCTTTGTATGTCTCCTTACGTATTGTTAATGTGCATCTCACATACACATTAAAATGTTTTGGTTTGTGAGGCTTAAGTCTTAAGCCCACAAATAGATGGTCAATCTGAATCGTTGTCTAGGCCTATTTATCCCCATGTACCAGGCCCCTCAAGGCCATATTTCAGCCCATAGAGGCTCTATTTTTGGTCCATTAGAGGCACTTTTTTCAGGTCCACAGAGGCCCTAGTCTTTTGGCCCATCAAGGTCGGTATACATAGCCTAAGAGGCTATGTTCTCTGGTCCATAGAGAACAACTTTTTAAGCCCTTAGAGGCTTAGTTCAAGCCTATTGAGGCTGATTTCTTAGTCATTGAGGCCATGTCAAGCCCATTGGCGGCATTGCTTTTCAAATCCATTTGAGGCATTTTCTTAGGTCCATAGAGCCCCTTTCTTTTGGCCCATTAGAGGCACATTTGATTCAACCATACCCATTGAAAGTGGCAATATCATGACATGCAATTCATTCAAGTATGACAATCCATTCAAAGCCGACATCATGGCACACGACTTTCTACTTTGGCAAAATCACGAAGATCGAAGGTTTTAAGCGGAGATCAAAAGCTATCAAGCAGACTTCTTTTAGCGGCAAGTACTTGAAGATTTTTCAATCCCCAAATATTTGAGGGGGAGTATTAGGGAATATATGAAGAGTATTGTAATACTGTGTATAAGATACACTAAATCATTCAAGTGTATGTCATCACAATATTGGATCAGTATCAATCAATGATAAAATAGATTTGATTAGGAAAGATTAGATTAGTATGATTTACTTTCCATAAAGTCTATCTTGTTCTCTATATAAACCCTATTTGGGGTCATTGTAAATCATCCAAGATTATCAATAAATCTCTTCTTATCATTAACCAATTGCAAAAGCGGTCGGGAAAAGCAAGGACACTTATTGGTTCCATAGCGAAATTGAGGCTAACATTCTCCTTTTTGCATTACTAGCAGGAGGTACGTGCGATGCACGTGAGTGTAGAGTCAAACGTTTATAAAATATTAAATCAAATGATAAATGAATTTTTATATTAACTTTTCTTAAAAATGAAATCTAGTACAAAAACATAAAAAATATCTAGTTAATAAGCCCTTAGCATTCACAAATGGTAAAGAAAATTAGAAGAGTGTCAAATAAAATAGTGCCACCAAAAATGTATAGAATTACAAAAATGAATAAAAAAAAAATCTAAAATCAATGTTACAACAATAAGAATAGTTAAAAAATAAAAAGATGCAAAAAAATATTTATTCAAGGAACTTGAGAGGAGTAGCAAATATTACCCAAAATTAATAAAAAAATTTAGAGAGAAAAATTATTTAAATAATTGATTAAATTTTAGGTTAAAATTCTAATCACATGGTTGTAATGAAATACAGTAAAATATGTTATTGAGTTGAAGGAGGCTATTATGGATATTGCATGCCTTTCCATATAGTCCCCTTGTAACTTTGAATATATGTGAGTGTGTAGGAAGTGTTGTTTATGTCATGTATTCACCTATCTGTTCTTGGGCCTACAAAAAGAAAACGGGAAAGAGTGGAGCAAATTTCAGTGGGCCGCCAGTCAAGGCCCCCATCTCTCTCCACATCAAGATATTAGTGAAGGCCCCATCGCGTTCACCTCCATGCCTTCCAGGAGTCTCGATCAACTCAATATATCTCTCAAGTCATATCAACGCCCATTTTCTTTGACAAATAAGTCAGCATCCTTTGACTTTTCCCATAATTTTTCGGTAGACCTCCCTGAGATAAATAGTCTTTTTTTTATATATACGAGTTGGCCTGACACATGCAGGGTATGTTTCTTAATTACAAATATGGAGTAGGTAAAAAAAAATCACCAATGTTGTACAAACAATTATCAGCTTCGAATGTGTAAAGTATGTTTCTTAATTTAAGATATATAAAGAAAGAAAGAAAATAAAAATTAAAACCAAAAATAGTCACCTTTGAGTAATGTGATTCATCTCATGATACAAATATCCATTTTCTTCACATTAACTCAATATATATCTCAGAAATCATTACAACCAAAATTAGAAGGAACTCTAAACAGCCTCTATGACTTTCAATGTACTGTTTATATTCGTCAAAGTACTTCTTGTACCGCCAAGCAATCCTCAACCCCTTGGAAATCCTGCACCTGAAAGGGAATTAAATCAACCAAAATTCAACAAAGTAAATGAAGAAGTGAAACCTGAGAGAAACAGAGCATGAAAGGAAAACACCAGAATTAAAAGGAAGAAATAGGGGAGTGTGTGATGAGAAGAGAGAAATTTTACCTTGACCAACAAATTCATTGTTCTGCGTGAAGTTTTTAGAAGTTTAGAAAAAAAGACTATAATGTGAAAAAAAAAAATAAAAAGGAAAAAGAAAGTTGAACCATGGCTAGTTTATGACCCAAATATCAAAAGTAAGAATGACAACTAAAGTAGAAATATGATAATAATCTAAGTTCTAAAAATAACTTCCTATAAATATGGACCACATCAAGACTGAATCAGCAGTCTACCGATAAAATAAAATAGAGTCAACAATCACCAACTATAGTTAATATTGTTATAGGTTATGAAGTCACCACCTAATACAAATAAAACCTAGTTTTGCCTCTAATGCAAGAAAAAAAGGAAGACCCTCTAGTCACCAAATCATCTTAAATGTTAGCATCCAATGCAAATAAGATATATTTTTCAAAATCAGTAAATTTAACTAAAACCAAAAAAATCTATAATTAAATTTCTTGATGCACAATTAATAACTTCAAATCAATGGCAGCAGAGTTGCTTGTAGACACCATTTTTCTTTGCTTTTTCAATGTCTTTTTTTTTCAAGTATACCAATCTACACACAAAAATATGTAGCTTATAATAAGGAGGAAAGGAGCACCTTGCAGGTAGAATTTCTATTTTTAGGACTATGACATGGATAATCAATTGCATTATCATATATAAAAATTTTGATAAACGATAAAATGGAGATTTTAGAATTTAGCATTGCTAGCAAACTACCACTGTTTCATATACAGCCTTGTGAACCAGCTCCTTCAGTTGAGCATGAACCTGCTTTTTTTTTTTAACAATCTATCATTGATGAAAAACTTCAAACCATGATGAAAGTTAAGAAAATGATAGATCAAATGTGATGAATGCATAGAAAATAAGGAAAAAGAGAAGCAGAATACCTAGATTGGAGCAACCTTGACAATTCATTCACTCCCGATTGAAGCTTCAAAAGGTCTACTAACAAATATAGAAGTAATAACCCTTGGTAGTGTTTAACAACTTACTTTAAGGTAAATAAGCATAAAACTATCTCAAGATGATGTGTCGCGACCCAAAACCCACCCTAGGAGTTAGAGTGAACTTTGGACAACTAATCATGACTTGCTTGACGACTAACCTGCAAAACCCACAGAGCATATACAATAGAGGACATAAACAGCGGAAACATACTCTAACATAGCACAGTGGAAGTCTACCAAACCTCTATGTATATACATACGCAAATCCAAGTTTATACAAAAAGTAACCCAAAAGAAAGTGCGGACAGACCCGCCAAAATACATGGATATAACCTCTCATCTCACCCACAACTAATCCACTCAGAATCTACAACCACCTATTGGTAACCCTCTACTGGAGGTTCCTCCAAAGGCTCCTCGACGTACTCCTCTTCCACCCATGGACCAGGAGCACAAACATCAAATGGAGTAGCAGCTCCCTCAGAACCTGCCGACATAAGAAGTACGGCTGAGCATGGAATACTCAGCGGGTACTAAATACTAACCAATAATTATAGCATAAAAATGGCACTACATAATCAGGAGCAATTCAGATATGTCAAACGGAAACAATTCATATCATACAAGGAAGTAAAGCAGTTTATAATCATGCTAGTAATTCGTAGAAAACCGATAAATCCTCTTGAAAACATCATGCACTTGACTTGACTTGAAATATCTTTTCGTACGTGAAAGCTTGTCTTGTCTATCTTGCTTGATTCTTGTATGTCGTGTCATGTCATGCATGTCATGCGTGCTTGCTTGTGATCATGTAACTTGTGAGATACTCTTGTGAGATGTACTTGTGAGATGCACTTGTGAGGGAAGGGAGACCCTACATTATGCAATGCACTTGCGAGGGAAGGGAGACCCTTCTTTATGATATGTATGTACTTGCGAGGGAAGGGAGGCCCTTCTTCATGATATGCACTTGTGAGTGAGGGGAGACCCCTCCTGGAATGTTGGTTCTTGTCTTCTTGTGAAAAGCGAGGTAAAACATATCGTAAGATATGTCCCACCTCTAACCACGTTCTTGAAAACCTCGATAAATCATGCCATGCATGCCGTGCTCGTGGGAACCGTGTACATACTTGCATTCAAATTTAAAGATGACATTTGGGTAATTTCACAACACATATAGTATCAAGATTGAGCAATTCAATATTCATAGCATTTAGGGAAAGCAGGAAACACACTATCATGGGCCCTAGCAATATTCAGAATTTCTTAGGCATGCATTTCCTAATTCACAGCTTACTTTATTCACCTTGGCATTTCATCAAACATGGTGTGTTCATTATGGATTTACCCTACAACATGCTTTTCTAGATGGGTTTTACTCAAATCATACATGTATGTTCATTATTGGAACAATGCCCTTTCCCATTTGTTCATCACACACAACCATTGGCATCCAATCGCCCATTCCATCTCCATTCACCATTCACCATTTACCATTTACCATTCTCCATTCACCAATCATCCATCTCATAGCACATATGTAAATGAAAGAAAATCAAAAGAAAAGAAGGGGAAAGAAGAACTATAACTAGAAGGGTAGTAAAAAGTACCGACCTTGAAGAGGTGAGGAAGAAACCCTCTTTCCAAATGACTGTGTAGCTGTTGCCCTAGCTTGGATCGCGAGCTCCACAATGCCTGAACCGAAATCTTGAAGAAAACGGGCTTGAGGTTGATCTAGGGTTTCAAAACCCCTTTGATTTCTCTCCAAAATGGAAACCCTAGGTTGGAATCGCCTTCTCCCCTTTCTCCTGTTCTCTCAAACTCTCTAAGTGTCGAATGATGCCCTAAAGGCTCGGGTTAAACTCTTAAGGTAAGAGTGAACTGACCAAAAGACCGTAATACCCTTACTAGGATTTCTGCAATGACGCGAGGACCGTGAATAGTGCTGAACACATTGTGCCGTGAATAGTGCACACTCGTGGTACGGTGAACAGTGCCAACTCGTGGTGCTGTGAACAGTGCCAACTCGTGGTGCTGTGAAAGGTGCCGAACCCGTTGTCCGTTGTGTTGTGCCTAGAGCTGAACACGTTGTCCGTTGTGAACGGTGCCGAGCCCGTAGTCCGTTGTCTTATGTACAACGTGCCCGTTGTGAGTTGTACAACGTACCCGTTAGGAGCTGCACAACGTGCCCGTTGTGAACTGTACAACGGATGCACACAGTATACGTTATCAGAGTACGTTTTCTGTGCTACGTTATCAGAGTACGACGTCAGAGCACGTCCTTAGTGCCTTCCGAGCTACGTCCTCAGTGCATAACCGAGCTACGATTTCCTACAGGTTCAGACTGTTTTGGCCATATCTTTTGACTCGTTCATCCGATTTTGACGATTCAACTTGCGTTGTGTTCGTACTTCGAAAAGGAACATTTCTGACGTTCGAAATTTCCAATTTCTTCCTTATTTATTAATTTTACTTCTTAAAAAAAAAAAGAGAATGACAACGAAAGTGTCACGTATTAAGCATGAAAAGATCCGGGGCTCTACATGATGTCTCATAAATTACAGATGAAAGAGAAAATAGAAGTCAAAAAGAGGTTCATGCTCTACAACTTAATAACCCTTGCTTGTCGAAATGCAACCATTATAGAGCGGCAAGAAGTTGATTACTGAACACGTAGATTTTATCACCACCAGGGTGTCTGCTAACAATAATGATTATTACCAACTAAGATCGATTATGCAAACTGACATGAAGGCACATTCAACCTAACAAGTAACAATGAATCAAACTACAATATGAGAACATTTTATTTAAGTTCTCAAAATATGATACCCATGCGTCATCAAGGTGCTCTTTATATATTTGATCAAATATACGACAAATCTACATGATCATGTATAGCTTTCCCTGCATGTAGTGACCAGTCACCAGATCATCAAACAAAGGAACAAAAAATGAATGAATATGAGAATTACAAAATGAAACAGGAATCTAACAATTAAAAACAGGATTTGCAGTAGAGAAAAAATAGAGAAGGGTAGAAGAACATGAAAGAAATACCCTAGCGAGATGAGAAAGGCAGAAGAGTTTGAAAAACGCTTCCACCTCCTTCACCAACATATTGATTCCAACTACTTTAAAATTTTCATTAAAAAGAGCCACCTTATAAAACATGCTTAAAATACGTTCTCTAAATCTCTAATTTCAATATAATATTCCACTTGTCACTTGTAAGAACCCTCGTTTGAAAATAAAAAATATTATAAGTGGAGCCTGAGTGGCATAAGAAATATTACAATTGGAATATGCTCTCTCTCTCTCTCTCTCTCTCTCTCTATCTCTATATATATGTGTGTGTGTGTATAACTTCACACCAAGACTATCCTCTAATTTCTAGCAATTTCTAGCTATAGTAGATTGACTACAATATATAAGCTTTTCATTTTGGAGGGGTATAGATAAATCAAATCTGTAAATCTAAAGCCCCAATTCCTATGTGTTAAACATGAAGGAAATGATGTGTATACGACAGATAAATGGTAAGAAATGTACAAACGAAAGAGTAGTTTGTGAACCAAATTTCCAGTTTCTACCAATATTTCAAAAAGACATAAATATGGCTCCTAATGTACCTCAATCCATGATGCTAGCTTAGGCCAATGCCAAGGGCTGATATTTTTTTTATTTATAAAAGGCACACTACAATAAGGAAGAACATAAAAATAAATGTAGTTGACTAAGTATATCACAACAAAGGGAAAACTTACCAAACTAAATTGGCCGAGAAAGAAAGGGCCACCATCAAATTTGGATTAGAGTTGTTTCTAGGTAATCAAAAGGACCTGATGCAGGTCATTGATGTAAGTAAGTTTACATGTATATCATATCTTTTCTTAGGGATTGAATGCTGAAAATATTAAGTGCTGAATCTCACTGATTTCTTTTATGAATCTCCTTTTTAGTGAGTGATCACAGCTCCACTGAAGGTAGTATGTGTAGGTTAGCAACTCTTATAAGAACTCTATCTTTACGCGATCCTACAGTTTTGGAGTATTTCACAGTTAAAACTTTGAAGCTAATGAAGGAGTCCATCAAGGATTCAAACTCTCACCTTACATCAGGAAAAAAGTGTGGGCCCTACGAAATACTATCATCAAAAATCAAAATCCTCAAAAACTTAAACTAAAGAACTCACATTTTTGTTTCATAGACCACAAGAACGCATCGACATTACCAATAGAAAAAGAACTCATAGCTATTACTTGAATCAATTTCCATCTCCGATAAATGGCAGATTCAAGCTTCACAAATATGTTATGCAAGACATTAAACTTTATCGAATTAGTGTGTTAGTGGAGAGAGATATCTTTGTCTGAGTATTTTATTACATCAAGAAAGAGATCAAAAACTTGTAAATATATGGAGAAGCAGGGATATTACTTCAAATCTGTTAAAGCCATAACAATGCCAGTTATGATGTCAGACTCAATTATCCTGACAACATCTCCTTCAAAAGGAAGATGGTGCATTGGAAGGTAATGTATGTATGCATCTAAGATTCTAAACCTCAACCATGACTCAACATAGCTGAAAAGTTGTCCAAAGGAACAAGAAGACACAAAACCAGCCTTTGCAAATATCAAGTGCAATCAATGTACTTCTTAAGGTTACACATAGCCAACCTTCCACAACCCACCTTAATGTGATAGAACAATGTGCAGCAGCCATTCTATGATATACGGCGTTGGTATATACAAGAGCAAAAGTGAACAATAAGGAAGAGATCGATCTAACACGCATAAGCCGCCAAGTAACTTGACAAGACCCTGACCTAGATAGTAAGAATTTCAATGGTTTCATGAAAACTCATTTGGAATCTTGTAAGGATTCTAGGAAAGTAAGTTGTCCACCTATATATGAGACTTAGGTGTCGTTTGGTAACACTAGTTTAAAAAGAAGTGGTTATTTGAAAATTATGCTTAGTTGGACTTTAGATTGTTAACTTGAAGGTTAATTGCATGTCTACATTTTAAAGATTTTAGGGGTGAAAACCTCTACTTTAAAAAGTAGATATGGAGCTACTTTTTAAAGTGAAGGTTTTAAACCCTAAAATTTCTGTAGAAAAAAAGATATATCTAATTCTTAGATGAAGATATATGTAATTCTTCTGCAGGAAAAAAAGAGAGCCGGTTCTCCTTGATAAGTAGAAATCTTCTTCAAACCTTGGCGTGTCTCCTTGCTAACTTCTGAGGGTTCACAACTCACCACCACTGATCTGGCAAGTGCCTGTGCATAGGAGATTGGATTAGAAGGACGTGAAGAAGGACCTCTCACATCTCCAACAGCTGTAGTTTCCATGAAACCCTAGATCACTATGAGAATATCTGCTTCTTCTTAATCATGAGAAACCCTAGAGAAACCGTGAGAAACCCTCTATCGGCTCCTTCTTGTTGTTTCCAAAAAAAAAAAAAGCCATAGATTGACCATAGGTACCTTAGACCATAATTGAATATCTTTCTAAGGCCCTAGTATTCATGAGGAATGATGAAAATCATGAAAAAGATAAAGGAATTGACCAAGGTAATCATTCCCATCATTAAGGTTAAGAAAAATGGATTTCAGAATTTTGAGCAAAAAATACAATATCCAGTTGACTAGATATGCCAATTTTTTACTGGGTTCATCCAGTCGACTAGATGACCCATCCAGTCGACTAGATGGCTCGGGACAAAGTTTTTACTTTGTCGGCTATATTTAAACAACTCTTTTTCTTTAGATGATGCCTCTAACAGCTATATTATTGCAAGAGCTATAAAAATGATTGATTTATGAACCAAAAGAAACATTCCAATACTTCCAATCATTCTATCATTCACTCCAAAGCTTAGATTTCCAAATATATTGAATATCCCCTAGAAATCCCAAAAGCCCAATCTTGAACTATTTAACTCCAATCTTTGGAAGATTTTTAGAGAGCTTTAAAGAGACTATCTAGCTCGTGTAAGGAGTATTTTATGATTGTAAAATCACTTTCTACTAAGTGTGCTTGAAATCAAGAATCGGTGGATTCTTGTCCTTGAAGTGAGGAGCTTCATTGTAAGGTTGGATCTTCACCTGGAAGAAGATCGTGGAAGTCAAGAGAGGGGATTATCTTGCATATGTAAGGTTTGATCTTAACCCGGAAGAATATCGGCGATTGAATAAATTGTGGTGAATCCCTGAGTGGGGAAGCTTAAGGCAGGGACGTAGGTGGGTTGCCAAACCTCGTGAATAATATTGTTGTGTTTAAATTCTCTAACTCTTCTCTTTACTTTATTATCTGTATTGTTCGTAAAATTGCATAATTTTTTTATTCCCTTTTAACTTGTAAAAGTTGAAATTCCACTTAAGGGAATTAGGAAGAAACTCGAAATTGCCATAGACCTTATTCACTCCTCCTAGGGTCAAAACCTTGGGCAACATTTTTTAGCTTCCGATCAATATTGTTTTGTCTTTCAAACATCCTATGATAAATTCATCATTCACATTTACCTCATGCCTTATTAGGTTAAAAGTTTAAATTTATCTTCTCGACCAAGAAGCTCAAAACATCACAAAAATATTTTGTTCATTTCTCCCTAATTTTTGCATTGGGAAATGTTGTTTCTCTCTTCCATACTCTCTACCAGGCCAACACGTTCTTAGCTACAAAAGCAGTCGGTTAAAGTTTCAACATTTAAACCTTGCCCCTTCCTTAGTTTGAACTATTAGGGAATATATGAGAAGTATAGTAATACTGTGAATGAGATACACTACATCATTCAAGTGTATCTCATCACAATATTAGATTAGCATCAATCATAGATTTGATTAGGAAAGATTACATTAGGATGATTTACTTTCCATAAAGTCTATCTTGTTCTCTCTATATAAATCCTATTTAAGGTCATTGTAAATCATCCAAGATTATTAATAGATTTCTTCTTATCATGATATCAGAGTAGGTTGATAGGACCTTGCTGTTTTTGTTAGCTTTGATTGAATAGCCTTCCGGTGAGTGGCACCATGCTGCCCGTCAAACCTGACTTTTTCTTCTTCTTTCTTCTTTGTGACCTTTATTTTCATCTTTTAAGATAGGGGCAATACTGCCAGTCTCCTTCTCTTGTCACCTACTCCCGCGTGAATTTCTTTCTCAACGATGAGCTGATGCTTGTTTACCAAAGTAGCACATCACACACTTATTTACTCGTCCCTGAATGAATGTTGTTGATTCACTCATAGCTAACCATCATGAAGGTTGTTGATTCACTCATAGCTAACCATCTTGCACAATTAGACATTCCAAACCATCTCTTCTATTACCTGTTTGTTCTCTGTATGTCTCCTTATGTATTGTTAATGTGTATCTCACATAAACATTAGAATGTTTTGGTTTGTGAGGCTTAAGTCTTAAGCCCACAAATAGATGGTCAATCTAAATCCTTGTCTAGGCTTATTTATTCCCATGTACCAGGTCCCTCAAGGCCCTATTTCAGCCCATAGAGGCTATATTTTTGTCCCATTAGAGGCACTTTTTTCAGGTCCATAGAGGCCGCTAGTCTTTTGGCCCATCAAGGTCGGTATACTTAGACCAAGAGGCTATGTTCTCTGGTCCATAGAGACCAACTTTTTAAGCCCTTAGAGGCCTAGTTCAAGCCTATTGAGGCTGATTTCTTAGTCATTGAGGCCATGTCAAGCCCATTAGCGGCACTTCTTTTCAAGCCCATTTGAGGCATTTTCTTAGGTCCATATAGGCACTTTCTTTTGGCTCATTAGAGGCATATTTGATTTAACCACACCCATTCAAAGCGGCAACATCATGACATGCAATTCATTCAAGCATGACAATCCATTCAAAGCAGACATCATGGCACACAACTTTCTACTTTGGCAAAATCATGAAGATCGAAGGTTTTAAGCGAAGATCAAAAGCTATCAAGCAGACTTCTTTTAGCGGCAAATACATGAAGATTTTTCAATCCCCAAATATTTGAGGGGGAATATTAGGGAATATATGAAGAGTATTGTAATACTGTGAAGAAGATACACTAAATCATTTAAGTGTATCTCATTACAATCTTGGATTAGCATCAATCAAGGATAAAATAGATTTAATTAGGAAAGATTAGATTAGGATGAATTACTTTCCATGAAGTCTATCTTATTCTCTCTATATAAAACCTATTTAGGGTCATTGTAAATCATCCAAGATTATCAAAAAATCTCTTCTTATCATTAACCAACTGTAAAAGCGGTCGGGAAAAGCAAGGACAATTGTTGGTTCCATGGAGAAACTGAAGCTAACATTCTCTTTTTTGCATTATACAATACCCGCTGCTAAAGACAACGATTTCGATGGTTAAACTGAAGCTAACATTCTCTAACATCTTCAACTCATAATGCAAGTATTTGAATTGTCATAAGACATGTCCAGTAACTAAAGAAACTTCAGCTCGATTCAACTTCTCAAATTATTACATTTAATGATGACATATATGCAAGCTCGATATCAAAAATATTTTTTTTACTTGGCCTATCAACCTTAGTCCAGCTCTAACAAGGGTAATTGCACTTTTTTAATCAAAATTTCCTAATCAACTTCTCATTAAATTTTGCCCAAAATAAGTCAATGGAAATTTTTTTTCCAAGCTCTCTACTTATATAACAAGTTGAAATATAGTAAACAATATTTTACACATGTGGAATTAGACACAT
Organism: Tetracentron sinense; assembly: GCA_015143295.1. NCBI lineage: Eukaryota > Viridiplantae > Streptophyta > Magnoliopsida > Trochodendrales > Trochodendraceae > Tetracentron > Tetracentron sinense. The sequence continues at coordinate 19,244,825 of CM026567.1, forward strand.
GTTTCTCATAAAGTAATGAGTTTTAATATAAATATATTTTAGAATAATAGTTTTCTAAAAATTCATATTTATAAACAAATCATTTAGAATAAAAATAAATGTTATAAGATACACCAATGCAATTTTAGAGCTTCCAAACAATTTCTTGGATTTGTTTGAACTTTCTCAAAACTATGCATATGCCACAAGAATGAGATTCTTGGAGGGAGTCCACCAATGATTCTTCAAAATAGCAAACTCCTTCAACATAGTTGGATGCATCAAAATGCTATTAAATCAAATCCCATGCCATTCAAAACAAATCTCATACTATCTAAAAAGAACCCAGATGATTCTCAGATCAAGAGAAATTGAAATGGTCCTCCCATAAAGTGGCCTCTGTATTATGTGATGATTCCCCACATAATCTCCATGAATGTGATTACCCTATTGATTATCACATATCCCATTTAATGGTCATTCATGCGAAAATGGTTTTAGAGTCAATTTCCCTAACTTTCACTCATAACCTGAGTCTATGATCGTAGTTGTTTGCGATAAACAATTATACCACAGTTTAGGACCGTGGTATTTTGCCCTCCAGTCGTCGATAAACAGAGGACAATCATTAACCGATGTTTTCACCGCCTACAAATTGTCTTTCTTTCAGTTTTTTCGCGTAGTGTTTCCAACAACACCATTCTGATAATCACATAGATGATTGAGTAACAAAATTATTTATTAAGATCAATACTATGGTAATCAAATATGCATGCAGAAAATAAAGTGACAACAAAATTATTCTGAACAGGACCACAGAATGTTAAAAGCCAACAGATTGAAGTAATTATGCGATGACCTATTCAATCCCTTGAAGCTTTCTTGCTAAGCATAAGATCTCGTAAACTTTGATTGGATCCTGAAGAATTTTGGACACACTTTCTCTTTCATTGCATCTCTTAGCCTAGGTTGTAATCTTTGGTAGCTCTACCTTGATATTGAAGTTCCCAAACATCTCACAAGCATGGAAAAATGAAGTCAAAGGAATAAGAGAACGGTCTGCAAAGCCAAAGGTTTCCCCTCCTAAATATGGTTTATCTCCTATGGCCCCTTCTATCACCTTAAAAGTCTCTAGAAATTCTTTTCTAGCTGCTTGAAGAGCCTCATCCTTGTTCTTCCAGAGGTCACTCACACATGCATATACCTGAAAGTTTAAAACTCAGTTTGAGTTCATAAATATGAGAGAGAGAGACAGAGAGGCCACTGCTCAAAATGGGCTTAAAATGTCTGACAATGGGTCTAAGCCTTGCTTCTGCATGATCTGAATCAGGCTCAAGTTGGGCTTTATTCAAGCCAACTTAAGATCTTTTAATCCAATTAAAATTTTGAAAAGTCCGTGTAATTAAATTCAGCATTGGACTTTAAAACCTGGCTCATTGTCTAGCCCAAAAGACCTTGTTTGATGGATTTAAAGATGTGGAATTGGATCATAATTTGGCTAGAGAAGTTCCATACCCAGCCATGGTTTGATTAGTCAAGTTTGGCTTATTTCTTTGGTGCTGAAGGCCAAAAAAAAATAAAAAATTGAGGAGAGAAAAATGGATCCAACTATTGATCATGTACTCGGCTCAACATCATCCATCGTGGCTCGTTAAACATGTAACAATAAATCCGTGTAATATGAAATGTCTAAGTTGTTCGATTGTACGATGAAAGCTATAACCCAAGTTGGGTCACATTAACACTAAGGATTAATGTTGACAACTAGGGTTTATAACTGAAATTTTTTAACAACAAATTAGAAGGCATAGCCATCTCTAACTTGATTAATTTTTTACTATGTTTAAGGGAAGGAGGACCGACATCATGTTTTTTGTGGGTTGGGCTCAAAGGAGTGCCACGTGTTGCTCAAACATATGAGGCATAGATCGACAAGGTTGCCTATGAGACATATATTAACTATTCAATACACACTTGGCTCGCATGGACAATGCTAACAGTAATCCGTAAATTTTGAACAGCCCCAAGAACACAATATGTGTAATTGCTTTTTTTTTTTGGTATATACAAAGCACACAAACACACACACACAACTCACATACACACCCTCATGCAACAAAGCACACAGCACCCACACAACCCTAAAAAAAGAGGGTTCTATGGGGCCTTAAAGGGTACACATAATACGAGTAACCCACCGATGTGGGATTAATAAGGGGCAAAGCCCATCCATTTTTTTGGTATATACAAAGCACACAAACAGACACACACAACTCACACATACACCCTCATGCAACAAAGCACACATGAGCGTGTGTGTGTGTTTGCATATCGGTTATTTGTGCACCCGGTTATAGCAATAATTGGGGTGTTGTGGATGTGGTTATTGCTTTAGCTAGTTGTACAAAACGTGTTCTTGGGGTGCTTCCAAATGCAAGCGATTATCGCTAGCACTCCTATATTTAAAACATATTTGTTTCATGCCTTAGCACACTTTTTCGCTCACACTTGCATCTACCATGTATATTTTTTTGCACTTTCAAAGAGTCACTCATGTTACCTGTCCCTCTAGCTCAAATTATGATCTATGAACCTTATTTGAAGGATGTCGTGCGGGTCAAGGCTAGAAAGGAAAGTTTCCTTTGGTGATGTGGCGAAGTTGGAGACCTACTCATTATTTAATAACGTATATAAATATTATACCGTACATTTTCTGAAAGACTACTTGTGCAACTGGTTAAAGTAATAATTGAAGTGTTATGATATGTAATTATTGATTTAAATAATTTATATAAGTAACCTGTAAAGGCAAAATCACATGTTCTTAGGGTGATTTAAAATGAAATATTAACTCTAACACTCACCCCTATACTTGAAATATAGTTCAACACATTTTTTCACACACAGTTATTGCTAGCATTTCTAATTTTTGCACTTTCAAAATGCCCCTCATGTTACCTATCCCTCTAGGTTAGATTGTGATGTACAGCCCTCATTTGAAGAAAGTTTTGTTATAAAGTTTTAAGAAGAGACGTTTCCTTTGGTGATGTGACATGTAGGAGACCCACTTACTACCTAAATGAGTAGATGAATTATGTTGTACCCCCAAAAAAAGTATTATTTAATGTTTTTTTTTTGGCTATTTACTTGAATTTGTAATATGAAATTTAATTATAATTAGTTAGAGGAGTGCTAGCACCAGACGCAATAAGTCTAATATTTTCCCAAACACAGAGTTGGTGCAATGCGTGGTGTTGCTACCCTATAATAGGGAGATAGTATGACACTTGTTGCCACCACCTTGTATTTAGGGAAGACCGAGAGATGGTTTGACAATTGTTGCCACCACCTTGTTGTTAGCCTCAAGGTTACAACCTTAGGTATCCTTAATAATTTTGATAATAACACAATAATGAAATGAAATTTATGGTACTAATGATTCTGTTAAGTATTTGAATAATTCAGATTATAAGAACATTAGCACTTCACTCAAGGCAAAAAGTATGGAAATCATTCAAGGAATATCAAAAGAGATTGATCAACTCAAGCTATTGGACTCAAGTAAAAATGAAGATTCATGATTATATCCATAGTCTAAGTCGGATCTCAATCAAAGAAGAGGATCTCTTGAAGACAAAGTCAAATCATAAGATCCAAGAACAAGTCAAAGACCAACTCTCAAAAAACATATGAATGTATTTTTTATTTCTTAAGAGAGTGTCTAGGACTTATGTAAGAAGTTCTCAAAATATTGTATGTTGAATGCTCAAAATACTTAGATTGACTATAGAAGCTTAAGACATATATTGGACATCATTCTAAAGCCCTATGAATTCATAAAAATCATGTTAAAGGAAAGCCAAATGACCTAGGAATTCATTCCCATCATCAAGGTCTGAATCAAATAAGAAAAATAGAGTTTGCTCTGATTTCATTGACGAAATCACAGGGGTAATCTGACTTCGGCGACGAAATGAACTGGGTGACCAAGTTTCGTCGATGAAATGGAGCCTGATCCTGAAAACGCTGTAACGACTATTTTTCAACAACTTTATTTGCATTTAATGCTTCAGCAATGACCATATTGGATCATGAGCTATAAAAGGAGTTCATTTATGAACAAAATAGAAGATTTGATCATTACAATAACTCCAATCATCCACTCTTTTACTCTCATTGATTTCATCATCGATCATACACTTAGAAATCCCCAAAATCTCATTTGAGTTATTCAAGTCCATTTATTGAGAGATTTCACTAGACTATTTGTCAACTCTTATCCAGCTCATCTCAAGAGCTTTTATTTTGGATTGCTAATGCAAATATACTATTGTAAAGAGAAGTCAAGAATCGTTGGATTCTTACAACTGACGTTGTTTCTTCAAAGAAGTCAATAGAGGGTTGTGCTCTTGTAAGGAAAGGTTCAATCTCGACATGTGAAAGAGAGATTGTAAAGGTTAGGACTCGTCTGGAAGTATTCTAATCGATTTGAGAATAAAAATCGTGGGAATCCTTGAAGCTGAAAGGCGGGGACGTAGACAAGTTGTCGAACCTCATGAACAAAGACTGAGTGTTTTCTCTCTCTAACTCTCTACTTTACCTTTTCTATTGCATACATTTTAGAACTGTTAAGTTGCTTTCCCATTGTCAATTTAACTCCGCATTCAAAGGAAAAATTACTTTTTAATTTGCATAGACCCTAATCACCTCCCTCCAGAGTCAATATCTGGGCAACAATTGGTATTAGAGCAAGGACTCTATATCTAGTTTAACAATCTTAGAGTTAAAGAACTAATCTATGGCAAACAATTTTGCAACTTCTCTAGGAGAGGGTCAATCCACTACCAGACATCCATTGTTCAATGGAGAGAACTATAACTACTGAAAAACCCGTATGATGTATTACATCCAAGCCCTTGACTATGAATGCTGGAAAGTCATAGTCAAAGGTCCACATCTTCCCACAAAAATTGTGGATGGTGTTAGAATCCCTAAAGTAGAGGAAGAATGGAATGAGGCAGATGTGGACCTTTACTCGTTTAAACTCATTTAAACTCGAGTAAAAATTTCACTAATGGACTCATTTTTCATTCAGAAAAAGTTAGCATGCTAGTTCATAAATATGAACTATTTAAAATGGAGAAAAATGAGTCCATTAGTGAAATTTTTACTCGTTTTATAAATATTTTGAATTGACTAAAATCACTTGGAAATGTTTATGCCAATGCAGAAAATGTGAGGAAGATTCTTCGCTCAGTACCTAAGGAATGGTCTCCCAAAGTGATTGCCATCCAAGAAGCCAAAGATTTGACCAAGCTTCAAATAGATGAACTTCTCGGGTCTCTAATGACTCATGAAGTTGTTATGAAAGGACAACAAGAGGGTGAGCCTAAACTCAAGAAAGACCTAGTCTTAAAGTCTTCTCAAGTGGAGGACAGTGATGAAGAAGAAGAAAGTGAGGGAGATGAAGACATATCTCTCATGGCAAGGAAGTTCAAGAAATTCCTAAAGCATAGAAGAAACTTCAAGAAAAATGACATACAAGAAAGAATTCACCAAGGAAATTGTCAAGGGTGAAACAAGTAAGAAGGAACCTCTTATTTGCTATGAGTGCAAGAAGCCTGGACACATAAGGATAGAATGTCCTCAACTCAAAAGGAGCAACAAATTCCAGAAGAAGGCTATGAAGACCACATGGGATGATTCTAAGGAAAGTGACTCAGAAGGCTCAAGTGATGAAGAAACGACCAACTTGTGCCTCATAGCAAATGAGGATGAGATAACTTCTTCAATTAGTGAATCTCTTACTTTTGATGTGATGTGCATAGAATAATGTTAATTACTACCCCCTTTATTTGCATATGTTAGTTATTTATCTTGTCTTAATTTTTCTAATTATAGTTTTTCTCTTATTATGTCGGAATTTGAGAGAGTTGTATAGGAATGAGGCTAAATCAAGGAATTAAAGAAGAAAGACCCAAGCCCAAAAGTTCAAGTCTAAGTAAAGAAGATAAAGCCCAAGTCTAAGACTCAAGTCAAAGCACAAATTGAAGAAATTCAAAGCTAAAAGCCTATTAGAGAGAAAAGTCATACAGAGCCCTACTCATCTAATTGGATTAAATCAAGGAGAAGATAGGGTTGCTGATGTTTGGCAACCAAATCTACAAGAAAAGCAAGTAAATTTCGTGGTGGCAATATTGAGCAACAAATCCCCCCCAAAAAGGAAGATTTTCAGATTCCCGCCTAAACTGACCATAACTCACTAATTTGGTCATAAAGTTTGATTGAGAGATCAGATTAAGCTAAGATTTGAGGCATTCGAAAGAAGACTCAAAGGGAAACAATATTGCATTTCATGAGGATCTGCTAATTAGGACGTTAAAGGGGTCAAAATATTCGGTCAAGTGGAGGCTTATGCATAGAGCATAGAAAAATCAGGGCTAAAAAGAGTTTTTTTTCTCTTCCTCTTTTGGGGGCTCTCTCTCTTTTTCTTCCATTCACTCTAGCTTAAATCTTATTCTCTTTTCTCTCTTCCATTCTCTTTCTTTTCTTTGATTTTCTATTTTGTAAGAGTAGAAGAGGGAGTGGTGTAAAAAGTCGATCAAACATCAATGAAGAGCGTGATTTATTTCATCGGTTTTATCTCGAATGCTACAATGTTCGGCTAACTCGTAATGAGGGGAAAGAAGGAAACCAAGAATCCGGTAATATTAATCCTTATTTTAGTTTTTAAATACTCCAAAATTGTATTGTTACGAAAATATTAAATCTGAATTTTAATTAAAGTTTTCATAAGATCTATCTTCCGATTCAAAGCATTTGCTTGCTTATTGGATAGTGTTTCATTAGAGAATTTATAAATTAATTTTAGGATTAATTTTATTATATTTTTGGTGAAATCCGGATCTCCTATTCTCTTCAACTTTAACAAAAAAAGGGTTTCTTTTCTTCTTCTTTTTATTCCATTAGTGTTATTTTATTTTTAATTATAATCTTAGCATAACAAATTTAAATTAGTTTTTATTTAACCCATAAAATAATTCTAAATTAATAATAGTACCTATTTAACAAGTCACTGTGGATCGACCCCATTTTGCCACTATCTTACAATAGAAAGTGTGCGTTTGGGTTAATTATATTTGAGTGCACCATGATGAACTAAGAGATGCTTTTGATGGGCTCTATGGAGAATTTCAAAAAATTACCTCCAAAAATAAAATGCTGCAAAGGAAAAATATCTCTTTTACAAATTTAAATGAATTATTACAAAAAAGAGAAAAAACATTTTCAGAAAGAGAATGAAGTATTGAATATAAAAATCAAGGATATTCAATTTCTACCTCAAGACTCATCAAGTGAATATGATGAGCTTAAAGCTAAAGTCAAAGATTTGACTAACATCATTCTCACATTCACAAATGGCCAAAATAATTTAGAAAGACTTTTAGGTCAACAAAGATGTGTATTTAATAAAGCGGGACTTGGCTATAACCCTTCTTTAAAACAAAAAGATTACCAATATTTCTTTACAAAATAAAATAGTAATCTAACTCCACCCTTTATTGCTTTCTATAATGGAAAGAAAATAGTTAAGAAAATTTGGGTCCCAAAGGGAACATTCACTCCCAAGACTAACAATAAAGGACCAAAGATGATTTGGGTTCCAAAGGGAACTAATCCTCCCAAGACTACCCATAAGTCAATTTGGGTACCAATCAAAATGGTTTGAGTACCGGGGGGGAGAACATATCTTGGAGTTACTTGAATTTATGTTGTAGGTATGTCTCAAGTCAAGATCGTCCAAGACAAGTTGATTCTTGGATAGTGGATGCTCAAGGCACATGACGGGAAATAAAAAGCTTTTCATATCAATCACTCTTAAGGATGGAGGGCATGTGACATTCAGGGACAACGCAAAAGAAAGGATAATCGGCATAGGTAATGTTGGTAAGAATAATATTAACTTTATTGAAAATATTTTGCTAGTTGATAATTTAAAGCATAATCTTATTAGCATACTTCAACTATGTGATAAAAAACTTAATATATCATTTAAATCAAATGTATGCATGATAAAAGATAAAAATAACATCAATACTTTATTTGTTGCGTATAGAAATGAGATTGTTTATATTATTGACTTTGATGAATTAACTTCACAAACTTGATATGCTTCTCTGCTTTAAATGAAGTTAGTTGACTTTGACATAAAAGATTAGGACATGCTAGTATGGATTTTCTTTCAAAATTATCTAGACAAGACCTTGTAAAAGGTTTACCTAAGACTAAGTTCATAAAAGATAAAGTATGTGATGCATGTTATCTAGGCAAATAAATCAAAACATCTTTTAAAAATAAGAAAGAAATCTCAACTACATGACCTTAGGAACTCTTACATATGGACTTATTTGGACCAAATGATGTAGCTAGCCTAGGTGGTAAGTTATATGCCTTTGTCATAGTAGGTGACTACTCAAGATATACATGGGTATTATTTCTATTACACAAAAGTGAAACTCCAAATCTATTTGCTAAATTTTGTAGAAGAGTTCAAAATAAAAAAGGCTACACCATTAATAATGAGAAAAGTGATAGGGGAGGAGAGTTCAAGAATAAAGAACTTGAGCTATTTTGTGAAGACAATAGTTTTAACCATAATTTCTCAGCTCTTAGAACTCCTAAACTAAATGGAGTAGTTAAAAGGAAAAATAAATCTCTATAAGAAATAGGTAGAACTATGCTTAATGAACATAAATTACCTATCTATTTTTGGGCATAAGCAATTAATACTTCTTGTTATGTGATTAATAAAGTAGTCATTAGAAAAAAATTAAATAAAACCCCCTATGAGCTTTGGAATGGAAAATCTCCTAACATAAGTTATTTCATGGTTTTTGGTTGTAAATATTTCATACTCAATGATAAACATCACCTAAGAAAATTTGAATCAAAATCTAACGAAGGAATCTTCTTAGGATACTCAATGAATAACAAAGCGTATAAGGTATTTAATAAATCTTCGTTAGTTGTAGAAGAATCAATTCTTGTAGTATTTGATGAATCAAATCTTTTTAACAAAACTAAAAATGATGAAGATGAAATAAGTGATAAAGTTAATATTCTATCAAAAGAAATTAATAAGGAAATGGAACAAGTAGAATCTAATGATAATGAAAAACCCATTGAAACTGAAATTGAGGAAGAAAATGATCTTGAAGATGAATATCAACTTCCTAGAGCTTGGAGATTAGTAAAAGATCATCCTAAGGATCTCATTCTTGGTGATATAGGATAAGGAGTTAGAACTAAAAGGAATATATGTAATAACCTTGACTTTCTATCTCAAGTTGAACCCAAGAATGCCTTAGAAGCTATTGAAGATGAATCTTGGGGTATTGCTGTGCAAGAAGAATTCACGCAATTTGAAATGAATCAAGTATGAGAATTAGTACCTACACCAAAAGATAAATCTACCATTAGTACTAAATGGGTATTCAGTAATAAAAGGATGAATCTGGAAATATAATCAAGAATAAGGCAAGATTGGTAGCTCAAGGTTACAACCAAGAAGAGGGGATAGATTATGAGGAAACATTTGTCCCGGTTGCTAGATTTGAAGCTATAAGAATGTTACTTGCCTTTGAAAGTCATAAAGACTTCAAGCTTTACCAAATGGATGTTAAAAGTTCCTTATTGAATTGTATTTCAGAAGAAGTTTAAGTAAAACAACCCCCATGCTTTGAAGATCATTTATTACCAAATCATGTGTTCAAACTTACTAAAGCCCTATATGGATTAAAGCAAGCTCTTAGAGCTTGGTATGATAGGCTAAGTTGTTTTCTATTTGAAAATAGATTCATAAGAGGAAAAATTGATACAACCTTATTTGTGAAAACCAAAAATGATGACATGCTAATAATTCAAATATATGTAGATGATATCATACTTGGATCAACAAATGAATCCCTTTGTCATGAATTTGCTAAAAATATGGAAGATGAGTTTGAGATGAGCATGATGGGAGAGTTAAATTTCTTTCTTGGTCTCCAAATTAAGTAAACTAAAGATGAAACTTTCATAAATCAAGCTAAGTATACAAGAGAAATTCTTAAAAAATTTGGAATGGACAATTCAAAAGAAATAGATACTCTAATGAGTTCAACTACTAAACTTGATAAAGATGAAAAAGGTAAAAATATTGAAGAAAAGAAATATAGAGGCATGATAGGTAGTCTTTTATATTTAACTGCTAGTGGACTTGATATTATCTTTAGTGTATGTATATGTGCAAGATTTCAATCATGTCCAAAAAAATTACATATGATAGCTGTGAAAAATATTTTTAGGTACCTACTAGACACAATTGATTTAGGTTTATGGTATCCAAAGAATACATCACTAGATCTAGTTAGTTATTCAGATGTTGGATACAAAGTTGATAGGAAAAGCACAAGTGGTACTTGCCACTTTTTAGGATACTCCCTTGTTTCATAGTTTAGTAAGAAAAAAAATTCAGTTGCTCCATCTACAGCTGAAGCTGAGTATATAGCAGTTGGAAGCTGTTTTTCTCAAACCTTATACATGAAATAACAATTGGAAGACTTTAAAATTTTCTATACTAAAATTACAATCAAATGTGATAATACTAGTGCTATTTGCATGACTAAAAACCCCATTCAACACTTAAGAACAAAACACATTGAAATCAGATATCACTTCACAAGAGATCATGTACAAAATGAGGATGTTATATTGGAGTTTATGGATACAAACAACCAGCTTGCAGACATATTTATAAAATCCATTCAATTTGAAAGATTTAGTACATTAAGAAGAGAATTGAGAATGTCTAGTCTAAATGAACTTAAATGATCATATTTATGCCAAAATTGCCCTTTGATGAAAGCTTGTGTCTTGATATTTGAAAAATTATTTGATTATGTTATGTGTATGATTTGGATGATTTATACAGTTTTTGGATGTTAAAATTATTCAATGAATTTGGGAAAAATGATTTAAAAATCAAAACTTGAATATTTTTTCAAAGTTTATACTGATTTCGGCGACGAAATCAAAAGAGACTTTGAATTTTGGCGACGAATCTTGGGTTGAATGGAAACCATAAGTTCCTGTACCTAATTCGGCGACGAAATTGAATTGATTATTCAATTTTGGCGACGAATTCATTCCGAATTCAAAATAGTGTGTTACCTGTCTTCATTTCGACGGCGAATTTAAGGGGCCAAGCCCATTTCGGCGACGAAATTGATCGTGGGTATAAATTAAAACCCCAAAATCTGATTTCTTTCAAATCATTTCTCAAAAGCACTAAAGTTAGGTTTTCCCTCCTCTTTCATTATTGTTGCGACCCAAATACCCCTAGGAGTTAGGGATACCTTGATCGTGACCACCGTAGTATACCTCCCTCTCATATGATACATAAGACACATGAACAACCTGTCAGAGTACACAGACATACATAGCGGAAACGATTTACAATGCATAGCGGAAGTAAAATATAACTAACATAGCGGAAGCCAAAAACATAACTAAATACTCCTATTAATTGGTCTAAGTTTGAACCAACAAAATATACACATGTATAAGAATCCGAAATGGTGGAGTGGACAAGTCCCACTCTCACATATCAAGTCTTTCTAAGTCTATCAATAAAATTCAAAGTCATGACACCTATCTAGCGGGCCATCATCCCAATAGTGGTCCATAGAAGGCTTCAGGTCAAAGTACTCTTCCTCTACCCAAGGCTCCGTACCACATAAGTCAAATGGAACCCGAGCACCTGCCGATGATAACAAATATCGGCTGAGTATGGAATACTCAGTGTATACCAACTACTAATAATAAAGCAATAATAGCATAGAGTATGCGAATCATGGAGAATGAAATCCTTAAAATATGTCAAAGCGTGGAAACCGTAAAATAACACATATGATGAAACCCGAAACCAAAATCGTGTGAGTCATGTGATAATCATAGCCTTGTGAGTTCTTAGAGTTCATAGAGCTCCTTAGAGTCATTTATGATCAATAGAGACCTAGAGCGATACTATAGAGCATAACTATAGAGCCAATAGCATAGAAATCTTAGAGCATTTGTATTTGTCGCGACCCAAAACCCACCCTAGGAGTTAGAGTGAATCTTGGACGACTTCTCATGACTTACATGACTTGCTTGATAAGCCAACCTGCCAAATTACCTGGAGCATATACAATAGAGGATAATAATAGCGGAAACAAAACTAACATAACACATCGGAAGTCTTACAAAAACCCTCTAAGTATATATATACATGATCCAAGTCTTGTACAAAATGGGAATCCAAAGAAAGTGCGGACATGCCCGCCAAAATACATGAATACAATCTCTCATGCTCACCCACAATCACCTAGAATCTACTCCTAGTAGTAGCCCTCTACAGGAGGTTCCTCTACAGGTTCCTCAATGTACTCCTCCTCTATCCATGGGCCAGGAGCACTGATGTCAAATGGAGCAGCAGCTCCCTTAGTACCTACTGACATAAACGTACGGTTGAGCATGGAATACTCAGTGTGTACCAAATCCTAACCAACAGTCACTGCGTAACAATAACGATATAGGAAGCATGAAGTAATTCATATAATAACAGGAAGGTAAAACAGTTTATATTCATGCTTGCATCACGTAAAAGCCGATAAACCTCTTGAAATCATCGTGCCCTTGACTTGACTTAAATACCCTTTTCGTGCTTGAAAAACTTGTCATGTCAGTCTTGCTTGATCTTGTCGAGCGTGTCATGCCATGCGTGTCATGCGTGTTTGCTTGGCATTTAAACATGCTCATATACTTGTGAGATGCGCTTGTGAGATACACTTGAGAGGGAAGGGAGGCCCTTCTTTCAATGACATACACTTGAGAGGGAAGGGAGACCCTTCTTTCTATGATATGCACTTGTGAGTGAGGGAAGACCCCTCATGAAAGGGAGGGAAGTGTAAACTCCCTCCTATGCGATGATTGTTCTTGTCCTCTTGTCAAAAGAGAGGTAAAACATATCGTAAGATATGTCCCACCTCTATACCTTATTCTTGAAAACACCGGTAAACCATGTCATGCATGCCGTGCTCGTGAAGTCGTGTACATGCTTTCACTTGAAATTAAATATGACATTTAGGGATTTCAATAATACATGAAATATAACAATTTGAAGAAGTAAATAATCATGCCATTTAAAGAAAGCAATTTATCACACTATCATAAACCCTAGCAATTTCATAAGCTTTTTAAAGATGCATTTCTTAATTTACTACTCATTTTCTTCACCTTGGCATTTCATCAAACATGTGGTGAGTACATTATTTGTTAAAGCTTACACCTTGCTTTTCTAGGCGGGTTTATATTCACAACATACATGTGTGTTTATTATTGGTACAATACCCTTCCCATTTCAATCATCACATCACATACCCACACGGCATCCATCGCCTATCATCCTCCATTCATTCATCCCATAACGTTTACATACTTAGATAGTAGAGAAGAATCAGAAAAATGAAGAAAAGAAGGAAGGATGGGAACTAGGAGGGTAGCATAAAGTACCGACCTTGAAGAAGGGAAGAATCCCCTTGGTGCGTGCGTGAGGTTGCTACCGAGCTTGGAGGATGTGTTCCTCACTTGCCTTGCCTTGGATTTGAAGAATCCAAGCCTTTGGAACGATCTTGGGTAACCAAACCCTTGATTTCTTCTCAACTTTAAAACCCTAGGTTAGAAAACCTTCTCCTCTTCTCACTCTCTCTCAAATACACGTTTGAGGGTTTATGAAACCCTCAACCCACGAACTTAGGTTTATATAGAAAAGGGGATGGTCAAAGACCATCATACCCTTAATGATTTGCTTAAAAAGACCAAACCAAGCAAATTGGTAGAGGAGCGGTTGACCGGTCATGGGGGAGTGGTCGATCGGTCTAAAAGACCCTCTCTGGAAAATATCCCCATACAAAATTAGTTCGATAGCGGTCGACCGGTGGGTAGAGCGGTCGATCGGTAGGCGAGTGGTCAATCGGTCATCTTAGTGGTTGAGTGGTAGGCTACCGGTCGATCAGTCCTGGGAGTGGTCGACTAGTTGGTCTATGTTTGTCCATTTTGTTGATTTTCCTCATTTTTTCCTACGGTGGTTTGGCCATAACTTTTGACTTGTTTGTCGGATTTTGACGATTCAACTTGCGTTGGATTTGTCTTTCGAAAATGAACATTTTTGATATTTTAGAATTTTCAATTTATACTTTATTTATGGAGTAAATTGTCCCCAAAGTTGACTGATCTGCAATGGGGTTCAATAAACCGGATTTCTAACCTATCCGACTTAGGAATTCACTTCTTAACACTTAGGTTCTGTAAAACTTCTCATTTCATGGAAATTGGAGATTACAAAGGCACCATGTCTTGACACGCATTCCAAGGCATATACAAAATGTTCTGGGGTTCTACAGTATTTGTGATCCTTAGAGCTTGTGAGACAATCTTTGACATTATTGTAGAGTTCTTGTGAGTATATCATGATCCTTAGAGCTTGTGGACTGATCTTAGATATATCATAGAGTTGCTTAGAATCATTCATATAAGTCACTTATTCAATACCCTTTTCGTACTTTGAGAAATCCATGGAAAAACCTCGGTTCATGCGAGACATCAGAACATATGAGCATATGAGAATGATAACATGTTTAGACACCTAAAAACCCTTAGAGGCATTTACACAAACACATAGAGTGCATAATAGTGATAGCTTACATCCAAGTATAAAAATAACATCCCACACCATAACAAAGCAAGGCTTATAGTATAGAATGAGAAGAATAACATATGGTAACTAGTGGTATCACTAGATTGGTAGTAGAGTGTATCTACCTTGATGAAATCGGTGACTTTGATTCCAAAAGCTTGGAACATGTGAAAACCTCGAGTTCTTTGTTGAGAAATACCAAAAGGAGGGAAGAAACTTGATCTCCCTTCAAGCTTTGAGCAACCCTAGCTTCCTCCTTCTTCTTCCTCTCAAAAGCCTCTTACAATAATGCACAAAGAGTTTATGAAACCCTAAGGCACGAACCCAGCATTATATAGGTAAAGGGGTAGTGGCTAAAGACTTAAAAACTCTTAATGAAGAAAATCTGCGTATAACCGATCGATCGGTGGTACAGATCGAGCGATCGGTGGCTGACCGAGCGATCGATGGTTTCAACCGAGCGATCGGTGGTTTCAACCAAGCGATCGGTTGAAAACACTCTCTCTGGAATTTTTTCCCATACAAATTAGTTAACCAGTTGATAGATACCGATCGATCGGTATAGGACCGGTCGATCAGTGGTTATCACTGAGCGATCGGTGATCCCCTGTTTTGCTGCAAAACCCTATTTTTACTACTTAGACCTTCTCCAATCCCATTTCTAACACCTTTAATGCTTAAAACACACTCCTCAAGGATATGTAGACCTATTAAAACATGCACGCCATAAATCCAAATGTGTATATTAGCATAAGGTCCATTAGTGTACAACACCACATTTGAGCACTATTCACAAACTATTCATTACTTAGTGAAATGAAGATTCGGGGTTCTACAACTATTCCATTGAACATCCATCCAAACCTCTTTGTATTTCAATTCAAATCAATCCCAAATTACTGCAATATCATTTCCTAACCTAATAGTCACACTTTCACTCGATCAAAATGCCTCCTCGCACGAAGACCGCATCGGAAGAACCACAATTGAAGAGAGCTCGTACTTCCAAAGGAAAAGAAGTAGCTTCCTCGTCTGCTCCAGCCAAGTTCAAGTCAACCAAGTACGAGAAGATTTTCGAAGACAAGTTCCTCTCTCGTTCTCCTTTATACGGTAGGGTTGTAAATTTCATCAACCAAGAGCTATACGGTCTAGGAGTCATTCAAACCTTGTTTTCAGCCCTTAAATGTGATTCTTTTATTTCTTCCAATGAAACCATGTATCGTGAACTTGTTCGGATTTTTTATACCCACTTCAAATTTAATCAATCCTCCCAAATCATCACCTCCTATGTTCATGGGAAGGAAATCGCATTTCATTTAGAAAATCTTTCAACTATTCTTAAAATCCCTAAATGTTCTTTCCAATCTTTTGTCAATGGCCAATGGACCAAATATGATGGGTTTGATGTGATAGAGGCACTCAAACTCATGTGTATCAACCAAGACATCATCTCACCCTTCCAACCCAAAGTTAAAGACCTCCCCTTGACCTCTAGACTAATCCACCATATCATCACTTATGACATAGTCCCTAGAGCAAGTGGTAAGAAATATTTGACTTATTTTGATGTATTCCTGATATGGTGCATTCTCACTTTCACACCCATCGACCTCTCATACATCAGTGTCCATTGTATAGATGATACTCATAAAAGAAAGTTAGGATGTCTTCCTTTCAGTCAAGCCTTGACCAAAATTTTCAAACATTTTAAAATTCCTCTTTCCTTATATACATACCTAGTCAATGCTGATGACTATACCATTTATAGCAAGGCTACCATCCAAAGGATGGGCTATATATGGCATGATACCTTGAAGGACTAGATTCCTAAGCCTTCCTCCATCCAACCTTCTAGTCAACCATCTTCAGATCCTCCTTCTATCCCTACTCCTACTCCCGACTCCGTTTATCCCTCCTCAGCAGCAGCACCAGAGGTAGAGCCAGAGATAGAGGCAGAGCCAGAGGCAAAGGTTGAGGCTTAGTGGCCTGAGGTTATGGTTGAGGCTGAGCTTCCTGCGTCTTCTCACCAGAGACAGGACTCACCTCATTCTAAGGATTCAGGGCCATTCTTGGATCCTCCCAGTAGACCTGAGATGCCTGCGGATCAGTTGAGTCTGATGTCAGGATAGATAGCCTCAATGGTTACTAGCTTGGACTAGTTCTAGCTGGAGATGAGAGAGACCCAGCTGAGGTTTCAGGCTGATATGAGAGAGTCTATGCTCTCATTGATGGCAGAGAGCAGAGCCAGTATGATAGCTCTTCAGACAGAGACTAGAGATAGCTTGCAGAGCCTTCAGTCAGACACCAGAGAGAGACTGACCTCACTTGAGTCAAGGATGGACAGCAGCCAGGGTGAGATCAGAAAGAGTTCTGAGACTTTGGAGCCTCATTTGGATGAGATCAGTATAGCGGAGAAGTGACCAAGAACAGGATAGATTCCATTCTATCCCTGATAGAGAGGAAAACTGTAGATGCTATGGAGCAAGAATTACAGCTGAATGATGGGGTGACTATGCTTAGAGGAAAGACAGATTTCACTAAAAAGCAGATCAAGACTCAAGGTCCACTCATCTCCCAGATGTCTTTCCTTCTAGGAGCCCAAGCCCCAATTATTCACTAGATGGCCTCTCAAGTAGCAGTCTTGTCTCTTGAGGTAGTGAAGATCAAGACTCAGCATGTGTTATAGATCAAGAGGCCAGGACAGTCTAAACCTATAGAATTAGAAGCATCTGGATCCAAAACCCCCATCATCCATTCCTTAGTCTCTAGCTCTAGTGATTCTAGTGATAGTGAGGGCACTATTCTTAGGAAGTGTCTGTAGAAGCTAAGGAAGAAGCAAGACAAGGAATCTTAGTTGTAATTTTTTGTTTGTTTGTTTGTTTTGTTTTGATTGCTTTGTTATACTTTTTTGATGATGCCAAGGGAGAGAAGAGAAAATGAAATGAAATGTACTATCTTCACATTACCCTTGAATGTAATACTTTTTGAAGTTGAATGAATATATGATTATTATGGTTATGGAACTTCTTTTGGTTCAAAATTTTATCTTGTTTAAATTTTATCATAGAACTTCTCTTGATTGTTTTGAATTGTTACTTTTGATGAAAAATGAAAATATGATAATTACCTTTGTGGAACTTGTTTGAGTTTAAACCATTATGATATATCTCCTGAAATGACTAAAATATGCATCTAAGTTAAAATTTGTTACAATTTGTATAAATGCATATGTTTAGGAGGAGCTAACCTCAAAGCTTTATTAAAAATATATACTGAGGGGGAGCTCAATCCTATTTCATTACATTATTATGTCATCATCAAAAAAGGGGAGATTGTTAGCCTCAAGGTTACAATCTTGGGTACCCTTAATAATTTTGATAATAACACAATAATGAAATAAAATTTATGGTACTAATGATTCTGTTAAGTGTTTGAATAATTTAGATTATAAGAACATTAGCACTTCACTCAAGGCAAAAAATATGGAAATGATTCAAGGAATATCAAAAGAGATTGATCAACTCAAGTTATTGGACTCAAGTAAAAATGAAGATTCATGATTATATCCATAGTCCAAGTCGGATCTCAATCAAAGAAGAGAATCTCTTGAAGATAAAGCCAAATCATAAGATTCAAGAACAAGTCGAAGACCAACTCTCAAGAAGCATATGAATGTATTTTTTTTATTTCTTATGAGAGTGTCTAGGACTTATGTAAAAAGTCTTCAAAATATGGTAAGTTGAATGCTCAAAATACATAGATTGACCATAGATCGAAGCCTAAAACATATATTGGACATCATTCTAAGGCCCTAGGAATTCATAAAAATCATGTTAAAGGAAAGCCAAATGACCTGGGAATTCATTCCCATCATCAAGGTTTGAATCAAATAAAAAAAACAGAGTTTGCTCTTATTTCGTCGACAAAATCACAGGGGTGATCTGACTTCGACGACAGGAAAAATTCCTAAGCTTACAGTTTTTATATTCGGTGACAAAATGAACTGGGTGACCTAGTTTCGTCGACGAAATGGAGCCTGATCCTGAAAACGCTGTAACGACTATTTTTCAACGGCTTTATTTGCATTTAATGCTTCAGCAATGACCATATTGGATTATAAAAGGAGTTCATTTATGAACAAAATAGAAGATTTGATCATCGAAATAACTCATCTACTCTTTTACTCTCATTGATTTCATCATCGATCATACACTTAGAAATCCCCAAAATCTCATTTGAGCTATTCAAGTCCATTTATTGAGAGATTTCATTAGACTATTTGTCAACTCTTATCCAGGTCATCTCAAGAGCTTTTATTTTGGATTGCCAATGCAAATACACTGTTGTAAAGAGAAGTCAAGAATCGTTGGATTCTTGTAATTGAAGTTGTTGCTTCAAAGAAGTCAAGAGAGGGTTGTGCTCTTGCAAGGAAAGGTTCAATCTCGACTTTTGAAGAGAGATTGTAAAGGTTAGGACTCGCCTGGAAGTATTCTAATCGATTTGGGAATAAAAATCGTGGGAATGCTTGAACCTGAAAGGCGGGACGTAGACAAGTTATCGAACCTCGTGAACAAAGACTGGGTGTTTGCTCTCTCTAACTCACTACTTTACTTTCTCTATTGCATACATTTTAGAATTGTTAAGTTGCTTTCCCATTGTCAATTTAATTCCGCATTCAAAGGGAAAAATAAGTTTTTAATTTGCATAGACCCTAATGACCCCCCCTTTAGGGTCAATATCTGGGCAACACTTGTGTCTAGGGAAGACTACGACTGGGGCTAGCATTTCTATTTAGTTATTACCAATAATGAACGATAATTGTGATGCTATAAGAATGTAAATGAGAAGGCAATTACTGCATGATATTTCAACATCATCCATGGAAAAATTGTGATTTTGCTAGTGCCGCTCATCCTAATTCTACTCTCTCCTTTCATGGGAATAACACAAGAGACTTTAGGTGAAGCCCACAAAACAATTGTCCTATAACTTATATACTAGCAGAGACCCGTGCAACACATTGGTGTGAATAAAAAAATAAAAAATAAATATCTACACATTCTCTTTATCCCTCTTATCACAATCCCCTAAAATCTCTCTCATGGGTTAATACATCTCTACATTTTCTCTCTATATCATTCTTATCTCTATCTCTCTTACCACAATCTCTTAAAATCTCTCCAATGGATCAATACATCTCTATATTCTCTCTCTCTCTCCCTATTATCATATTTTCCTAAAATCTCTCCAATAGATTAATAGGTGTAATGCCCGAGTATAGGAACCAGGGTAATTCTATTATTTTCTGCATTTTAGTCATTTTTAAGGATATCATGATATGAGTTCATGGGCATGATATGCATAACATATGATACAAGTGACATTCAAATATTTCCCAATGGTTGTCATGTATGTTTTTGTCTTTTTGTTAAATTTCTATCAGAGCATTTTATTAGTTATGGGTTTTTTTTTTCTTAAAAAAAAATAAAAAATAATAATAATAAAAAAAATTGGGAGGTTATTTCTTGTATTTTGGCCTTGATTCCTTTATTTTCCAATAATGCCCTTAGACCATTTAAGTCCTTGGAAAAGGGAGAGGAGATAAGAAGAGAACGTGAGTTCTCTTCTCTTTCTCTTCTTACCTTCTTTTTCTCTCCTTTCTTTTCTCTTCCTCCCATTTTCCTCTTCTTCCTCAAAGACCCAAGACCCACCACCATCGGCACCACCGCCGGTTGACACCAGCCGCCGACCAAGCACCGTCGCCACCGGCCAGCCCTAGTTGGGCCAAAACCCCAATCCAAAACCTCTTTAAAACCCCAAATTTTTCTTAGTTTTCTCAACTCTTTAACAAAGGCTAGTGTTGGGAGAATCATTTTGAAGCTAAAGCACACAAATGGTCGGTATACTTCTTCACCCAAACTTATTCTTTTTTTTTTAAGAAATCCTAATTTTATTTGAGCAAAGCTTGAGATTTATAATGTGTGCATGAAATTATTACATTTATCGTAATTAAACCTTTCCTTGGAGTGTGCTAATGTTGGAAAAATTGTAAACTTTGAAATGTAGTAGTGTAAATTGAAAATGGGTAAAATGAGGGTTTATGTAAAGGTCATAAATTGGGGCTTTTATTGTTAATCATATGGTTTGGCAAAATTGTTTCGATAAATGTCAAATTGAGTATATCATAGGGTGAGGAATAATTTTTGTTGAATTTTACAAGTTGATTTTGGTAGATTAATATTATCGAGGAGTTTATGTAATATTTGATTTCTTACCCAAATTTCATATTTTAAAGTTATGAGTTATTGATGTATTTAGATTATTAAGACGGTGCTTTTAAAGAAAAGTTATGAATTTTCCGAGAGAGAGAGAGAGATAGTGTTAATGCATACCATGAATTAGCATGAGTTTTTAGTTTGGTTCCTAGCTAATACATTACTGTATGCATGCTTGTTATTATGTACTAGGCGGGGTTTTGCTTCCGGAAGTTGATCCAGGGAGCTTCGGTATCAGCTAAACTTATTTTGGGACTCAGACCAGGTGAGTGAATACCTACTATAGAAATTTTATTGAAATGAATTGAACTCGTGAATATGCTTATGGGAACATTAGTAGTATGAATATATGATTATGGAATCATGGGCATTACGAATACGAAGAAAGTGAGTATGAAAATGAAATGTTTGGTAGTATGAATACATGTATGTAAGTACTTCTACGAAGTAAGAATTTTTAAAGACAGTTATGATAAAAACCAGGTATTTTGATAAATACTCAAGTCACTGGGAATAGGGCTACCTATAAGGCAAGCGCCTAGATGGAAAGAGTATGTACTGGGAATAGGGCTACCTATGAGGTAAGCGCCCAGATGAAAAGAGTATGTACTGGGAATCGGGCTACCTATGAGGTAAGCACCCAGAGGGAAAGATGATGTACTGGGAATAGGGCTACCTATCAGGTGAGCGCCCAGGTTAGAGATATTATGTATTGGGGATAGGGCTGCCCATGGGGTAAGCACTCATGAAGGAAAATCAGGTATTGGGAATAGGGCTACCCATGGGGTAAGTGCCCAGGCAGGCAGACAAGTAAGCAGGTAGTCATGCAAGCAGTATGAATATGTATGAAACATGTTAAGGGAATTCTACTTAATTATCTTGTAGAATCTTTAGACTCACTATGAAGTGTGGGGAAAAGTATTGATGATTGTAAGTATTGTAAATGAGAAATTTGAAAGTATGAGGATTATATTATGATTTATTCAAATGAATTCTCTTATGAACAGGTCTTATAGGTAATGTATAAGATTTTGGAACCCTCTATTTTTAAAGGAGACTCTGCCGAATTTTGTTTAGAAAACTATTATGTCTAAATATCCATGCTTTATGAACCTATAGTGGTTATTCATTCACTGAGCCATGTCTCACCCTGTTAATTTTATCCATTTCAGGTTAGCCACAGTTTTGTTAGGGATTTAGTCCCTTCTCCTGAGGTAGGAGAGATCGTGCCGTGAAGTCATCATTGTGTCATCTTCAACTAGGTCTCATTTTACTTCTAGACCTAGCATTGTAATTAAACTCTTGTTTTTTTGGACTTACATGTACATGGATTCCAGACACTTAATCTTTTTGAGATGTCCACATGTGAACATGTGTATGAAAGTAGTTTAGCCCGCAATATCTGGGCTTTTGGGATTCTACTTGTTTATTCCATGTTTTAGGAAATCGAATGAACGCATATGTTTTAGTTGGTTCCTATGCAGAATTATGTTGTCCACTTGGCAGGTTCCTAGCTGTGCCTCGCCTTGTGGGGTCCACCCAGTCCGGTGGGGTATACCTTGCTGGAAGGGGTGTGACAATAGGTCTCTATATTCTCTCTTTATCCTTCTATCATAATCTCCTAAAAGCACACTCCTTTTTAGAGGTGCCACATTAGCACCTCTAGAATTCCAGAGATTGGAGTTTGGAGATCAAAGAAGAAAGTCTTCTTTATTTATATTATACTACTATTAAAGACCCGTGCGATGCACAGGTGTGAATAAAAAAATAAAAAATAAATCTCTACACTCTCTCTCAATCCCTTTGATCACAATCCCCTAAAATCTCTCTACATTCTCTCTCTATCCTTCTCTCTCTTTATCCCTCTTATAACAATCCCTAAAATCTCTTTCTACATTCTCTATCCTTCTTAACTTTATCCCTCTTATCACAATCTCTTAAAATCTCTCCAATGGTTTTTGAATTGTGAGAGAGACGGGTGAGAGAGATAGTTAATGTTTGAGATTAGAGATAGAGTCATGAGGAAACAATCCCCTAAAATCACTCCATTGATTTTTGAATTGAGAGGGAGACGCGAGAGAGAGAGTTAACGGTTGAGATTAAAGAAGGGTGTCATGTGGCATACTTAAAATAGAACTCTTAGGATTCCTGGAATTGGAGATTGGGGAGCAAAGAGAGGGGTTAGGTGACACTTATTTATATATATATATATATATAGGAGAATATATATTTACATCCCCTTGAAGTTTGACGAAAATACACATAGACCCCCTCAGTTTTCAGAAATTACATTAGGCACCCTTACTTTTCAAACTAATGACACTTACACCCCTTCCACTAGTTGACCGCCAGTCAACTGACCAAATCTACTGATGTCATGAGATATAGTCCAAAAAATTCCAAAATTACCCCTCAAATCATTTTGGGGAAAATACATTTACACTTCCTGAGATTTGAAGAAAATACACATAGACACCCTTACTTTGCAAATCCATTAGACTTGAAATGCAAACGTGAACCTGAACTGAAATTTTATCACAAAATACTGCATACTCTTCTAGTATCAATTAAAGAAAAAAGATAAGTGATAGCTATAATTGAAAGGGTAAACCTGAAGCCCAAAAACTATATACAGGAAATGACCATCTATGAGATCAGAACCACTATTCAAAGAAATTCTCTTTACAGAATTTGTGGGATGAACTAGATTTTGAGATAATCTCTTAGCAGAATTTTGAAAAAAATAAATAGAAATGCTTCTGGGACCGTATGGTTATAGGGCATATTAAGACAAATCCTGAGAAGACGCGATCCTAAGACGTCAAAAATCATGAAATACCATAGATTCTTCGTTACTTATTCACCCCGTAAAAGCTTTTTCAAGGCATTTTACTTGACTAAACCATACAATTCTACTGTTTCAAGTAACATTACTTAAGTCAAGTTAGTTTTACTTGGTTAAGGAAAGGTGTTTTTTTTGGGATAAACAAGCAACTACGACTTTAGGTGTCACAAAATTTTTGATACCCTAAGATCACATCTTTTTGGGATCGGGTTGCTCTATGACCATACAATCTCATGGCATTTCTCAAAATAAAAAGAAATTAAGAGGGAAGTCAAGCCCAATCTCCGCTATAGTATAGTTGATAGATAAGTGGTCAAAGCTGAAACTCAACTTTTTGTCTATGAAATCAGCCCGAAACCTTGCATGGGCTCGTTGTCGAGGATCTCGTGGTAGCAAAGGAGACTTGTGGTTCCACACCTCGTCAATGTATTGGACTATGATGAGAGATTCGCAGATGGGTCTCCCTCTATGAATCAGAACGGGGATCTTCTTGTGAACAGGGTTCATCTCTAGTAGGAGAGAGCTCTTCTCTTTAGTCATCATGTTTTCTTCAATGAACTGGTACTCTACATCTTTCTCTGCAAGTGCTATCCTCACTCTCATCCCAAAAGGACTGACCCAAAAATCTATGAGGGAGACTTCTTCTCCCATTTCTCAATAGAATAGCTCTCCCACTCTAAAGCTATCTGAGGATGTCTTAAGGCCACTGTAAAAGGCATTCAGCCGTCCTCATGCAAGTGGCATGCGAAGTTTGGCGGCACCCACTAAGAGCTATTTTGTGCCAAAAGCCACATCTGTTTGGGTGATAATAGCAATGTGGTGCACAGACTTGTTTGAGAGCTTGACACCAAAAAGAAGAGGATTCTACGACCTGATTGCGTGCATGAGGACAAAAGGCCGGCTTTTATTTAATAAAATATGAGGTTAGATATGGGTGTCAACTGATCGAATTCGAAGTGGATAGTGATATATCTGAATTTATATATGATTAAATATCTGAATATCCATAACCAATAAAATATCCAATGCATAGTAAAATAGATTATTCAAATTCGAATCTGATTTAAATTGTCGAATTCGTATAATATTTAAATTGTCCATTACTTTAATAAAATTTTTTTAAAAAAAATTCTGAAAAATTAAAACAATATAAATTCTGTTATAAATAATAAATTAATATTTAGTCATTTTTATATTTAAAATACCAATTTATTATCTTCAAATTATGGAAAAAGGATATATTAATAAGGATATTATAGTCTTATCAACATATAATATATTATACATAAAAATGGAAATATATTTTATAGTTGTTTGGATCTTTATCGAATCAGATATATCAATATCTGAATTCATATCCGATTATAAACGGATAGTAAATGTATTATTCGTATCTGAGTAAGCGAATTCGGATACAAACAATATCTGTATCCATTGATAACCTTAATGAAGAGGAGCTATTCAAGAAAAGTTATGGGGATCATTCCAAAGTTACTTAATGACAAATTATTTGGCATATAAACTAAATAAAATATATTATTCTTGAATTATTATTTTTATTTCTCAAAATATCCCTGCCATTAGGCCAACTTTAGGATGATCCCCAAATTATCCTATGGATAGTTTCCTCATCATATTTAAACTCATACAAATAGGGGTGGAGCCAAGATTTTCTTGCAGGGGGCAAATAATGGTCGATCGAAAATATTAGTAATTGCTGATGGATTTGTGAAGGGTCTAAAAAAATTTGAGGACCAATGTCATGGGCCATCTCTTTCATACATTTCCATACATATCCTACAAGTATTGATTCATTACAAGAAAAAGAGCTTTTAGGGACAATTTTTTAGCGGTAGATAGCAAAGATCGCCGCTAATTATCCATTTTAGCTACGGAAAATCAAAACCTACATTCAGGTTTTGCCACAATACATGTTAAAATATGCTCAAAATTTAGGCTAAAATTCAAGAAATTAGTGGTGGTTTGCGCATACCGCCTCTACAACTCTTGAATTTAGGGTCACTTTCTTGTATTTCTTGCTAAAAACGATTGAAACATCGATGTTTTTCCTGATCTACCGCTAAAAGTAATACCTATACCCCCCTATTTTGTTTCCCAAAATTTCTATCCTAGCGTTTTCCCCAAATCTAATCTCTGCAACCTCCAAGAATGAGAAACACAAGTATAGGAATTTTGAAGTTTAAATCTACAAGAAATGTCTATCCCCATCGTTTCTATGCAATCTCTAGTGTAATCATCCAAACTTCCGAATTAGAGCTGTTTATGCTGCTCAGTCTTACGATTATGAAGTGTAGATCTACAATTGCTTCAAAAAGATCTCAAAATCACTGCTAAATATTCAGCAATAGGTTTTTACACTTTTACGGGTAAAAAAATGTTGTTAAAAAGGTTTTTACTGATGGATTTTTGATTTGATCGTTATAACCTTTAGCAACGATGACATTACTAATACAAACGTTTGTCGCCACTAAAACCTTTTAGAGAAAGTTTTTTTTCTACCACTAAAAGTACGATTTCTTGTAGTGTTATTTAGGGGACAACTGCCCCTTGCCTCTTGGCTATGCCCTTAAATAATTAAATAACATACTATAAAAATACATTTTTAAAAGTTGAGGGTACCGCCCCTTGCCCCATGGCTATGTCCTAAAGTATTTTTTTTCAAACTTTTAGGGAGCAGTTGCCTCCCTTACCCCTAATAGCAATGCTATAGAAGTGATCACACTCAATTATGTCAATATCCTTATTATGTGATAAAAAAAAAGAAGAGTTTACAGAAGTGATTCTAGCCAGCTACCTCACATCCACCACCTAACTTTATCTTTAGTTCTTCAGCTTCGCTAGGAGCACTTCTATCATGCCCAAAAATACCACTTAGGAGATTGTGAGACCTTGAACGTGTCTTACTTATCAAACCATCCTTTTAAAAGCTTATAGGCATACTAAAATGTAAAGTTGAAAATTTTTCTAATTAATACATCGATAAAATCCATAACCCATAACTAAAACTGAAAATATAATAAGATCCTGAATTACCCATCATGATTCTCAATTAAACAATCTTAAACCTAAACATAATTCCAAATTAAATCCGATTACAAACTCTCCAACATAAATTAAAAGGTTTAATGAACGAAGATCAATATTAGGGCCATCTGTCCAGATCTCTCTCTTCTTCAAGATGATCACGTGCCTCATATATCAAAGCCCGAACCTATCGAAAATAACAATTCGGTTGTTTAGAACCCCGGAATCCGAGTTCACTATGCTATGAATAGTGTCAGTGAATGTATGGTGTGTGTAAAGGCCTAAGGTCTTCCATTTTGTTCTTGGTAGTATGGTGAGTCAAGTGAGGGTTTAGGTTCGTACGTTGAGTCTCAAAAAGTGAGTATAAGTATACTCTAATTGGGTAAAAGAAAGGGTATAAATACCCTAAGTGCTTAAAGGATCGTAAGTGAATAGTGTGGTGAATAGTGCTTTTGAGACCTAAGGTTCCCTATGTGCTTGTGAATTATGTAAGGAGTTTATTAATTCAAGTAGTATAGGTTTTATGGGGTGTGAGGGTACTAAAGAATCCTCCTTGATGTTTGTGGGTGTTAAATTAAAAAGGGGAAATGTTTAAGTGTTAAAAAGAAAGAGGGATGCCTAAACATACCTTCAACTTTAAGGAGCTCTATATTTCTCACTGCTAATCGGAATCGAGTGATTCTTGAATTTTTAGAAAGATATTGAAACTCTCTTCGAGGTTCATGTTTATCACTTTTTCAGATTTTGAGTCAAAGTTTGTTCAAACGTCAGATTTCTGGAAATGAGTCTGCTGAAATTCTGGTCGGCTGCAACCAATTCAGACTAGTCAGCTTTAGATCCTATTTAGACAATTAAGAACTCAAAACTGAGATTTTTCTATTAGATACAAAATTGTTCCCCTTTAAATAATGAGTCCAACACAAGTTGAATTGTCAAAATAAGATAAGCGAATCAAAAGTTATGGCTGAAATACGAAAGCGGGAAAACACAAGCCAGTCAGAGCATCCACTTGTCAATGAGTGCCCTGTACTAGTCAATGAGTGCCCTATACTAGTCAATGAGTCCTGTGCGAAAAAGGGTAAAAACGCCTAGAAATGATTTGTAACTTGTCACCGACCTTGGGGGATATTTTCCTAAGATATTTTTAGGTTTTTGGAATCCTTTGGCCTATAAATAGGACCCCAAATTCGTGCCTTAGGGTTTACAAACTCAAAACTTAGATTTGTAAGAGAAAGTGAAAGAGAAGAAGAAGAAGAAAGTTGAGATTTTCTTGGGTGTTCTTGAATTTGTGTTTGCCAGCAAAGGAAGAATTCTTCTTGCTTCCTTTGGCGTTCTAAAGCTTGGAATTTTCCAAGGTGAGTTCATGGTTGGTATCTAGGAGCACAAAGTGAAGCTCCATTCTTGCTTCCAGATTTATCCAAACTTACTGAAGCTTGGATCTTGATCCCTCAAGCTTTATAAAAGCTCTTGATTGAAGGAAATCAATTATTCAAAAGGTAGATACACTCTACTAAATTTTAATGTCATAACCCATATTGTAAAAGTAAGATAAAAATCTGTATTTGTGATGTGAATTAAATTGTGAAGCTTCTATGCCTTAACCCAAAGCATGAAAAATGAGTATTCTTACTACTGAGAAATTTGTTGATGATTCAACTGAGAAAAATATGATTAAAAGACTGAGTTTTGGGGAAAACTAAGATGGAAGCCTTTGTCCTTCAATGTGAACTAGTAGGGACTCCTACTAGTCTTGATGTGATGTTTCTATGATTATAGCCAATAAAAGAAAAGTAATTGATGATGAATTCAAGTGTGTTAGAATATGTAATTGTTATGTGATGATTTAAATGAAATAAACAAAGCATGTGCCATATGTAAGTGTTTCCATTTGCCTATCATGTTCACTCACCATTGTATATGACACCATATATGCATGATTGAGCTTTCATATATGTACATGTATTGTAAAAGCAAGATAAAAGATGATAAGCAAGCATTTGTATTGGAAGGATGATAGTGGTCTCTCACCATAAGCAGAGTGAGCATTATCATCTGATTCCAAGTAAAAATCATGAACAAGCATATGTATTGGAAGGATGATAGTGGGCTCTCACCACAAGCAGGGTGAGTATTATCATCTGATGCCAAGTAAAACCATGAACAGGCATATGTATTGGAAGGATGATAGTGGTTTCTCACCACAAGCAGGGTGAGTATTATCATCTAATTCCAAGTAAAACCATGAACAAGTATATGTATTGGAAGGAGGATAATGGGCTCTCACCACAAGCAGAGTGAGCATTATCATCTGATTCCAAGTAAAACCATGAACAAGTATATGTATTGGAAGGAGGATAGTGGGTTCTCACCACAAGCAGGGTGAGCATTATCTTCTGATTCCAAGTAAAAACATTTGTATTGGAAGGATGATAGTGAACTCTTACCACAAATAGGATAAGCATTGTCATCTGATTCCAAATGAAAAGACATGTGTAAGCAAGTGAAACGATAAGAAAGCAAAAGTAAGGTATAAGAAAAGAAGCAAAATGTACAATATGTATGCACAGTGTAAGTAAAAAGGGATTTCTGCAATTGTTTACAGTATTTGCATGTGCATCTGATGATCTATTATATGAAAGCATGTTATGTTATGACATTATTATCTAGTGGTTTATAGAGACTGAGTATTCCATGCTCAGCCAAACTATTGACTTCTGCAGGTTTTGATGAGCGTGCTCCTGAGCCTTGGATAGAGGAGTACTACGAGCCAGAGCCTACCATGGATCATCATCAGGATGATGGAGCTCTAGATAGGTGGCCCTATCTATACTATTACTGAGAGAGATAGGAGAGGAGATTTTGTGTATGTTGAGAGTAGGACTTGCGCACTTCATACTCCATCTTTTTGGATATGTTATGTTGGTTCAAACTTGAACCTAATGATAGGAGTGTTTTATTATAAATTTCTTCCGCTTTGTTTCCGCTAAATATTAATCGTCTCTGATTTGTATCTCGTTATTACACTAATTCCGAAGAATAGTAGCAAGTGTGGAGGGTGTCGAACCACGAGGACTGCGTTGGTTATTTTACTTAAAATTCAAAGATGAATTTTTGATTTAAAGATAAACACATGGATTTGGGTTATTAATTTAATGTCCTAAATTACTCTAACTATTAAAGCAAATAAAAGTGATTAAGAATCTGGATAGAGAAATCAAATCTACCTCTAACCTCCTACCATTGATTTACAACATTCAATCTAGGATTTATCATTTGCAATTGATTTTGATTAATTGAGACTACAAGTCTTAATTAAATTCATTAAAACTCGAATCCTGGGCATGATTTATCTTTGGATGGCATGGATCGTCCACATTATATAAACTAACCTAGGGTTATGGCCACGATCCGTCCATCCTAGGCATAGATCATCCTAAAATTCGAATACTTACACAAGAAGCTCTATTTCATATCATTCATGCATAAAATCGTAGAATTTATACCTGAATCGATTTCAATCGAGAAATGAGATAACTCCTAAGACAAGGAATACTCTATTGAAGATTGAATCTTTACTTTAAATTCGATTACAAAAGTAATCCTAAAAAATGTGCAATTGTTATTACAAATAATGAAAACCCTAGAAAGAAATATAGAAAATACAACATTTCTCGGCTAGGGTTTCATCAAAACCCTAGATGAGAGTTTAGTTGCTAATGATGGATATATCAGCCGCCATAGATGATGAAGACTTCATGATCTCCATGATCTCCACGCTCTTCTCCCAGCTAGTTCTCCTCTCCCGGTGAGTTCTCCTCTTCAAAACCGAACAACCTTAGGCAAGGCCTTAGGATTTTCTATTTATAGGCCTCCCAAAAATATACTTAGGGTTCAATTTTTAAAGTTGTACACGCGGCCGAATTTGACAGATATACGCTCGCCGATCGATCGGTTTTGGGGGCCCGATCGATCAGCTCTTCAGGCTCGAACGATCGGCCCTTCTGAGTTTCGCTCCATTTTTTCGATTTTGGTTCATTTGGCTTGTCTTAGACCCTTCCGGCTTCTTCACTTGGGGTAAACATTAAATTTATTCTCTTTTTCTATCAAATACCTGAAATAGAAAACAATACCCAGTGAAGCATAATAGGAACAAAAATAAGATTTAAGTACATAACAAGTGTAGCTTTGAGGTGTATAATTGTGTACAATTACGCCTGATCAAGTATATGCTTGTGTATTTCACAGGGTGGTATTTATGCCTTATGCGTCATACAGGATGGTATGACACAGCAGTCACGAGCTAAAGTATCCCTAACTCCTAAGGGGTATTTTGGTTTGCGACAGATTAGTATTGAAACACTCGGCGTATATGGATCCATAGTTAACAAAGTCATAAACATTAATATAAAACATATATCATGGTCTAACAAGATAGTCATGCATACATTAATCCAAGTATACATACATAATTAGAGTGCAAAAATATACATTCTGTTCAATTCTTACTTTGTGCTCACTAGTGCTTACTCTTCTTACTTTTCTTACTTTGCTTACTTTTCCCCATGAGTGACAATACTTCTGTACTTCAACTCACATGTGTTATGCAATAACTTAAAATTACTTACACCATATATGGATAGAGATTAACTATAAATTCCTTACCGAGTTATTGTTTACTTGGCACATACTCCGATCTGAGCAGGCTTACTTGATTCTGTAGAGACACGAAATTATTTTCATCTTATTATCTTGTTAAATAGGGTTTAAATAGTCAATAATATATCCTTATATATGCTTAAGTATAACTAAAGGGTGTAGGGTGTTTAAAATGTGTAGTTGGAAAAAAAAGTTGGAAAAATAGAGCTCACGATTGATCGCACTAGATGGACGATTGATCGCCTAAAACCTAGAAAATTTAGGGAACACTGTTGGAGGGGTGATCGATCACACCTGATGGGGCAATTGATCATACCTGGTGGGCGATCGATCGCAGCTCATGACTCAGCTTTTTTAAAAAAGCACAGATTTTAGGGGTTTAACCCCTTCCACTACAAATATGACTTCTAACTCAAGGGTTTTAAGGTTCCAAACCTAATTTTGGAGAGAAAAAGGGGGAAATTTAAGGTCCTAAGTGGGTTTTCCTAGGGGAAGAAGGATTTGACTTGAAGAAGAGAGATTGAGATTGGAGATTACTCTAAAGAAAGCTCTTAAGCATTTGGGTTGAGGGAAACAACTCTAGCAAGGTAAATATGGCTTACTCAATATCAATAGCATGAACTATTGATGTTTTTAAGTTTAGAAACTAAGACCCTATGTTAGAATAAAATTAAGTATGATTTATTGTAGAAATGCCTCTCTATTTATGTTTTCGTTCATGATTGTGATATATTGAAGTGCAGGTGTTTGATTAAATACTGAGGAAGAGAATGATTTGAAGTTGTGTGGTGGACATAGGAGGATGAAATTTATGTTTGGATTTTGAATGAAGAATGAGTTGTGTTGTGGAGCTTTTGATGAATGGATTTGTGGTTTTTGTGTGGAATGATGGGTGTGGTGTTCAAATGATGATTTAAGATTCTTATTTCTATGTTACAGCATGTGAAAATGACGTATGTTGAAAGCTAGAAATGTTAAGAATTTAATATTGAAATATCATGATTATACTTGTTCAATGGATGAAGTTATGAGATTTACATCCCTTAATAAATAATGTATGATGTTGAAATTACATGTAGTGATGTAGTGTCGGGTGAATAAACCATTGGATTTAAATCTTTTGAGTCTTAGTCTTCTATCATGATGAAATAGGACTAATGGATCACTGAAGGTACCAGATGAGTAATCCAAAGTGTTATTTTCCACTCACCAATATGATAGTTGTACAAGCATGATAAGAGCACGAACACGAACAATCAAAAATAAGCTAAGTGTATGTATAATCACATATTGAGTTTTGCACTTGACCGAGTACCACCAATCTAAGATCATGGGGTATACGTACCGAAGCAAGTGAATACAAGTAATTCCAGGAGCACCGAAATGATATGAGATAGTACTCACATTGTGGAGTCTAGCAATCTCTTTCACCTATATAGTGAAGAGTTAATTTAAGTTACTACTAAGGATTACGCATGTTATTGATGAACTATGAAAGAAAAGAAAAAAAGAAAAAGATAGAAAAAGAAAGAAAGAAGCATGAACTAATTATGAAAATTCCGCACTCTGATTTATGTACATTTTTGTATTCCAAATACTATGACGAACTTGCTTATATGAATAATGTTATGAAATGCTAGTATGAACTTGCTTATACTAATTATTGTGTCACCCATGAGAGATATGCCATTTTATGTTTTTGATATTGCTAGTTAGGATTTCATATTCACCGAGCCGCTTGTTGCTCAACCAATATGTTTTCATGTCGACAGGTTCAGGTTTCGAGATAGAAACGGAGCTGTGCTTTGAGGTGGATTATGACGTAGAGGAAGGAGGTGATCTTCCCGTGGAGGGAACGAGAGACCTTGACCATTTTCCCTATTAGTATATTGATAGACTTTAATTTGAGTAAGAGTTGTAATAGATATTGAGATTGACACAGGGTTATATTTTGGCGATTTATAGGTTGACTTGATGATTTTGGGATCATGAGGAATGATTCAGTTGTTACAGACTCAGCTATTAGTTAGACTTGTTATAGAAGATATATGATTTACCTATATAATATGAAGATATTATTAGGTTCATTGTAGTATTGCCTTGCATGCTTACAGGTTAATTTAGGATAAGCAGTATGTAACGACCCCAAAATCCCACAAGGCTAAAATAGGACTTTGGAATCGTCACATTACTTAACCTGCTTAAAATCCATGACATGCAAGGCACACTAACACGAGTCTCCAAAAAATGAGGATAGTAAAATTCCCGATATATCAACTGTAACCAACTAAATAGCACGAGTCTATAGTCAACAAATACAACCCACTAAAACCAAAGAGTCTGATACACAACTATAAAAGTCTACTAAGCAACATCTACTCAAGTCTAATACACTCTCTCAATCAAATGAAATAAAAACTAAGAGGTGTAGCCACCCAAGTCTTTGACTCCCTCCTCAGAAGGCTCACCTTCACCTCCTTGCTCTGCGTATGTTTCCTCAACCCACGGCTCCGCCGTGTACTCCTGCTCTAAACCTGCCAAGACGAAGTCCGGCTGAGTACAAAGGTACTCAGTGTATATAAAATCCAACCAACAATAATAATATACCTGCACTTAGTCAGAAACATATCCAATAACATAATAACATAATCAGAGTGCGAAAGAACGTGTGTGCATATACATCATATCATCACCTTGACTCGTGTACTTGTGAGAATCTTAGACTTAGAAGAAAATACACTTATGAGTTGCTTATGCTTATAAGACCACGTGCTTGTGAGATGTTTATGCTTATGCACTTATTCAGATCATACAATGATGTGACATGCCATTCTTGGCGGATACGGACCATGTCTAAGAATCAAATGGTTGACATGCCGTTCTTGACGGATACGGACCATGCCTATGAATCAAATGTAATTGACATGCCGTTCTTGGCAGATACGGACCATGCCATGCTTATGCTTATTCAGAATGTCATACGTATGCCATGCTCATGCTTGTGGTCCACATGAGTGACTTGTGAGACTCTTATCTTAACATACACGTGCATATGTGCTTAAGTGTCGAAATTAACATTCGAGTTGATAATTGCTTAGATTCCGATCTCCCACCATGGAAACTCCACTATACAGTCCCATACCAAATAGTTAGAGAATTCCCGGTTTGAGAGATGTTCCTCTAAGTTCTTACCTTCCCGACTATCAATTTCCATGCAAATAATTAGACATACTTAACAAACAATTCACATATACATATCTTATCATAATTCATATCGCAATTCATAATCAATTTACCACCATTTCATAAGAGTATAATAGCATTTATCCTTTCAAGCATTTTTACAAACACCTTGTGTACGCATAATATGAATCCATTTCCCTTCTATATTTTCAAGCATTCATCAAACCATAATTCATCCATACAATCAATTCACTATTCACATCCACATATTAATCCCATCCTCCATACATTTCCCATCCTCCATATATTCTATCCACATCCAATCATTTCCATCAATAATTAGCTTACTTCATAGAAAATTTGGGAAAAATGCATTTAATCTCTATTCTATCAAATTTATATTCACAAAACATTAAAATAGAGTTGATTAGGATAGTATATCGACCTTAGAAATCCTTCCCTTGGATTCAAAACGCTCCCAAGGAGATTTGGAGAAGCTTTGAGGATGATCTCCAAGCTTTCCCCTCAATCTTCTAGCAACCTCCTTCTTCTCCAAGCAACCCTCTCTCTCAAACCCTAGGTTTTCTCTCCCTTTTTGCCAAATTAGGTTAGAAATAGGTAGAGTATTTTAATATTTCGAGTAGGACCCCCTATTTATAGCCCCAAGGTCTGAGAACAAAAAGACCAAAACGCCCATACTAAAATTCTGTAAAAATCACGAAAGATCGAGTGATCGGTGGTTATGACCGATAGATCGGTTCTCAACCGAGCGATCGGTGCTCTTGACCAGGCGATCGGTCAAAAAAAGCACTCATTGGAAATTTTCCCCATACAAAATTTTGGACCAGTCGATAGCTACCGATCTATTGGTTTTGGACTGATCGATCGCTACTTCTGATCGAGCGATCGGTAGCCTACAGATTTTTGACTTACTCTACTGTTTTGGCCATAACTTTTGACTCGCTCGATGGATTTTGACGATTCAACTTGGGTTGGATTTGTCTCTCGAAAATGAACAGTTTTGGTATTTTAGAATTTCTAAATTCCACTTAATTAATAGACTAAATTATCCCCAAAGTTGACTGATCTGCAATTCCATTAGATAAAACCCACCATTGACTTGGCTTAAACTCAAAATAAGGAAAAACATTAAACATGAACTTCGAAGAGGGTTCCAACACCTTTCTAATGGTTCAAGAATCACTCAATTCCAGTAAACGGTGCCAAAACTAGAGCTTCCTAAAGTTTAGGGTGTGATATGTCATCCCTCCGTTACAAGTTTGATTAAGCCTAGTTTACACCACACCAAATAAATATATAATACAATAAACATCAAAACATTACAAGGACTATAATACCCCTAATACAATGAAGTAAAAACATGAAAAAGATTTGGGCTCTCTACATAGTATCACGGGCCTAAAATCCAATTTTAGCCCAGATGGGATTTTAGAGGCGTGACAGAGTTGGTATCAGAGCCAAGACATTAAGATCACTAGGACTTAGGCTTTAGTTATGTCATTTGTTAGGCTAAGTTAACCTTCTAAGACTATAATTGTTGTTGCTTACTCTCAGGACCAATGTCATGATCATGAGAAGAGGCATCGTAGGACGCATGAATCCAGAGAGAGGTACAAGAGAATCCTCTGAGCGCAGTGGCACGGGGGTCGGGGGATATGAGTTGGGCTATGGATACTACAGCCGTACCCATGACTCAACAGGCAGAAACTATGGTCCAGCAGACTGCTTTACTAGCAGCCAGGCAGAACTATTCTCCGTATGGGATTGAGGCATTTCGCCGTATGAATCCTCCAGCCTTTTATGGGAGTTCAAATCCCATTGCTGCAGAGGCTTGGATCAGATAGTTGGAGAAGATATTTCGAGTGTTGGACTGCACCGAAGAGTATAGAGTAGATTGGACCATTTTTATGATGGAAGGAGAGGTTGAAAACTGGTGGATTTTGGCTCTTAGGCAAAGGAATACAAATCGCTCTGGACATACATAGTCGTAGGGAGAATTCCTAGATGTATTATATGGGAAGTACTTCCCTGTGTTTATCAAGGAGCAAAAGGAGGTGGAGTTCCTCACCCTTGAGCAAGGGAATATAACAGTGGCTCAATACGAAGTCAAGTTTGCCAAACTTGTGGTTCGCGCCACACTTGATCTCCATGAAGGGTATGTGCGTTAGGAAGTTTGAGAGGGGTCTCAAGGCATATATCCAGGACAAGGTTGTTATGCATAAATTTCCAACTGTGAGCGAAGTTGTTGATAGAGCTTAAATGATTGAGAAGAGCTCGGAAGAATTTGTGAGGAGGCGAGAAATGGGCCAGAAGGAAAGAATGACTCGTGGTCAGCCAAGCAGGATTACACCACTGGAGAAGAGGGCTAGGACATCAGCCCCACCTTTCACTACTCCGACATATCATATTCCTCACCCTAATACATAAGCTCCGCAATATGTACAACCCTTGTCCTCCGTACCGAGGTTTGATGCTTGCAATCATTGCTGGAAAATGCACAAGGCAGGTGAATGTCAAGCACTCACAGGGGGTTGCTTTCATTGTGGTGAGGTGGGATATCAGATTAGGGAGTGTCCTCTCCACTCTTAGCCACCGCTAGCCGAGCAGGTCTTTCAATTTAGACCTCTGCAAGCACTGAAGCCTCAACAACCTTCTCGCCCAATAGCTCAAGGCCGAGTCTTCGCCATCACTAAGCAGGATGCTCAAGAATCCGATGACATAGTGCGGGGTATAGGCTACTACTATTGTCTTTCTATTAATATGTTAATTTCTACGTTACATTCTTGTTATTGTTATGTTATATTTAGATTGTGCACTTGTTTAACACACTTAGTTATGTATAAATTCAGGTACCTTGCTAATAAATGAATGCTTAGCGCACGTGTTGGTCGACACAGGATCGACTCATTCCTTCGTCACAGTAGGTTTGCCCAAGGTTTCACATCGGAACCAAGCCCACTGGATACTAAGTTGTCTATATCCATGTCGATTGGTAGATCGGTGGTCATAGATAAGATATACTGTGCTTGTGTCATTCGAGTGGGAGAGCATGAGTTGCCAGCCGACCTTTCATCCTAGAGTTCCAAGACTTTGATGTCATTTTAGGTATGGATTGGCTCTCAACTTATCACAGCCATGTCAACTGTTTTGGGAAGATGGTGAACTTTGAACCAATCAGTGGGCCTCTCCATTTCAAAGGATTAAAGAAGAAGGATCTGGCTAGATTTACTGCATTGAGTATTTCCACATCGGAAGTATCGGATTCTTCGAACATCCTTATAGTGAACCAGTTCTTAGATGCTTTTCCCGAAGATCTACCTGGCCTACTACTGGATAAAGAGATTGAATTCGTGATTGACTTAGCTCTGAGTACATCACCCATTTCCAAGACACCATACAGAATGACTCTTGTAGAGTTGATGGAGCAAAAGGGGCAGATGCAAGAGTTATTCAATAACGGGTTCATCTGCCCAAGGGTATCACCTTGGGGAGCCCCAATATTATTTGTGAAGAAGAAAGATGGTTCGATGAGGATATGCATTGACTATCGACAACTTAACAAGGTCACGATTAAGAAAAAGTATCATTTGCCACGAATTGATGACTTGTTTGACCAGTTACAAGGAGCGAAGTACTTCTCCAATATTGATTAGAGATTGGGTTACCACCAGTTGAAGACAAAGGCAGAGGATGTTTCTAAGTTTGCATTCAGTACCAGATACGGGCAGTACGAATTCTTGGTCATGCCTTTTGGTTTGAAGAATGCACCAACCACCTTTATGGATCTCATAAATCGAATCTTCAGGCCAACTATCGATTGCTATATGATAGTGTTCGTAGATGACATCCTGGTGTATTCCCAGACACAAAAGGATCATGAAAGGCATCTCTGGACTACTTTGAAGACACTAAGGGCGAATCAACTTTACTCCAAACTAATTGTGAGTTTTGACTTGAGAAAGTGACATTTCTGGGTCATGTGGTGTCAGGAGAGGGTATTTCTGTGGATCCCTCTAAGATCGAGGTAGTAAAAAGTTGGGGAAGATCAAAGAGCGTCACAGAGATCCAAAGCTTATTGGGATTGGATGGATATTACTGGAGATTTGTGGAGGGATTTTCCAGCTTGGCAACACCACTTATGTAGAACCCCGTATCTTGATGGCATGACATGGTGAATAGTGCTATGCATAATGGCTAAGGCTTAAAGACTATTGTAATGCCTTGAATGGTTATCAATGATAATGAGTGTATGATGTGTTATAACATGTATTAAAGCCTTAAGAATATTTTCTTAAGTTTATGGGTGTTTGGGATGAAGGAGTAAGAGTATAAAATACTCTAAGTATCAAAAAGGGTTATGTCTTACCATACCCTTAACTTTGGGGAACTCTAGTTTTGTCACCGTTGATCGGAATCGAATGATTCTTGAACCATTAGAAAGGTATTGAAACCCTCTTCGAGGTTCATGTTTATCATTTTTTATAGATTTTTAGTAAATGTTGGATTTCTGAAGTCTGGTTTGCTAAAATTCTGGTATGCTAAAATCCATCCTTGACCAATTAGCTTTACAGTCCATTTATACAATTAAGAACTTAGAATTAGGATTTTTCCATTATACACAAATTTTTTTCTCTTTGAATGAAGAGTCCAACACAAGTTAAATCGTCAAAATCTGATAAGCGAGTCAAAAGTTATGGTTGAAATACAAAAGTGGGAAAAACTTAACCCGGTCAGAACACCCAAACGCCGACGTCTGCACTAGAGGGCCAGGTAAACGTCGATGTTTGGGCATGAACCAAATGCTCGAAAATACCAAATGTCATCGTTTGTAACCCAAACGTCAACGTTTGGAAACCTCACATCGACGTTTACATGTGGGAATCACGAAAAAGGGGATTTTAAAGG
This sequence comes from Tetracentron sinense, assembly GCA_015143295.1. Taxonomy (NCBI): domain Eukaryota; kingdom Viridiplantae; phylum Streptophyta; class Magnoliopsida; order Trochodendrales; family Trochodendraceae; genus Tetracentron; species Tetracentron sinense. The sequence continues at coordinate 19,284,510 of CM026567.1, forward strand.
GTACAATCGTGATTTTGACAACCATAACCTTATAAATACCCAATTTTCATGGGATTAAGAGTTTTAACACTTTGAGAAACATATTTTGAGAGGAAAAGGGTGAGAGCTAGGTTTTCCAAAAGGATTTTTCAATTGAGATCAAGGAGGAGCTCGATTTCTTGCCCTAGAAGCTTGGATTCTCATCTCCAAGCTCGGATCTTCCTTCCATTGCACCATTGAAGCTTGGAGTTAGCTTTTACAAGCATCCTCAAGCTTCCTCAGGGTTGGATCTTTTTCCTCAAGGCTTGGATTCCTCAAGCACGGCGATTTCACTCATCTAATTTTCTTAACCATCTCAAGCTTTAAGATTAAAGGGGTTTTGACCTTTCCAAGGTAACTACACTCTACTAACTAGCTTGTTGTAATCTCATAAGTAAATACACCTATTCTTTGATCTTGCTATGATTTAACCTAAAAAGAAGGGTTTTAAAATGGGAGATTTTATTAAGGTCAATGATAAATCTATTTTTGAGTTATTATCTTTAAATAAAATGTGATGTGGGTATGATGTTGATAAAATAGGATTAATGACCAAAATTATTGTGATGTAATACCATGAATGAAGATGTTCCGTGTTTTTAGGACTTTTCCAAGTATACTATGATGTTAATATATCTTGTATGAACATGTATGAAATGTTTAAAGTTTCCTAAGTAAATTGTGATACTCACAAGCACTCCACGCACTCTATGTTTTACATAATCGAGGTTTTCTCATAAGCATGATATTTCAAGAATCATAAGAAAGGTTTTTCAAAGGAAAATTTATAAGAAGAAGCATAAGTTCATAAGCATTGACAAGGCCAAACTTTGGGTTGGTATTTCTAAGATCAGTTACCTCATGCTCACAAGGATCATGTCTATTATCTTGCATAAGCTCCAAGGATCATAAGTCTTGCAAGGGTTCTAAGAACTCATAAGAAATGCATAAGTCTAAGATCGGTTACAAGGCTCATAAGTGCTCACAAGCTCCATGGATCATGTCTAAGATCGGTTCACAAGTCTTCAAGGATCACAAGGAACTCACAAGAACTCATAAGCTCACAAGGAACTCACAAAAACTCACAAGCTCATAAGAACTCATAAGGCATATACAAGATATTTTTTTTTTCACGAAAAATAAGATTTGACGAAAGCTTTTCTATGATGGGTTTTAAGCATGAATTTTATGAATGGTATTTTTTTAAGTACTTGCATGTGATATTATTTTTGTAATAGCATTGCTAGCTAGTAGTTTGTACACGCTAAGTATTCCATGCTCAGTCGTACATTTTATGTCGGCAGGTCCGTTCAGCATCTGCAACTCTGAGCCTTGGGTTGAAGAGTAAGCGGAAGAAGAGACGGCTATCCAGTTACAGCCTCAGGAGGACAGGGATCTAGATAGGTGGCCTTATATAGACTATTGTTGAGTGGAGAGATAGTGAAGTTTCTTTTTTTTGTATTTTGCTAAAGTGGGTATGTCTACTTCACTTTTTGGATTATGTTGATTTGTACAAACTTGGAATACAGTCATATGTATAAAAGAAAATTTTAGGTTCATGTTTTCGCACTATTCTATGCTTCCACTATGTTATGCCTTGGGTATTTTTACAGGATGGTTTGGTATCAGATATGGCACATCACAAGTCAAAGTATCCCTAACTCCTAAGGGGCATTTTGGGTCATGACAGAGGTGGTATCAGAGCCTACGCTTTAGGTTCTTTAGGGTCAATTAGAGTACGATACCACGCTTAAACCAAGGCATTAGGTCCGAATAGAGAGTTGTATTCCAAGTATAGACTAATTATTTAGTCTTAGCCCATGACCGGTTAGAAGTTAACCGATCTAGTGTCTTAGCTTTAAGAGGTTCCTAGTGAAGCCAACTTCAATTGTATTACTATACTATGGTGTGTATATAGATATTTATGCTCTATTCTTATATGAATGCTTGATGTTGTTGAACTTCAATGCTTAACTAACCATGCCTTTTGAGTTAGACTAATGTTTTGCTATTGTTCTCAGGACGTAGTCATGAGACGTGGCACACGAGGTCGTGGACACCATACTAGGAGTAATGGATCATCCCCTCCTTCATCGGGTGATGCACAACCCGATTTTACTCAGACCTTTGCATCTATAGTAGAGACCTTGGCTATGTTAGTAGCCAGGCCTACTGCTGCTGCTACTACAACGCCTACACCTCTTCCTATCCACCACACCACAGGATTTGAGGCATTTAGGAGACTTTATCCTCCTACCTTCATCGGCACTATTGATCCCATGGTCGTAGAAGCATGGATCATGCAGATGGAGAAGATATTCATTGCGCTCCGCTGTACTGATGAGCAGCGGGTTAACTGGGTTACTTTCGTGATTGAAGGTGCAACTGGATGATGATAGTTCTGAAATAGTAAAAATTATTTCAACTCCTCAAATTGAAAAGCAATCATCTCCCGAAAAATCTATACATCCTAGGGTTATGAGTCCTCACTCCTCCATTGACATTATTGGAGATCTTGAAAGTGGAGTCAGAAAAAGGAGTCAAATTGAAAATGAGATTAGCTACCTTTGCTATACTTCTACATTTGAAATAAAAAATGTTACTGAAGCTCTTGCAGATGATAATTGGATAAATGCTATGCAAGATTGTGAGCACGGGTTTTATACTCACTTGCGTTTGTGTTATGAGTCGTCACTTATTAATTCAGTAGGGATAAGTCCCGGGTAATGGATAAGGTTTTAGTCTGCTTAGAGGTCTAGGTAAGAGGTTTGGTTAAGCCCGTGCAAGGTGTTAGGCACCCCAGTACTTCCGTTTTACAACAGTTCCCTACTTACTAGGTTTAAGCCAAATTAGCGTCAAGTTGTTTGTCGAATGTCTTAGGTTTAGTTTATACTAATCCAAGAAAAAAAAAGCTAAACTAGGGTCGAACCCGGGTTGGGTTGCCTACGTACTCACATTGGGGTGAGATCAAACCGAGCGTAGTTCTGGCACATGAGCCCGTGCCAAGGCTAGGGGAGTGTTGTATGTGCACTAAGGGTGGCTTAGGGTCTAGTCTAGTAGACTATGATTGAATTGATTGGGTTGGTCAAGTGCATGGTATTGGGTCCGGTAGACCAATGGGTAGTCTGGTAGACTAAGGGATTGGGCCCGGTAGGCCAAAGGTTGGACGCGGAGGTCAAAGGTAAGCCCGGTAGGCCAAAGGGGTGAGCCTGGTAGGCTTGGATTGGGCCTGGTAGGCCAAAAGGGGTTAACCCAGAGTTAAACGGGTTTAACCGTGGTTAGGATTACTAACCGGAGTTGGGCAAGGTCCAATGTATGGTTTATGATCCTTAAATGTTGATTGAAGGTTTTTGGGGATTTTTTCCCAAGGTTAAATGGGCTAACCATGGTTAAGACATGGGTTTAACCATGGTTAGTCTGGTTAACCATGGTTAGGCAAAGTATGGAGCAAGGTTTGGATACTTATTACCATTTTTGATTTTTCATGATTTTTTGGAATTCTTCCAAGGCTTAAATGAGCTTAACCATGATTAAACCAAGTATTAACCATGGTTAAGCTCATCTAACCATGCTTAGGCATACTTGCATAGTCCAAAATTTGTATTTTTTGCAGTTTCAAAATATTTTGGATTTCCTGGGATTTTTTGGAATTTTTCCATGTTGTTAGGCCAACTAACCGCTACCTCACACCCACTAAAATTAATACACATGGATCTCATGGGTCTTATACCATAACTAAAAGTCTAGGAGGTAAGCGATATATCTTAGTGATGGTTGATGATTTCTCAAGGATGTCATGAGTTGTATTCATAAGAGAGAAGTCAGATGGCTTTGAGGACTTCAAGAGTATTTGCTTGAGAATGCAAAATGAAAAGGGATTCCCTATCACTCGGATTCGAAGTGATCATGGAAAGGAGTTTGAAAATTCTAAGTACAATGAGTTTTGTGATGAATCTGGCATCAAACATGAATTTTCAACCCCAATAACACCTTAACAAAATGATATTGTAGAGAGAAAGAATAGGGTGCTTCAAGAGATGGCTAGAGTGATGCTTCATAGCAACAACCTGACTGCTCATTTCTGGGCTGAAGCAGTTAGCACTACATGCTATACTGTGAACAGATTCTACACTAGGCCCAGAATAAGGAAGACACCCTATGAGTTGTGGAATAACAAGAAACCCAATGTCAAGTACTTTCGAGTATTCGGAAGTAAATGCTACATCCTTAAGGATAGAGAGCAATTGGGCAAGTTTGATTCCTATAGTGATGAAGAGATTTTTCTCGGATATTCCACAAATAGTAGGGCTTATCGAGTGTATAACTTGAGAACCTCTACTGTCATGGAGTCCATAAATGTGGTGGTTGATGACTCAGGATTTGAGACCTTGCAACTTGAGGATGACAATACTGAAGAAGGTGTGAAATTCCAACATCTAAATCCGAAGATGAATCACCTTCAAAGTCATCTCCTAAAAAACCTACACATCTAAGGGTTATGAGACCTCACTCCTCAACTGAAATTATTGGAAACCTTGAGAGTGGAGTGAGAACTAGAAAACAGGTTGAAAATGAAGTTAGCCACTTTTGCTATACTTCTACATTTGAACCCAAAAATGTAACTGAAGCTCTCACAGATGAACATTGGATAAATGCCATGCAAGAAGAACTAAATTAGTTTATAAGGAATGATGTATGATTTTTAGTTCGTAGGCTTAAAGATACAAATGTTATTGGTACTGAATGGATTTTCAATAACAAATATGATAAAATGGTACCATTGTAAGAAACAAGGCCAGATTAGTTGCACATGGATACACTCAGATTGAAGGCATCGATTTCGATGAAACCTTTGCTCTTGTTGCCCGGCTAGAGTTAATTAGAATCTTGCTAGTTGTTGCATGTCATCTAAAATTCAAACTCTTTCATATGGATATCAAGAGTGCCTTTCTGAATGACATTCTTCTGGAGGAAGTCTATGTGGAACAACTAAAAGGGTTTGAGGAACCCAATCATCATGATCAGGTTTACAAATTAAAAAGGGCTCTCTATGGTTTGAAATAAGCTCTTAGAGCTTGGTATGAGAGACTGACTACATACCTCTTAGAAAAGGGATTTCGAGAGGGGGAGTAGGCATGACCCTATTCATTAAAAACATCAAGGATGATATGGTAATTGCTCAGATCTGTGTTGATGATATTGTCTTTGGTTCTACATCAGACTCACATGCTCACTCATTTGCTGAACAAATGAAGAATGAATTTGAAATGAACATGGTAGGTGAGCTGAATTTCTTCCTTGGTTTACAGGTCAAATAAATGAGCAATGAGATTCTTTATCCCAAACCAAATATGCCAAAGACCTTGCAAAGAAATTTGGCATGAACTCAGCTAAGCATGCTCGCACTCCTATGAACACCACAACCAAGCTTAGCAAAGATGCTTTAGGCAAAAGTGTCGACCAAACCACATACCGAAGTATGATTAGTAGTTTGCTCTATCTTACTGCCAGTCGTCCTGACATTGCTTTTAGTGTCGGAGCCTATGCTCGCTATCAAGCAAGCCCCAAAGAGTCACACTTACTAGCTGTCAAACGTATCATTCGATATGTAAGTGGAAGTCTATCTTTTGGTCTCTGGTATCCCTTTGATACTACTGCTGTGGTTGTTGGATATTCCGATATCGACTGGACCGAAAATGTTGATGATAGGAAAAGCACCTCCGGAGGATGCTTCTATTTTGGAAACTGTTTAGTTGCTTGGCTTAGCAAAAAAAAAAATTCCATCTCCTTGTCTATTGCTGAGGCCGAGTACATTGCAGCTGGCAGCTGTTGCACCCAATTTCTGTGGATGAAACAGATGTTGCAAGACTACGGGATAGAATAGGGCACCATGACTATGTATTGTGATAACACAAGTGCAATTAACATTTCCAAAAATCCCGTGCAATACTCTCGCACCAAACACATAGACATTAGACACCACTTCATTCGAGCGCTTGTTGAACAAAGTGTTGTGACATTGGAATATGTGCAAACTGACACTCAACTTGCGGATATCCTCACCAAACCTCTAGATTCTCTTAGGTTTGAGTTTCTTAGGAAATCTATCGGTGTGTACGGTATTGAGTGATTGAGTGCTTTCTGATAGACTAGGTGTTTTCATCTCCATATCTCTTCCTAGTTCTCTTCCTCCGGTGTACATTATTAGTTTTTGATTACTTTTGTTATTGTTTGTTACTTTTATTTCAGAAAATCCAAAAACATTAAAAAATTCAGAAAATCCAAAAACATTGAAAAATCAGAAAATTACAAAAATATTTTTATTTCCTTTTAGTTAGGCTTGTTGAAAAATCCAAAAATATTGAAAAATCAAAAAATTTAAAAAGAGTTGTGTTGGAGTTGTTTGTTCTACCTTGATGTGCATGTTCCAATTTTCCTTGTGCTCATAATGCTTGTCCAAGATAGATATATTTCATAGAATTGAGTTCATGAGGATATCATACCTACCAAGTTGTCTTTTTGGAGTTTGAACATAGACGATCTTGCTAAATACAGTTAGAAATATGGCTTATACTGTTGCACTATCACATGCACTTGCACTCTGATTGTCACTTGTAGATGGTACATATCCCTATGTATAGGTGATGCTTTTAATCATGATGGCTCTTCTGATTGATAATATTTGATTTGACCATGAAGTTATCATCCATTTCACTATGCCCCTATTTACAAAATTATGCAATGGAAAGGGCTACCTTTGGGATAGTGTGACAACCACTATTGAATGTAAACAGTATGAAATGGCTACCTAGGTGGACAGTAGGTATTTATCTGGTCACTAGAGTGAAAGCCCCTGCTGCCAATAGCTAGGGCTAGCTACCCAATCAGTGTGAAAGCCACTATTGCATTCAAAATTCCAAACAAAAAAGCTAGAAAAAGAAGTTCAAATACATCACATTTAGCAACAATTGCACAACAACAACTCTCAAATTGTTTTAATTTACCCTAAGTGTGTCTTTTAGTATTTTTTGACGCCTGTAGTCCCTGATATATGATAAAGTCATTCTCTGTCTAAGGGTGCCTACTACTAAAGGTGTCATGTTAGACAATTCACTTCACACACTTCACATTTTAGTAAAGCCTATTACTCATTGTACATTATCTTGTGTGACTGTGTATTGATCTCTCCTGTGCTTAGTGTCGATGGAAATATCCTCATTTATTCATCATTTCATGCCACAATCACTTGGAAAATGTATTATTTGCCTCTTGGAAATTCTCACAGGCTTGCTGTTTTATTAAAATATCAATTTACAAATTTTGAGAAAAATAGATGCCTTGGTTTTTGCCAACAACATCTTGAAAATTTTGAAAACAAAAGGGTGTTTGGAATGTTTTGAGTTTTCAGCAGTTTTTCTAGAGCTCCATATTGCAGATTTTTTCTCTCAAAAGCTGATCCATAAGATGCCAACAGGGAGGGGTTGGTCAAAATACTCCAAACTATCATAGTTTTTAAATTTTGGGACAGTGGGTTGACCTAACCCTAGTTCGGTCGACCGAACTGCATGCTGGTTGGTGTCTAAAACCCTCGATCGTCTCTTTGGGTTGTAGTTTCCTTTTTGGTTCTTCTCATCTGCAAAATCTAGTAGCTCCTTGCTATTTTCAGCAACTCCCAGCCATTCTACAGGTTGTTCCCAGCTCCATTACAGTGATCCACAATCACAGTTGTCACTCTACGGTTTGATTTGAAGATCCAAGCTCTTCCACTCGGTTGTTTTGCTTCTTCCCCAGTCCTCTAAAGCTCTTCATAGCAGATCCAGCGGCTTCAAAGTAGGTATTTCTAGCTCCTAGTTCAGTTTCAGAGACCTCAGAACCCATTCCAAGCTCTTTTGTGCTTCCAAATTATGTTCAAGGTAAAAATTTGTTTTTCCTCTCTCTTGTCAATTTCAGATTGAGCTTTATGGATCTTGATCACCTACTTCTCATGATCTCCATTTTTATGGCCGATGGCTCTAAGCGCCGCCTCATCACTACTCATGATGTTGATGATGCTCAAAATTCTGAGGATGAATCCTATGATGTTGGCCATGGGATTCATGTGGGCCGTCACGTTCATACTATGGCCTCTCAACCCTCAGCTAGCCATAAGAAATCCATGGGTGTCTCCACTTCTAAGCCCTCTACAAAATCCAAGGGAAATTCAAAAATTCCCACTCCTTGTGATCCTGAATTTGCGAGATTTCGAACCACCGGGAATGAACTTTTTTATAATAATTTTCTCAAAACCAGGGTAGTCACAATTGAGAGAGGCACTCTCATTTCGGATTTTTCCTAGCCTAGTTTTGTGGAAATCATTACCTCTCGTGGTTGGTTTGGCCTTTTGAAATTGACCGGCCACGCCTGTTTAGACCTTGTCCGAGAATTTTATGCGAATAGTTACTCTGCAAATCATCACAAATTCTCTTTCAAAACTCAGGTTTGAGGTAAGAAATTTGAAATTAATCCGGATATCATTGCCTCTCTCATTGGCGTTCCTCAGGTTCCAGGCGCCTATTAACCTTATCTGTATCCCACTGATAAGGATAAGCATGACTTGGATATGGTTGCCAGCACTTTATGTGATGATCATTCTCAAAAATGGTCTCATCCCCATCTGCCTCACTCCAACCTTTCCTATCTGGCCCATCTATTTCACCTCATCATGTGCTCTAATATCCATCCTAGGGTTCAATCTACTACACTGTATGCTGATTGGGCTCGTTTTCTGTATAGTGTCATGACTGGGGACACTATCGACACTTTTGCACACATTATTGACTTGATCCTTCAGGCTACTGTTGTGACTCAAAAGCATTCTGCTCTTCCCTTTGGTGCCCTCATTACTACTATCATGTCCACTGAGGGCATTAAAGCTAGTTCCATTGAGGCTTCCAAATCTTCTCTTGGCCCTATCTGTGGTCACACTTTGACCAGCAACATGTCTCATGCCGCGATGCCTGAGCATGAGGATGATATTGATGTTGATATAGATCCTTCGGCTCTGGTTGCCGGTCCATCTCCTAGCCAGGCTAGACCTCCATCTCAGGGCCCATTCTCCTTCAAGTCCATGTCTGCCATGCTAGCTGATATATCGGCTGCTCAGTCTGCTTTTGCCACCGACCTTTATGCTCACCTTAACACCCATGTTGCAGCTACTCAGGATAGTTTTTTGGTGACCAATCGCCGGATTGAGGCTCTTTCAGACATTGTGCAGGCCTCTCGCTAGGAGTTTGCGATTTCCATACTCGATATGAGGATGATGTAGCTCACCGCTTTCCTCCGCGATAGGGCGTTTAGGGCTATCATTGCGCCTCTGTTTCCGACATTGTTTTGATCGTGTTTATGCTGGATATTAGCTAGTACTTTATACTGTTATATGTCACTGACTTGGAGTCCTTTGTTTCGTGTGTTGATCACACTCTATTGATGTACTTGGGATGCTACTCCTTTGTTTATGTTGGTTTATTGATGCCTGTGCTTGTTGGTATTTCACTACTCTGTTTGTTGTCTATGGTTACAGGTTGGGATGTTACCTCTGCGAGGTTGCTTCCCCTTAGAAATTCAAGCCAAAAAGGGGGAGAAGATTTGTGATCATATGTGTACATTTTATTCATTATCACATGTTGCACTGATTCACACATAAATTTTTATTCACATGTTGCACTGTTTCACACATGGGCTGATTCACATGCTTATTTTTCATGACTATATTTCTTATCATAGGGGATCTCATATTTAGAGGGAGATCTCAAATGATAGAGCATGATGTATCACTTTATTTTGTGGATGATCATTGCATTTATTGTATTTTATGAAAATCCCCCATGCTTCACAAGGTATTGTGTGTTTTTAGTTTTTCAGGGTTGATCCATTCCACTTTGGTCTCGAAAGGAATATTGCATCATGGAGGATGTTCAATAGTCCAAAGTCATTTACTTTTCATTCTCTTTGTTTATCATGAGTTTAAAAGAGTCTGTAATGTCATGTTCTTCAATTAATGTTGTATGTTTTGTCTCGGAATTGCCAAAGGGGGAGATTGTAAAGTCATGTTTTTTTATTGGTAAAATTCAAAGTCCAAAAGTGGGTATAGTACTCTTTAGGTCACATCATCCGATTCGATAAAAAGCAAAGAAGATGCCATGATAAAGCATGAAGAATCATCATCCAAGAATGGCTCAAGTTTTAGGATGGTAAGTGAGACCAAGTGTAACGCCCCAATATACCCCCTAGGAGTTAGGATACTTTGGCAACGTGACTTGTACTTAAAACTAACCTGCAAAGAGTACACAAGGCATGCAAAATAGTAAACTAAAAATTTTCTCTAATGACTTAACTATATTTCATGTGCAATTGATTACAATAATTGAATAGGATTTACAACATGAACATGAACTCCTTAACTTGAGTTCCAACTCAAGTGAGACAAACATCCCTAGACACAAGAACCCAAAATACATGTCTCTCTCTCACTTATCCCAATCATTGGCCACATGCCAAGACTCCTAATATCTAGGTAACCATCTGAATAACCTCCTGCTCTCCCTGAGCTACCTCGATCAAAGGGATCAGAGTCCATATCTCGTATAGTGTACCTGCCGACATAAAAGTACGGCTGAGTATGGAATACTCAGCGAGTACAAGCTACTAGCTAACAATAGTAATAACGATAACATAACAGTCGTGGTACAGTTCATCATTAGATCCATGTATACAAAATCAGAGTGCGGAAGCAAGAACAAATAACAAGTATAATCTTGAACATCATATTTAAACTCATACCTTAGGTTTACGCTTTAACTAAAACATATTTCGCTTACCTTGTGATTTTTGTAATTTACACTTTACATCTTATGCTTCTTGTGGGTTCCTTACATGTCTTATGAGATTATTCTTGTCTTGTGAGAATCATGCATGTCTACTTGTTTACTTGCTTGCCTTGTTTAACTAGTACTGGAACTATGAAATGGACGGATATACTAGGTTCTTGTCTTGCTTGACTAATGCCCGGACTATAATGGAACGGAACACATTAGCCTCATGTCTTGACTTGACTAGTACCCGGACTATGATGGAACGGAACACACTAGTTATTCTTGCTTGACTAATGCCCGGACTATAATGGAATGGAACACATTAGTCTCCTCGCCTTGCCTTGACTAGTGCCCGGACTATGGTGGAACGGAACACACTAGTATTCTTGCTTACTAATGCCCGGACTATGAACGGAACACATTAGTATCTTGACTTGCTTTACTAATGCCCGGACTATAATGGAACGAAACAGTAGTAAATTTACTTGCTTAGCTAATGCTCGGACTATGATGGAACGGAACACATTAGCCTCATGTTATTTTTGCTTTCTTGACTTGTTTAACTTGTGAGCCAGGTATGACATATCGTAAGGATATGCCCTACCCTTGAAATTCATGCTTGTCGTAAATTCATATTTCTTGTTCTTGTTGTTTTCTTATATACATACACTTGAAAAGCCGATTTATGCATGCATGCGTGCTTGTGGGTGTAATTTGTGAACATCATAATAGCATGGAAAAATTGAGGAAAATATATGACATTTGAACAATTATAGGCACATGAGAGATTTAAGGCATTCATAAAGCATATCATCATTTTTTTTACATTTCTTGGGGAAGTATCCCTATCTCATATCTCATAAATTAGGTTTCACATTTTACACATGCATTTAATCAAACACCTTGCATGCCACATTTTCTTCATTTTCATTCATTTGTTCATAGCCTTAGGTTTTTACCTTATTCATGCATTTTGTTAAACACTTGGTATACAACTTATTTCTAACCATTTATGTGAGTTCTTAGTTCATACATTTCATCCATAATACACGTGTATTTGTTATGTGTAAAATGCCCATCCACCATCTTCCAACATACATCCATCATATCCATATGGCATCCATCGCCTTAACCACAAATTAACACATCCACAACTTCTTCTTTATCTCGTTTAAATTTCGGGATTTAATAAAACAAATCAAGAAAAGGATGAATTAAAGGAATCTACAAGCATGCTTTTAAAATAAACCTAGGTTATTACTAAAGTAATTAGTAGGGTGTACTAACCTTGAGATCAAGACTTGATCTTGAAGAAAAACCTTGGATTAGAACCTCAAATGGTGGAAAACGCTGCCCTAGCTTGGAGAAGGAACTCCACACGTGCTTGAGGGTGGATTTGAGAAATCCAAGCTTTTGGGATGATCTTGGGTTCTCAAACTCTTGATCTCTCTCAAGTTGATGCCCTAGGAGAAAACTCATTTTCTCCTCTCTTCCTCTCTCTCAAAATATTGCTAAGGGTGTTTATGAACACCCTTGGCTTGAGCCAACCCTTAAAAGTAAGAGTGTAATGACCAAAAGACCAAAAAACCCTCAATGAAATTTCTGCAAAACGTGAAGGACCGCTTGATACCGATCTATCGGTAGTGGACTGATCAACCGGTGCTTATGACCGAGCGATTGGTGTTTATGACCGAGCTCTCAGTAGTGGACCGAGCTCTCGGTAGTGACCGGTGCATAGTGTCGATGGAAATATCCTCGTATACTCATCATTTTCTGATATACATTCTTGGACACTGTATTATTTGCTACTTGCAAAATTTGCACATAATGGATTTGCTTATTGGAGATATCATGGTGGAATTTGTTTTGCAAAATGGAGGATTTTAAAAAACTTTTTCTAGCAAAATGAATGCTTTTGGTTGATTTTGAGTGTTTTCAGGGATGATTTTACCTTGCCATTTTTCAGATCTCTATTTGAGCATCTTCACTCTCCCACATTGATTCCCTTGCATCTCCATATGGTCTGTCCTTTTGTGCATTTCCTCTGTTAAACACCTTGGGTCCCTAGATTGCCTGGATAATTTGGAGGGCATTGCCCTTCTTGCAGATCTTTCTGAGTCTCTCTTTGAAGATTCTCTTCCAAAAGGCTGCCCCATCACTTACTAAAAACAAATCAATGGGTGTCACACTCAGTTCTTTCACTGATTCACGGTTTTTGAGTTGTGGGTCGACCTTGAGTGGTTGTTCGGTCGACCGAACACAGTCCCATGGGTTTCTTTGAAACCCTCACTCGAGTCACATGGTTACCTTACCTATTTTGGCCTCTAATACCAGCAAGTTTCTTGCTTTTCGCAGCTTTTTCCAGCCATATAGTAGGCTGTCCAGCTCCCTTCTTCTCCATAGAGCTTCCAACCTTTATTTTCTCTCAAGTGGCTGGGCATCTCTTGCGATTTCCAGTGCTCCTCAATTGTGCCAGCTAATCTTGGGGGTTCTAGCTCCCTCAAGTTCAATCCTCATACGATCCAGCTGCTGTTTAGGGGTTCAAGATCCCCAACTCAAGTGTCCCAGCTACTTTGTTGCTTCCAGGGACTCGGTTTAGGCACTCACAGTCCTCTCTCCTCTCCTCCATCTCCTCTTAACGGTAAAACCCTACCTCTTTTCCAGTTCGTTCATCTTTGGGTTTATGGCTCTTGAGTACCTTCTTCTCATTGCCTCCATTCTCATGGCGGGTCACCCTAAGCGTCGTCTCATCATTTCTAGGGATGAAGATGATGCACCCCAGTCTGAGGATGCATCATATGATGCTGGCCATGGCATCCATGTGGGTCATACGGTCCATTCTAAGGTTCCTCCACCCTCAACTTCCCATAAGAAAGCCATGGGTGCCTCCAGTTCAAGGCCCTCAGCCAAATCAAATGGTAAGTCTCAAGTCCCCACTCCTGAGCCTGAACTTGTGCGATTTCGCACCATAGGGAATGAACAGCTTTATAATACTTGGCTTAAAAATAGGGCTGTTGCAATTGAAAGGGCCACTGTCATTTCGGATTTCACCCATCCCAGTTTTCGAGGAAATAATTGACTCTCGCCAATGGTCTAGTCTTTTAAAATTATCTGGTTATGCGAGTCTAGACCTGATTCGAGAATTTTATGCGAACATTTTTTCTGTCAACCCTCACAATTTTTCCTTCAAAACTCAGGTTAGGGTCAAGAAAATTCTCATTAATCCGGATGTCATTACTTTTTTCATTAGTGCCCCTCAGGTTCCGGGAGCCTATTACCATCCCACCAATGAGGATAAGCATGATTTGGACAAGGTGTCCAGCAATCTTTGTGATGATCCTTCACAAAAATGGACTCATCCTCATTTACCTCACTCCAATCTTTCCTACTTGAGTCGCCTGTTTCATCTTATTATGTGTTCCAACATTCATCCCAAGGTGCATTCTAATAATTTGAGTGTTGATTGGGCTCAGTTCCTGTATAGAGTCATGACTTGAGACACTATTGATACTAGTGCCCACATTATCGACCTAATCCTTCAGGCTATCGCTATGCATCAGAAGCGCGCAGCTCTTCCTTTTGGTGTCCTCATCACCAATCTTCTGTTTGCTGAGGGTATTAGGGCTCATTCCTCTGAGGCTATCAAGCCTTTCTTAGGACCCATCTCTGCTCGCACCTTGACTAGTAGTATGTCCCATGCTGTGATGCCAGAGCATGAGGAGGACATTGATGATGATATCGCTCCATCGGCCCCGGGTGCCGGTCCCTCTCCCAGCCATGCTAGGATCCCTCCGAGTCCCTTGTCCTTTAAGACAATGGCTGCCATGCTTGCCGATATATCGGTTGCTCAGTCGCACTTCGCTACTGATCTTCATGCCCACCTGGATTCGCATGCCGCTACTACTCAGGACAGTTTTTCGGTAACTAATCGCCGGATTGATGCTTTTTCAGATATGGTACAGGCGTCTCACCAGGAGCATCATGATTTCCGTTCTCGATATCAGGATGATGTTGCTCATCACTTTCCTTCGCACCAGAATGATTAGCACTTCTTGCGATGATGGTTCCAGCCTTGTTTTGTTCGTCGGTTGTGCTGGACATAGCCAAGCCCGTTTTGTATGTTATGAGTCTTTGGTTGGTCTTTGTGCTGTGCACCCTTGGTTACTGTATATGGGATGCTCCTGCTTTGTTTCTGCTGCTTAGTTGATGCTCCTACCTTTTTGTGTTTCCCTCTATTGTTGCTCTTTGATGCTACTTCTACTTCATGCTAGGGTTGCTATTTTTGCAGGATTGTTTTCCCTTGGCAATTCAAGCCAAAAAGGGGGAGAAGTTGGCTACATCATATGTGCAATTGTGAAATTGTGAAACTTTACTTCATATTATTATTATTTTCACATTGCTTCATTCATAGATTCACATCTCATTATTCTAAAACATTTGTCAGATGGGATCACAGGTTGAGGGGGAGATCTCATACTACCGTGCATGATGTTCCTTTACAAGATGTTCATTATGTCAATGGTATTTATTTTATGAAATTCCTCCATGCTTCACAAAGGTATTTGTTGGTTCAGCGTTTCAGGGTGAATTGATGCCTTAACGATCTAATAAGGCATACTACTCCATGGAAGAAGTCAAAAGGTCCAGTGTCATGTAACTTTTCATTCTCTTTGTTTCTTGGGGGGTTTAAGAGAGTCTGTAAAGTCATGTCCTCCTGTTGTATTGTGTGTTTTGTCTCAGAATTGCCAAAGGGGAAGATTATAAAGTCAAAGTATTGTTGACAAAATTTCGAGCCCAAAATGTTGCATAAGTCATAGTAGGTCTCATCTGGTTTGAAGACAAGGTGAAGAAGAAGTCATGAAGAATCTTGAAGCTACACCACTAAGCTTGGCTCAAAAAGTAAGTTTTAAAAGAGAGACCTAGATGGCCTTAGGTTACCTCATGAAATTGTCTCATTTATCATAAAAGTTTAGTAAAAAAACACTAAAGGTATAGGTGATTACATTTAAAGCTAAAAGGAGAAAAGTATTGAAAAATTGCACCCCAGGGTCAACCTTGACCGTTTTGGGTCGACCCTGAATAGCCCCTCTTTTGTATGGTGTTTTCGGGCAGAGAGTCAAAAATTTGGAGGTCGACCCTAAAGGATCATTCGGTCGACCGAAGTGTACAGTTTGGTCGACCGAACCATCTCCCAGGGTCGACCATGATATGGGATTTCGGCTGTTTGATGTGTTTCCAATAATTGGTCGATCCAGGGATCCCCCATAGTCAACCCTGATATGGAAAAACTCTCTAAAACCATTTTTTAGCAACTTCTAATCATTTGAACTTATCCTATATATAGGGGACCTCTCCCAATCCGTGAGGGATATCGATTGGAGACTTTTAAAGCACTTTCTGCTTATTTTAAGTTTATGAAAACTCTTGGATTCATTGATCTTTATCTCCATTAGTTGGCCTCTAGGTAGTGCAAAGTGTTTATGCATATTTTCTCAAACTTGCATTAGATGATCCCTAATCATTAAGAGATCACCCTAGGGCTTCCACAAACCTTAAAACCCACTGTGTGCTCTACTGAGAGCGTTGGTTAGCTTGAGCTAAAGCCATCAAGGATGGAGATCAGTCTTCGGAGACCATGGTTGATCACTTTGAGTAAGATTGGTTGGTGAGGAACTGGAACTGCTGTTGCGGGGATCGAACGTGTTGTGTTCGTGGTTTACAAGTTGAGGAATTGATACCGAGGAACGGTGTGTTGTGTCCGGTTGGGTAAGATTCGAGTCTTGTATTATTCAATTCTTCTCATAGTGGATTTTGTGCTGGACTAGGTCCCGTGGTTTTTCCCGGAAGGGTTTTCCACGTAAAAATATTGTGTGTTTAAGTGAGATTGGTTATGTGTGATTGAGTAAAATTAAAATTGGTAGAGAAAATTGAAGTAGACCTATTCACCCTCCCCCCTTTAGGTCTAAGAGTGCATTGAAATAAAGAATTTCAATGAAGATGTTTGTCCATAGAACCACCATTTCAGCCAATGGTATGGTTCCTTGTGATGAATCTGAGACTTGAGTGGGCAGCTCCCTAGATGCAGGCATGGGGGATGGAATCTCAGAATCTTCCACCCAAAGCTGGTATGCTGCATCTGTAGATGGTCCAGTTGTGACCACAAAATCTGGCCACTGATCTTGCCTAGAAGTTCACTAACTGGACTAGAATCGGTCGGCGAGGCGCTTGGAGTGCACTGTGAAGTCGACAAAATCATTTCCTTGCCGGTCTATGACTGGAATGCGCTGAGGGAGTCCAAACTGCCGGAGGACTCTAAGTGGTACATAGGCTGTAGAGCCTGTAAGACCGGCAAGTATCATGCACCGTCTCCCTGAGATGATGACACGAGATAGTCTCGGTACGACTAGCCACTCGCACTGTCACACAATGTCCTTCTCTGTTAGGTCCTGGAGAAGCTGGTAGAGGTCTCGGACGTCTGTAGTTATAACCGGACCCTGACCCTGAGAGATCTTCCAAGGGATGCTGTAAGTTTCGTAGAGATCGACCGGTATAGATATGATCATCGGTAGGTGTGCTACCAACCATAAGTGTAGGAGCAGTGTGCTGGCATGAAAGATGCCCTTTCGACGGCATACTGCCTGACCGAGAGCCCTGAGAAGCTCTGTAAGGATGACTGGTATGATGGTTTCGGAACCGCAGGTGTCCTCGATAATCCCCACTAGTAAAAACTTGACAAGTGTGCGGTATTTCGGGAACAACAACTAAGACACAACTATCAGTGTGAAGCCGTTGAGACCGGGGAGCTCTGCTACGAAGCGGTCAGGGCTCCACTTGGGGTGGTACAACTGCTCCAGAGGCTGTACGGGTATCCGATCAAAAGTGTCGTTAGGACCGGGCTGCAAGTAGGCAGGCTTGAGATGCAAGAACCTTGATAGGTCTGCCTGGTAATTTATCTTGTAGCGCGGTACTATGGCATCACCGTCCATGTTTAACCTCAGAATGCGCTGAATTTCCTCCAAAGTCGGACATAGTTCGTTCTTACCGAAACGAAAGACCATGTTCGAGGGGCTCCAACATCGGATTCAGCGTTTAAGAGGCATGGATCTGAGTTAACCATGGTTAGGACTAGGACGAATCCTAATTTGAAATACTGGGCCGAAGCCAAACGTTGACCAAAAGTGAGGACCTCTACTATTTTCTGGAGGCTTCGATCACATGCCCCCTCAAAAGTCAAATGCACGGGCCACGAGAGTTGACCAGTTGTCCTTACGATCCCTAAAGGACCTGCCATCTATCTGAACAAGGACAGACTCGATGAGTATACTGTGAAATACAGATGAAAATGCAAAAGATGATGTAAATTTTTTGATTTTTGATTAGGTGTGACAATGCACCTGTGAGCTGATAGGGTAGTCGGACAGAGTTCTGACGTGCTTTAACTCGGATTGTTGAAAACTGGAGGCCTATCAGGTCAAGGTTAAGAGTAGGCCCGAAGAAGGCCTATCCGCCTGGGATTTGAACCCTACATGCTATGTCAGGACACAGGGTCGGTTGTGTTTTATTATAAGCACAAGTAAGGCTCAATACATGCTCCTAGATGGGTGATTACTCGGGTGAGGTGCCCGAATAGCCAGCCAAGATTGGGGACAGGTATAGGGTGCAAGCAGGTTAGGGTTAGGGGACCCTTGCGGATGGACTGCTTGTAAATTATATCCTAACCTAGGCTATATGTATGAATGCTGGTGTATGCCAGTGTGTTCTTAAGGATGGGGGGGGGGGTCACTTAACACCGTATATTTTGCTCCCCGGTATAAAATATACCTAAAAATGGATGATTATTGTAAGCGGGAGTGTTCAGAACCATTTCCTGAGGGTCATCACCCAACAAGCAAAGTTCTGCGGACCTCCAAGACTTTTAAGCCATTGACACCAAGGATCATCATCTAGCGGTCGTTAACATAATAAGTCTGTCTAAGGGTATTGTGTTGATTGCACTACTATGGTATGCATGAGATGTACAATACACAAATCATCAAAGATGTGTAAAAAAGATTAGTATTAAGTTAAATACTAAGGCATTTGTTTAATTTGAGGTTTATTTTGGCTTAAACCTAGGTTCCGGGTTGAACCTACCTTCCCCAGTAGAGTCGCCAGAGTTGTGGGCGTGAGATTTCACTTCCTAGAAAAATTCTCACGGGATTGTTAAGAGTCGTCACCTATTCATTCAGAATGGATAAGTCCCCAGGATTTAGATAAGGTCTTAGTCTGCGATCAAAGATCAGGGTAAGAGATTCGGTTAAGTTCGGGGAAGAGGTTAAGCACCCTGACACTTCCACATATAGTGGTTCCCTACTTGCTAGGTTTAAGCCAAATTAAATGTCAAAGTTAAACAAATGCCTAAGTATTTAAGTTAATACTAACCGGAAGAAAGTAAAAGCTAACTAGGGTTAAACTCGGATTGGGTTACCTACGTACTCACATTAGGGTGAGATCAGACCGAGCGTAATTTTAGCACTTGAGCCCGTGATAAGGCGAGGGGATGTGTGTGTGCACCAAGGGTAGCTAATGGACCTAATCCGGCAGATTAGGATTTTGCTTGACCGGGGTTGGTCAATGTGCAATATGTAGGCCCGGTAAGTCGAGGGGTGGTTCGGTAGACTAGGATTTAGACCCGGTAGGCCAAGGATGAAGCCCGGAGGCAAAGGGGGGTGTTAACCCAGGGTTAAGGTTGCTAATCGGGGTTAAGAAGGTGGTTAACCATGGTTAAAAAGTCTAAGAATGTGATTTTTTGATCTCTTATATTTTTTTGGATTTTTTGGGATTTTTCTAAATTTTTGTGGGGTTAAGTGGTGCTTAACCATGATTAAAAGTTAACCGGAGGCTGTTTTAACTAGGGCTGTCAATGGACCGGATCATGATCATGATCCGGATCCGATCCGAATCCGATCCGATTAGCCGGACTTTGGACCTTATATGTGATCCATCGGATCGGATTCGGATCGGATCGGTGGAATCCGATTATAATCGGATCGGATCTGGATATAGGGTGATCCGATCCGATTAAAATCCGATCCGATAATAATAATAAATTTTAATTATTTTAAATATATTATTTAGATTTTTTATGTATAAAATATTAATTTTTTTAAAAATTAACATTAATTAGTATTAATTAAGGAATTATTAGATTTTTTATTATTAAAATAGATTTTTTTTTTAAAAAAATAACCTTACTCGGATCGGATCGGATCAGATCGGATTCGGATCGGACGATATATAATCGGATCGGATTCGGATCAGTCGGATTCTTAATCTGATCGGATTCAGATCTAGGCAGATCCGGTCCGAATCCGATCCGTTGACAGCCCTAGTTTTAACCATGGTTAAGGATCAAGGTTAGGCAAAATTGGACCCAAAAAGTATGGCAGGGCCTAAAATGGCCTCCTACCGGGTTTGGACCCTACACAAAGCCCAATAATTAAAATTTCAAAAAATGGAGATAATCAGATTACCTCCATTACAGTGAAGTTTTAACCCTAGTTTGTGGGGGGATTTAATTATAATTAGGGATCACTCCTAGGGAAAATGACAGCATGGTCAGGTAGCCTAAAGTCTAGGCTATCCAATGAGCCTAGTTCCAGCCCAAGAGGGGCTCAGGTGTGGGCCTTATAGGGGCCCAAAGTCAGCAAAAGGGAGTCTGTATGTTGTCGGTAATCCTATTACTGACAGTTTGAACAGTTGAGCCAACCTAAGTTGAGGGCCCTGCTAACCCAGGTTAAACTCAAGGTTAGGCCCTGAAATCTTGCAGGGGATTAGAAGGGATTTAGGGCTTTCCAATGAGCCAAGAGTGGGCCCAAAAGCCCAAGGTATGTGGGCAAAGTCACTACAAAACAAGCACTAAGGTGTCGGTAATCGTATTACCGACATGATAGCAGTTTGGGTTTATAGGCCCTCTAACCATGGTTAGAGGTCGAGTTAGGGTCTGATTTTTTGTAGGGGGTGGTCAGGGGTCAGAAGTACCTAACCCTGGCCCTAGAACTGACCAGGGTTCAAACTAACCACAGTTAGAATGTGAGTTACAGTGACTGAACATAGGGTCGGTAATGGGATTACCGACCACTAGCAGATTTAAAAAAAAAAATTATTTTCCCCCACTGCCTTGAACCAGTAGGGGTTTGAGGGTTCCCTCATAGCCTGAGGGACCCCCAGACCCTATGGGGAGTGTTCCATGCATTGGGGGGGTCTTGAACCCGAGCCAAGTGCCTCAAGGGATCCCCCCACACCTATGCAGAAGGTGGGGAGGTCCTATCCTCAGCCAGGGACTCTACAGAACTTGGAAAAATGCAAAATGGGACCCTGGATCAAGACCAAGGGTCCCCTACAGTTAGAAACAGAGAGAGGGGGGGAGTGGAGGCCCTACCCTTGGTGGGATTCAGCCGTGGTGGTGGCGAGCTAGGAAGGAGTCAATCAGGGTCAAGGCTAGCCTGGGAATGGTCTAAGGTGGGAGGTAAGACTCTGGTGTAGGTGGTGCAAAGCAAGGTTTGCACAATGAAGTGGCTTTGTGTTTCAGCAGAGTTTTGCTAGGATTTTTCGAAGTGGAAGAAGCTGTGGAGGAGGGTGAGGTTTTATAGAAGAGAAGGGAGGGGTCTCAGGGGTACTAAGGTCTTCCTGGAGGCATGGGGAGCAAGCTAGGGAGGTGCCCAGGTGGCTAGGAGTAGAGCTGCACACGGTTTTGCAGAGATTACAGAGTGACGGTAATAGGATTACCGCCACTCTCAAAACAATATATTTTGAGAGTGTCAGTAATCCCATTACCGACACTGAGAGGTTTTTGCTATTTAGGGCCAGGCTCTTGCACACTTGGGCCGAAAGGGGTGTTGTACACTCCATATTTAGGTATTTCCCGCCCGTTTTGAATTATGAGGGTTGTGGGCCCTACCCTAGTGGATCCTATAGGTTGGTGGGCCCTAGTTTGGGCCCACAAAGGCCTAGGCTTATGGATTTTCATGGTTTTTGAATTGTAAATGGGCCTTGAGCCCATGAGGGCTTGTCCTAGGGTTTTACTAGGGTTTAAGCTAGGGTTCGGTCTAGGGTTTGGCCTAGGGCTCTCCTAGGGTTAGACCTAGGGTTACACTAGGGTTGGGACTAGAGTTTAAGGGTTCTAGGGGCAATGGGCCTAGAGCTCGGATAGCTTAGGTAAGGTTTAGGATACATGGCATACCTAGGGTGTAGCTAGGATTTAGGACTTAAGGCATACCTAGGGCTAGGATTTAGGGTTTGCCTATGGTCTAGCTAGGATTCTACAAGGTGTAAAAATTGGGTGCTTACTTCGGCACCCAAATCGGACATACGGCCTCGGATTCGCTCGAAACCAACTCCAACACTTAAGATGTATTGAAATAGACGCGTTAGAAGAAACGAGATCGAAATCCGACCCCTGGTTTGGAAATAGTCGGACGATGTAGGTTTAGGCCGAAATATAGTATCCAAGTATGGCTTTCGGCCATCTCGGCGCCCAAATCGGGCATACGGCATCGGATTCGCTCGAAACCAAATCCAACACTTAGGATGTACTGACATACACACGTTAGAAGAAACGGGATCGAAATCTAACCCCCGGTTTGAAAATGGTGAGAGTTTTTAGGTTTATGCCGAAGTATAGTATCCAAGTATGGATTTCGGCCGTCTCGGCGCCCAAATCGGGCATACTGCGTCGGATTCGCTTGAAACCAACTACAACACTTAGGATGTACTGACATACACACGTTAGAAGAAACGGGATCGAAATCCGACCCCCAGTTTGGAAATGGTGGGAGTTTTTAGGTTTAGGCCGAAGTATAGTATCCAAGTTTGGATTTCGGCCGTCTAGGCGACTACTTCTTGATTTTATTTCTTTTGGGACTGTGTACTTTTTATGATATTCTTATGGGCATGTATATATAATTTTAATATTACATGTTTGAGGCATTTTTTTTTATTGACGGGTATGAATTTTTAAATGGAATTATATATTGTTTACAGGTACAATACGTGTTTATTGATTTTATATTGCTCACAGGTACAAATAATATAGGGAAAAAAAAACATCATTTTTTTAAAAATAATTTTTTATTTTTATTTTTCACAATTAGTGGTGTTCATACCTATCGTTATATTGCATATTAATTTAAATTATTAAAACTATGTTACTGCGGTTCTTAACCGCCGTAACATATCAGGGAGGTTTGAACCGTTGTCCTATTGTTATAAATAATGACGGTAGTTGACGCCATGATATAATTTATAAAGGACAGTGGTCGTAGACGCTGTCAAATAAGTTCTAAAGCACGGTGGGTTCAACTGCCGTCATATTGTTATATATAACGGCGGTTACATAACGGTGGTTCAAATACGACGCAACATGCCATTTTAATAATCATATTTAAAATAGAACTGTGGTGGTTCTTAACCGCAGGCATTTCATCACATAAGACGGCGGGTCATTGTAACCGTCGTAAATATCCGCCGCAACATGATACCCTGACAAGATAATCGTCGATGGGTTACTCCACTGCCGTGATATACTATCACGGCGGGCATTTGTAATGTAATGGTGGGTTGGAATTGCCGTTACAAACCTTGATTTTTGTAGTATGATTTTAGGGACACATGGCATCATCTAGTAAGAGGCATACAGGATCTGTGTGCCATGTTGCACACCCCAAACGGTCTCGGTTGCGGCATAACCTTATTTTGATTATAAAATAATAAAAATTACATAATTTAGGAAATTGCCTAATGATGTAGAAATCCACCCTGTATTGGCAATTCATAACTTTTAGCTTGCTACTACGAGCACACCAATATTTACTGACTGGACATCATTTAAAAAAAAATAACTTTTACTTTTTAAAGAATGTCTTGTCTAGGAGCACCCATACCCCTAACCTTATTCTAAAAACGTCTTCTTTTTCTAAAAACGAAGCACAAAGCTTTTCTTACCTTACTTTCAAACAGCCGACCAACTGTAGAAATACGAACTACTAAGCTTTTTCTCATCTTAATAACTTTAAATCTTAATATATTAATTGTTCTTCAATCCTCGTCTCTCCCTGCTATATTCTATTGTTGTCAAATTTAAGTTTGTCTTTTATGACCTTTTTAGGTCGAATACATGAACTATTGTAAGTTTTTCCTCCACACCATGTTCAACGTTTAGTTTCCTATAATCCTTTTTGCAAGCTCTTTAACCCCACACAAATAGCAGTGCAATGAATAAAGAATTGAGTCTGATACTTTTGATACCAATTTATTGGACCCTCAGTTGGGTTTGGGTCCACGAATGAGTAATGAATTATCATGTTTAATAGTTTTAAGTTTAGAATTGTGTATAATTAGAAAGCTTATAGGTATTTTTTACCTATTGGTGTGCTCACAGAATTTGTTATATTTTAATGGTGTACAGTTAATAAGTAATATATTTGAAGTCCAGTTAATAAATATTGGTGTGCTAATAGCAGCACCCAAAACTTCTTTTTCACTCTCCATTGAAAAGAAAAAAAAAAAGGAGTGCATGCATGACAGACATTGCTAGTCCCTACAAACTCTGTAAGAAAGATTTGTAAAGAAGAATCTTTCTAAATGAGTAAGTCTGCTGTGTAATCACCTCAGTATGGAAGAGGAAATATCTTCTTTTTTTTTTTTGGGAAAAAGAATGATTTCATTACTAAGAGCGATCATTACAATGCTGGGACAGGGCAACAAAGTGATCCCACCATTCTCAGATGAAAGGGAATTGATACTAATATTTAAAGCAACTTGAGCTTGCTCTTGTGCTAGCACATTTGCCTCTCGATATACATGCTGAAAAATAGGAATTTTGGAGCGCAGCCGATTGACATCTTCAATCACAGATCCGAAGATGAATTGCCCTCTGATAAACACTCACTAGCAAAATAATTTGCATAAGTCACAGCTACACTAGGGTATTTAATTTGTAGCTACAACAATAGCATCATGGAAAATCTGCCATATATAGACTTGAAGCTTGGGCCGAATAGGAATTTTCCAGATCTTATGCCATAAGGATACCTGATCATTTGATTGAGAAGAGCTAGAAGCTGGATGATTCTTTTTAATATTTTTTTGAGCTAGATGGGCAGCAGACTTCACCTTGAACGAACCATCCTTTGTGAAATACCAAACTAACTTATCAAGAGCTCCTTGCTGACTAATAGCTACCTTGCGAATTTCATTTACTGAATCTGGATTGAAAAAGCGACTTAGAGCAAGGATACACCATTCATTCCTTCCCGGAACCAACAGGGAAGAGACTCTCATATCCGAAAAAGATATCCCTGGTTTTGGGAATCCAAGGATCATGCCACATATTTACCTCCTCTCTCGTCCCAATTTTCCATCTCAAACCACGCTTTAGGAGATACCTACCAGCTAGAAGACGACTCCACCCCCACGATGGTCTTCCACCACATTTTGCCGATGAAAAGTCAGAGTTTTGGGAAATAGATTGCCTTCATTGTCTGTGCCCAAAGGGAGGAAGGTAAAGTTCATCAATCTCCACCCCTGCTTGTAGGGTCAGAGCCAGGAATTTTTCCTTGGGGGGGCCAAAGCATGAGTCTTGGGGGTTCTTTTTTTTTGGGAGGGGCAATAGTTACAGGAGAGCTATTATTTAAATAAAATTAACTGAATTTTTAATTTTTTTTACATTTTATATATAAGGAAAAATTATTCTTTTGGGCAAAATGGGCAAGCCACTACATGTCCCTTTTTAACACTCACTAACTTTGGTTAAGATTCACTCACCCCTAAGGTTCATGCATCTAACCTTGGTTTTTAGAAAAAAAATATTAAACCTTAAATTGATTAAAGCTTAACCACAGTTAAAGAACGATCTATTAGTTGCCATGTGTCCCTTTTAATACCTACTAATTGTGGTTAAGAACCACTCACCCTTAAGATTAATCTTAGTTTTTAGAAGAAGAAAAAAATGTTAACCTTAATTTGATTAAGCTTTACCATAGTTAAAGGGAGATGGAGGAAGCCCGTGCAAATTTGTGGTGGGGGGGAGGGCGGACCACTATATATAATTTTCATACTATTTTTTTTTTTTAAGTAACTAACATAAAAAAGGGATTTTTCAAAAAAATTGGGGGGGACCATGGCCCCTCCGCGCCCCCTAGCTCCGCCCCTGCCTACTTGGCAAGTAAAGCCGAGTTAAAAGTAAATAAATTTCTCATCCCCAAACCCCCTTCTGTCTTTGGATGGCAAAGCTTTTGCCAAGATACCCAATGAATCTTTCGATAACCCAATTGACTCCACCTGTAGAGTCCCGAATTTCACATGCACTGTTCATGTGAGTAGGGTTGTGAATAGTGTCGTGAACAATGTCAATGCAAGGGTTTTCGTAGCAGTCGGGCCCCCATGCATATGGGTTGTGCCCAACGGGTTACCTTAGTTGGCTTAAGAACCTAGGATAAGGAGTTATGAGAATGGTGTAGAGGTGAGATTCAAGATAGATGGGGTATGAGAACACCCTAAGTGTCAAGAGGAACGTCTTAACATTATCCTCAACTTTGAATAGCTCTAGTTTTCTCACCTATTATTAGAATCAAGTGATTCCTAAACCATTAGAACCGTATTGGAATCCTCTTCAAGGTTCATGTTTAACGTTTTTCCATATTTTGAGTCTAAGCTAAGTCAAAAGTGGGTTTCCAGATGTTTTTCTGCTGAAATTATAGACCAGTCCACTTGTGGGCCCAATTTGACCTTTTAAAACTCAAAATTAGGATTTTTGTAAAACATGAAAGTTGTTCCTCTTCGAAATATGAATCTAATGTAGCTAAATCGTCAAAATCAGATGACCGAGTCAAACGTTATGGTCAAAATACTAAAGCGGGGTTAAAATCTATCGGAATCCGGAAAATAGGGGTGCGATCTATCGCAAATAAGCTGCAATCGATCGCAAAATGGTGCGATCTATCGCAGATTTCTGCGATCGATCGCATTCAGGCGAGTTTTTGATTTCCCTTCGGGTCCAAGTGCGATAGATTGCACCAAAGGTGCGATCGATTGCACTCACGCCCAGTTGGCTCTTAAAACCGAGTTTTTTGAGGGTTTTGTGGGAACCTAAACCTAGAGAGGGAGAAAGGGGAGGAAGATTGGGGATATCCAAGAGGGGTTTTATGGAGATCAAGTGAAGCCCAAATCAAGGTGGGTCTTCCTCACCTAGCAAGGACTCCTCCATCTTCAAGTGGTGTTCTTCCTCAAGCAAGGAGATTCCAAAACAAGGGTTTCTTCAAGATCTAGCTTTGATCTCAAAGGTTAGTACACCCTCAGTAGCTCACTTAGTAATAACCTAGTTTTCTTAAATTAAGAATGGTTGGAGCTTGTGTAAACCTAAATTTCTACATTCAACTAATAATGCCATAATTTATACAAGATAATTAAGTGGTGAATTGTTTGTGGAATGTTGGATGTGGAGGCGATTGGATGCCATATGTTGTAATGTGTGGTGTGATGGAAAATGGAGGATGGGCCTTTTACACATAACAAACACACGTGTATTGTTGATGAAATGCATGAACTAAGAACTCAAATAAATGGGTCTAAATAAGTTGTATACCAAGTGTTTGAAAAAATGTCTAAATGAGAATTTAAGGAATTAAATCAAGACTATGCATGCATGATTTATATGATTTTTCCTAATGAGTGAATTTGACTAAATGCCCTACATAAGTTACCTATTTCCTCACAAGTCTATGGAAGGATTTTAAATGCTACATGCTACCTCTTGATTTGTACATATCATCATGATTACCATGCATAAGCACACAAGGGGAATAGAGTGAACCAAATCAAGACCATGGTATCATGATTTAGGGTTTTCCCCAATTGGGTAGTTCTTGATTAAATATAATATATGTTCCTTCAAATGCTCTATTTGATTTCATGAAGTCCCTCATGTCTAGGAAAATATAAGTGATGCTATTATGCTTTATTGTCTCATGTCAACATGATGTCACCAAGGGTCACACACAAGTACACATGCATGAATGAATCAAGTCTTTGTGTATAAGTGTATGAAAAGAAAGAACCAAGAACAAGAAACGTGAATGGTCAAACAACTATGAATGTCAAGGGTAGGGCATATCCCTAGGATATGTCACACCTGGCTCATAAGAAAACAAGCATGAATATCAAGGGTAGGGCATATCCCTAGGATATGTCATACCTGGCTCACAAGTTAAGCAAGACAAGAAAGCAAGAATAACATGAGGCTAATGTGTTCCGTTCCATCATAGTCCGGGTATTAGCTAAGCAAGTAAAATTACTAATGTGTTCCGTTCAATCATAGTCCGGGCATTAGTAAGCAAGGATACTAATGTGTTCCGTTCAACCATAGTCCGGGCATTAGTAAGCAAGATGCTAATGTGTTCCGTTCCATTATAGTCCGGGCATTAGCAAAGTAAAGCAAAGCTAGTATGACCGTCCAAGTCATAGTTTGGGTACTAGTTAAACAAGACAGTAGGCTAATGTGTTCCGTTCCATTATAGTCCGGGCATTAGTCAAGCAAGAAATGACAAGAGCCTAGTACGTCCGTCCAAGTCATAGTTCGGGTACTAGTTAAACAAGACATGAGGCTAGTGTGTTCTGTTCCATTATAGTCCGGGCATTAGTCAAGCAAGACAAGAGCCTAGTACGTCCGTCCATTTCATAGTTCGGGTACTAGCTAAACAAGAATAAAACAAGGCATGTGTGATTCTCACGATACAAGAACAAGACAAGAATAAGTTGTAAATATAGAAGGAAAGTTTTGAAAACCATGAAAAGTATCTTCAAGAACAAGTCATGACTTTGAATATGAGTTACAATGCATGAGTCAAAATATGATGTTCATGATTTACTTTACATTGTTATTTCGTTTTAGCTTCCGCACTCTAATTATGTATCCTTTGATGAATTGTATCATGTATGACATATTAATGTTATTACTATGGTTAGTTAGTAGCTTGTACTCGCTGAGTATTCCATGATCAGCCGTACTTTTATGTCGGCAGGTACACTATACGACATGTGAACTCTGGTCACTTGGATTGAGGTAGCTCAGGGAGAGCAGGAGCTTATTTAGATGGTTAGCCAGATGTTAGGGTTGGCCTGTGGCCATAGGTTGGGATGAGTGAGAGAGAGGGATCTGTATTTTGGGATTTCCTTTTGGGGATTTTTCATGTGAGCTTGAGTGGTTAACTTAAGCATTTGCACCCTCATGATTATTGTATTTTATCTAGTCATTGTCTATGTTGACACTTGGAATTACATTTATTTTAAAGAAATTTTTAGTTCACTATTTTGCATGCCTTGTATACTCTTTGCAGGTTTGATTTCAGGTTATGTGACGTCACCAAAGTATCCTAACTCCTAGGGGGTCTTTTGGGGCATTACACCACCAAAATTGAGCTGTAGTAGAAATAATCTCATTTATCAAACGACAAGAAAGCTTAAAATAGCTCATTGCATAAGATGGAATAGCTTGGATCACCGCCCGAATAAGCACTCCTCGCCCGACTTGAGTTAGGATGGAACTAGTCCACCCTTGCATATTATGAAATATACGATCTTTGGTTTGCTTGAAAACCTGAGATTTTGATCGTCCAATGGTGGTTGGCAAACCAAGATTGTTACCATTTGAAGAATCCGCTTTGATATTTAAAATTTTTCGAATCATATGCTGAAATCTTCAGGGGAGTATTTGCACTGGAAAAAATCCCAGACTTGTTGTAATTGACATTCAATCCCAAAGCTCTCCCAAAATCCTCTATGAGAGATTTAAAAGTAGCAGCCTCGTCAAGATCAGCTTTCAAAAAAATCAAGCAATTGTCCACAAAGAAGAGGTGAGAGAGGGTAAGAGCTTGCCTAGCCAACCGAATGCTACTGAGACCCCTTTTGGACATGACCGAATTTGAAAAAACCTCCATACAGAGAAAAGTTAAGTATGGAAATACGTGGGTCTGTTTGAGATAATCACTAGAGTCAGTGGGGTCGCTTATCGGGTCGCACTACCTAATCACATGGCGGAAGTCCATAATGTGTTCCACATTTCCATGCTTAGGAAATATATCCCGGATTCATCCCATGCATCGATCATTGATCCGTTGGAGATTCGGGAGGATATCACCCTAGTGGAGCAACCGGCCCAGATCTTAGATAGAAGAGATCAAATTTACACAACAAGACTATCTCATTGGTTCTCTTGAGATGACAACACCATTTTGCAGAAGAGGCTACCTGGGAGCATGAAGCTGAAGTGAGGAAAAATTACCCTCATTTATTTGGATAGTTCATTTGTTGGCTTTTATGTACTTTGTTCTCTTGTATCTTATTGTATCGTCCTGCTTTTGGGGAAAAAATTCTTGTAAGGGGGAGGATGTAGAATCCCAAAACCGGATAGCATAGCACGGTAAATAGCACTATGAATAGTATTTTGAGGCATTGAAGTTTTTACATGTTTCATTGTATATTTATCAATGGAGATGAGAGTTTTGGATTTTTAATCAATAACATTATATATGTTATGAATGTTTTAAAGTCTTAAGGAGTTTTCATTTGAGGTTCATAGGTGTATCAACATAAGTGAGAAAGAGTTGAAGTGTGGAAAAATGGGAAAAACAGTAAAATTGTCCAAGTATAGAGCAAACTGGTCAACCGAAGGCCACTACCAGTCGACCAAACCACTATTGGTCGACCGATACTCCTTACCAGTCGACCAAATGGTTAGAATTTTGTATGGGGAAATTTTCCATAGAGGGGTTTTTCCACCGATCGACCAATGGTCACTACTGATCGATCGAACCCCCGCACTTTTGCCCTGTTTCATCTTTTTAAGTCAAGTCATTAAGGGTAGGTTGGCCTTTTACCACCCTTTTGCTCATATAAGGCCAATTTCGTAGTCTTAGGGTATCACAAACCCTCGAAGAAAAAAATTTGGGGATTTTGAAGGAGAAGGAAGAGGAGAGTTAGGGTTTGACTCGTAGACCGAGGGTGGAGCTTGTTTTGCTTCCCAAATTCTCATTTCACTTCTACAAGTCTCCTAAATATTTCTCAAGCACCAAATTTAAAGGATTCAAGCTTTGCAAGGTAAGTACCTTCTACTACCTTGCTTTACTATAATACTAATATTGAAACGTAAAATTCTAGGTGTAATTTTGAATAGATATTGTACGTAAGTACATCCTACTAGTTAGCTTTATTATCCATTAAGGATAAAAAATGGGTTGTTTTATGCATTGAGGGAAATAAATGGGGTAGTTATGAGGTTTATAGTTTAGCATGAGTAAATGCTTGCTACTATTGACTTTATCATGGAAACCATGATGTGAAGCATGTTTATTGATGAAATTGGATGGTGTAGCCTATGTATGCATAAGTTAATGCTTGAAATGAAATCACCCAAGTATGTTTAGAGGTTTAAATGCTTTCTAGCTATACTTGATGTTCACAAGCACAAGATGCACACTTATGCATTTAATGACTCGGATTTTCTTTAAGTATGCGCTTTCTAAAAAGGATACAAATGACTAAAAAAAAAAAGCAATTAAGACAAGTTATGATTTTCACAAAAACAAATGATAAAGCCAAACTACGGATTTGTTAAGGATAAGGTCTATCCAAGAATATGTCATATCTGGCTTCAAGTACAAGACAAATAAGAATGATAATACCAAACTTTGGGTTGGTCAAGGATATTAATGTGCCTTTTTTAATTTCAATGGTTGTTTACACACTCGGCTTTAAGTATTTCGATGAGGGGTATTTACATACCCTGCTTTCAAGTTGTTTCAAGTGCATTAATATCTGTCTTCAAGAACAAGACAAGACAACCATGATTCTCACATGACAAGAATAAGAATAAGACAAGACAAATATGATTCTCATGCGACAAGAATAAGACAAGAATAATGTTTAATCACGACAAACAAGTTTTGGAAACACGAAAAGCTAATTTCAAGCATGATCTAAGTAGTATGCATAGATGATTTCAATGAGGATTTGACACTTGAATTTCTTGCATGCACATGGATGTATCATTTAAATTTCCAGTATGCTATGAATTATATTATATCACTATTAGCTAGTAGCTAGTACTCGCTAAGTATTTCAATACTCAGCTGTACATTTTGATGTTGACAAGTACACCGTTTGACATCTGTGCTCCTGGTCCTTGGGTCGAGGAAGGCTATGGTGAGGAGGAGTTTTTGGTGGAGCCTACAGTAGAGTCTCAGGTGGAGACAAGAGACTTAGATAGTTGGTCCTATTAGGGTGACTATTGAGTGAGAGAGAGAGAGTTTTTATTTTGTATTTTGACGAGTAGGTATGTCCACTCTTATATTTAGTCATGTTGAAGTATCAAACTTAGAATACCGTTAGTGTATAGAAAAGAAATTTTTGTTCACGCTTCTGCATTGATTTCGTTTCTGTTATGTTTATGCCTTGTAGATTTTGCAGGATGGTTTGCCAGGTTATGATAGTCACGTTTAAAGTCTCACCTAATTTCTAGGGGAGATTTTAGGGCACGACATTAGCAGCTTAAAAAACCTTTTCTCCTCTATCTGCCATATTTTTAGGGAAGCTAATACTGTTGCAGACTCCCTTGCTAGTGTGATATGCTTAACTCTAGATTTTTCTACTCGATGCAAGATTATCCTTATACTTTTCTAATTTTCCTAAATAAGGTACGATTGGGTAATGCTAGAATGATCCATAATTAAGTCTCTTGTTGTGTAAGGCTAGGTGTCTTCTAATATTATGTCCCCCCTTCTTTTTTTCTTTGGTTGTTTTATAGGGGTAAGGTTGTGTCCCCCATTCTCTTTCATATTTAATAAAAGTGGTTTTAAAAAAAGAATTATAAAATAAAATAAAAAGTTGCAAAGCACTTCACCCGAAATTAAAGCACGAAGCCAAATCCTCTACAGTGATAACCAGATTTGGCAAATCCGGTTATCATCCTTTGAGGTAGCCACGTGTCCCTTTTGACACGCCTTAACCATGGTTAAGATTCACCCACCTCTAAGGTTCACCCACCCATCCGTAGTTTTTTTTTAAATATTAATTCTTTTTTTTATATTTTATTATTAATTTAATATTAAGTCTTTCTTAAAAAAATATTTTAGTATTAAAAAACCCTTAAAAACAGTTTTGTAATTTAAAAAAAAGAATTAATATTTAAAAAAAAAAAAAAAAAACCAAGGATGGGTGGGTGAATCCTAAGAGTGGGTGAATCTTAACCATAGTTAGGAGTGTCAAAAGGGTCACGTGGCTACCTCAAAAGGTGATAACCGGATTTGCCAAATCCACTTATCACCGTAGAGGATCTGGCTTCTTAAAGCACCCGCTGCTCAGCCGGACAAGGGGCCCGTCTCAACCTGGTGTCCACTATCAAGAGTCAATTAATTAAGTTAGATGTAACTTGTAAAAATAGTTAAGAGATAAATTTCTGCTTAATAGATATTTCCTCTTCCATACTGTGAGGTGATTAGACTACAGACTAAAAGAGTTGAGTGTAGGGACTAGCACTGTCTGTCATCCACTCCTTCATTTCTTTTATGGGAAGTGAAAAAGAAGTTTCAAGACAATAAAAACACACCAAGATGGTATAAAATTTATGAATTGCCAATACAGGGTGGATTTCTACATCAGTAGGCAATTTCTTTATGAAGAATTTCCTGAATTATGTAATTTTTATTTTTTTAATAATCAAAAT
The DNA here is from genome assembly GCA_015143295.1 of Tetracentron sinense. Taxonomy (NCBI): domain Eukaryota; kingdom Viridiplantae; phylum Streptophyta; class Magnoliopsida; order Trochodendrales; family Trochodendraceae; genus Tetracentron; species Tetracentron sinense. Next base: position 19,318,131 of record CM026567.1, read on the forward strand.
ACGGTTTCGCCACAACCCAATTAGTATTGAATCCTGAGAAGAGGACCCAGGGTTCTTTTAACTCTTCTTAAACCATGGTTAAACTTAATTAAATTAAAAATAATAATTTTTTTTTTTTGTTTTTCTAAAACTCATGGTTAGATTGTTTTACCCTAGGGGGTGAGTGAATCCTAACTACAGGTGATGGGTGGTAAAAAGGGGTTGTGGACCAATGAAATCACGGGTCCGCTTCTAAGCTAACCCTGGTGTCCGTTTTCCATTTCCCATTAGTATTTGATAGCAGTGGTTAGTGAGCCTGAGTGCCTTACTTAAAATGAGGCTAAACAGTGGCTTATCATTGAACCAAGAACACCCTACGTGGGGTGAATATACCCTCTAAGACAAGCCAGCTGGTGTAAGGAAGCAAATCGTTAGTGACCCCAAAAAAAAAAAAAAAAAAAAACGCAAATAGTTTAATTCGTTGTGTTCCTCGGATTCTTCATAGCCTGGGTTTTGATGGCCAGAATCTCTTGTAGAACTCTTTTCAGTTTTTAGATCCGTACAGCACATTTGATCCCAGCCTTCCAACACTTGTGGCCATAGGGAAGAACCCAGACGATTTGCTTATATTTGCTTCTATGGTGTAACCATGTAATTTTCTAGTGACCATTTAAAAACAATCAATTAATTCTATTTTTTTTTCATAAGGACCGAGAACCCTACATCACTTATACGTCCATCAACTCTGCTATAAATATTCTTATTCTCTCCTCAAATTTCTCCACTTTAAACCTTACACTGTCCATACAGCTTTACCAAGAAGCCATTTTTTTCACTATTATTGAAGCTTTGAGCTCTGCAGATCTGTGACAATGGCGGACGAGGTAGTTCTCTTGGATTTCTGGCCTAGCCCATTTGGGATGAGGGTGAGAGTCGCCTTGGCATTAAAGGGGATCAAATACGAGAGCAAGGAAGAGGACTTGTGGGATAAGAGCCCTCTGCTTCTGAAGATGAACCCTGTTCATAAGATGATCCCAGTTCTGATTCATAATGGAAAACCCATTTCGGAATCTCTGATCATTGTTCAGTATATAGACGAGGTTTGGAAGGATGAATCTCCTTTATTGCCCTCTGATCCTTACCAGCGAGCACAAGCCATGTTCTGGGCTGATTTCGTCGACAAAAAGGCTAGTTTTTCTGCTCTTTCTTTCCTTTTTTTTGTGCTTGATTTTGATTATATTTCCTTTAACTGAGATTTCTTTTATTTTTGCTAATTTTTTTTTTGTTCTTCCTAGTTTTATCCGCACCGTTTGATGGAAATCTGCTCGACTGTACTTAGGAAAAGAATTAATATTTTTTTTCTAAAAATGATTTTTCCCTAAAGACACCTGGGGTTCCCTTAATACACCTGAAAGTTATTTTGAGACCATTTTACCCTTAAATGAAAATAAAAGATAAAATAAACTCATGAGTCTCAGAGTTTCTCTTCTCCTCACCGTAATCTTTCTTCTTCTTCACCATTTTTCCCACCAGCTCCCTCCGTCTCACGCTGTCGGTTCCTGCCATTAGATCCCGTGGTTGTCAATACTCTCACAATCTCTCCTCTCTATTTTCTGCAAGATGAAAGTTAGGGTTTATTTTTTCCTCTATCCAATTTCTTTCTATCATTTACTCTCATATTTTCATGTCATTTTTTATTTAATAGAAGATTTTTTAAAGTAAAATGGAGGATCCATGGAAGGATCCTCCATCTTGAATGGTTCGAAGTCAAGAGTGAATGATTCGAAGTCGAGAGGTTGAAGAAAATCAGATTTCTGATTTTCGCGATCATTTACAGAAACTCACGATCAAGATATAATTATCGCGATCAGATGCCCAAAAATATTGCATCTCTTTATTCGGCTAGTACGCGTCAGTGATCGTTGACAAGTTAGGTGCCAACCAAACTAGGTTGATGAGCATCGGACGAATTTTTACGGTTGATTGATAGTGCTTGTGTTACATTTAATGAAGCGATTTTTTAAAGTTTCAACAATTCGCGATGCGTGAGATTATTTATGTTTTACATTCTATCCATAGTTCAAATGTGAGAGATATGATACTCCTTCAGGCCCTCAGGCCGATTAATTTGCTTATATGGTTTAATTTAATTGTGAATCTTTCTGATATTATCAGGGGGAATAAGAATGTACATGGCTGACTTGAAATTGTTGAAAATGGAGCACAAGCGTATCAATATCCACAGAGGAGCATACAAAGTGGTTGTCGAGATGCCTTCAGAACATTTTATACGTGTCTGCATGATTCTGAAAGGTTTTAGTGACACAGGTAGCTATTGGCGAAAGCTGATTTGATTCTTCAATTTACTTCTGGATGATCGTGTTAAACTAAAAATTCACAGAATATATTAGCAGTGGTTCTCATACGTGATCGAGAGCTTCATTTAGCCAAAATTCAAAATGATTTTAGTTGAAATTTCTCACCTTGAATAATCCCCTTCATCAAATCCATTTTATCTGTTATCCCTTTAAGAATCAAGAAAACTAATTCCGCTTCTACCATTGTAATGATTATTACATAATTATCTGTGCAATAACAGCCTGCATAAATCTTCTTTATTTCTTTTAGTACAGTTTTGGTCTTGATGACTATCACACACTTGCAATTTTCATAGGCATGATATGCAATTGATCAAATAGCATGGGTTTTATACATCATGATTTTGTTTTCTACATGTCAGTGTAATGATGATGCTCCAACATGTATATGTAGTTGCTTGTGTTGCAGTGGCCTAATGTTTATGTAGTTCAACTGGTGGATGTCATCTGTGGTACACATGGAGTGTTATCTTATGTGGATTCACATTATCCTGTACTGAAAGGTTTTAATCAAGAGCTGTTCCGAGGATATGGATATGTTTGTCTCAAGTTTTCATGTCATGTGGTACACCTGGAGTGTTATCTTATATTGATTCACGTTAAATTGTACAGAAATTTTGAGTCAGGGCTGATTTGATGAAACCATATATTTGTCTGAACTATTTTGACATGGGTTTAGCGCAAAACTTCACAACAGTGTTAGTAACACATATTTGGAAAGAATTCAGGAATGGAAAGAGAAAACCAGCTATAGAATTGAGATATTTAAAACTCTAGTAGGCCTTTCTATCATCTATCTTTTAGCCTTGTGCCTAATACCTTTTTACTGTACCCATTTCTTCAGAGCTCACAAAGCATATAAACTTGCACTGGCCCTGTTAGGTGCCTAATGTTGGTAAGTCATTGTTGTCATGCGAGCTTATGCCTATGATATAACAGTAGCCTCCCTAATCCTCCATATTTTAGTGTGTTTTTTGCCTAAATTCCCCATGTTTTCCTGTGATTTGTTGGATATTCATGGTGAAGGTTTAATTGCGGTCATTAATTTTGTTTTCAGTAAGATAGATGGTTGTGACTGGATCTAGGTCTATCTGAAGTCAGTTGTATGAAAGTCATTTATGTTTTTTTCCTAAAGTTAATCAGAATGAAAATTTTGGGTTGGAGAATTTTTATTTTTATCCCTTATCTTTCTGACATTGCAGTTTTACTTCCTCTTTTCTGTCAACTTCAAATGTAATTTTTTTTGTATTTGTTTCCTCCTGTTTTTTTTTTAAAGGTTTAAATTTAATACTTAATACACATTTTTTGCATTTGTTTCCTCCTGTTTTGTTAAGGTTTAAAGTTAATACACTGAACAGTTTCCTCCTGTTTATATTCCAAACTTTCTCTGAATGTATCTGGTGTGGCTTGGACCCTTGTCATGAACTCTGAAACTGGGATGGGTTTTAGATGAAAGTTTGGAGGATTCAAGTGTCTCAAAGCGTCCCGGGTTTGCTCCCTGTGGTCGTGTGTTCAACTCCCACTCCTCGACCCTCCATTACCCAAAAATAAAAAATTACTCATATGTTTATGAATTGGGAAATTCTGTCGATTCGTAATTCAGTCTTTCCCTTTTTTCAGTATCTTTTTTGAAGAAGGCCAGAATTTTGTCTCTAAAAATAAACAGGAAAGAAGAAACCTAGTGTGCTCAACATGACTGCATTGGCCAGATCCTGATAAAAGCCATTTTGGTCAAGTCACCTTACAGTGAGAACCAATGTTATTAGAACCGGACCGGTCATCGAACTGGCTGAGTGGTCGGTTCCCGGTTCAACCGGTTCGACCGTGTCCTTTTTATTAAAAAACTAATTTTCCGTTCTCAACCTTTTTTACCACTGATTCCCGGTTCAACCGGCCGGTTCTCATGGTTCGACGGAAAAACACCGGTTTTGAATTTCATCGGTTCTGAGGGTTTTGGGAATAGGTGAGGGGGGCTGGTTCCCGGTTCGACCAGCCAGTCTGGTCTGGTTCTGACAACACTGGTGAGAACTATGCATTTCATCGAGCTTAGCTGTGCACTTGCAAGAAAAAGTTTTTGGATGAAACTTTTAACGGTTTGAAATATTTTTTCACAAAATCAATTAAATAGCCAATTATGTTTTTGTGCACCTTCAAACCATATCCTGTACAAAACTTCCCTGTCCTTTCCAAAGACAAAATTCAATCCAAATATATATATATATATATATATATATATATATATATATATATATATATATATATATATATATATTGGTGCAGAATGGTTGCATACACCCATAGTAACAAAATTCTCTGATTTTTTTTTAATTCCCGAATTATTTGCGAATTTTAGGTATGCCGATTTATTCTCTGAATTATTCAAAAATTTTAGGTTTGCTGAATTATTAACAAATTTTGCGAATTATTCCCAAATTTCATGAATTATTCTCAAATTTTGCAATAATTCGTTTCGTTTAGTTCAACAATGTAAACTGCCTATTTTGTATATTATCTAATTAAATTGTTGGATATCTTTTTAGAATTATTATTTTTTTCCCGAACTATTCCCGAATTTTTCTGAACTTGACCCTTGCCGAATTATTCCCGAACCCCGACTTTGTCATTATTCATATACCTAGCTTTTAGATGTCACCCTTCTACAGCCTCTGGTTGGATGTTCACAATATATGTGAAAATCATTTCTTCATTTTTTTTCATTAACTCATAAATATACTTTCAGTATATCTTAAGCCGCCATACTCATGTATACTTGTAACTGATGTTTATATAATAAAACTAATTTGCTCCTATACATCCATTGAAGATGGAATTAATTTGTTCTTTTATGTCTTTATGGTTGGAATCTTCTATTTGTATCAAAATAGGACTTTATGCTCGTAATTCGTAACCTTGACCATGTAGTTTTTGATAATAGGATTCATGTAGGCATTTTGAGTCAACAATAAGCATTTTGAAATTTGAACACTAGTTACTACTGGAAAGAATTTGAGTTAACTTGTAAGCATTTTTATAGCACTTCTATGTAGTAGTAAATTCATGACTTAAAAACCCTAAGAACCATGACACCAATACCAATTCTATATTTCCAGTAATGCCAATGATTTGTTTGCATCCATTGATCAATAGGATTCATGTAGCTATGACCATGATACTTGCAGACTTGTAGGTGTTCCTGGAGTTAAAAATATACTAGGTTGCTGGTGACAATTCTGCCTTGCCAAAGATCTTATTCTACATTAAGGCTCATTATAATCCATGTAGTATTGTGTTTCGAGGATAGATTTTTGAACTTCCTTAAGCCCTAGAAATTTGTATCTTCCAATAATGTTGGGATTTGTTGGTTTCATGTGTATTATGACCCAGTTCTCTTTGCACTGCAGTTGGCCCCAATAACAATGCTGTAAGTTGACTTATCAGTTAGGGTCCATTCTTTTGCTGAGACTTATAAAGCTTGGCACTTTACAATTTGTAATGGTAGAAGGTAGGAAATTTGAGTCACTTTGTCAAGGTTTTTAACAAGAGTAATTCTTACCATCATGAGATTTCAAGTATTACCATTTTTTATGAGATTTGAAATCATTCATTTTGTTGCATCTAAAGTCCTATGGGAATTGCAACCCAATAGAAGAAAAGCATCTATACATCTAGTTCTCAAAAGAAAATGCATATTGTCCATTGACATAACTTGCAAAGTGCGGGACTTTATGTCTCTGCAAAAGAACGAACCCTTAGAGAAATGTGTATCTATATTTTTCTGTTTCAATCGTGTTATGTTCTAATACTGCTTTCATTCTCTAAGCTTCTGATGTACTTTGCTGCCATTAATTAATGCCCTTGAAATTTATACTAGAAAAAAGGAAGGTACTTGCCTGATAACTCTATGTAATGCTCACTTTGTTGTAAGAGGGTTTCCTTACCCATCCGATAGCATTCTCAAAACGCAGCTGTCTTCACTACATTTGAATATCATAAGATCTTTCTTGTTGCTTTCCTTGTTTCCTTTTTTCCATTTTCTTGTCCATTTTTTGTCATCAAGACTGTTACTAACCCTTGTATTCCATCTCAGTCACCATATCTGTGGCCAATAAAAGAGTCAAATTCTCCACCAAAGTTGACAATGGCAGTGCAGATGCCAACTTGCAGAAGTATATCAACACTTTTGACGTGGTAAGTAGACTGTTATGCAATTTCAAATTTTCTTTTCTTTCTCGAAAAAGAAAGGAGAGAGTGAGGATTTCTCATCAAACACATCTGCTTCTTTTGCAACTAATTCTAGGATCTGATAAGCCGACATCCAATATATAAGATTGTTTTGAGATTCCTAGTCCAAATCACCCTTTTTCTTCTTAGTATCAAGCCCAAAATATGAAAATAAGGCTATGACCTCCAGATGGTATTATTGTATCGTCAGATCATGTCTTTTTATTGCATAGGATATTTCCTAGCTTGGTTCCATTTAGTATTGGGTCCTGGTTCCTGCGTGTGAAACATTTGCGTCAATTATCAACTGTATTATGATTATAGTAACAAAGTTCTCGAATAATTCCCGAATTGTTCCCGAACTATTCATTTTTTAAGGGGTAATATTTAAAAAGACTTCTTTTTCCCAAACTGACGAATATTCGCGAATAATTCCCAAATCAACAAATTATTCCGAACTTATGCCGAATTTATTCTGAAGGAAGATTTCTCACAAATTATTTGTTCATGCTTATTCGGAATTCTAAAATAAGAATGAGGACAAAATGGACTTTCTATTAGCAATAGAATTATTACTAAAAATCCAAGACTTATTTCACACTGAGAAATCTCCATTTGACTGAAGTTGTCAACTAATAGAAGAAGGAGAAAAATATTAGAGTAGGTTATTTTAGGGTTTTGATTACATTCGATTGAATTGAGAAAAAAAAGATGATTTTGCACGGTAGTTAGTCTGTTGAATTTCGACCAAACTGAGAGAAAATATGATTTGTGCTATTTATTTTGAGCTATTTCTATATTTTGCTAAATAAATATGTTATGCCAAATAAATACACTCATATATTGTTTTTCTGATTTTATCTATTTGGATTATTATTTTTTATGTTTCTATACATTTTTAAATTGCTTATATAATCTGATTTGCATATACAAACATGTAATTGAGATTATTATTTTCTCTTAAATTGCATAAAGCTTGCTTAAGCCTTATGTAATTTTTTTCTTGAGTTTGCGAGTTTACATAATGCTTGTTTTTTAGGAATTGGGATAAATGTCTAACATGGTAAGAGATAATACACCCAGATTGGTAGATGGATTAGTTGGTATCACGTTCTTATTTTTTATAATTATTAATTTTTATTTTTCCGAACTTATCCCGGTTTGTCAATTTTTTCCTTTTTTTTTTCAAACTTAACCCTTGCCGAATAATTCCCGAATCCGAACTTTGTTACTATGATTATGATCTATGTTTGACGTTCTATCCTCTTCTTAGAGTATGCAAGATTATCTAGTTCTAGTTTTTGGAGTGAACTGAAACAATGGATTTACACAATTTCTTCATTCCTTGGAATGCAACAGTACGGTTGTGTATACTTCCTCACTGAGCTCCAACTCCAAAGCTCTAATGTTCTCATATAATCAGCTAGTTGCTTTTTGCATCAATTGAACTTGGGAATCTGTAGACTGAGTTCCAAGTCAATCCCAATTTCTTAATGAGATTTTCAATTAAACTTGTAATGCTATCTTCAGTTCAAGGATCTTACAACCATTTGCTTGTTTCTTTGGTGCAGCCTGAGGAAACTGTATTCGTCCAAACGAAATTGACAGATCCAGTTTCTTTTACTTTTAGTCTCCGACATTTCAGTTCCTTCATGGGGGCAACTTCTCTGTCAAACAAGGTAACGATCAGAATGTCATCGGGGTTGCCTGTAATGCTGGAATACATGATTGAACATATGGGAAACATCAGATTTTACTTGAGGTGAAGATGGCTACTGCAGATTATGGGTTAGATCAGGTTTTACTCGAAGATGACGATGAAGATCAATCCAGGTCATGTTCACTCTTATCTTCTTTCCTTTTTTTTCTCCAATCCATTTGTGTGGATGTGACTTACATATTCCTACTTGGATCGCCAAATTAACTCTGTATATATGTCAATACTAATAAAGAGGAAAATTGATACATACCTTGTTTTAGGCTGGACATCATTTGAGGTCGCAAAATGCAAATTCTGCTGTTCCTAAGAAAAGACATTGATGGCTCAAAAATGTAGATAGGAAACAGTAAGTTTGTCACTTCATTGACCTACAGTTGCATATAAATATATGGCAGACATCAGGTTCATTATTCATCAATCAGGCAGAACAATCATTAGGCCACCTCTTAGATGGGGGATGCTGCCTTAGAATCAATTCCAAACTGTTTCACTTTTGAGAACGTGATCCCCACATGAGCAAGTAGATGCTGTGTCAATATGGATCAAGAGGATATAGAAGTAAATAATCAAGTAACGACAGTGACGTGATTATATTAGGAAAAAGACTGCCGTCTTGTAATTAGTTCTCTAATGCATGTCTCATTCTAACTTAAGATCTGGTACAAGATGAAGCGGTGTTGGTAAGTTTAGACATTGTAATAAGACCGCTCATTCAGGAGTCTGCAAGGTGCAACTAACATTTTTTTTTTTAAATCTTTTCAAATTTGTCAAGCATTATCATATATATGTCCTAAGACATCGACATAATATAAATGCCTTCACCACGACTAATATTGTGTAAGTGTTAGTGCTATATAATCCCGTTACAACAAATGTGATGAAGAATGGAAGGGCAATTTACCAAAATCATCTCGTCTAATGACACATTTATGATAGAGGAGCCAACTTAATGTATTTTATGACAGAGGGTTTCATACAAGTAGAGGGCTGGCCGAATGAGTGGAATGCCCCTCTGTCGTTACATTCATTTTCTTCTCCTTTTTTCATTCAAAAATCACTTGTTAAGTTCCAATATATATATATATATTAGCGGGTGGCACATGCGATGCACGTGAGAGCGATGGGAAGGAGTTAACCACAGTTAATAGGAGTTAAAAGGGACACATGTTAACACGTGGGTGCAATTGAACTCACTAGTGGCATGTGCACGTGAGAGCAAGGGGAAGGAGTACACCATAGTTAATAGGAGTTAAAAGGGACACGTGTTAATCCACGGGTGCGATTGAACTCGCCTGAGTTCCATCGCAATTGGCTGTGATTCTAAATAGATAGATGAGCAAGGGGTAGTTTGGAAATTAAATCGAAAGCAAGGGGTAGTTTGGGTTTTAAGGGTAGTATGGAAATTTCGGAAAAACTATGTACGCCAGCCTCTCCCATTATAATAGTAAAGATAAAGAAAAAGATATGGGGTGAAAGCTTATCATGTAACTAAACACACATAATAAACTCACACACACAGGCCACAGCCAGACCTAAGGTAACACTAAGGTGTCATAAGGGTAAGTCCACGGCCAATTATACACACCCCTTTAAAGTCTTAAAGTCTTGTTCTCAACCCGAGGTGGGACCAAACCCGGGACTGTAACACCCTACAAGTTTACTGTGTAAAGTAATATTTTTTTTTGTCAATCAATTTTTTTTTTTTTAACAGTAGAATTGCATGATTCGTAAAAAAAAGAAAAAAAAATTTTTTTTTTTTTGGCTTTAAAGGACATTTTCCCAAAGGCAGGTGATCCTCTCCAGTTATAACCGGCCCTGGCAGAACCGGTTATAACGAGCGTCCGACGCGTGTCCCAAACTTTGGGCGCCAAACTCTCCGTTAAACTTCTCCCGTTAGCGAGCCGTTTCAACCCCCGTCTTCTCATTTTCAAAAAAAAACCCGACTTCCCCAAATCACCCAACTCTCCCAAATCTGTGTGTAACGTCCAAGAGAAGAAGCCGCCGCAAGCCTTATTCCAACGATTCGGGTAGCCGGTGCCGACGAGATTTCGGATTCCGGCGAGCATCAGTTCCTACTGGTGAAGGCCCCTCTATTTTACCTTCATTTGCTTTGAATCGAATGCTCTCTCCAACTAATGCTCTCTGCAACTGATTTACCCAACTCTTGTCGAGAACCAACCCTTATTCCGGCCATTTTTGGGTAACCAGCGCCTACAGGTGAAGATTCCTCTGTTTCACCCTCCGACTGTCTTCTTCATCAATTTTTATCTCCGTTTCAGGTAATATTTATGGATGAACATATTTGGATCTATAAATTTTTTAACATTCTAAATTTTCGATCTAGTTTAAAGTAGTAAATGATTTACCAGAATCTTTTTCTAATCATATATTTAGACACCAGACGAATCAATGGTAAATCTTTTTCTAATCAAACTACTTCTGGATCTGCTCATGAAAGAGGGCCAAGATACTTTGATTTCTTACATTTTAGAAAATAGGGTCATATGTGTCTTTCGTACATGTTAATTCGAATTAGTGAATATTATATTCTTTAATTTATATGATTACTACTATTTATTCAACAAATTAGATTGATTGATACGAGTTGTTTTTCTGTTACGATAAATTGATGAAACAATAGCTGGTCCAATAGCTGCTTCAGCGGCTGCGATAGCTATAACAAAAATCGAGAAAATGTCTCCTTTTAACTGGCGACTATCAAAAAAATCAGAAAATGTTACGAAATTCATATTAACTGCATTTAGTATAAGTTGGAAGAAGCCTAATGATCTTTTAAAACCCTTTAAGGGTTTATATCATTTCTACTGTTGCTTGTTACGGGATTTCTATTGTTTCCCTGACTGTCTTCTTCTTCCATTGCGTGTTAATCTTGCTTAAAAGAGATATTAAATGAATGTTTGATATCTCTCTAGGCTTGGAACTCGACCAATGAGTCCAGTTCTCTTTCTAGGATGCGTAGCTTTGCCATGGGGATATTCCCAAATTCAGGGCTGTATGAGCATGGAAAGACATATGGGTAGTCTGTATAGATTCCAAAAAACCTTCTTCAATGAGGAGCTCTAGGGTGAAGCTTACATGGGCTGCATATGTGTGGTGTGTGTGTGTGTGAGTTTGCATGTGGTGTGTTTGCTTGGGTGGTGTGAGTATTCCCTTGTCTTTGCCTTCCGTCATTGCCTTGTGGTATGATTGAGTTTACCAAAAAAACCAGAACACCTTTTAGGGTGAGAGTTTAGTCCCACATCGGGTATCTACCCGAGCATGTTGTCCCATATAAGTTCCTTGGCACCTCAAACGGTTGGTACACGTTTTGAGGAGCTCTAGGGTGAAGCTTACATGGGCTGCATGTGGTGTGTGTGTGAGTTTGCATGTGGTGTGTGTGTGTGTGTGTGTTTGCTTGGGTGGTGTGAGTATTCCCTTGTCTTTGCCTTCAGTCATTGCCCTGTGGTATGATTGAGTTTACCAAAAAAAAAACAAGATAACAAGGATTCTGTAGTTACTATTAGGCTGAAATCCACTGAAGCCCTCTTAATACTTGTTTAACTGTTCCCATGTTTGAACCCCAATTAACAGAACCCATCTTATCCCCCACCCTAAGCCATCCAATCAATATCTTATACCAATCGTTAAATGAATTGGCAAGAGGCCATCTTACTTCGTCAAAGCTTATTGTTTTATCATGAGAAAAATCAAGTCATTCATCTCCATCTCACAATTTGCCTGCTGAAAGATTACACCAAAATGCATCCCAAGCTCTTCCCATCTCCCCTTCTCTTCATCTTGATAATCTTCCTTGTCTTGGTCCTTGTTCTGATATCGTTGTGCGACGCCAACGAGCGATTCCTAAACTGCAGTCGGCCATTTGAGTGTGGAAGTCTCGGAAGCATCATGTACCCTTTCTGGGGAAGGGATAGAACCCATCTCTACCCTCTGGTTTTCTTTTTTACATCTTGGTCTTTGGGGGGTGTTGGATCTTTAGTAGGGCATGATATGAAGAAGTGGGTTTGTGTTCTTAGATCTGGATGCTTTTGTTACGATCCTTCAATCTTATTTTTGTAGTTGAACTTTATTATCTCTTTTTGCTTTTTGGCTTTTGGGGTTATTGAGAGCTTTCAAGGAGCTACATTTGTTTGATCTGGCTTTTTTTGTTGATATGAATGTCTAGAACGACGAGGGGCAACGATGATTTGGTAAACCCCTCTTTAATGTTGGGTTTAATTTCCAAACTATAATCCTTAATTCGTTTCAGATTTGGGAATGCATAAATGCATTAAAGATGATACAAATGCAGAATTGGATTTATAGAACCTCTTTAATGCTGGGTTTAATGTCATATCCATCATTCAATAGCTGCAAAAAATTCTGTAATTGCAGAATTGGATTTTACCCTCTTCCTGGCCATCTACCTTGTTCATGTTCCTGCCCATCTAGGGCAATTGGATTGATTTTGTATCCTGCTCCTTTTGTTTAACGGAAATGTATCCTCATAATTGGATTTGATTCTTTATTTTGAATTGTATAATAGTATCCTGCTCATGCCCATCCAAAAATACCTAGAGCTAAGGATGCTATCCACTAATGTCCATCCATAATCGACCTGGACTGACCCAATATGCACACTGAGAGGGGATTCTAGTTGGGTCTGGTCTTGTTAGTGCCTGACCCGAGCCGGAACCATTTCCACCAAAACCATCAAATAACCACCAAAAGAATTAGGAATAACAATTCCCATGTTATTGGGGAAGAAATACTTCTAAAAGTTGTGGTCTGTTAATGCTTCTTGGATCTTTCCTTTCCTTCAGAGTATAATGTAATTAGCCTTAGCCTTTTAGATTCGTTAAGAGTTCCTTTTTTCATTTGTAGTCTTCAGTCCCAAAAGCTAGACCTTGGCATGTTTGTCTCTTGCATGGGACCTTCCATCTCTTTGTTGTCATAATGCAATCAATGGCTACTAGCTATAACAAACCCCATGTGCTTTAAATGTGCATTCTTATTCATTAGGTATTTGGAATATGGATTTTTTTCTCTTAGAAAAACCATGATTTAAGATTTTAGGTTGTTATGTCAGAAATAAATGGGAATATCAAAACCTCCCAACAGACCTACTTGAAAATTTCATACTTTAAAATTTCAAAATAGGGAATATGCTGAAATGAGAATCTGTAGTTGTCATTGCTACTGTGCATTTGCAACTTCCCCATTTATCATCATAAGCTTGATGAATTTGGGATGGAACTTTTGTCCATTGCTTTGCCTACTGCATTGGCTCTTGCCGCTGATCCAATTGCGCCGCTGGTAGATACTGCATTCATTGGCCATTCTAGGTTTTTTGCATCGCTGGTAGAAGTGTCAACATCAACTTATCTTCTAGGTTGAGGAGAGCACTTTAGCAAAAAGTGTGGCTTCTAGTCTAAAGTCCAGGGGTTTTCTTTATGCATATATTTTACAGTTATAGTAGTTACAATATCCTTGAGTTTACTTCCTTGTGAACTCTTTTAGTGCTCTGCTATCTTTGTAATAGTAGTTATAATCTCTTTATAGAATATATCACACTTGATTATCAATATAAAAAAACCAACTTATCTTCTAAGAGATTTCAGGTCAGCTCTATATCAATTAGAACAATCCAATGTTAGTGAAATTTCATCAATTCAAGTAAAAATTGCTCCTCTTCTCAGACTTCCATTCTCACCATCCCCTTAAAAACCTAATTTATTCATTCTCATCTTTCACAATAACTGATCGTCAATGGAAATAAAATAGATGAATTGCCCCCTATAAAATGTAATGTTAGAATACAGTGCCACATGAGTGTTTATAGTAGTCCAAGTCTTGTCCCCCGGTAGGGCAAAGGCTAATTTCCTTGATTGGCCATAGATAACCATGACTACATAATGTAAGGTACAGGATGGGCTTGGGGATAAGATAGCCTTGATGAAGTAAAATTTTTGTTTATAGAAGGAATTTCACTTGGGTCTTGTTCCTTGAATGTTCTTTGGTGGGGAAGCTGGATTTGAAGTCGAGTTAAGGGATTTAGAAGATTGATATTCAAATCTTTCCGAATTGTTATCAGCCATCCCTGAGAACTCCAGCACTTGGTGTCACGAGTCTCGTTCAGTGAGGGATGGACCATAGTGAGTTCATCTGCTCTAGTTTGCTGCTATTTCAGAAAATAAATAGGTCCCTCGATTATGTGGCTTTCAATAATCCCTCTCAAAGCTCGCATAATTATCAGAGGCTTGTTTATCAAAGAAGAGAACCTCACACTTGCTCTAAATCCAAAGCTAAGTGTAGCTCTCTTGCTCCTTTAGTTGTCTCTTATATGGAAATATTAGATGGATTGGTAATCCCAACTCTAGAAGGAGGTTCAACAAAATTCTTAAGGATAACCATATATGTTTTGCTGTAATTATAGATCCCAAAATAATATATGATTATATCCCTAGAATGTCGATGGTTTTTTCATTTGTCATATTGCTTTCATTTTTCTCTCCTTGCTTCTTTGCTGTGATTAATGTCCCAAAATCTTATGCTGAATTCTGCAATGCTTGTAGCCTCCTTTTTCTTCAATAATATGTTGCATTTTTGGGCTCCACTTTTTCCTTGTTGATAGGACGAGCTTATAGCTTTCCCAACTCTAAGTCACGACACCGTATGCTCTTGGACGTGATTTTCATTGAATGAAATTAAATTATTTCGAACACTCCTAAGCTCACCAATATCAAGGAAATGCATTGGACATATGGCTAATGTCAGGTATCAATAGCCATGAGAACTCTTGGGAAAATTGGAGTTCAGATTGCGTGGTAGGTCAATGATGTACCATTTTAATTGTGTTGATATTTATACTTGTATGATATCGTATAGTGATTTATTAGAATTACTGTGCCAGATTTTTGAAACAAAAAACTAAGGCTAATGGTTTGGGTTCCCCTCAGATTTTAGTGTTTTCCTGCCCCATATCAATCACATCAATCCCTACTGGTTTGCTCCTTCTCGAGTGAAGCTTTTGCCTCTGTTAGACAAACTCCCTCCTTCAAATTGACAAATCTTACTCCCTCATTTTTCCATCATTAAGTCTCCGTTGCTGGCTTGGTTATCTGGTTTAAAGTAGAGTTTTGAGGTCTGGTTTTTGAAAATTTCTGAAATTAGGTCAATGTGGACTTTAAGAGGAAGAAGCAGTAAACTCTGTACTCTATGTTGGTTTCTTATGGTGATTCTTTTCTTTATCTACAAGCTTCTGAAAAGTGGTTGATTGTATCTTTTGCTTGTTTTGACTTGGATGAGAAGGTTGCGATTGATTTATTTTTTTCCTTTTCACTCTCAATTTATAAGTCCATATTACCCAGTAACTCTGCACTTCCTCATGTCTTTATTCCTAAGTGACAACTCCAACCTACCCACATGCAGATTCATCGTCACGGAAAATCGCCTTTAAAAAAATCATTCTCAATGACCATGTCAAAGAGCAAGTAAGGAAATAAAATGCAAAATTCCCCTTGATCTGTTCAGTTAGGATGTACAATGCATCTGTGGCATTTTTCCTTTCGAGTTCCACCCCACAAACTAGAAAACCCAAGTCTCAAAGCCATACACTTTTCCTTTACCTATGTATTACACAGTTCACAGGATACTTGTGGAGTTCTAGAGAGATAAAGAGAGCTTTATCTGCACTGCCACAATAAATGGTGAGAAGTGAGAACCCAAACAAATGTTTGGCCAAAAAGAAAAGTGGTTACCAGCTCAAGGTAAATGGATATTGAGTCAAACTTCAAAATCCCATCTCACCCTAGGAAATGGCATTGGTAGAGAGGATGGTCCCTCCCGATGATGCATTTTTGAAAGTCTTTCTAATACCACAAAAAACATGAGTTGCTGGAAGTCTTTGTTCATGTGGGGATGAAATTGGTGTAACAAGTCCCTTAACTCAAGAGATTTTTTCCTTGGGTTCTTCTAATGGGCAAAGTGACAAATCAATTTCTAGCTATGTGCTAAGTGTATAGGTGACTGGTCTTATAGGAGAAAGGGCTTAATTTTGAAAGCAACATTTAAGAAATAGAGTTTTAGTGTGCTTGGGTTCTTCGAATGAGTAAAGTGACAAATCAATTTATATGTGCTAAGTGTATAGGTGACTTGTCTTATAGAAGAAAGAGCTTAATTTTTAAATTAAAGACACACCTCTATTTACTCAAAAGATAAGGAGCTGGAGAAAATCCAAATGGGGCTGCTTGACTCTATATATAGCTATCCATTAATACGGAATTTTTTTTTTATAAAGCTTAGTTCTATTTGCAATCGGTGTCTTAGCCTTAAGCTTGATATGCTTGACCACTACATAATAACTTAAAAGGGGTTTTTATTATGGATATCTACATGTTCTATTGTATACAAACCCATAAGAGGAAGCTTGATATCCATTTACTTTATTTTTATTTTTTTTGTCATGTCTAGTTCTTGATGATTTCTTTATGAACCAATGGACTGGTGAAACTATTGATCAAGTTTTGTCTGAGGCACTTCAAACAGTGCTACTTTAATATTTAACCTGAAACTAGCTATGGATGATTTAGTTGAGAGTTTTGCAATAAATATATTAAAATTTATATTCTCTTCCATTGCTATAATGTTCTCTCAATCAATCTGACGACTGCTCTGTATATTTGTATGTTGGTTGGAGAAAGTTGCATTGGTTGGTTTTTCTTAAATTTTGGAGAGCTCTCACGTTTGCTCATGTATGTGTACTTGGTTTTGTGTTTCGGTGTCTTGTTATGTAAACCTAGATATTCTTGTCCACAAGTTGCCAACTGACTTACCTTCTTATGGTGTGAACACTTTAATGGGTGTTGTAGCATGGTCAAATCTTTATCATGACTTAATATTTTCTTTTACCATATAACACTTATGTGCATGTCTATGTTATCTATCTTGTTTGGTTGTCTCGTTACTTATGAATGTTATTACCTTTTGCAGCTTCAAAATGCCTAAGAAAAGTATTAGCAAAAGGAAAAGGGCACATCATAGCATAGATAAAACGGACTCCCAAATAAAAAAGGGTAAAAAAGTAAAGGGACAACCAACCGCGAGATGCACGCAAAATATTTGGTTCCAAATCAAGGAGAACCTGGAAGCCCATCCCGAGAGAAAGCAGCTTTGGATGGAGAGCTGCTTTGGCCATTTGTTTGATATGCCAAAGATTCCTATGTGTGGCCAGGCAATCCAACATCTCCTCGAGCATCACATTGGTGACTTAGAGTTTGAGATTAAAGGGAAACGGTTGAGGTTTACAGAGCTGGACTTCACCCTCATCCTTGGCCTAAGCTGCTCACCAGTACGTGCTCCTGCCATCAAAGTTGGAGCTCCAACTGGGTCTTTGATGACAAGGCTATTCAACGACATTAAGCTAATTAAAAAGGAGCACCTTCTCAATCAATTCTTGGCATGTGAGGACCATACTGATGCCATAAAGTTGGCATCTGTGCTTTTCGTTGAGTCATTTTTGAGAGCCAAAGAGACTCATACCGGGGTAAACACAGACTATTTGTGTTTGGTAGATGACTTCAAGTTGTTTAATAAATATCCTTGGGGAAGTGTGGCCTTCAAGCTAATGAAGGATGGATTATTGACTGCTTTGGACCAGAGAAAACCAAAGTATAATATATATGGATGTGTTATTGCATTCCAGGTACGCGTGTTTTATTTAATTTTGTGCTATTATATTATTTGATTTTCCTTATTTTTATTTGCATTTATTAACTACACCAATGTTTTTATGTGATAGATTTGGGCATTTGAACACATCCCCCTCCTGTCTACACTTTGTTGTAGAAGTATAAACAATGATGGTTCCCCATTGCCGATCTTTCCACGCATACTCAAGTGGAACAACATCAAATATAGAGGATACAAGTTTCTAGCAAAACATGTATTCAACAAAAAAAGGGTATGCATCTAAGGCCTATTACCTATTACCTATTTTTAGTCAATTATTCATAGTTATGAATTGAGCAAGAAAATTTATTTGTAGCTTAAGTTGAAAAAAGAGCTAGTCTTGACCGATTTGGAAAAAGAAGAACAAGTGGTGAAGGATGTCCTTGTTAGGGTGCCTTCCACCTCAATGACAACTGCCCAAGAAGAGGATGAAGAGGAGGAAGAGGATGAAGAGGAGGAAGAGGATGAAGAGGATGAAGAGGAAGACGAGGAGGAAGTTGGGGATGAGGAGGATGAAGTTGGGTTTGAGGAAGGTTCACCCTCAACGGGTCATAATAAAAAGAGTAGAACAAAACATGTAAGTGGTATTCTTTATTTTCGATGTGTATATTGTATTGGCTAGCGTCTATTGCATAATGCACAAATAACCATAATGTTAAATGTAGGCACTTGATTTTGCTTCTATGTTTGAAAGACTGCAACATATTGACCAGCAAATTGGTGAACTTAAAGGAGAGTTAAAGGAGCAGGTGGGCCAATTGTCAATTAGAGTTGATAATTTATCATCACAATTTCTTCAGTTCAAGACAGAGTTAAGAGAAATGAAGGATGATAGGCACATCCAGAAAGAGAGTTGTATGAAGGTCCTCTATAATCTCTATTTAAACCAAATCACCATTTATCTATTGCATGCGCATATGTGATTAATATTTTAGGATTACCAAACGACAGGAGGTTAATCAACAAGAGGATCTCGATATGTATGATGGGTCAGAGATGATGGTTGATAGTGACCCCATGCAGAACATTACTACACTAGGGTCCCAACAGGTATTCTCTAACTCGTGCAAGTCTTGTACCTTTAACTTTTTTTATTTCATTAACACTTGAAGTACATAATGTTTATGTTTCAGCAGCCAAAGATGCTGCAGAGACTGAGTGTAAAGTCTCGTTTCCTTCGCTCACCCTTCTTGGTTACTAAGAAGAGGAAGCGAGCGGTGCCATCCATATGTATAATAAAACCAATGAGACGAATAAGTAAAGAAGAAGGAAAGAGACTAGCCCAATACCTTAACAAAGAAGGCGATAAGACAAGGTACCATACTCAGGTTGTTAGTTTTATTTAATGTTTTCTTAGTTATTAGTTTAATCTGAAGTTTCTCTTTTTTTTTTTACTTCATAGCCCAATACTTGTTTACAACATTGCCATGACACCCGAATTGCTCTATGATTTGGCGACGCCAACACGATTAGTCACTTCAGAGGTATTGAGTTTTAACTTAGCAATGTATGATTCAATATAATATATTTTAAGAGATTGTAATAATTAGCACTGTATGACTCAGCATATTAATGCGTATATGGAGTTGTTGACCCTTCGACATGCGGGCCATCCAGATGTGTACACCCAGGAGTGTTCTTTCGGAAAACTGTGGTTCATGGTACAATTAACTACATTTATTGAATTTAATTCTTTCATTCTATATCTAAGAGGTTTTCTATTTTTATGGTGATAGGATTTTCTAGCTCGTCAGATCTTGGACTTTCAAGAATATAAGAAAGTGCAAGATGAAGACCTACAAAGGGGTATTAGTGGGAAGATTCATAAATGCCTTCATATTGTTGCCGGCCCACAGTCTGGATTGCCAACAATGTGGCAGTGTGAAAGGGTATATCTCCCTTTCTACCATGAAAGCCACTGGGCTTTGGTTGTTCTGGAACCTCCCAAGAGGGAGATATTACTCTTCGACTCACTCTACAAAAATTTGGAGGAGAGATATGCAATTGAAGTGCAAGTGTTAAAAGAGTGCATCCCTGGACTATTCCATATGACCGGGGATAAGTGTGCCTTGGAAGGTGGTGAATGGGTAATGAAGGAGATTACTTATGTACCAAAGCAGCAAAATGTGTAAGTTGTACTAAATACCCTACTAAACAAATTCATTGTCATTATAAATATATTCACTCTTTTTGTATGTTATTAGTCGCGATTGCGGGGTATTTGTTTTGAAGTACATAGACTTCCTGTGTTCCGACCTACCTATCGCTTTCAAACAGGTAAGCACAAATACCTTTAAAGCATACATGTGTGAGCACACTTTTTTTTTTTGGTTAAAGCATACATGTGTAAGCACACTTGTAAGGGCAATACTTATTTCTGTCAAATGTTTTTTCAGGCCGACATTGTGCATTTCAGAAAGAGAATGGCTTTCGAGCTAATGACCGGTGCTGCACTGCTGTAATTGAGGAATGTAGATGAATGGAAGAAATGCAAAGTTGATGTAGTAGACATTACTAATTTTTATCACATCAGGGATAGATGCAGAAGTATACAAAGTTGATGTATTTTTTGGTACCATCTACCCATTTCAGTTGGGATGTAGTTGATTTCTTGGTTCTTATAGTGTTATATTGTCTGCAAAAGTGTGGTTTTCATTCCCCCATAAATTTCAATTCACGTGGCTTGGATTTTTGTTACCATCTTGGACTTGGTTTATTAAGTATGGTTACTTGGTGCAGGTTCACCCTCAATGCCTCTTTTGTGTACTACTAGTTGAAATGACCCTTTATCCAATCTTCAATAACAGGAATGTACAATGTTACAAATGATAAGTAAACCAATTAAGATAATTTACTTTAAGAGAGTGGTTCTCTTCTGTAGCACATTACATCTATCAATTGTAATAGAACCATTTTTGGGTTGCAAATATCTAGTATAGTCATTTACGCAATAAAACAAACAACGATAGATCGGTGCAGTTACTTGGCTTATTTCTCCTAATTGTGGGTTGAAGATCGTTGGTTTTATCTATCGCAATAAAACAAACGATAGATCGGTATGGATATTGGCCTGGAAGGTGGCCTGTGCTTGGCTATTTCTCCCAATTCTGGATTGGAGATCGTTGGTTTTATCGCGATAGATCGGTATCCTATACTGATCTATCGCAATAAAACAAACGATAGATCGGTATGGATATTGGCCTGGAAGGTGGCCTGTGCTTGGCTATTTCTCCCAATTTTGGATTGGAGATCGTTGGTTTTATCGCGATAGATCGGTATCCTATACTGATCTATCGTAATAAAACAAACGATAGATCGGTATGGATATTGGCCTGGCAGGTGGCCTGTGCTTGGCTATTTCTCCCAATTCTGGATTGGAGATCGTTGGTTTTATCACGATAGATCGGTATCCTATACTGATCTATCGCAATAAAACAAACGATAGATCGGTATGGATATTGGCCTGGAAGGTGCCTTGTGCTTGGCTATTTCTCTCAATTCTGGATTGGAGATCGTTGGTTTTATATGGATATTGGCCTGGCAGGTGGCCTGTGCTTGGCTATTTCTCCCAATTCTGGATTGGAGATCGTTGGTTTTATCGCGATAGATCGGTATCCTATACTGATCTATCGCAATAAAACAAATGATAGATCGGTATGGATATTGGCCTGGCAGGTGGCCTGTGCTTGGCTATTTCTCCCAATTCTGGATTGGAGATCGTTGGTTTTATCACGATAGATCGGTATCCTATACTGATCTATCGCAATAAAACAAACGATAGATCGGTATGGATATTGGCCTGGAAGGTGCCCTGTACTTGGCTATTTCTCCCAATTCTGGATTGGAGATCGTTGGTTTTATTGCGATAGATCGGTATCCTATACTGATCTATCGCAATAAAACAAACGATAGATCGGTATGGATATTGGCCTGGAAGGTGCCCTGTGCTTGGCTATTTCTCCCAATTCTGGATTGGAGATCGTTGGTTTTATTGCGATAGATCGGTATCCTATACTGATCTATCGCAATAAAACAAATGATAGATCGGTATGGATATTGGCCTGGAAGGTGGCCTGTGCTTGGCTATTTCTCCCAATTCTGGATTGGAGATCGTTGGTTTTATCACGATAGATCGGTATCCTATACTGATCTATCGCAATAAAACAAACGATAGATCGGTATGGATATTGGCTTGGAAGGTGGCCTGTGCTTGACTATGTCTCCCAATTCTGGTTTGGAGATCTTTGGTTTTATCGCGATAGATCGGTATCCTATACTGATCTATCGCAATAAAACAAACGATAGATCGGTATGGATGTTGGCCAAATAGGTGGTCTGTACTTGGTTATTCGGCTTTTGAGATTAAAAATCAAGTAAAAAAAAGGACCATTTCTAGGTAGCCAATACTCAACACAATTTGAAGTTGGTCTCAGCACAATAATTAATTTTTTTTTAATTTTTTAATTTTTAAGCAATAAATGAATGTAACTCGTTTGGATGGTTCAAAAGTCCCCAAATAATCAAGAAAGAAATCCACAAATTAAAGCAACTAGATCTTTAACCAAGGAGACCTTCAAAGTGAAATCAGGTTTCACTCCACATGCAAATATGGGTAGATCTAAAGGAAACCTTATAAAATCCAACAAGTGGATGACAGTAGCTACCTACAGAATTTAGGCATTTATGTGAATTGTCATAACTATATGTCTAACAATATTAGCAAACACGCATACTACCATGTAAGGCAAAATTAACTGATTTAATAGTCCAGAATTGTTCATGAGCTAAACAGAGTAGTTTCTCTGAATATCCCTTCTCAACAAAAACCGTCATCTAAAAAACAAAACAAAGATTGGAATAGACTGAATAGCTGGGATAATCCAGATGTTTTCATATGGAAATGACATTGAAATGTCTTCAGTTCATCATGAACATACCATAAAATCCACATAATCATATAACAAAAGCCATTAAGAACACCAATAACTCGATAAGAAGAATGGCAAACTAGCTGCCATCTAAAGTGCTACCTAAACAACCAACATAATGGATTTGATCAACTGCCATATAAATTGCTACCCCGGTAGTAATAAAAAGGTCATGAGTTTACAAAACAACCAACATAATGGATTAAATTCCATAAAAGTCATCTAAACTAGGTGGTGCTGCAAGTGAAGATCATCAAAACAATATTCCATAAAAGGCATGCCACGACCCTCGGTGCTTTCGACCATTGCAACTTCTTTGGTGCTTTCAACGGTCGCAACTTCTTATTCATCTGCGGTTACAAGTTATAGGTGGTTAGAATAAAGTAGAATGACAGCTAAAGTCCCTAAAATAGTGATTGAGACATAAATTCACATATCAAGGTGTACAATATGATATGCCCATTCAAGCTTAGCAGCTCATGACAGAACAAATCAGCGAGCCACATTGGCATTGGACAGTTTGAATTCTTGAGATGGAAATCGATCATAAGCAAATGCAGAAACATCAAGTAAACTGAAATAAGTAATCTTCGAAATCCATATTATACTTCCATAAAATGGCTGACATAAGATATTTTTCCTTTTAACTTTTTCTCTTTGGGTGAAAAGAACGAAAAAAGAGGCATCAATTTAGCTTTGGGTTTGACTTAGGTGATTCTACATTTATGAGTCCCTAACTAACATGACTGCATCTGGCAAGCAAACTATAAAATTTGTTCAAATAAATGGTTTTAATGAACATGATGTTTAAAAGTAAACACTTCACAGAAGAGTAATAAAGGAAATAAATGGTCTGACTAGACACTATTTATTCATGAAAATGATATTTAAATCATTACCACTCGTAGTTCAGGATTACTCGGCAACCGATTCATGTTCGTTCCCTGCATCCTTTTGTATACTTCCTATAAAATGGGATATTTCTGAGATCAGTATCAAACAAATATCTAGGTCATACAATACTCAACAACCAAATCATTTCACATATAACTCACCCATAACATTCGAAATGGTCTCTCCCGGTGAGGTACTACCGACAAAAGACTGTTGTTGTCTGATGGGAAATTGTGATTCCTGTATAAAATGCATTTTTAACAAACCAAAATATTACGAAACGCAAAATAGGGCTTTAAGGCATTAAGATTTACCTGAATCATCTGAGATGTGTTAAAGATGGATTCTTGAGAGAGTTGATACATGCATGGATTGAATTGGGATTGTTGAAACATGAGTTGAAGCATCTGATGACTATGGGATTGCTGATACATATATGGATCCACACTGATTGGTTGGACTTGTTGATATGTGAATCCCTATTTAACACAGAAATTATTTATGTAATGTCTTTAAAGTTACTAAATGACTTAAAATCAGCAATAAACTAAATGAAAGGCAACATATATATTGGACTAACCTGCTTAACTTGATTAGGTGGAACTTGAATAGGTGGAGTGAAAGGGTTTGAGTGCCCTATGGGACCAGATGAATTAGGTAAGGTGGAGAATGGTGTCTTTGTAGAACGCCTTGTTTTTCCTCTTTTCTCCAAACAATTCTTAATTCTAGGCCTTCCCTTACAAGCTCGCTCCCTTTGCTTAACCCCCTTGACTTGAGTTAGCCTAGTAACATTATCTAGTTCCATGTAAGGTTGAATGCTTCCATGTTCTTGCCCACAAGTGTTGACAATTGTCTCATGTGACTCAATTATTAGAGGTTTCGATAATTGAGTTGTTTTTTGGAATGTTTCTTCCACTTGTTTCCACGCATATTCCATCCATCTCACAGCAACCCCATATGCGTGTTCATTTTCTGCAGCCCTCGTGTTCACTTTCATGCTCAGATGCATCAAATGTCTGTAACGATGTGACAATGCCATATCCCCTTCCGAAGCTACAGTTCGTAGAGTGCTACGTACCATTTGACCTTTTGCGTCTTTTCTCCATCTCTGTAAAATATATCTACCTGGGACCTCCTGTAAACCCCGTATATCAATGACTCTCAATGCATGCCCACATAAAATTCCGGCGAACTCGAATTTCTTACACGAACAAGACACCGTGTCATCTAAAGAGTCAAATGTAACCGTGTATTCTCGATTTTTCTTAACCCATATAACTGTGTATGTGATAATAGATCCAAGGTTGCCATGTAACTTTGCTATACAACTCATTCCCAAGCAATATTCTGCTTGAAAGAGTTTAAAAATCTCCGGTGTGTACTTTTCCTTTGAACTAATCAACAGTGGAACCTCCATTATCAAATTTGGTTCACTTTGTGTCATGTTAAAATCAGCAATTGATTCAGCCTTTCGTCGATCGCGCACCAATCTTTCAAATTGTGGAAAAAACCGTAACAAATCATAGCTACGATGCAAGTATTTTCGCAAAACACTGTTCATACCCTCACTCCGTTGTGTGCTTTTCATATCTGCACAAAATGTATTTCTTCCATAAACTAAAGCCCACTTTCCTCTTTCACTGAATATTTGTTGTAGCCATGCATTCTCTCTAAGATCATACTTATCTAGCATAAGTTCCCAAGCATCAAGAAAGTCTGCTTCATCGTCATAATCATAAATGCATCTACTGAAATCCGTATTAAAAGTTTCTGACGCACTAAATACATAACCAAGATGTTTTGCAGCATTCTGATACATATGCCATACACATATGCGATGATAAGTAGTAGGCATCACTGAAGATATTGCATTGGACATTGCCTTGTCTTGGTCGGTGAGGATTGTCTTGGGCTTCTTGTCCGACATTGCATCTAGGAAGGTCTTAAACACCCACTCAAAGGATTCAATAGTTTCATCATACATTAAAGCTGCACCAAATAAAATAGTTTGTTTATGATGATTAACTCCTACGAATGGTGCAAATGGCCGATCATAATTGTTTGTCCTGTATGTTGTGTCAAAACAAACTACGTCCCCAAATGCCTCGTAGTCCATCACCATTTCTGAATCCGCCCAAAAGATGTTTGTTATTTGATCTTCAAGATCAACTTGTATGGCATAAAAAGAACCAAAGTCTTCCACTGACATCTTCTGCAAATATTGTAATATGCCCCCTGCATCTCTCCTCTCCATGGATCTCATCCGCTTTGAACGTAGATAATTTCTATAGTCCACGGGAAGAAAACCAACATTCTCCTGTCCTCCAACTTGTGCACTAATCAAGTCATATGCTGCCTTTGGTGCTATACCAACACTCTCTGCTATATCAGTTTGAATAGCCTGAGCAACAGTAATTGATCTTCGTGACCTGCACATGTAGGCTTTCTTTGGTGTACAATGATGGTTGTGAGTTGGCTCAAACTTTGAAACATAATATTTACCGTTTAATTGTAATGAAACAACCATTTCTGCCTTGCAATTGACTCTAGTATTGTCACGGTGTTGTTTCACAATCCGTTTATCCTCTTTTTTACTACCTTCTCTCGAACAACAAAACTTCCTACTCTTCACCGCACCAAACTTATTTTTGTTTAACCACTCCTTTCTAATGCTGAAACCAATTATTCTAGCATATTCATTATAAAAGTCATATGCGCTGTCAGTGGTTTGAAACTCCATTCCAAGTTTGGGATTCAATGTATCAATGCTCTTTGATTGATCTTCAATTGCTTCACATCCACTGCCAATATGACCCTCACTATCATCTTCCCCAAGAGATTTTGATTTTTCCCCACTCTCTTCTATATCAAATGATAACATCCGTGCCGTTCGAACCTCCTTATCGATATCCATATCCGCACTAAAGAGGCATGTAAAGAACAAAGAAAAGCATGTTAAAACATTTAGAACAAGATTAAAAAATTCAAGAATAGGTAATAAAAATAAAATATAAGAACTAAGGAATCAAATTCTACTCAGTGGTGAGATATGATTGATAAAACCCAGGATATAGCATTTCCTAATAAAGCTCTGGACTTCTACACCAAGATCCTTTCATGCATTCAGAGAAAATATAAGTATCATCCCTATATTCAAATCTCTTCTCTTCTTAATTGGACAACATTCACATAGAGGGAGAACTAGAGTGGAAAGTGAAACACTGGGAGAACCAATGACCAAAAACATGTCAATTACTATTATTTGATTTGAGATGTTTTTTTTCACACTCTCTAAATAGAAAGTACAGTGCTATGCATAATACATGTTCAAGCTATAGGTCGTTGCACAAGCAATGAAGCTCAATGTTGGATTCCATCCCAGATACAGTAGCTTGGAGGCCAAGTCACAAACACATCACTACTCATTTGAATTGGGTCATTTCTATATAAATACACAATATTAGATACTTTAAAAACACTGTTTGGATTGAGAGGACATTATAGCAATGGAAGAGAATATAAATTTTTTTTTTGGGTATATGAAAAAGCATGAGTAAAAAATTCATGGAAACACAAATATGCATGATCCCTAAAATCCAAATGGAAACACATTCACATATCTATGAAATTTGAAATCAAGTGGGCTACTTGTGTCAGGGTGATAGAGGTCATTACTTGGGCAACCACAGGATATTAAGTCTGAACCATTATCTAAGAGTTTCCTGTTTCTATGAATATCCAAGATTCAACACAAATGAACTTAGTTTTAGGTCGTTACATTCTTCGTTTTCTATGTAATAAAAGCAAGATATGATTTCCATACATCATCAAGGACCCATCTCTAGACTTTCATCAAATGA
Source organism: Tetracentron sinense (assembly GCA_015143295.1). Taxonomy (NCBI): domain Eukaryota; kingdom Viridiplantae; phylum Streptophyta; class Magnoliopsida; order Trochodendrales; family Trochodendraceae; genus Tetracentron; species Tetracentron sinense. The sequence continues at coordinate 19,345,837 of CM026567.1, forward strand.
TAGTCTCTCTCTCACAACATAAGAAAAAGGGTAGGTGTACTTTGAATTTTTTTTAGAGAGACGTGTGACATCTCTATCGGTCTTAAGTTAAAGAGCCCTTGACGCAAAGGGCTTCCAAAGAGTCATGTTCCAAGTAGTGTTGTTGGTAACCACAAAATAAGTTCCAACTCAGAACTCACCACTCGTCAGCCCTATCATAAATTCCTCCCATTCTATGGAAAAATTCGCGTTCTCAGAACTTCATTGGTTTCCCTGTGATCCCTTAAAGGTTGAAAATCAAACAAAACAGAGGACTAGACTGGTAATGTCTTCAGTGTAATTGCCGTTACTGGAATCCATGACTATTTCACTACTGCAAGTTAACAGCAAAAGATTGTAATGACAACTTTTTTCAACTCTAGATACCCTGTTAGATATAAGACTGAGAAGAAACATACAATTTTAAACCAAATTTTTTTTGGGAAATAGTTAACGGACCCATGGATCCCATTTGCTAACCTAAGGCATCCACCTATTGGTGGATGCCCCCCCCCTCTAAAATGCTCACCACACCTATTGGTGGATGCCTTAGGTTAGCAAATGTGATCCATGGGTCCGCTTATCACTACTCATTTTTGTAAAACTAACTTCAATTCCTTCAATCTAATAAGGCTTAATTTCTCAATGGGTACTAGCAAAAGCAAAATGCAAGATAACAAATACATCTCACCACACATTCCGAGTTGCAACCATGTCTTCAATGATGAATCACTTCCAAAATTATCAAACTGTGACAAAGTCAAACCGGCATCTAATTCCCCGGATTTTTCTTAATATTTTCATTCCAAAACTCTCCCAAACTACGGTCAATCATGTAGAAGATCATATTAAAAAAAGGTAAACCATGCAACATTAACAGGATGCCTTTACATAGTACTGTCACACAATTGATAAAATTAAAATTTAAAAATTCAGACATAGAACCAAAGAGAAGATACCTTAATACAAATGTTTCCTTCCTTTAATTATGCGACTTCCAAAATTAAATTGGAAACAGCAGAGATTACTCTCAGCGGATGAAAAATACATGAATATGGGAGTTGTCATCATATTATACGTATGCCCACAAAAGTAACCGTGCAAAGAAGAACGTCGGGAACAGTCATTGTATTCCGGCAAGCACATTAAATTGCGGTAATTGAATCTTGATACAGGCGGCACGCATCTCTCTCATCTTATGCTCTCATCCTAGTCTAAACCCTATTTTATAGATGCAGATGTAATTGAAGGAATGAAACCGTTGCAACTATTTGAATCAATGCACCCTTTTGTACATTCCAATCGGTGCATCTTTTCTATGCACCATTTCATATTCTAAACGTTAGAGGAAGAAGAGGCGTAGCCCTCTTACTTGGGTTGTGATGTTTCAAAAGATAATGTTGATATCCTCTGAAAAATTTCCTAAAAATTCTCTCAATAAAGTAGTTGCATCCCCATTCAAAACCCACCAAAAACTGAACAGTTGCATCCCTACCCGAAACACTAAGAAAATCAAAGGCTGTTGAATAAAAAGGGTTGTAACCCTTGAACGGACACAACCGCCACTACCAACTTAATTCTTTAAATCATAACCAATAACAAAAGGACACGTGGAATAAATCCCTGAAATCCCTCCCTAACTGCCACGTCGACCTCCCCATCCTTGGCTTTCATGTAGTATAATTTGAGATGGTTTGGGTTATCAATTGCAGATATTTACCACCAGGGTAAAAAAAAAAAAACTAATTGCCCTTATGGTAGATTTACTAATACTGGCATTATAGGTGTGATATTCTTTCCCAAAATGTAATTATATTACGCATAGTGTGCCTATGATTGCATTTCCAAAGGTTATCATTACTTGGGATTGGTCTAGTAGTGTAGGAAGCATTGAGAGTGGTGCTATTTATAGTGCAGTAAAATGCACTGGATTGCCCAAAGATCAGAATTGAGGGGATGTTGTTAATGGTGCAACCGTAGTATAAAGTAAGGTTCTGAACAGTGGAAGCATAATTGAAGATAGTGAAATTAAGGGCGCCATTAGCAAAGCGACCGGGACATCTATTGTTCCAGAAATCCTCTCTAGCAACTTTGAGAATCCGGGACTCGGATGAGATTCCCAGAACCCGGTAGCTTTCTAACATAATTTGTATCTCCGGGATATCATCTTGGCAATCCAGCTCAAACCTGGGATGCCAGCAATAATCGGGTCGGTCCCTTCCCCAGAAAGGGTACATGATGCTTCCGAGACTTCCACACTCAAATGGCCGACTGCAGTTTAGGAATCGCTCGTTGGCGTCGCACAACGATATCAGAACAAGGACCAAGACAAGGAAGATTATCAAGATGAAGAGAAGGGGAGATGGGAAGAGCTTGGGATGCATTTTGGTGTAATCTTTCAGCAGGCAAATTGTGAGATGGAGATGAATGACTTGATTTTTCTCATGATAAAACAATAAGCTTTGACGAAGTAAGATGGCCTCTTGCCAATTCATTTAACGATTGGTATAAGATATTGATTGGATGGCTTAGGGTGGGGGATAAGATGGGTTCTGTTAATTGGGGTTCAAACATGGGAACAGTTAAACAAGTATTAAGAGGGCTTCAGTGGATTTCAGCCTAATAGTAACTACAGAATCCTTGTTATCTTGTTTTTTTTTTGGTAAACTCAATCATACCACAGGGCAATGACTGAAGGCAAAGACAAGGGAATACTCACACCACCCAAGCAAACACACACACACACACACACCACATGCAAACTCACACACACACCACATGCAGCCCATGTAAGCTTCACCCTAGAGCTCCTCAAAACGTGTACCAACCGTTTGAGGCGCCAAGGAACTTATATGGGACAACATGCTCGGGTAGATACCCGATGTGGGACTAAACTCTCACCCTAAAAGGTGTTCTGGTTTTTTTGGTAAACTCAATCATACCACAAGGCAATGACGGAAGGCAAAGACAAGGGAATACTCACACCACCCAAGCAAACACACCACATGCAAACTCACACACACACACACCACACATATGCAGCCCATGTAAGCTTCACCCTAGAGCTCCTCATTGAAGAAGGTTTTTTGGAATCTATACAGACTACCCATATGTCTTTCCATGCTCATACAGCCCTGAATTTGGGAATATCCTCATGGCAAAGCTACGCATCCTAGAAAGAGAACTGGACTCATTGGTCGAGTTCCAAGCCTAGAGAGATATCAAACATTCATTTAATATCTCTTTTAAGCAAGATTAACACGCAATGGAAGAAGAAGACAGTCAGGGAAACAATAGAAATCCCGTAACAAGCAACAGTAGAAATGATATAAACCCTTAAAGGGTTTTAAAAGATCATTAGGCTTCTTCCAACTTATACTAAATGCAGTTAATATGAATTTCGTAACATTTTCTGATTTTTTTGATAGTCGCCAGTTAAAAGGAGACATTTTCTCGATTTTTGTTATAGCTATCGCAGCCGCTGAAGCAGCTATTGGACCAGCTATTGTTTCATCAATTTATCGTAACAGAAAAACAACTCGTATCAATCAATCTAATTTGTTGAATAAATAGTAGTAATCATATAAATTAAAGAATATAATATTCACTAATTCGAATTAACATGTACGAAAGACACATATGACCCTATTTTCTAAAATGTAAGAAATCAAAGTATCTTGGCCCTCTTTCATGAGCAGATCCAGAAGTAGTTTGATTAGAAAAAGATTTACCATTGATTCGTCTGGTGTCTAAATATATGATTAGAAAAAGATTCTGGTAAATCATTTACTACTTTAAACTAGATTGAAAATTTAGAATGTTAAAAAATTTATAGATCCAAATATGTTCATCCATAAATATTACCTGAAACGGAGATAAAAATTGATGAAGAAGACAGTCGGAGGGTGAAACAGAGGAATCTTCACCTGTAGGCGCTGGTTACCCAAAAATGGCCGGAATAAGGGTTGGTTCTCGACAAGAGTTGGGTAAATCAGTTGCAGAGAGCATTAGTTGGAGAGAGCATTCGATTCAAAGCAAATGAAGGTAAAATAGAGGGGCCTTCACCAGTAGGAACTGATGCTCGCCGGATGCTCGCCGGAATCCGAAATCTCGTCGGCACCGGCTACCCGAATCGTTGGAATAAGGCTTGCGGCGGCTTCTTCTCTTGGACGTTACACACAGATTTGGGAGAGTTGGGTGATTTGGGGAAGTCGGGTTTTTTTTTGAAAATGAGAAGACGGGGGTTGAAACGGCTCGCTAACGGGAGAAGTTTAACGGAGAGTTTGGCGCCCAAAGTTTGGGACACGCGTCGGACGCTCGTTATAACCGGTTCTGCCAGGGCCGGTTATAACTGGAGAGGATCACCTGCCAAAATTTATGAATTGCCAATACAGGGTGGATTTCTACATCAGTAGGCAATTTCTTTATGAAGAATTTCCTGAATTATGTAATTTTTATTTTTTTAATAATCAAAATACTGTTTCGCCACAACCCAATTAGTATTAAATCCTGAGAAGAGGACCCAGGGTTCTTTTAACTCTTCTTAAACCATGGTTAAACTTAATTAAATTAAAAATAATAATTTTGTTTTTTAGTTTTTCTAAAACTCATGGTTAGATTGTTTTACCCTTGGGGGTGAGTGAATCCTAACTACAGGTGATGGGTGGTAAAAAGGGGTTGTGGACCAATGAAAAAAAAAAAAAATCACGGGTCCGCTTCTAAGCTAACCCTGGTGTCCGTTTTCCATTTCCCATTAGTATTTGATAGCAGTGGTTAGTGAGCCTGAGTGCCTTACCTAAAATGAGGCTAAACAGTGGCTTATCATTGAACCATGAACACCCTACGTGGGGTGAATATACCCTCTAAGACAAGCCAGCTGGTGTAAGGAAGCAAATCGTTAGTGACCCCAAAAAAAAAAAAAAAAAAAAAAAGTTTAATTCGTTGTGTTCCTCGGATTCTTCATAGCCTGGGTTTTGATGGCCAGAATCTCTTGTAGAACTATTTTCAGTTTTTAAATCCGTACAGCACATTTGATCCCAGCCTTCCAACACTTGTGGCCATAGGGAAGAACCCAGACGATTTGCTTTTATGGTGTAACCATGTAATTTTCTTGTGACCATTTAAAAACAATCAATTAATTCTATTTTTTTTTCATAAGGACCGAGAACCCTACATCACTTATACGTCCATCAACTCTGCTATAAATATTCTTATTCTCTCCTCAAATTTCTCCACTTTAAACCTTACACTGTCCATACAGCTTTACCAAGAAGCCATTTTTTTCACTATTATTGAAGCTTTGAGCTCTGCAGATCTGTGACAATGGCGGACGAGGTAGTTCTCTTGGATTTCTGGCCTAGCCCATTTGGGATGAGGGTGAGAGTCGCCTTGGCATTAAAGGGGATCAAATACGAGAGCAAGGAAGAGGACTTGTGGGATAAGAGCCCTCTGCTTCTGAAGATGAACCCTGTTCATAAGATGATCCCAGTTCTGATTCATAATGGAAAACCCATTTCGGAATCTCTGATCATTGTTCAGTATATAGACGAGGTTTGGAAGGATGAATCTCCTTTATTGCCCTCTGATCCTTACCAGCGAGCACAAGCCATGTTCTGGGCTGATTTCGTCGACAAAAAGGCTAGTTTTTCTGCTCTTTCTTTCCTTTTTTTTGTGCTTGATTTTGATTATATTTCCTTTAACTGAGATTTCTTTTATTTTTGCTAATTTTTTTTTTGTTCTTCCTAGTTTTATCAGCACCGTTTGATGGAAATCTGCTAGACTGTACTTAAGAAAAGAATTAATATTTTTTTTCTAAAAAAGGATTTTTCCCTAAATACACCTGGGGTATCTTGAGACCCCCAAAATACACCTCACTTTTAAAATCTTCCCTTAATACACCTGAAAGTTATTTTGAAACCATTTTACCCTTAAATAAAAATAAAAGGTAAAATAAACTCATGAGTCTCAGAGTTTCTCTTCTCCTCACCGTAATCTTTCTTCTTCTTCACCATTTTTCCCACCGGCTCCCTCCGTCTCACGCTGTTGGTTCCCGCCATTGTTTCGCCATTAGATCCCGTGATTGTCAATACTCTCACAATCTCTCCTCTCTATTTTCTGCAAGATGAAAGTTAGGGTTTATTTTTTCCTCTATCCAATTTCTTTCTATCATTTACTCTCATATTTTCATGTCATTTTTTATTTAATAGAAGATTTTTTAAAGTAAAATGGAGGATCCATGGAAGGATCCTCCATCTTGAATGGTTCGAAGTCAAGAGTGAATGATTCGAAGTCGAGAGGTTGAAGAAAATCAGATTTCTGATTTTCGCGATCATTTATAGAAACTCACGATCAAGATATAATTATCGCGATCAGATCAAAATATTCGCGATCAATCTTTATTCTTGCTAGTTAACGGTCAGTTGATCGTGACAAGTTAGCGTCCAACCATTACTATTGATTGATCGCGAATATTTTACGGTTGATCGTGATTTGTTTACCATTTTGCGATTAAAATTTTCCACCAATTCGCGATTGATCGTGACATTTTCAAACAATTCAAGATTGATTGCACTCTAATTAACGATCTTAAAAACAGAAGATTAATTGTAGAAACAAATTAAGTGTCCTAACGTCTATATTTTTTATTTTATCCTTATTATATGTTTATTATGCAAAAATGTTCTCATATTTACAGGTAATGACCATTAAATCTATTATTTGCTTTTATGATGGTGACTGTGACTCCCAGCCTATTTTCATGAGCTTAAAAGGATGAACTCGGGAACTGTGACTGTCATGCATGTAGACCCAGAAACAAACAGGTTTGAGAGGTGTTTTGTTGCACTTAGACAATGTATCAGAAACTTCAAGTCTTTAGTGAAGAGAGTACATTGTTGATAGGACACACCTTAAGGGCAAGTACAAGGGTATACTCTTTGTGGCTACAAATTGGATGGAGACAACCTATATTTAACAATCATGTCCATCCTAATTAACGATCAAGTGAAAAAAATCACGATAAAAAAAACAGATCGCGATTGAAACTCGGCAATTGAAACATGTATTTAACGATCATGTCCACCCTAATTAACGATCCAGTGACAAAAATCACGGTAAAAAAAAAAAAACAGACCGTGATTGAAACTCGGCAATTGAAACATGTATTTAACGATCACGTCCATCCTAATTAACAATCCAGTGACAAAAATCACGGTCAGAAAAACAGACCGCGATTAAAACTTTGATTTAAACTTGTATTTAACGATCAATCAATTATAATTAACGATCAAACGAAAAGAATCATGGTAAAAAAAAAAACAGACAATGACAAAATTTTCCCATTATTTTAAACATCTACAAATATGCATAAATACAATCATTCATGCTCATCCATGATAACTACTCCCCTCTACCAATAATATTGACTGTCCCGTTGCTTGATGTGTTTCCGGCATCGCTTTGGGTGCTCTTCTGTGACAACCACTCCCACCTACCAATACTATTGAGGACGACCTCGCTGCTTGATGTGCTTCAAAAAGTCAAATGTAATTGTCTTCTTGAAATTTGTAGACTTTTTTCTGAAAGTTAACATACAAAATGCAAGTCATAACTAAAAAGAATATGGATGATAAATATAAACACATGTATCTTAACTTACCATATCAAAATCCACGGGAAGGTTGCTACATAAGAGATCAATGTACTTTATGACAAAGATTTCACAGTCATGGCTAAACAATAAAGCAAGATTGACTAAAATAAATCAAAATTTATTTTAAATTAAATGGAAACATATTCAAGTCAAATAAAACCTCCAAAAATTTTCAAATTTAACACCAAGAAGAGATCGTTTATTCTTAAAGAAAAATAACGATCTAAACTAGTTTTTTCTTAAAGTCACGACCAATTGCGAATTTGTGGAAAACTTCAATCGCGAAATGGTAAATAAATCACGATTAACCGTAAAATATTCGTGATCAATCAATGATAATAGGTGGACGCTAACTTTTCACGATCGACTGACCACTAACTAGTCATAATAAAGATTGATCGCGAATATTTTGATCCGATCATGATAATTATGTATTGATCTTGAGTTTCTATAAATGATTGCAAAAATCATGAATCCGGTCTTCTTCAACCTCACAACTTCAGATAATTCAAAATAGAGGATCCCTCCATGGATCTTCCATTTTACTCTAAAAAATCTTCTATTAGATTAAAAAAAACGAAATGATAATAGGAGAATGAATGATAGAAAGAAATTAGATGGATGAAAAGAGAATAAACTCTAACTATCATCTTACAGAAAATGGAGATGAGGGATGGTGAGAGCACTAACCACCACTGGAACTTTTTAAAAGTGGGGTGTATTTTGGGGGTCTCAAGAAACCCCAGGTGTATTTAGGGAAAAATCCCTTTCTAAAAACTAAAGATGGGTGGGTGACCCTAGGGATTGGCGAATCTTAACCAGAGTTAAGGGTGTCAAAAGCAGGGGCGGAGCCAGGAATTTTTCCATTTTGCCGGGGGGGGGCAAAATACATATAAAAAAAAATTTTGATTTGAGGGTATGGAATTTGGGGGTTCGGGGCAAAGCCCCTAGTAAATTTTTTTTTAGGGTAGTTTTTTTATTTTGAGATTTTTTTTTTTTTTCCGGTAATGCCTTTAAAGCCGCCACGTGTCCCTATTAATACCCCCTCACCTACCTATCCTGTTTTTAAAAAAATATCAAATTTATTTTCAAACACTAATTTAAATTTCACTAACTCCTAAGGTTCAAATTATTTAAATATTTTTTTTCTAAAAACCAAGGATAAGTAGGTGAATCTTGAGATTGTATGAATTTTAACCATAGTTAAAGGTGTCAATAGGGACATGTGGCAATCTCAAGGGCATAAGAGGGCTCCATTGGGGGGTCCACCATATATATGACAAAAAAATTAGGGGGGCCACTATATTATATAAGACCAAAAAAATTGGGGAAGGGCAAGTATACAAAAATAAATAAAAAATTTAATTGAGGAGCCCACTATTCATACTACACTACTAAGGATTTACAAAAAATTTGGGGGGGGGGGGGGGGGGGGGGCATGGCCACCCCCGGCTCCGCCCCTGGTCAAAAGGGACACATGCCGACCTCTACTGTAATAACCGGATTTGCTAAATCCAGTTATCAAGGTAAAGGTAGAGGATTTGGTTTCTTTTGAGAATTAAAAATAATAATAATAATTGTTGATAGTAATATCATTATTTTATATTTATAATTACAAAATTACCCCTACCTCAATGCATTTTTTTGGATGCTCCGGTTACCTCTTCAACCTGCGCTCCTGTTAGTTAATCTGATAATCTCGCTCCCGTTAGTTAATCTCTTGATAGAAATACCCTTCTTCTTTTATATTTGTAATTTCCCAAGAGTTTAAATATGAGTTGGCTCATCCTTCCCATTACAATTGATTTTTTTTTTGTAAACTCAATTATACCACAAGGCAATGAGTGAAGCCAAAGACAAGGGAATACTCACACCACCCAAGCAAACTCACACACACACCACATGCAAACTCTCTCTCACACACACACACACCACACACATGCAGCCCATGTAAGCTTCACCCTAGAGCTCCTCAAAACGGGTACCAACCGTTTGAGGCGCCAAGGAACTTATATGGGACAACATGCTCGGGTAGGTACCCGATGTGGGACTAAACACTCACCCTAAAGGGTTATGGTTTTTTTTGGTAAACTCAATTACAATTGATGACAGTTTTATAATTAGAGAGAAATCATGCAACAAAATGACTGCTCTTTTCTTGTAATTATAGAACTTCCACTGAGCTTTGCATTGGAATAGGGAGTTCTGTCAAACACTTTGACTCCAGCTCATGACTCATTTCCAAATTATCTGTCATTAGACGTATTTTGGGTTGCTCCGGTTATCTCTTCACCGGACGATCTTGTTCATAGTTAATATCAATTTACAAATTAGCGGGATTACCCAATAAGCCTACTACCATTATTGGTCTAGAATTCAAACCGCATAACAAAAATTCCTAGATTAGTAGGCTCTATTATTAGATCAACCCAAAATAAGCATTTCGAAAAGAATTGGAAGCTCAAAAACGAATGGTCAAAAGAATTGATGATCCATGCTTAGTCTCCAATCTTTGCCTAGTCTTAGAACCTGCACTGTAGATAAGGGAGCAAGCACCTCTTTCTGCTCTCCCTTTCCAGATGTAGGTCTTCCTGGAAGTGAGAACTAAACTGCCCAACTTATAACCCGATCACTCCCGGTCTTCATCCTAGACGCCACTGGGACTATTCATCTATATATGGATCACTCTAGAGAAATATGTAGTTTGTACACAGCAGAAATACCCCTATATTTCCACTCAAGATCAACACCCCAGGTTGGCCGCCTGGGCTAAAGATATAGCTGCCGCCAGGACCTCCTTACTCAGCTATTATTTTGGTTGGGATCATTTTGGCCTCACTATAATAGCGACCATTTCTTATGGAAATGGGATAGAAATCAAAACATAAACATAACATTTCTTTTTTCCTCTTTCTTGGAGTCCCTCTTTAATGTTTGTATTAGTCTACATTTTTTCATTTGAGTTCTTTCATTTTGTTCTGAAATTGGAATGATTAGTCATTAGATCTTCTTTTCTGTTGTTTCTCTCAAAGAAGAAGAAACAAATCAATGTAGAGATGAATAACATTAATCATATTTCTTCTCTCCATGAAAAAAAAAAAAAAAATTTCTTTTTTTGAGAGAAACATAGTGCATGTAGATATTGATCTTGCCTTTTGAATTTCTGTAATGAGATGCAGATGTACAGTTTGGGGAGGAAAGTATGCATGAGCAAAGGAGAAGAGCAAGAAACAGCAAAGAAGGAGTTGATAGAGTGCTTGAAGGTGTTGGAAGGAGAGCTTGGAGAGAAGCCTTACTTTGGAGGTAAGAACTTGGGGTTTGTAGACGTGGCTCTTGCCCCCTTCTACTGCTGGTTTTACTCCTACGAGACTTGTGGAAATTTCAGTATAGACGCCGAGTGCCCAACGCTGATAGGCTGGGCTAAGAGGTGCTTGGAGAAGGAGAGTGTGTCTAACTCTCTTCATGACCAACACAAGATCTATGCCTTCGTTTTGGAAATCAAGAAGAGGTTTGGGACTGAGTAGAGGAGAGAAAGGAGGGGTACTTTGGAGATTATAAAATAAAAGAAGGGATTAATGTCTTTTTATTTTTCACATAATTCTTAAAATACCCCTAACACTTAAATGTGTTTGGGCATGTGTTTTGTTGCTTAGCCGTCATCTCCTAGTTATGTTTTTGTTGTAATAAAAATGAACCCAGTAGTCGTCTTCTTTCTTTTCTTATTTTTATTTCTTTCCTGTTGGAATGAGGTGCCCCCCCTTTTGTTAGGACGAAGCTGGTCTTTATTTTTTATTTTTTTTTGTCTTACCTTTTGTTGGTATATCAACGAGTATTTAGTCCTCTTGCGCTAGTGGTGGGAGTTGTGGCCTCTCTGTTGAGGGAGGTCTAGGGATCCAATCTCCCAAGGTGATGAGTCCGCTGTTGAGAATTGCCTATAATTATATTTTGTGATAAATTCTAATTTGGATGAAACTCTATTATTATGGAGTTATTAGAATTTAGTATGTCCTAATTTGTTTGAGATTAGAATTCGGGTAATATCCTAATTGATTGGTTTTGGAAAAGTCATAATTGGTGTAGAATTTAGTTTGGAAAAGTCTTAATTGGAGTGAGATTTTTTTTTTGTGGCTATAATTAGCCTAGGGTGGAGGCTTAAGGTATAACCAAGTAAGAAATAACCTTAAGAGGGAGTGAAAGCAAGATGTGAGGTATGGGTAGAGCTTCCATGGTGAGAGGAGGCGTCTCACATGTAAAACCCTCATTAGCTCTCAAGTGAGGAGAGTGTCCTCACGACTTTATCTCGGTGTGCTCTCAATATGGGAGAATACTGGTTCGGTGTGCAGCGATTCGGGTTTTGTGTTTCCTTTGTCATAAAATGATTTAGGTTTAGGTCAGTTTTAGTTGAGAGAGTGAACAAAGAATTGCGGGCTATGTGAGAGCCTTTCAAGAGTTGTGGTAGCGTATTTGAGTGTGTATATTCTTGTTTATCTTCTCTCATGTAATCTTTTCTTTAATTAGTTGAAGTATATCTGAACCGTTTCTAGTGTAGATGTAGCCCGAGAGATGGTTGAACCACGTATATCATGTGTAGTATGTGTTTGTCGTATTATCTTAAGAATACCCCATGATGGCATTGCTTCCGCCCTCAACATGAAGAGGGATCCGGATAAAAAAAATTATGCAGAAAACAGGATCCCCTAGATCTGAACGCCATAGAAAGCATAAAAAAACTATCTAAGAGTTTTAGTCATATCACCTCGGTGAATGATATTCACCGGTGAAGCTTAATCCACTCGAACCGTCAAAACTCTTTGTAGAGATTTCTCTAAAAAATACTAGAAGCTCGATGCTAGTTCTTCGCTATCCCCACGAAACTTTAGAATCTCCTTTGGAATTATAGAAGCAAGAGGAAGAAGATGGAGTAATAGTGTAGACCTTCTATCACCAAAAGTACTAAGCTTCAAAACCCTAGAATAAACAAAACCCAACTTGCACCACCTTAAAAGCTCACGAAAATCCTTAGGGGAATCCCCTAGGGCTCACGGTTTGGAGAGAGATGTGAGGGAAAGTGAAAAAATTCTGGAAAAAAGTGCTTAATGGTCTAGGGTGTTGCGGTATATATAGACTAGGATCTTATCCTAATCATATCCCAACTGCAACTTATCTAGTAGGAATTATAAATTAATAATAACTCTTACTATTAATTAATTAAACTCATACTTAATCTATAACTACTTTAGTTATAGTAATCCTACCAATTAAAGAGTCTCTATTAAAAGATGATTCCTTAATTAAAAGGGATAAGTCAACATCCGACTCAAAGAAGGAATCCTAATCAAACAAGGAAACCCTACACAAGGGTGGGTGTGAGCTTCTAGGAGGCATGAGATTTGGGGAGTTAAAACTCCTTTTTGTAATCAAATTACAAATCCATCTTAATCCTCATTGTAATCCAATCATTGGATATTAATTCCATAATTAAAGGAATTATATTTCAACAATTATTCAATTAACATAATCCTAATCCAATTAGGATTCCTCAAGTAGGCACCCCACCTTAGGGTTTAAACTCATGGGCTTTGGCCCATATTAAATGGGTTTATGGATATGGGTCAAACCCATTTCCCCTTTAATTATGTTAGTTAAATAATTACTAAAATAATCCTTAGATTTAAATTAACAATTAATTTAAACCATTGATTAACTTTTAATCTAATTAATTAAATGATTAACTTTTAATCACTTAAATAATTGATTAACTTTTAATCAATTATTGAGCTTGTATTTCTTATGTGAGCACTTTCACAAATTGCTCTAGGACATTCTTACCCTAGCTTACCCAATGTTACCTCATTGACTCTAAACAGGAATAACATCAAATTTGCAAGTGACGCGAGATATCCATGTTGCAATTGAATCTCATTGTATGAACATTAACCATTACGGATCTCGCCACATGAACTTTTAAATTCGATTTATCCTTCCAAATACATTATCCCTAATGGGCCTTTGAGATTGACATACTATCTAACCCATAGCCTATTGCAAATCATACGAGTTTCCAAGACTTATGATTAAGCCATGAGAAACAATTTCTCATGAAAAACATTTTGAGAAAATCCTTTAATAAGTATAATACATTTTAATAAAAGTATATTTCAAAACTTATTTTGTTTTCAAAATCACCTGTGCAGGATTTGAACTTAATCAACTGTCATACCCGGAACTTGGATAATCTCTCAAATTAATGAGCATGAATTTTTTGGTTGAAATTCATCATGACTCGAACAGTTTTCTGACTATCCAACTATCATTGTAATGTATTCCCTAAATGAAAAAATACATTGGTGGAATCAAAACAGTTAGATCACTGTTCAGTTATAGATGAACACATCAGATCTAAGGATCATCAAAACAGTTCAATGTGAATGAGAGACCAACTATCTGATAATATGTTTATGCAAGAGGTCTCTAATTGAATGCAATCAATTAGTGTACATTTAAGCACCCATATGCTGATGTGTAGTCTCCACTACTATAGTTCGAGATAGAACTATATCTCAACTATTGAGAACATCATAGCATTTTGGCAGCCATATAAGTGAAATGCCCAGCTTCACCCACAACTGTGACTATATAAGGTATAAGGAATCGGAAAGTTATATCTGCCTCTGATAATCCAATCATATAACTTTCCTACAATTTATCCTATGAACCTTTATTCGATATCTCATATCGTATAGATCATCTCATGGTCATGGTCAATTACCCATAATGAATACACAATAGATTAAGAAAAAAAATTTATTAATCAAATTAATAAGAATCTAACAATCTAAATGACTTTTCTGGGCATCATGTCTAACAATCTCCCACTTGCCCTAAAAGTCATTGTGCCATAGATTTCAATCTCATACTATCTAAGTGTGTTGCAAATACTTTATCTGATAATGCCTTAGTCATCGGGTCAGCAACATTATGTTGAGACCTAATCTTTGTAACATCAATGACTTGCTTCTCAATAATCTCATTAATGAAAAGATACTTCCTCTTTGTGAAAAGTAGGCACATAATCTCTAATCCCTTTCAGGTACTACATGATGTACTTCACTGCAGTCCAATTATCTCATACTTGAATTGCTTTGGAACCGACTAACAAGTCCCACTGCATGACAGATATCCGGTCTAGTACATAACATGGCATACATGAGGCTCCCAACTGCCGAAGCATAAGGACACCTCTTTAACTGCTCGATCTCATCAGCTGATGTAGGGGCCATCTTTTTAGACAAAGTGACATCATGTCTAAAAGGAATGAGTGTTGTCTTACAATCACTCATACTGTATCTAGACAATATCTTGTCTATGTAGGAAGTTTGGCTTAATCCCAACATTCAGCATTTCCTATTTCTTAGAATCTTTATTCCGAGAATATAGGATGTCTCTCCTAAATCTTTCATTGAGAAATGCTGAGAAAGCCATATCTTGACTGATGACAACATCCCTACATCATTCCCAATGAGTAGGATGTCATCTACATAAAGAATTAGGTATACTACCGCTCTCCCACTGTCCTTCTTGTAAATACAAGATTCCTCTAAATTCTTTGGAATCCAAATTCTTTGATGGAAAGATCAAATCTTTGGTTTCAGCTTCTTGAAGCTTGTTTCAAACCATATATCGACTTGTTGAGTTTGCATACTATGTTCTCTTGGTTAGGAGCAATGAAGTCCTCTGGTTGCTTCATATAGATTTCTTCATCAATCATTCCTTTAAGGAAAACAGTTTTGACATCCATTTGTTATATCTCATAGTTATGATGTGCAGCTATAGCTAGCAATATCCTAATGGATTTAAGCATAGCTACAGGTGAAAAGGTATCCTCATAATTAATTCCTTGAATTTGAGTATAACCTTTTGCAACAAGTCTAGCTTTATAAGTCTCCACATTACCATCGGCACCCTTCTTCCTTTTATAAATTCATTTGCATCCAATTGGTTTTATACCATCTGGTGGATCTACTAAAGTCTAGACATCGTTGTCATACATGGAATCTATTTAAGCATTCATGACTTTATTCCATTAAGATACATCTACATCTAATGTAGTTTCCTGATAAGTATTAGGATCTGTATCCTCGTCATCAGGAGTAACTAGATAAACTTCATTATTGTAATACTGAAGTCTATCTAGTGGTCTAGAAACTCTTTCTGACCTTCTCAATAAAACAGAATTAAGAGAAATTAAAGTGGAAGGATTAGGTTCAGGTTGGATACTGGCTGTGTCGTCTTTCATCTCATAAAATTCAACCTTCTTAAGGAGATCCATTTATTCCTCCAAGAAAGTGGCATAAAGCCTAACAACTATTGTTTGGTCTGCCTTGGAGTAGAAATAGAAACTCTTAGTTTCTTTTGGATATCCTACAAAATTCCATTTCTCTGTCCTAGATTCTAACTTAGTGGGTTCAAGTTTGCGAACATGCACAAGACAACCCCATACCCTTAGATGTTGTAAATTAGGTTTTCACCAAGTCTACAATTCATAGGGTGTAATCGGAATAGACTTAGATGGAACCCGGTTCAGAATATAAATGACAGTTTGTATAGCATATCCCTAAAGGTATGAAGGAACATCGGCATGGCTCATCATAGAGCGAACCATATCTAATAAGGTCCAATTTCTTCTTTCAGAAACTCCATTTTGTTGAGGAGAAGCAGGAATTGTCCATTGCGAGATAATCCTATTATCTCTTAAGTAATCCATAAACTCGTTGGTGAGGTATTCACCACCTCGATTTGAACGAAGTGTCTTTATGGATTTGTCAGTTCGATTCTCAACTTCTACTCTGAATTCTTTGAACTTTTCAAAGGTGTCAGATTTGTGTTATATCAAATAGACATATCCATATCTGGAATAGTCATCGGTAAATGTGACAAAATACCGGTATTGACCTCGTGCAACAATGTTAAATGAACCACATACATCACTATGTATTAGTCTTAACATTTCTTCGGCTCTTCCTACCTTTTTAGGGTAAGGCTTCTTGGTCATCTTCCCTTCAAGATAAGACTCACAAGTAGGGAGTGGTTCTACGTTGAGGAAATCAAGGGGACCATCTATTACTAACCTCTTGATCCTATTAAGATTAATGTGACCAAGTCTCTTATGCTAAAGATAAGTAGACTCAATGCAATGCCTCTTTATTCTAGACATTCTAGATGATGAGACATTTTCACTTTGCAGACATTCATTATTTACTAATGGAAATATTAAATAAAGACCATTAATGAGATTACCAGTTATCAAGACCATTCCATCTTTCTTAATTTCAACAATTGAATTAAAATTGATAGAGAATCCATAAAATAAGAGTCTAGATACTGAAATCAAATTACGACGTGCAGAAAGCACATAAAAGCAGTCTTCTAAAATTAATGTATTTCCATTAGGTAAATAAAGAGTAAACAAGCTGATTGACTTCACTGCAACATTTGTACCGGAGCCAACTTTAAGCTTCTGCTCCTGTTTGGTCGGCTTTTTGGTTTCCTTGAACCCTTGGAAAGAATTGCAAACATGTACAGTGGATCCAGAATCCACGCACCAAGAGTTAGGAGGACCGTCCAGAAAGTTAAACTCAATAGTAATAAGCACTTCAAAGCATCTCATACCTTAAGTACTTTTGCCACCCTTCTTAAGAGTTGTGAGGTAAGTCCTACAATTCCTCTTTAAGTGGCCTATTTTACCACAGTGGAAACACTTTTCATTACCTTTGTTTTCCTTGCCAGCTTTCCCTGAAGAACATTTGGCAACTTGCCTTACCCTTATTGTCTTTAAGCTTTCTTTTGCCTTTATTACCTTTTCTAAACTTGTTAGATTTCTTGGAGGTATCAGGTTTATCGACGATTAAAGTTTCACCTTTAGTTGATTTTTTGATCAAATCTTCTGCAGCCACAAGTGAGTTCATAAGCTCACTAAGTGACATTTCACTCTTGTCCATGTTATAATTTAACACAAACGAATTGAAGGATGAAGAGAGTGACTGCAAAATAGTGTCAACTTGAGTGATGGTATCCATCTCTCCACCAAGAATTTCTAGTTCATTCAATAAGCCCATCATCTTTATGATGTGCTCCCTAACAGAAGTTCCCTCAGCCATCTTGGTGTTAACAAGGGATTTCAACTTTACTTGTCGAGCTGACCTATTTTGCTCACCAAACATCTCATGAAGGTTTTTCAAAATGTCAGAAGCTTTATCCATGTGTTCATGTTGGCTTTGCAAAATGTTAGACATCGAAGCCAGTATGTAACATTTGGTCATTTGATTAGACCTCTCCCATTGCTCTAACTCAGCCTTTTGGGCCGGTGAAGTATCTGGAGGAATTTCGGGCTTAGGTGTCTTAAGACATAGGTCAAGGTTATCCACGACAAATACAATTCTAATATTTCTTTTCCAGTCTATATAGTTAGTTTCAACTAACTTTTCATCACGAAGAATTTTAGTCAATGAGTGTAGGCTTGCCATGATCTAATCAAATGACAAATAAGATAGTATTAGGAATCTATTGTATTCATTAATAACAATTAGATTATGGGTCTATTTCTAATGGTATTGCCAATTTGGGAAGAATCAATTGACATCGAAAACCTAGACACTGGCTTATGTAATCCTGCCTTTGGGCACATCATCACATTTTCTTGAATATGCAGTTAGATACTATCTTTTCCAATTTCACAGATCTCATCTTGTGAATTTTGGAGTATTCGATCTACTGTCTGATCTATGAGGGATGTTATACTCACGTTTTAGCGTTATTGTATAATATCTCTTATTCATGTGCCCACCTACCATGAACCTAATAAACACCTAATGAAAGCTCACGCTTTGACGTTATTACTCCCACTATTTGCTTATTCAGTTTCCACCATGTTCACACGTAGGTGAGAGGGATTGGGCCGACTTTGGCCTGTCAGCTTACTCACACTCCCCACTATAGGATCACATAGTATATGGCAGAAGATCATAATACTTAGGGACTTGTCCCCAGTCTTATATACACATGATATATCAAGGGCAATTATTTCAACAGAATAATTAAACATATAAACAGATATCATCTCATGATAAAATAAACAACTATCATCTCATGATAATAAAAACAATAATATACGAGATTAATCGCTATGGGTTAATAAATTAAAATGCATGGATGTAAGAGAATGAGATAAGAATAAAGGCAGCTCGCAAACTCTTTCGCGATCCCTTCCTTTATCATCTTATTGAGATCACATCGCAACATCCTCCTTAACAGCATCACCACTAATGCATTAAATATAATTTAAATGGCATTAGGAAAACTAGTATTCCATTCGTCATTTGTAGGGAAACAGAATGAATCTGCCCTTTACAGATTGCCAAAAATTACTACATATTAACCTCTAATATGAATGCATGAATGATAAATAATTCATCATAAAATATGACCTATAACTATAATCTCATATAAAATAGATGCTACATGGTGATGGAGTACTTTTTCTTATTTTAAAAGGATTAAAAATTGATAACAATTATCAATTCGCTCGATAAAAATCTATATCTTATATAGATCTAACCACGGAAAAAATAAAATAATTATATTTTCCATAAAACAATTTTCATAAAATTATTTTTAAAATATAAGATATAATTTTTTTTAAATCTCTACAAAATTTTATTTCTTTCCCGAATGCAAGATCCTTTCTTGAATGCAAGATCCTTTCATATAGATTAGTTCTACTATTATCCGAGATTGGTTATACTATTATCCAGGATTAAAATAAAAAATAAGAGTATCGAAAATCCTAAATATGATCACATCATAAATTAGGGTTTTATAATTTTTCGAATAAAATCTATTTATGGGAAAAATCATTTATTAAATATTTTAAACAATTAATAAATATATATTAAATGATCAAATCATTTAAAAGGAATTTCAAAATAAACTATTTATTTTAAATTTAATTATGTCATATACAATACTAGTTTTTAAAATTTATTTAATTATAAAATCTCATTCAATAATATAATAAATATTTATTTATTCATCTCATGAACAAATAAAATAAGAAAAACTACGAGCAAAATTAAATAGATCTAAGCTTAATTCATCTCATGAATTAAATCATCTTATCAAAATAAACAAAAAAATACTCCTAACCATGAGCTCTGATACCACTTGATAGGGGGATCCGGATAAAAAAATTTATGCGGAAAACAGGATCCCCTAATTCTTAACATCATAGAAAGTATCAAAAACTATCTAAGATTTTTAGTCATATCATCTCGGTGAATGATGTTCACCGGTGAAGCTTAATCCACTTGAACCGTCAGAACTCTTTGTAGAGATTTCTCCAAAAAATACCAGAAGCTCGATCCTTGTTCTTCACTATCCCCACGAAGCTTTAGAATCTCCTTTGGAATTATAGAAGGAAGAGGAAGAAGATAGAGTAATGGTGTAGACCTTCTATCACCAAAAGTACTAAGCTTCAAAACCCTAGAATAAACAAAACCCAACTTGCACCACCTTAGAAGCTCACGAAAATCCCTAGGGGCATCCCTTAGGGCTCACGGTTTGGAGAGAGATGTGAGGGAGAGTGAAAAAATTATGGAAAAAAGTGCTTAATGGTCTAGGGTGTTGGGGTATATATAGACTAGGATCCTGTCCTAATCCTATCTCAACTGCAACTTATTTAGTAGGAATTAGTAATTAATAATAACTCTTACTATTAATTAATTAAACTCCTACTTAATCTATAACTAATTTAGTTATAGTAATCGTACTAATTAAAGAGTCCCTATTAAAAGAGGATTCCTTAATTAAAAGGGATAAGTCAACGTCCAACTCAAAAAAAGAATTCTAGTCAAACTAGGAAACCCTACACAAGGATAAGTGTGAGCTTCTAGGTGGCATGAGATTTGGGGAGTTAAAACTCCTTTTTGTAATCCAATTACAAATCCATCTTAATCCTCATTGTAATCCAACCATTGAATATTAATTCCATAATTAAAGGAATTATATTTCAACAATTATTCAATTAATATAATCCTAATCCAATTAGGATTCCTTAAGTGGGCACCCCACCTTAAGGTTTAAACTCATGGGCTTTGGCTCATATTAAAGGTCCATATTAAATGAGTTTATGGATATGGGTCAAACCCATTTCTCCTTTAATTATGTTAATTAAATAATT
Organism: Tetracentron sinense; assembly: GCA_015143295.1. Taxonomy (NCBI): domain Eukaryota; kingdom Viridiplantae; phylum Streptophyta; class Magnoliopsida; order Trochodendrales; family Trochodendraceae; genus Tetracentron; species Tetracentron sinense. The sequence goes on from CM026567.1 coordinate 19,366,740, forward strand.
ACTAAAATAATCCCTAGATTTAAATTAACAATTAATTTAAACCATAGATTAACTTTTAATCTATTTAATTAAATTATTAACTTTTAATCACTTAAATAATTGATTAACTTTTAATCAATTATTGAGCTTGTATTTCTTATGTAAGCACCTCCACAGATTGCTCTGGGACATTTTTACTCTGGCTTACCCAATGTTACCCCATTGACCCTAAATAGGAATAACATCGGAATTGCAAGTGACGTGAGATATCCATGTTGCAATTAAATCTCAGTGTATGAACACCAACCATTACGGATCCCGTCACATGAACTTTTAAATTCGATTTATCATTCCAAATACATTATCTCTAATGAGCCTTCGAGATTGACATACTATCTAATAGCCCATTGCAAATCATTCGGGTTTCTAAGACTTATGATTAAACCATGCGAAACAATTTCTCATGAAAAACATTTTAAGAAAATCATTTAATAAGTATAATACATTTTAATAAAAGTATATTTCAAAACTTATTTTGTTTTTAAAATCACCTGCGCAGGATTTGAACTTAATCAACTGTCTTACCCGGAACTTGGATAATCTCTCAAATTAATGAGTATGAATTTCTTGTTTGAAATTCATCATGACTCGAACAACTTTCTGACTATTCAACTGTCACTGTATTGTATTCCCTAAGTTAGAAAATACATTGTTGGAATTAAAACAGTTAGATCACTGCTCAGTCATAGATGAACACATCAGATCTAAAGATCATTGAAACAATTTAATGTGAATAAGAGACCAACTATCTGATAGTATGTTTATGTAAAAGGTCTCTCATTGAATGTAATCAGTCAGTGTATATTTAAGCACTCATATGTTGATGTGTAGTTTCCACTACAATAATTCGAGATAAAACTACATCTCAACTATTGAGAACATTTTAGCATTCTGGCAGCCATGCATATAAGTAAAGTGACCAGCTTCACCCACAGCTGTGACTATATAAGGTATAAGGAACCGGAAAGTTATATCTGCCTGTGATAATCCAATCACATAACTTTCCTATAATATATCCTATGGACTTTTATCGATATCTCATATCGTATAGATCATCTCATGATCATGCTCAATTACCCATAATGAATACACAATAGATTAAGAAGAAGTCTTTATTAATCAAATTAATAAGAATTTAACAATCTAAATGACTTTTCTGGGCATCATGTCTAGCACAACACCCACAAGAGCTTCAATCTCCCAAGATAACTACTAATCATTGTTCTAACTACCAACCGTAGTTACATGATACCCTCAACAAAACTTTTTAAAAAAAAGTTGTTAGCATAGTTAAGTAACGTGGCATAAGACAAAAATTTGGTGCAAGAATCATTGAGTATAATTCAAAAACATTTATTTAATAATTTATTTATTTATTGTCTTTTATTTTGTTAGTACATCAATATTTATTAGCTGGGTTAGTAGCTAGTTGTGCCTTGTGAGCATAGTTAATAATTTTGCTCGGCAAGCATTTGGTACAATAATCAGAGTTTAATTCAGAATAGTTTTATATATCTTTACTATTATAATGCGAGAGCATTGCGTAGTTGAATTTTCCGAAATTTTCGAACTATCCTTATAAAAAAAAAAAAACATTATTTAATGTTTTACTTTAATTCCCAAACTACCCTTGCCTTTAATTTAATGTTTTACTTTAATTCCTAAACTACCCCTGCCATCTATCTATTTAGAATCACAACCAATCGCGATTGACTTCGGGGAGACTTCAATCACACCCGTGGGTTAACACGTGCCCCTTTTAATTCCTATTAACTGTGGTTAATTCCTTCCCCTCGCTCTCACGTGCACTGCTCGTGTCACTAGCGTGTTCAATCGGGTGTCGTTAACTCCTTTTCCTAGCTCCCACGTGCATCGCACATGCCACCCGCTAGTATATATAAAGAGAGAGAGAGAGAGAGAGAGGGTGACTATTCATCCAGGCTGATTATACCTTATAATCAGCTCATATATATATATACATATAGTATTGTTTTGATTTGATATTGGATTGGTTGAGATCCAATTAACTGGTTTTTGCTGGATCTTTTTTAGTATGTGCTGGAGCTCACTTTTCGCTCAACCGTGAAGCATAATGAGTACAGAGAATATACCTTGTCTTATGTCGTGGGTATTGAAGAAATTTTATTAAGAGTGATGGACGGTTGTGGGGATGTGATGTGGAGAAGTAAAAAATGGCAATGATGATGATGAGAAGAGCACAACACATAAGATTGATCCAAAGGCATTGGAAGAGTCGGCGATGATATTAGCCTCTTCAATGCCGGAGTCAATGATGGGGATTGAGAATGGAGGAAGAGCAGGGAAGTGCTTGATGGATAGAAGGAGATCAAATTTGAATCCTCTTCCACATCCCAATACCCATGATCAGGCCGGTATACAATTAGTTTGGGCAGGAGATCTTGTCTCTAGGGTTTTTATTTTTGAAGAGGGGGCATTTACGAAATTGTTTAATTTTGTAGAAGATGTCACCTCAACAACATCTGAAATTATCGATTTTTTTTAAACAATAGATTAGGTATAGAAATTGAGAATAAGAAGTATCTCTCGTATATTTATATTAAATACCTAATCTGCATTAAACTCAATGATTCTTGTACCAGATTTTTGTCATGCCAAATTTTTAACTGTGCTCACACCTAGCTACTACCGGCTAATAGATGTTGACGTACTAGCCAAAGAAAAGACTATAAATAAATAAATTATTAAATAACTTTTTTTTGAAATCCTTTTGTGTTTTTTTTTTTTTTGGGTAGATCTACGTTCATTAGCTAGCTATGTCCGAGGTTAAAGGGTTAGGCGGGTAGAAACTATGCCCACAAATAGCTACTTTTATTTGAAAGGAAAATGCTAGTAAGACCGCAAATGGTCGAGACCATACAGAGACTATGCATGTGATGCACATATCTCAAATTTTTAAAAATGGATTTAATGAAATTTTGCGATCCATGCACTACAAGCACAGTCTCGATGTGATCCCGGCCCTTTGCGGTCTCAGTAGCAAAGTCCTTTTTGAAATCTACTCCATGATTCTCGTACCAAATTTTTACTAACTATGCTCACAAATAGCTACTTTTTTTGTTTTTGGTCATATGCTGCGTTACTGACTATGCTCACAACTAGCAATATTTTTTTTTAAATTTTATTTATTTATTGAGGGTATCATTTAACTACATTTAATGGTTAGAACAATGGCTTAGTGTTTAGCTTGTGAGATTGGAGCTCTTGTGGATTCGGTCACCCTTGGGATTCAGCAGAGAGGCCACACCCCTTCACTGGCTCAAGAGGACTAATAGTCGTTAATATACCAACATAACCAACAAAAGGTAAGGCAAAATAAAAATAAAAAACAAAGACCAGCTTCATCCTAACCGAAAAGTTAAAAAACGAAAGAAAAAAAGCACCTCTTTCCAAGAAAAGAAAGAAGACCACAGCCGGGTTCATTTTTATTACAACAAAAACATAACTAAGAGACGGCTAAGCAACCAAACACATGCCCAAACACATTTAAGTGTTACGGGTATTTTGATAATGACTTAAAACCCTACTTTTATTTTATAATCTCCAAAGTACCCCTCCTTTCTCTCCTCTACTCAATCCCAAACCTCTTCTTGAGTTCCAAAACGAAGCCATAGATCTTGTGTTGGTCATGAAGAGAGTTGGACACACTCTCCTTCTCCATGCACCTCTTAGCCCAGCCTATCAGCGTCGGGCACTCGGCCTCTATACTGAAATTCCCACAGGTCTCGAAGGCGTAAAACCAGCAGTAGAAGGGGACAAGAGCCACGTCTACAAACCCTATGTTCTGACCCCCAAAGTAAGGCTTGTCTCCAAGCTCTCCTTCCAACAGCTTCAAGCACTCAATGAACTCTTTCTTTGCTGTTTCTTGTTCTTCCCCTTTGGTCATCCATACTTTCGTCCCCACGCTGTATATCTGCATTTCATTGCATAATTTCAAAAGGCAAGATCAATATCTACATATGCTATGTATCTCTCATATGATTTTTCTTCATGGAGAGAAGAAATATGATTCATATGCTATACATCTCTACATTAATTTTGTGTCTTCTTCTTTGAGAGTAACACCAAGAAAAGAAGATCTAATGACTAATCATTCCAATTTCAGAACAAAATGAATGAACTCAAATGAAAAGATGTAGACTAATACAAAAATTAATGAGGGAATCCAAGAATGAGGAAAAAAGAAATGTTATGTTTGTGTTTTGATTTCTGTCCCATTTCCATATGAAATGGTCGCTATTACAATGTGGTCAAAATGATCCCAACCAAAACAATAGCTGTATGAGGAGGTCCTCGGCTGCAGCTATATCCTTAGCACATATGGCCAACCTGGGGTGTTACTCTTGAGCGGAAATATAGTGGTATTTCTGCTGTGTACAAACTACATATTTTTCCGAAGAGGTCCATATATAGATGAATAGTACCTGTGGCATCTAGGATGAAGATGGGGAGTGATCAGGTAATAAGTCGGGCATAGTGTTCTCACTTGCAGGAAGACCTATATCTGGGAAAGGAGCAGCAGAAAGAGGTGCTTATCTCCCTCTCTACAGGGTTCTAAGACTAGGCAAAGATCGGAGACTAAACACGAATCATCAATTCCTTTGACCATTCGTTTTGAGCCTCCAATTCTTTTCGAAATGTTTATTTTGGGTTAAACATCCCTTTTGGGTTGATCTAAGAATAGAGCCTACTAATTTAGTTAATTTTGTTATGGGGTTTGGAATTCGATACAAAAAATGGTAGTAGGCTTATTGGGTAACTCTTCTAATTTGTAAATCAAGATTAAGTAGATCTCCGGTTGAAGAGATAACCGGAGCAACCCAAAATATGTCTAACGGCAGAGATAGTTTGGAAATGAGTATAAATATGAGCTGGAGTTAAATGCGTTTGACAGAGCTCCCCATTTCAATGCAAAGTTCAGTGGTAGTTCTATAATTACAGGGAAAAAGAGTGACCATTTTGTAACATAATGTCTCCCATAATTATAGAACTGTCATCAATTGTAATGGAAGGAATGAGACAGCTCATATTTAAATTCTTGGGAAATTACAAATATAAAAGAAGAAGGGTATTTCAAGTAAGAGATTAACTAACAAGAGCGAGATTAACTAACAGGAGCGCAGGTTGAAGAGGTAACCAGAGCATCCCAAAAACATACATTTAGTTATGAGTAGTCTTGTAATTATAAATATAAAAACAACGGTATTAATATCAATAAAATCTTTTTCTTTTTGTAATTCCCAAAATATCCCTTTCAATGCATAAGTTGGGATGCTCAAGTGATCGCTTCAACTAGAGATCGTGTTTATAGTTTATCTCCTCTATTAACTAAAACATTTTTTCCTGTAAAATCACAAAAGAGCAATAGTCCCTTCAACTAATAACTAAAGGATTAGTTTTTTTTTACCCTTTAGTTAATTTTTTTTAATCTTATTTTTCTAAAAACCAAGGGTAGAAGGGTGAACCCTAAGGGTAGATGAATCTTAACCATAGTTAAATAGGGTGAGAAGGGGACACATGGCAAGAACATGGGAGCCGAGGCCCTTCCTCGCGTCAACGACCGAAGAGGTGATTATTTTCCATCCCAAAATACCCCTCAAGCATAATTTAGGATGCTTCATGCTTGGTTCTCTCTTCAACTCCTGCTCTTAATCTCTTTGTAATCTTTATTGAGATCAACTATCAACAGGAAATTACAATACAAAGAAAGGGTATTTCTGTCAATTAAAATTTTCTCCTGTGATTCCGAAAATACCCCTATCAAAGCTGGTTAGCTCTTCGAGTTCAATCAGAGCTCCGCATCATAGTTAATCTCTTTATTTAGGGGAAGCTCTGGATCCAACACTCTCACAACAAATCACATAAATCTTTGTATTCTGTTTCATTCACTATATTTAATTTTCTTTGTTCTCACGTTTCCATTGACCTAGATCGTGCTTCTCTCAGACAGACTCTAACTACTTTTAAGTACAGTCGAGCAGATTTCCATCAAACATCTAACATAAAATCAGGGTGCAGTTAAAACTAAGAAGAAGAAAAAACAAACCTATTTGGAAAAGAACAAGAAATCTCCTCCAATGGAAATATAACCAAAATCAAGCACAAATAAAAGAAGAAAGAACAGAAAAACTAGCCTTTTTGTCTACGAAATCAGCCCAGAATCTGGCCTGTGCTCGCTGGTAAGGATCAGAGGGCAATATAGGAGATTCATCCTTCCAAACCTCGTCAATATACTGCACCATGATGAGGGATTCGCAAATGGGTTTCCCATTATGAATCAAAACTGGGATCTTCTTATGAACAGGGTTCATCTTAAGAAGAAGAGGACCCTTATCCCACAAGTTCTCCTCCTTGTACTCGTATTTGATCCCCTTTTCAGCCAAGACGATTCTCACCCTCATCCCAAATGGGCTAGGCCAGAAATCCAAGAGAACTACCTCGTCCGCCATTGTCACAGATCTGCAGAGCTCAAAGGCTTTTTTTTGTTAAAGCTGTGTGGACAGTGTATGGTTTAAGGTGGAGATATTTGAGAAGAGAATAAGAATATTTATAGCAGAGTCGGTGGAGGTATAAGCGATGTAGCGGTCTAGGTCCTTCAGAAAAAAAATGATAAAAAATATGGAAATAGTTAACGTACCCATGAATTCTCCAAACCTAAGGCACCTCATTGGTTTCTAACTCCATTTAATTGTAGTTAAACATTCATCTACGCTTAGGGTTCAGCCTTCTACCCTTGGTTTTTAGAAAAGAAAAATAAAAAAATTTAATTAAAAGGTTAAAATAAACTAACCCGAGTTAAAAGGAAGTAAAAGGAAGGCAATGTGAGAGCGAGGAGGAATAATCCCCTCCTCGGGGATGAGGAAACTATTACTCAAAAAAAAAAAAACTATATATATATATAATAAATCTCACGAGGAGACTATTCCTCAAAATCTTTACTATTATAATACGAGAGGCATGTAGATAATTTTTCCAAAGTTTCAAATTACCCTTATCTTTCCTGTAATTTGAGAGGCATGCCTAGATGATTTTTCCGAAGTTGCCAAATTACCTTTGTATAAAAACAAAACATTGATTTAATGTTTCATTTAATTTCCAAACTACCCTTGCCTTTGATTTAATGTTTTACTTTAATTCCTAAACTACCCCTTGTCATCTATTTATTTGGAATCATAGCCAATCGCGATTGACCTCGAGGAGAGTTCAATCACACCCGTAGGTAGGGATGGCAATTTGACCCGCCCTCGTAGGGGCCCCGTCCCGCTCCTGGGGGCGGTTTTTTTTCAAAAAAATCGGAGGCGGGGCGGGGATGGTATAAAAAAATAAAACCCGATTTGGGGGCGATTTTAGTATACCCCGCTCCGGTGCCTCGCCCGGCCTGCATATTTATATATATATATATATATATAAGGCAGGCGGGGTGGGGCGGGGCGGGGTTGGGGTGGCGATTTTCTAAGCGGGGTGGGGGCGGTTTAACCATATGTATGTCCTGATCAGGGGCGGGGCAGGGCGGCTTTATAATCGGGGCGGGGCTGGGGTGGTAGAAAACCGTCCCCGCCCGCCCCATTGCCATTCCTACCCGTGGGTTAACACATGCCCCTTTTAATTCCTATTAACTGTGGTTAATACGTGCCACTAGCGAGTTCAATCGAGTATCATTAACTCCTTCCCCTTGCTCTCACGTGCATCGCAGTGCCACCCGCTAATATATATATATATATAGAAGAGATGTCATTGCTTGCGTCACAGCTCAAACACATTGGTACTTAGACTCTCAAGAGGATATGTTCAACAACAAGAGGATATGTTCAAGCTTGTTGGTTTATTAAACAAATTCGAAAATCAAGTTCAAGTTTCATTTGTTTATTAAATTTTAAATAAAAGAGTTCGAGTTTTACTATCTCGTAGGTCACGAGCTGACAGTGTTAAATAAAATTTTAGTATAAGATTATACTAAAGGGTAATCTTCGTATATAAAATATATTATATACTATTATTTCTTATTAGAATATAATACATATACTTAATTTTAATATTTAAATAAAATAATTATATTTTAAATATTTTAGTAGATTAATATGTATATATAATCGAGTGGAACTTTTAACGAGTCGAGTAATGGTAGGTTCAAGTTTGGCTCGTTAATTAAAAGAGTTCAAAAATTATGTTTAAGTTTGGCTTGTTTACTAAATAAACGAATAAGTTCGAGCTTTTAACGGATTAAGCTCGAGTAGTTCGCGAGCAGGATAGTTTGTTAACCACCCCTACAGCTGTCATCCATCCAAGCATCTTATGGATTAATGATACTAATCATAGAATTAATTGATTGTTTCTAATGGTCACTAGAAGAATTACGACTTGGGATCTTCTACTTAGGATTGGTGAGGAGACCGCCAACATTCATTTGGAACACACCACAGAGGCCTCGGATTATATCTGGCGAAGCCAGAAAATGGTCTCGGGCAACCACACGATAGGCAACATGTGATGAAAAAAAGGGGAGAAGTCATTTCATTTTCTCCTAATGATTTCGACTTCTCCCCACTTGATATCTCTTCCCCTTTTTTCTCACACACTTATCACCACATGTCTCATTGTAGGTGGAGAAGTCAAAATCATGGGCCAATGATTTTGACTTCTCCACCACTTGTCCATTGACTTGTGGTTACCCGAGAGGGAGCCTTTCCGGCTTACAATCCAAGGCTCACCACAAAATCTTTTACATGACTGGCTTGTGTCAGTTCTAAAGTGTATATTCAAGGTCTAGGGTTCAATTTCCTCGATTCAAAGGCCACCATGTTTAGCCTCATTTTCAGTCAGATTCTCTAACTCACTAACCCTGTACTGGCAATTCATAAATGTTATACCTTCTTAGTGTGTTTTTATTGTGTTGAAACTTCTTTTTCACTTTTCCACAAAAGAAAGGAAAGGAGTGCATGACTGACATTGCTAACCCCCACACTCATCTCTTTAAGAAAGATTTCTTAAGGGGGCAACTCACAGTATGGAAGAGGAAATATCTATAAGTAGAAAACTTTCTCTTTAACTTTTGTTACAAGTTACATCTAACTTTATTAATTGACTCTTTAATAGTGGACATTAGGCTTGAGATTTGGATAATATCAGACGAAGTGGGATCTGTTAGTTATGGTTTCCTTTTTGAAACCGTTTCATTGTGAAACAGTGTGGCCTATATTGCCACATCACCTATTTATTTTGGTTAACCCTAATGATACCCCTTAGAGTTATCAAGTGGCAACCTTTCAGAAAATAACTACCCTCTTTGATGGAAAGATGGTATAAAAGGGGTTTATGAGAGAAGGTCCCTAATCTAACAAGAAAGCTTTCAAAGTTGCCTGTGTATCCATCTATCCAAGCATTGAGTCTTGTTTAGATTAGAAGATCTCTCTCTAATCAATTACTATTCCGCATTCAAGAAAAGAGGGCGATCACAAAGGATATAGGCGACATCAAATCTAATCACCATGACCGGAGGTAAGATCCTTGACATTATTTTTCTTGCTTACATGTGGTATCAGACCATCCTTTGGATTGTGGTGTTTGATTTACTTTTGCCGTAACCAGTTTAGCGGATGCATACATGTTTTTGTTTCTGTCGTCCCTGAATTTTGCGGAACCAGAGACTCTGGTTCTCTGTCATTCTCATGAAATATTTACTTGGATAAAGTATAAGAGAGAGAGAGGGTTCTCTCGTTGGATTAAATTAAACATAGACAATATATATATATTTACCTTTTGTCCTGATGTGATGGTGTACCTTGTGATTGTCAAAATATCAACCACTTGAATAATTGCTACAGTAGAGGCTGTTGGGAAGTAATCTATAACAATAAATGCTACCCATACGGATGCCTCAACCCAAATTCTGTGAAATCAAAATTCCAGATGGTAGACAGAGGTCATACACTCTCCATAAGGCGAAACCCGAAGACCCTATTTGCATGTAATGAAAGGGTATATGCACATTTATAGATAAACTTAATGAAATTAAAAGTCCTTTAACACACATGATGTTTCACCCTAGGAACTGGGCTTACGGGTTTATGTGATAAACTAGTGGACTTAGTTAATTTGCATGTAAAATTTGTGATAAATTTTACTTTGGATAGCAAATTATTGATTTAGCATATATTTATCCTTGATATTGTGCATGCATTTTAGGATTAATTCATATGCTGATTTTTGATGCTATTATATGGATAATAAATTTATGACTTTTAGAATAGCCACAGCATCTTTAAGTCATATAATTTATTGTGATTTAAATTATATAGTGGATATATTTGATCACATTAGTTCAGTGGCATTAAAATATTGTGATTAACTCATTAATAATGATATCTAGGCACCACAGGGAAGATTCATACTTTATGAATTAATTAGAATGAGGAAATAAATTAGATATCAATCTAAAGATATTTTCCAAATGCCCACAGGTAATGGTATATCTCTACATTGATGTCATAAATCTATTAGCCCCATTATAAAGTAATTGAGCAAATCAATAGCGTATTACAACCTTTGCCCACAGGATGGTTACAATGATGCACTGTTTTGCTATCAGAATTATGAGCATGGGTTTATATTCTGAATTATAGATTTGCATTCATAGCATTTAGTAAATATGTTTGTTTAAATTTTGCAGCTATTCCATCTGCTCTTATGTCTAATGAATCATCTCGTGTCCCAATGTTGACTGGTGAAAATTTCTTGGATTGGAAGGAGAAAATTCTTCTTACATTAGGGTGCATGGATTTAGATATGGCACTCCATATGGATGAACCACCCATGCCTACGGAATCAAGTACAGCTGCTGAAAAGGGATCATATGAGCGGTGGGAGCGATCTAATCGCTTAAGTTTAATGCTTATTAAGTCTCATGTTGGAAAAGGTATTCGGGGTTCGATCCCAGAATGCACCAAGGCAAAAGAATTCATTAATGCTGTTGAACAACAGTATGTGACTTCTGAAAAGGCACTAGCCAGCACCCTAATGAACAAACTATCATCCATGAAGTTTATCAGTAACAAAAGTGTGCGTGAACACATTATGGAAATGAGGGATATAGCGGCTCAGTTGAAATCTCTAGAGGTTACATTCTCAGAGTCATTTCTTGTCCATTTAGTACTCGACTCCCTGCCTACAGAATATGGGCCATTCAAGATTTCCTATAATACACATAAAGTAAAATGGTCAATTAATGAACTACTGACCATGTGTGTTCAAGAAGAAGGGAGATTGAAGCAGGAGAAACTAGAAAGTGCTCATCTAGCAACTCATGAAAGTGGACATGCAAGAAAGGGGAAACGTGCTCATTTTAAGAAGAAGTATAAGAAGGAGTCAAACAGTCAAGTTGATCATAAGGACAAATGCTTCTTCTGCAAGAAGAAAGGACACATAAAGAAAGAATGCCCCAAATATAAAGCTTGGCTCGAGAAGAAAGGTAATCTGATCTCCTTAGTGTGTTATGAATCTAATATGGTTGATATTTCTCATAATACTTGGTGGATTGACTCTGGCTCTACAATTCATATTACCAATACCATGCAGGGTTTGCTCAACCAAAGGAAACCAACAAAGGCTGAATGCTTTATCTATTCCGGAAACAAGATAAGCTCGCATGTGGAATTAGTTGGGATCTTTAGACTTGTCTTAAAATCCGGTTTTGTCTTAGACCTTGAAAGAACCTTTTATATTCCATCCTTTTCTAAGAACCTCATTTCAGTTTCTAGACTTGTCCCTTATGGTTTTAGTTTTAACTTTATTGGTTCTAACCTTAGTTTGATTAAAGACTTAGTTGTAGTTGGTACTGGAACCCTTATTGATGGTCTATATAGACTTAATTTAGACTCTACTTTTGATTGCACCCTTTTAACCTTGCATGGGAATGTTGGTATTAAGCGTGGCATTGTAAATGAGAAATCCTCCATGCTTTGGCATAGGAGATTAGGACATATCTCCATAGAGAGAATCAGAAGATTAATAAATGATGGAGTCCTTGAGACTCTTATTTTTCTGATTTTGGTATTTGTGTGGACTGCATAAAGGGTAAGCAGACCAACAAAACCAAGAAAGGTGCCAGGCGGAGTTCAGAAACATTAGAAATCATACACACTGACATATGTGGACCATTTCCAACTCCATGTTTAAATGGTCAAAGATACTTCATCTCATTTATAGATGATCGTACACGATTTATGTATCTCTATTTGCTATTTGAGAAAAGTGAGGCACTAGATGCCTTCAAAACTTTTAAAGCAGAAGTAGAGAAACAGAAAGAAAAGGTTATTAAAATCGTGCGATCGGATAGAGGTGGCGAATACTATGGTAGGTACACAGGTACAGGACAAAGACCAGGTCCATTTGCGGTTTTTCTTAAGGAACAAGGTATTGTTGCACAATACACAATGCCAGGTTCACCACAACAAAATGGTGTAGCCGAAAGAAGGAATCGTACGCAGGAACAAGGTATTGTTGCACAATACACAATGCCAGGTTCACCACAACAAAATGGTGTAGCCGAAAGAAGGAATCGTACGCTTATGGACATGGTGAGGAGTATGATTAGTAACTCCTCTCTCCCATTATCTCTATGGAGTGAGGCCTTAAAAACCGCCGTATACATCCTAAATAGGGTTCCCACCAAGGCAGTTCCTAAAACTCCTTTTGAGCTATGGAATGGTTGGAAACCAAGTTTAGGTCATGTACACATATGGGGTTGTCAAGTTGAGGTAAGGGTGTATAATCCAAAAGAGAAAAAGTTGGACTTAAAAACAGTCAGTGGCTACTTCATTGGCTATGCAGATAGGTCCAAGGGATTCAAGTTCTATTGTCCTTCACATACACCTAATATTGTTGAAGCAAGAAATGCTAGATTTCTTGAGGATAATGACATCGGTGGGAGTGAGCAACCTCGAAGCTTAAATTTTGAGGAAATACAGGTTCCAGTTACCACACCTGTAAATATGGATTTATTAACTGCACTTCAAGACAATCCACAAGATGTCATTATGGAAGAACAGTTAAATCAAGATATGCCACCCCAAGAGGACCAAGTTGTCATTGAACCTATTGTTCAAATACCACAAAATGTAGATGAACAAATAGGATTAAGAAAATCTTCAAGAATAAAGAAATCTACAATCTCTTCTGATTACGTTGTGTACCTACAAGAGTCTGACCATGACATTGGAATTAAGGAAGATCCAATTTCGTTTTCACAAGCCATGAGTGGGAAAAAATTCTAACTTATGGTATGATGCCATGTTAGGTGAGTTAGATTCAATGGCTAAAAATCATGTATGAGATTTAGTTGAATTGCCTGAAGGAGCCAAAACCATTGGCTGTAAATGGGTCTATAAAACCAAAAGAGACTCAATAGGCAATATAGAACGCTATAAAGCCCGACTTGTAGCTAAAGGATTCACTCAAAAAGAAGGTATTGATTACCATGAGACCTTCTCTCCAGTTTCTAAGAAGGACTCATTTAGGATAATCATGGCATTAGTCGCTCATTTTGATTTAGAGTTACATCAGATGGATGTGAAGACGGCCTTCCTTAATGGAGATTTAAAGGAAGAGGTATATATGAGTCAGCCTGAAGGATTTTCCTCAAATAAAGATTGTCACTTGGTTTGCAGACTTAGGAAATCCCTATATGGACTAAAACAGGCTTCACGTCAATGGTATTTCAAATTTCACGATGTCATTTCTTCATTTGGTTTTACGGAGAATGTCGTCGATCAGTGTATATACCTTAAGATTAGTGGGAGCAAATTCATTTTCTTAGTCCTCTATGTGGATGATATTCTGCTTGCTAGTAGTGATTTGGGCTTGTTACATGAGGTGAAACAGTATCTGACACAAAACTTTGATATGAAGGATATGGGTGAAGCTTCTTTTGTCATTGGCATAGAGATTCACAGAGACAGATCTCGAGGGATACTTGGATTGTCTCACAAGGCCTACATTAACAAAGTTCTAGAAAGATTTCGGATGAATGACTGTTCACCTAGTGTGGCACCTATTGTTAAGGGTGATAAATTCAGCCTCAACCAAAGTCCGAGAAATGACATAGAGCGGGAACAGATGAAAACCATTCCTTATGCATCCGTAGTAGGAAGTCTGATGTATGCTCAGGTCTGTACAAGACCAGACATCGGATTTGCAGTTGGAATGTTAGGCAGATATCAAAGTAATCCAGGTATGGATCACTGGAGAGCTGCAAAGAAAGTGATACGCTATCTGCAAGGTACAAAAGGTTACATGCTTACATATAGGCGATCGGAGCATCTAGAAGTGATCGGTTATTCAGATTCAGATTATGGAGGATGCCTTGACTTTAGAAAGTCTACATCAGGGTATCTCTTCCTACTTGCAGGAGGTGCTATTTCATGGAGAAGCGTAAAATAGACATTGACCGCTTCCTCTACTATGGAGGCAGAGTATGTAGCATGCTATGGTGCTACCTCACAGGCTTTATGGTTACGGAATTTTATCACAGGTCTTCAAGTTGTAGATTCTTTATCTAAGCCATTAACGATTTATTGTGATAATTCCGCAGCAGTTCACTTCTCTAACAACAATAAGAGTGGTAGTTCAAACAAGCACATTGACATAAAGTACCTTGTTGTTAGAGAACATGTTCGAGATCATCGGGTGACTATTGAGAAAATCAGCACTAAGTTAATGATTGCGGATCCCATGACAAAAGGGTTACCGCCCAAGTTGTATAAAGAACATGTGGAGCGTATGGGTCTTATTAACTCATTTGATGCTTGATCTGTGATGTACATCTTAGACACCATTAATTTTTATAATTGCAATTATGTTTCGATGATTTCTCGGTATAACTGTCATCATATATTTGGTATACATAAAGTTTAATGTATGACAGATTGTCTATTTAGACAATAAAGTGGACCTAGAAGGAACTTTTGGCAGTTCATTCATAAAGAATTATGTCACATAGAGTACTCATTTGGTAGAATCAATGATATTGTAATACATGGAAGGTAGTTTTCATCTATAAGATTATTTACCGCCATGATTCATACATTGTAACTATTTTTGAGTATATGGTTTCTTAATAAACTATAAGGGGTTATTTATGTCAATTTGGGCCAAGTGGGAGAATGTTAGTTATGGTTTCCTTTTTGAAACCGTTTCATTGTGAAACAGTGTGGCCCATATTGCCACATCACCCATTTATTTTGGTTAACCCTAATGATACCCCTTAGAGTCATCAAGTGGCAACCTTTCAGAAAATAACTACCCTCTTTGATGGAAAGATGGTATAAAAGGGGTTTATGAGAGAAGGTCCCTAATCTAACAAGAAAGCTTTCAAAGTTGCCAGTGTATCCATCTATCCAAGCATTGAGTCTTGTTTAGATTAGAAGATCTCTCTCTAATCAATTACTATTCCGCATTCAAGAAAAGAGAGCGATCACAAAGGATATAGGCGACATCAAATCTAATCACCATGACCGGAGGTAAGATCCTTGACATTATTTTTCTTGCTTACAGGATCCTCTCTCGGTTTTGCTGGCAACAGCAACACCTGGGGTACCAGATACCGTTTGTGCGTGCCAATCGAGTCTTCTTTCATCGGCATCGGATTACCTCTGGTGCACGCCCGAGGTTGGGCCTCGGGCTTCCACTCATCACCTGCCATGTGGTGATAAATATTTTCCTTCGTGCACATAAGGTAATCCGATGCCGATGAAAGAAGACTTGATGAACAGCTCACATCGATCCGAGTAGCATGCAAACTAAGGTCTCGGTGCACATGGGAATTTTTGGCATAGGGGTGTATTCGAGCCGGGCTTGGTCTTGCTCGGCTCGATTTGAAAATTTTTCATCCATGCTCAAGCTCGGCTAGTTTCAAATTTTTTCATCTGTGTTTGAGCTCGGCTTGGCTTGAATCTGCTTGGTTAAGCTCAAGCTTGGCTTGAGCCCGAATTGAATTAATTAAATAAAAATAATAATATTTTTATTATAAATATATAATAATTATATTATTTATATGTATAATAATTATATTACTTATATATATAATATTATTTTTATATAATATTCAAGCCGGGTTGAGCGGAACCGAGCCTCAATCGGGCCGAGCTTCGAGCCGAGCCGAGCCGAATCAAACAAGCCTTGGCTTGAGCTCGGTTTCAATACATTTTCAAACCAATAAAAAAAGCTCGACTCAGCTCGATCAAGCCTATTTTTCGAGCTCAAGCCGAGCTTTTTTGGGCCAAGTCGAGCCGAACTTCGAGCTAGCTCGGTTGGATACACCCCTGATGTGGCACCTCTTGAGTATATGTAGACAGTCTCCTCACCAATAATAACAGGAGAGAATCCCTTGTCATTTTGAAATTCAAAGGGAGTAGGAATGACACAAATTTTGACAAAATTTCTTCTTTTTTTATGATTATTTTAATTGATTAAAATATTGTTCCAAAAATTTCAAATTCTTGCAATTTCAATCAAAATAAATTAAATTTTTTATTTATGATTTGTTTTAATATATTAAGAATTTTAACTCATAGTTAAAATTTTAATAACATATAATTTAAAAAACAGCATTACATCATCAAAAATGCTAAAATTTGGCCGAAATATCGAAAGTTCATATAATATTATAATATCATGTAATTTCAAATATTAAGGATATCGATTTCGGAGGTCATAGCTGGCACCAAAATTTTGCGAAATTGAAACGATATTTCAAACCATGTAGAAACTTGTCAGAATCTCGGAATCTTACTTAGGCTAAGTAAATTGAAGGCTTTTAGTACTAGAAAGAATGTGTCAGCAATAAGAAAGACCAAAAAAAAAAAAGACTAGCTGGAATCTCATAGCGGTGAAGACAGTTGGTCCGGAAGTGCTTCCAAGTTTCTCTGTTTTTATCTAAGTAACCAGAGTAGGTGCAGGAGCGAGAGCGTCAAATTTCAATTTCGGATAGGGTTGAGAGCGCCTCCGCTCCGTAGCACCGATATATATGCATAAAATATATATTGATGTTCTTGAAAATTACTTGTAGATGTAAATATATCTTTTTTAGTTTTTTAACTCTAAGGGTGTGTTCGGTTGAGGGGAATGTAAAGGAAAGTGGGTGAAAGTGAGAGAAACTCTCACTTTCATCCTGTTCGGTTTGAGGGATTTTGAAGTAAAGTAAAATTTAAACTTTCTCAATAGTGTCTAACTTTCTCTCACTTTCACCCAAATCTTATTCCACCAAAAAGCTGGAATTGTGAAAGAAAGTATAGTAAAAGCTTCCAATTCAAATTCTACCCTTTTGTTAAACCCTATTCCTAAAGAACAAAGGGTAATTTTGAAAAAATTTATATTTTCTCCTAAACTTTTCTCTCAAACCAAACACACAAGAGAATTTATACAATTCTTTCACTTTACTTTATTTCACTTTACTTCACTTCACTTTATTTTCTCCTACCCATTTACCCCTCAACCGAACACACCTTAAGAGAAAATTGATAAAATAATTCATAATTCAAAATTTTCATTACAACAAACAAGATGACTATTGAATTATTAAATGTATCATTCTAAATTCAATTACAAGATCACTAATAATTAACAAATCTTATATAAATCTTGTACCCTATAAGGAAAAATGACAAAATACACTTCATTTCACATGAAAAATTAGGATAAAAATAGAACTTTATACAAAAACCGCACCTTTAGGTGAGAGCGAGACTTACAAAAGTTGTAATCGAACTCCCGAGGTGAAAGCGAGATTTGGGAGCGGGAGCAAGGTTTGAGAGCGGGAGTGGCTAGCAGGTTAGGAGGTTTGGGTTACTAAGGTTTTTATCTTTTGTAAAAAGAAATTAATCCGGGACACCAACAAAAGAAGCAGAAAAAAGACCAATGTTTTAATAACGGCATCGAACTGGTTGAGTGCCCGATTCAACCGGTCCTTAAAACACCACACCAAATTAAAATATCAATTCCTTGATCATGACCTAGTGTAAAGAAAAAGAGTATATACCTAGAGGGACTTATCTAGAGTCTTACAACTAACCCAAGAAGAGCTTCGAATTAGCTGTGGTGGAAGCCAGAGTTATTAAATGGAGAAAAGTCAAAATCATATGAAATAACTTCTCTCCAAATTATCGTGACGGCCATCATTTGTGCAAAAAAGAAAAGGACAAAAAGAGATATTGACAGCAACAAAATCTCACTTAATCTTATCCCGCCACGTTTTCAAAAGCAGATATTTGACCCATTTGATGACAACCATTGATGGGTCTAGTCTCTACTCTCTTAAAGTCTAGTCTCCAATAGCCATATAGATCTCCATTTTCCATTAACTCTTTGTGTTTTTTTGGGCGGTTAATTCCACCTATGTTACTCAAAAATGTCTTCAAAATGCCCCTTTAAAAAATATTTACATTCACAAGCTTTTTAAAAGTACGGATAAATAGAGACCTTTTGTGACATCCCTGTAATAGAGTTAAATTTTTTTCAATGAAATGACAATTTTACCCTAGCTTTCATTTCTTTCTGTGTACAAGTTGTTAAGCCGTGATAGTAGAACTGAAACACATCAGGGAGCATTCTTCTTCACTAATGGCCTTGAGGTGCTTGACTGGCACTGGGACCCAAATTTATTCCGCCCTTATCAACAAGAGGACATCAGATAGATTCAAATGTCGGCAATATGAATTGCTTTCGAGTTTCCCATGGGAATTGCTTTAGGAATCCAGTCACAAGTGAGATGTGTGCTGCATCCAAAGATCCAGTAGAATGATTGTTAAAATCCCGTAGAGACATCTATATCTTGATGCAGAGGGAGTGGAGGCAACAAACTCCGAGAGGGAGAACAAATGGCTGGAATAGAGCACCTTGCAAATGAGTGGGACCTGCTACATACTCTCATAAAAGAAAGGTTGAAGATGGGGGTAATATCGACATTTCAAAGAAAAGTCACAGTACTCTTATGCTATGTTTGGTTGCGGAGAAAATAGGTGAAAATATAAAAAAGAAAAGAAAATTTTATATTTCTAATACAATTCTTAGTTGTGTTTTGTCTAATTTTCTTTTCTTTTCTATATTTTCACTAATTTTCTCAGCAACCAAACATAGGGTTATGGTAAAGTAATGGGAGGTTCCTCTTCGTCAATATTTTCATAAAGTAGGTCTAAGAATGTAATTATTTTTTAAAGGGGCATTTAAAGTCATTTGTTAATAAGATAGGTTACATATGATATGTCATTTACCCTTTTTTTCATCGAAGAGAGAATGTGCAGTAAAAACTCAGCTTTGTTTTCGGTTCAATCAACATGGAAGACAAAGACATTTCGGAGCTAGAACTAGAATCAGAAAATTGAAGTCTCTAACTTATGCCTATGGGAGACAGGAGAGTGGAGAGTGAGCTTTGTTGGAACAGGCTATTAGAACCGGTCGCCAGTTCCCAGTTTAATCGAATGGTTCGTCTAGTTCTTTCAATTTCTTACGGTTTTGAATTTAGTCTGGTTTTGTAGGTTTTGAAAACCGTTCGGAGGGTCGGTTCTCAGTTTTAACGGTTCGACCTGCCGATCCAGTTCTGAACACAATAAAAAAGATTGATCATATTCCCATGCAAAATATTACAGAGAATGCCCTATTTATGAAAACGATTGAGATTGCAAACTATTTATTTAGGTCTTGATCTATTACATAGTTGGCCGCAGGGGCAGAGCCAGGATTTTTCTAGTAGTGGGGGCACTTATGATTGATTGAAAAAGTAGTAATTATCGATAGATTTGGTGGAGAAAGATCAAGGGGGTATGAAATATGCTGGGTCTAATTAAGAGGATGGGGGTTCTAGTGCAATTTTTTTTTACAACTAAGTTCTCAAGCCATTTCTTCCATACATTTTTTAATATATTTTATGAGTATTGTTTCTCCTTGTTTACAGGGCAGTTGTCCCCTGCATCATAGCTATGACCATTTAAATAATTAAATTAAATAGTGTAAAAATATATTTTTTATTTTCAAAAGTTCAGGAGACATTGCCCCTTCCCCCGCAGCTATGCCATATTAAATAATATAGTATAATTTTTTAGGGGACAACTATCCCATTGCTATTGAATTCAAATAGTTCATTTACACTACATAGCACTTTGGTTAAGAACTTTTAACCCTTAGGATGTTTTTTAAAAAAATAAAGGTTAGATTGTTGAAACCAAAGGGTTAGTAAAGCTAAAAACAATAGTTTTGTTTTTCAAAGTTTGGGAGCACCTTCCCCATTCCCATGCTATGCCCTCAAGAATAAAAATTAAATATAAATTTTTAAAAGTTGAGTGGGGCCACGTGCCCCCATAGGCCCTCACCTGGCTCCGACCCTGGTTGGCAGCTAGGGTTGTCATTGGGCCCATGCAAAATAGTACCGAGAATTCCCTGTTTATGAAAACATGATTGAGATTGCAAACTATTTATTTAGGTCTTGTTCCATTACATAGTTGGCAGCTAGGGTTGTCATTGGGCCGAGCTTGATCAGGCTAGGTCCTCAGTCCTCACTCTAGGATTATAGCTCTAGCTCAATCCTTCGTAGAACTGAATTTTCTATGCCCAAGTCCTATCTTTGAGGCCAAAAAAGACCTAAAAGAATATAATTTTTTTTTTTTAATCATAATATTTATAATTGCGATAAAATGTTTTTAGTAATTTTGCTTTTAAAAAATTAACCCTCGGGATTAAAATTGCTCAACCCTGAGTTGAATTTGTAAAAAATATTTTTTTTCTAAAATCAAAGGTTAGATTGTTGAACCATAAGGGTTAGTGAATCTGAACTAAGATTAATAGGAGTTAAAAAAGACATGTGTTGACCTATGTGTACGATCAGTGTTCTAAAAATCTCCACGTTGATTCGAAACTCAACCGAGTAAACTCAGATCGGTTCGATTTCAAGCCAACTCGACTATATAACTAATCGTTCGAAAACTCGCCCAACTCAATTGTGTCAACTCGACTCGACCGAGTTAGGTGGATCCGACCGAGTTAGGTGGATCAAACCGAGTTATATTAATACATAGTTATATGAATCTTATAAACACTTTATGATGATGTAGGTATCAGGAAGAGGAATGGATAAAATTATTTTAGATGTTTTGGCTATGTATACTAAATAATCATATACAAATACATAGTATAAAGTTTTAGATATTTTAGAAAGAAAAAACTAAAAAAACCATTATATGAGGACTTCAAAATAATTAATAAAAGTTGTTAAAGAATATCTTATTGTAATAAAGTGAATGAGATACACTGTGTCATTATCAATGTATCTCTCTTCACAATTGATAGTATCAATTAAGTTAAAAAAAAATTAAGTTTGAATTTAGGATTGGATTTGATTAGATATGATTAGATTAGAACTATCTTTGAGAGTTCTTTCTATATTAGGAGTATTAGGCGGTGGTTCTCCTTTCTCTTTCTTGTTTTCCTACCATCAAAGTCACCATAGATGTTAGCATGACTGGTCTAGTTTTTATTTTATTTTTAATTTTTAATCCTCTTTGATGCCTACTGTAATAATGTATCTCATTTTATTTTATTGAAGACCTATCTAACGAGAGTTTTTCTTCACATTGCAAATCATTCTTCCGGTGCTTTGGGGAGACGATCATGATAGCTCAATCTAATGGCTACCGGTCCGATAGACTCATAAATATGAGTGGGATGCAACAGAAGACTTCACAGATTGACAATGACTACCAAACACAGTTAGATGTTTTAGCTCTTCATGCACAAAGAGACTACTCAAGTTGTGGCAAACCCATGAATATTTTCAATCCACATGTGTTTGAGGGGGAATGTTAGAGAATATCTTATTGTAATAAAGTGAATGAGATACACCGTATCATTATCAGTGTATCTCTCTTTATAATTAGATAGTATCAATTAAGTTTGAATTTAAGATTTGATTAGATATGATTAGATTAGAATTATCTTTGAAAGTTCTTTCTATATTAAGTGTCTTGGAATATTATTTAAACCCTCTTAGGGTTCATGTAAATAATCAAAGATTATTTTCAATAAATCAATTTTGCTTTAAAAGTTAAAGAGAGAATCTCACGAAAAGCAGAGTTCAAAGAATTTTGTCTCTTCCTAAAATAAAAGACGTATTCTCTTTGAAAAATGGTTAACTTACCAAATTGAAATAACTATATACTAGCCACATATATTTGTATCTAAATGAAGCTTATATGGAACATACAATACATTCAAAAGAAATTATGAAAAAAAAAATTGATGGACTAATATAGTAATTCTTATATATAATATTATTTTATAATTAATATAATTTCTTTCTACTAAGGTTAATAATTACAAGAAGGTCTACTGTATGGTAGTATGATAGACCAAAGAAATAAATATAATATATTATTATTTTCGTGTTACTGTGTACTATTAGTAGACTCAACTAAATTTATCCTATTTCTTGAAATTTTGAATTTAAATATATTTAGCTTCGTAATGCATTGTACTTTAAAAAAAAAATTTCGAATAAAGAAAAACTATTCTCCTCTTGCTCGAGAGGCCAAATCATAGCCAATTGTGATTGGATTTGGGGAGAGTTCAATTGCACCCACAAGTCACCACATGTTCCTGTTAATCCCGGTTAACCATGGTTAAGATTCACAAATCCTTAGGGTTCAATAATCTAACTTTAGTTTTTTTCAAATCTTAAAAAAACTTTTAAATGTAGTTAAACATTTGTAACTCTTTGAGTTAATATTTTCAATCATTTTCTAAAAACTAAGGATAGATTGTTGAACCCGAAGGATTAGTGAATCTTAATCATGGTTAACCGGGGTTAATAGGGACACATGGTGACTTATGTGTGCGATTGAAATCTCCCCAAATCCAATCGCAATTGGCTGTGATTCGATCTCCTTGTGTGAAGCCTCAAATCAATCTGATGACAACTTTTTTTTTTATTCATTGGAAACTTGTATTCTGACATACATGAAACATAAACAAAAATTGAGAGGCTAAACTCATTTATGTCATTTATTATTTATATATAATATTATATTAGGTGCAGTTTTATTATTATTTTTTAAATTTATATTATTAATATATATACTAAATATTAATAATATATTATATTTGTGGAGTTAATGATTTTGAATTTTGTCGAGTTCTATCCGAGTTTTCGAGTTTGGTAAAGTCTCGAGTCTATCCGAATTTTCGTGTTAACTCTTTTACGGAAGATTCTCAATGGAAGAATCTTTTTAAAGGGGGGCAAGTCTGCAGTCTAATCACCTCACATTATTGAAGAAATGTCTATACGTAGAAATTTATTTCTCAACTTTTGTTACAAGTCACATCTAACTTTGTTACAAGTCACTCTTTGACAGTGGACACCAAGGCCCAGCAACACAGAGAGGTACCACGTACCTTTTTACATGCCAAATGAGGTGTTATGCATGCAAATTAAGGCCTGGGCACCCATCCGTATTTGCGCTTCTAGTCACCTCACCAAGCAATAATTGAAGAGGTTCATGTGAAATTCAAAGGGAGTCCGAAATTGCACAAATTTTGAAAATTTTGACAAATTTTTTTTTATTTCTTTTTAATATTATGATTATTTTAATTGATCAAAATATTCTTCCAAATTAATTATTATTTCCTGAAAATTTTCCTCAAATTTTGTTTAAGATAAATAAATTTTTTATTTATGATTTGTCTCAAAGGGAGTACGAAATTGAATAAATTTCAAAAATTTTGATGTATTTAACTATCAAAACTTTAAATGAATTAATCTATCGACAAAACTATTTATTTAACAACCCAGTCTTTGCATTTGAAAATGGCAAATAGAACATTAGAAGAGTTCTAACTAAGAAAGTGTCGGGACATATTAATTTAAGAGAATGAAAGTAAGGCATGCATGCAAAAAATTAAATTAATAGATTAATTTAGATTACACACCTAATTTAGATGTATGATCTAGAGCATCATTTCCCTCACTGTACACATGAGTTATGCTCAATCCTAATTCATGAAAAGTTGGACGGATTTCACGGATTGATTTTTGTTTTTTGTTGAGGGTATCATTTCACGGATTGATTGGTTAGTTGAAAATTCCTACCCTTAATGTCAATCACCGCTACTATGCTCCTATAAACCCAATTACTTGCATATATACCTTAATTTTAATATGTTTTCACATCAACAGTTACAAGTTGAAAAACAATGGAATAAGCTTCGTCTTGTCATCAATTACCAACCCTGGAACTATTTTCTTGCTGATGACAAGTTTCCGCTTCCTATGAAAAATAGCTTATTCCAGTATCTTTCTCATGCTAAAATCTTCTCCAAGTTTGATTTAAAAACTAGATTTTGGCAACTCGGTATTCATCCTAATGATAGACCCAAAATTGCCTTCTGCATTCTCAATAATCATTATCAGTGGATTGTCATGCCTTTCGATTTAAAAAATGCTCCTAGTTATTTTCAAAAGGCCATGATCACCATATTTCATCCTACCAATGCCCTTATCTACATTGATGACATCTTACTCTTCTCTCCTGATGTCCCTACTCATGATCAGCTCCTTAAACAATTCTATGACCTTCTCACAAAATACGGAATCATGCTTTCCGAAAAGAAGATGTTGCTTGGCCAAACATCTATTGATTTCCTTGGTACTACAATCACCAATGGAAAATATGTTCTTCAGCCACAAATTGGTCAATCCTTAGTTGACTTTTTTGATGTCCTTCCTAATGTCAAGACTATCCAACAATTCATTCGCACAGTCAACTACATGGCAGATTTCATCCCTCATATTTCTCACCAATGATTCCTTCTTTCTCAATTGCTTAGAAAGAATCCTCCACCTTGGTCCGAAAATCACACTACAACAGTCCAAACCCTCAAGAAGAAAGCCCAGTCACTTCCTCTTCTCCAAATTTCCAGTACTGGCAATCGTATTCTCCAAACTGATGCTAGTGATGAATTTTGGGGTGTTGCACTTTTTGAAGAAATCAATGGCCACCGCTCCTTATGTGGTTATAAGAGTGGAACCTTGAAACACGCATAATCAAATTACCATTTCACCTTTAAAGAAATCTTGGACGTTAAACATAACATTGAGAAATTCCAGTCCCATCTCATTGGCTATAACTTTTTCATTGAAATGGATATGTCATATTTCCCGAAATGTTGAACTTCAAGCAAAAAATGTTACCCAACCCTCAGTTACTACGATGGGCAAATTGGTTTTCTCAATGGAATTTTACTATGAAAAATATCAAGGGAAAAGACAATGTTGTAGCCGATTTTCTCTCCTAAACACCCATGTTATCCTCTCATTTGCCCCATGTTTTACCTGCACCCTTGTGTGTTTATACTTTGGAACCCACTTGTGTGTTTATACTTTGGAACCCACTGCTAATCTTTCTCTAGATATTCAGGATACTATTATGCACTTTCTTCAAGCAAAGTGAGGAATGCATAATTACAAGGCTTTTCTTAAATCAACCATTTTCCAGGATGGCACTGTCTTTTGATGCATCACGCATCCGGATTACCATTTTCTGGCTCCTTATACTATACGCAACCTATACCATTTTCCCAAAGAAGCTTTGTGTTTTCTTTGGTATTTCTTTGAAGCCTACACCATTGCTTTTATCTTCAATGTTCCTCGTCTCACGGCATACCTGTCCCAATGTGAAATTAATATTGCTATGACTTGAGAGAATCTCAACCTCTTATCCTGGCTGCAATGGTTCCATGCCCTTCCTTAATGGACCAATTACTTCAAACCCATCATGCTCGCTATGCTACTATTACTTTCCACAGACCTACTAGTTATGTTCAAGCTAGTCCTAGAAGTTCTTACATGGTTCATAATCCTATTGCTCAAATAGAATCATGGCAATGGTTCAATCTTGCTACTCACCATGAAAGTCATCTTGCTGAATGGAGTTATTTCTCTTAGATGATGTGTGAAGCAAATTATATATCCCCCTAGATCTTCCTGCAGACGTTCGGCTTCACCCTTTTATTGATTTACAACATCCTCTCTCCCAACTACTGCTTACCTACCTGGATGCTTACTTTGGAACGCCATGGTCCTACTAGTTCTCCCAAAGATTCTCCACCCTTCGTTGATTGGAACGATTACATTGATGACTCACTTTGGAACCGAGTAGAATGCCCAAGAAGCTCGTAGAATGTCCATGAATCCTTAGTCGCGCACTACTATAGTTCCCAAACAGTGACTTTTGCTACAGTGACAAGTCTACAGTGATGTGAATAGTATCATGAATAGTAGACCCGTGAGTTTACAGTAATATGTTTGTAAGCTCTATAAATGAGCTCTTTCATTTCAGTTGAGACATAAACCGGGGTAATGCCTCGACCTCTTAGCGTGCTCTTGTATGCTCTAGTTTGATTTTGTGTGCTCTTATAACCTGGCTTACTAGCTTATAGGTTCTTGTACTTCTTCTTCCTCAGTGAGCTTCTTCTTTGTCTATAGTGTCTCTCAAGGCCTCTGCCATTAGTTTGTAAGTATCTCTGTTTATGCTTATGTATTAAAGCTTGTTTAGCTTTTGTTTTTGTTTATATCTCTCATCTCCCCTACATTGGTATTAGAGACAATTGCGACTTCTTGTCCGTAGAACATGATCACTTAAACTAAGATCCTATCCCTGATCTATTACCTGCGATGACTTCTTTATCCTCTTGATCATGAATCTTTGTTGGCTTATATTTCCTTACCGAGTACGTTACTTTAATTTCTTAAACCAGTATGAAGCATAGTCCCCCTGATCAGTATGCTTTGTCACTGCCATTTCGTGTGGATGTCTCATATCAGAAAAGGGAGGTTGATTATCTGACAAAAAACTAGAAACTTAACTTAACACATAGTACGGACCATCTCATAGCGTATGAGATAAGTGTGAATCTTTCTGTGGGAAATATGATCAGTACGTACTGGAAAACGCCTAAACTCTCCGAGGCTAAGGAGAATGCCGTTATATGGTCAAGGGCATGCAGTGTCTCCCAATAAGAAAGACACTGGAATTCAAATTTTGTAGAGGTGAAGGTAGTTGGTCGGGGAGTGCTTCCAACTTTCTCCGTTTTTTATCTTTTGTATGGAATTATTGATATTGTCCACCAAAAAGGAAGAAGAAAACATACAAATCATATTCTCATGCATGATATTACCAAAAATGCCCCGCTTATGAAAACACGATTGGGATTGAAAACTATTTATTTAGGTCTTTGTTCCATTACATAGTTGCAAGTTGGCAGGTAGGGTTGTCATTGAGCCGAGCTTGACCAGGCAAGGGGTCTGTCCAAGCTTGGCCCTCACTCTAGGATTATGGCCCTAGCTCGATCGAAGCTTTCAGAGGGCTAAATATGCTAGGCCCAATCCCGATCTTAGTAAATTTTTTATGTTATGAATTTTTATGCTACCTTAGTCCTTACATGCATGCTTTATGTTTTTTTTTTTGTTTTTTATGGTAGAGGATATCATTTACCTAGTTAGTACATCGTAAGCGGTTAGGCATTGGGGATTGGAGTTATTCTTACTTATTACCGGGGAAATAGAAGGGAGACCTCTCTATTGAGAGAGGCAGGAGCGGAGCCAAGAATTTTTCATTAGGAGGGTCAAAATAAATATATTAAGAAAATTAATGGGGATTGGGGTATGGGGCCTTGGGGGTTCAGGTGGCGTAGGCCCCAATAATTTTTATATTTTTAGGTATGAGTTTATCATGGTTATAAAATTCGTTAATATAATATTTCAACAAGGGAAATGCTATTGAGACCATCCAGGATGGAGACCACGCTGAGACCATTCCTAACAGCGCGGAGAAACAAAAGAAAAATGCACGGGTTTCAAAAAAATTGAACCCCTGTTGGAAATGGCCGCGAGGTGGTCTCCATCCTAGACGGTCTCAACAACATTTCCCTTCCAATAAATGTCCATAAAAAGAAAAGAAAGACCCATTAACTGTGTCTATGGTTAAGATTGTTTGATAAATCTTGATTGATTTTTTCATATGCATTGTTAGATTATGAAGATTGTTTTTTCCATGCGTATTCTATGCTTCACACATGTCTATTTTAACACCCATTAATTGTGGTTAAAATTCACTCACCCCTAGCTTTACATATCTACCCTTGGTTTTTAGAAAAAAAAATTAAAATATGAGATAATAAATTTTAACTAGGGTTAAAAGGGACACATGGACACCTAAAGAATCAATCATTTCTATATATATATATGTTATAAAATTTTGTTTGGGGCCACTATATACAAAATTAAGATATGTATTTTTTTTCAAAAAATATACCTCTAACGCAATAGAAGTTAAAAGAATTTGGGTGGAGGGGGCGCTGGAGAGAGGTCCAATACCCCACCATCGGCGCAAGTATGCTTTTTTGTTCTCATGTGAGGAAAGTTCTTAGCCTTTGTGTCCAGCTAGTAGACACCTTATATTTCTCCATAAAAGAAAGTGTTAATTTCCATATCGGAATCTAATTTATTCAAAAATGACTTTAAATTGCCTGTTGAAAAATAAAAAATTCATTTTCAGAATTACATTCCAAAAGAATGGACTAATGGAGACCTTCCGTCACATTTCTCTAGCAAAATTAGTGTACAAATAATCATTTCCCTTATTTCTTGAATAAGGCACTTTGTCATATAGCCTCTTGTTTTTGGGGAAGTGATTAAAAAATCTTGATAGTATGTACTATTGAGAATATTGAGAGTTTGGCGATTTAAAATCTAACGGCACCAAACATAAAGTGGGGTCCACCATTACATGCATATGAGCCTTCGCCCTTAATTTTTAAATCGGATGGTCAAGCTCTCGATAGTGCATGCTATGGAGAATTGTTGTTGTTTTTTTTTTTTTTTTTTTTATCACTTTTCATTAAGGGAATTGAAAGTTTTACCAGAAGAATACTAGCGGAACTTGCCATGTAATGATGAATGGAAAAGCCAATAGTGTGTAAGAAAAGAATATTCACAATACTAATTTGAAATCACAAAGAAATAGAAACAGAAAGAAAAGATTGCAAAACAAAGATGAAGCAACCACATTCTCTTTCTTTACATCATTCTCTTTCTTTACATCTCTGCTCCCCCCCCCCCCCATTCTTTTTCTATCTCTTTATACCTCTATTTTCTCTTTCGTCCTCTCTCCACCATTATAGAAATCCTTCCTCCAATTAACTTTTTCTATCACTATCCCGGTCTATTATGCACACTGATGTATACAAGGTCTCTGGTTAATCCTATGGCCATATGGTTCAAGAAGCTATATTTTATTGTTTCAGCTGTTTTTCACTTTAATTTGGGGTTGCCTCACTAATCTTTTATGATGTGAAATTGTAAGAATTTTAATTAAAATAATATAAAATAGTAATGTTATTGAGACTGTATGGTTATAAGACAACTCACGACCGTTCTTCAGAAAAAAACAATTCTAGTGTAAGAAAATCAAAGGATCGGCGATCTAGTTCATTGAGAAGAGACAACTTTGGATTTAGACCAACGGTTTATGGCCGACCCCGTTGAGCCAGGTGATACAAGATTTGATTCACTATTGGAGTGTATCTTTTTACACATGTAACCTAACCTTTTATGTCTATCGCTATACTATCTGGTCAAGGATTTAAAATCCATTCTTGATGACTAAAGTAACTGACTATTACAATCAATAATTTTAATATATAGGACATCAAAAATCTTGGAATGCCTTAGGATTTCCGGTACTTGTCCATTCCATAAAAGTTTTTAAGTATTTATTTTACTTGAATCATATATTAATTTATTACTGACAAATTACTTGACCAAATCATAAAATTCTATTGATTCAAGTAATATTACTTGATTTATATATGGGTTTCCCTCCATGAATCAGAGGAGATCTTATTGTAAACAGAATTCATCTCTAAGTAGGAGAGAGTTCTTCTCCATACTCATTATGTTTTCCTCAATGAATTTGCATTTTAGATATTTCTCTGCAAGTGCTATCCTCACTCTCATCCCATCCCAAAAAGTCTGACCTAAAAATCACTGAGGTAGATTTCTTCTCCTATTTCTGAAATGAATAGCTCTCCCACTCAAAGGCTATCCATGAAAGAAGTGTAAGAAATGAGTTGTAGAATAGATATACGCTTATATGGATCCGAGGACGTCTTAAAGGCCACTGTAAAAGGCAATCAGCCGTCCTCAAGCAAGTCGCATGCGCAGCGTGGCCTCACCCACCAATTCATTGGTCCCACAGTCCCACCTAAGGCCTATTTTGTCCCAAAAGCCAAATCTGTGCACGGACTTGTTGAGAGCTTCGCATGAAGAAGAGAAGACGGAAGGCCCGCTTTCTTTTATAAAAGATGAGTTTAGATAGGCTCAGGATCTTCTCGAGTTCAACTCGAGAGTTGGAACCCCTAGAGGCCGCCACGTGTCTCTTTTGACACCCCTTGACCATGGGTAAGGTTCACCCACCCCTAGGGTTCATCCATCCATCCTTGGTATTTTTTTTTTTAAAATATTAATTCTTTTTTTTAATAAAAACTTTTTTTAATATTAAAAAAACTCTAAATACAGTTTTTTTAATTTAAAAATAATAATTAGTATATTAAAAAAAAAACCAAGGATGGATGGGTGAACCCTAGGGGTGGATGAACCTTACCCATGGTTAAGGGGTGTCAAAAGAGACACGTGGTGGCCTCTAGGGTTCCAACTCGAGAGAATCCTGTGCCGTTTAGATCTGATTGCCGGAGCATGGAGCAAATTCGAGGTGAATAGTGGTATATCCGGTTTCGTAACATATCCGAAAGTGGAAGAGAGTGTTGGAATTCGAATACTATTAAAATATTGAAATTATCCTATTATTTTAAGGGCAATGATACTCTCTGCAAGGAAATCTTTCCATGACCATCGAAAAAATGACTCCTGGGATTTGACATTTCCCTATGGAGTATCCAATAATCAATGCAATGAAGGGGAGAAAGTTTTGTATCGTAGTTAATTTTAAGATTTATATGTTCAAACGATGCCACAAATTAAGTATAAAGCTTGCATAATCGGTTTAAGGAAGCATATGAAATGGAAGTAAAATAAGAATTAGTCTAGGTATACTCCCAAAGTGTACTCCCAAATATACTCCAAAATCTTAACGGTTTATCTCAATTCTTAAACGATTAAGATTAAAGATGATGTGACATTGGAAAAGACAAAATAAGTCAACTCAAATCTGACCCTTAGGGTTGATTATAAAGTGGTAGGTTAGGGAGTATATTTGGGAGTACCCATAGATCGACTCATAAAAGAATTATACCTATGTGGTGATTCATCATTAGACATGTTGACATAAGCCAAATAAGCATGTAAGTAGAGAGAATAACTTGATTTTTTTTATCCAATAAGCATGCAGGAGTTTAAATAGTAAGCTTTTCAAGGATCTGAAAGGTCTCCGGTCCTCTGTTCAGGGCATGATTTACATTGATAGATCTACTATTTTAAATATTAGAAAATTTTTTTTTTTGATAATTAAATTTAGAGTTTAATGTATTGGTTGTTTTTTATTTTTTTGGGTTAGAGCCTTAGAAGTAAGGCTTTATGTCCCTTCCTTAGATTGTAATTTCCTTATTTCATTAATAAATAAACAGGTACCTAACCCCCTCCCCCTTTGCGTGCCTTCTTTTTTTAAAAACAGACAAGTTTATTCACAATTTAGCATGCCTCAAGGTTCTCACCACAAAACTTAGAAGAATACTTTTCAGCTAAAGATTTAGAATGCACAATAGATTTCCCAATGCGCTAGTAACATTAGCCTCAATAATCAAAATACAAACAAACATTACCATATGACGGATTGAGATCTCACAAAAAAAAAAAAAAGACGAGCCTGCATTCTCATCTCATCTTTATTACAACATAAACAAAAGAAAGAAAGGCCCACTAAGAGGCTGATCTTTTTTACAATAAAAACAAAAGAAAGAAGACCCACTAAGGGGCTCATCTTTATTACAAAACACAAGACCATGAACTACAAAATCTAGTCAAATCCCTATGAGAAATGACTGTTAAATAAAGGAATCTAAATATAAATCAGAGCTCCCAAATACATGCCAGCGATAGGAGTATTTTATGTTGATTTTGGTTTAAAATATGTTTTTAAATTAATAAAAAAAGGGAACATTAGGACCCGGGGTTTTGGTTTTAATTAAGGACTAAAACCCCCTATGATTTAATCTTTGTTTAGGGTGGGTGTTTAATCTCCTAAAAGAGAGAAAATACACACTTTTAGTGGTTTTCCCTTAGTTCTTTAGTCTCACATCGGAAAAGTAGAGAAAATCTAAAGAGTTTAATTATCCACTTGTTTGCTTAGTTGTTAACAACTAAGTATGTGGTGTAGAATAGTACCCACCAAATCCTTTATACAATAACTTGGGTGCACGAGCTGCGCTCACAGCGAGCGCACACGCACACGCACGAGTGCGGGCACAGGGCTTTGGGCACTATAAGGCACACTTCGCACGTGCATATTGTCGTTTCGGTCACTATTTATTTTGACTAAATCAAGACCGTTGATCTAATAAAAAAGGTCCATCATAGATCAGTCCACATATGGACTGTTCGATTGCCCGATCTGGGATTCCAGATCAGGTAGAACAATAGATCAGTCTTACATGGACAGAACCATCTTGGTGACCATCCGATTTCGAATGATCCTACCATATCCACATGATGGATCCTATAAGGACCATCATACCCAAATAGGGTATCTTGTGGAATGGGTTAATCTAAACAAGCCTAATCTTGTAATCAAATGATTCTGGAACATGATAAAATCGGATTAACCATAGTCTTGTGACCAAATAGACTCAGATTAAGTTAAAATGGATTAACTTAAAAATTTGTAACCAAACAAGACTTGAAACAAGATTAGACCAAAATAAGAATCAGATTCATTGCAGAATTGATTTTGGACAAAACCAGAATTTGTAACCAAACAGAATAGGAGTAAACCTAATCTAGAATAGGTTAAAACAGGATTAAACCAAAACCAGAGTGGACTTAACCCTGTAATCAAACAGACCCTTAAACCCTGTGAAAGAATCCCGGTGAACCCCAAATAAAATATTCGAGTTGAGAACTCTCAAACCCAAGGGGGGGATGGCTAGGTTTCCCAAAAAGTTTTCTACCATTTTTAAGATTTAACAATTAAATTATTAGCTAAGGGAAGACGATAATCAAGTGTGGAAAAGGAAAACAAGCAAAACACAACACAAGGTTTTTTTACGAGGAAACCCTTCTAGGAAAAACCACGGGACCTAATCCAGCAAAGAGATATCACTAAGACAAAGTCAACAAGAACTTACAAGACTCGAACCTGACTCCTACGGACTCGACACTAGGATCTTTCAGTTCTTAGTCCTCCACACCTTGAAAAGTCATCACGTACCCATAAGTCCCATTATCAATCGCAACCGCTCGTACTTCTTAGATCTCCACAACAACCATGATCTTCAGATCGATCTCCGTCAATGATGGCTCTAAATTCCTCCAACCAAATAACCATGATCCTTCTCAGATCGATCTTCTTCGCAAAGGATCCAGTTTACTTCGGCTAAGTTCTTAACAGAACGGGTTGATGGTTGTTTCATAAAACAAACCCTAGTTTGAATCCGAACAATGGAATACCAAGCAAGAATGATCAAATAATGTCTTGCATAGACTAGGGTGGAAGAGGAGAGAAGAATGAGTTTGAAAAACCCTAAATTTCTCTAAAGAGCTCTCTCTAAACTCTCAAAACTCTTTAGGTTCGAATGGGGACCAATCCCTCTTTACATAGGACAAAATAGGATGTTATAATGTAATTAGGAGACCTATTTTGCGAGGACCGGTCGACCAGTTGCATGACCGATCGACCCCTCAAAAAATAGCCCACTGGAAATTTCTTCCATACAAAATTTCGCACCATCGGTCGACCGGTCATCATTATCGGTCATCGGTAAGGATGTTCGGTTGACTGGTTGGATAGATCTTTTTGCCACGGTCGTTTTGATATATTATGGACCCAAATCGGAGCAACGTTCAATGAGTTATGCCTCAAACACCAAACAAGGGTTATGCCACTCAAGGCTTGTATCTAGCCACCTAGGGTAAAAAGACATCTTGGTCACTTACCCTCCTATGAGTGAAACGAAGGCGACATTTTGAATGTCTTCAATCGAACTTCTTTAGTCTTCATCTTCACGGACATGGATGCTTATAAACAATGACACAAGATAATACTAGACACTTTGTTTTGACACCAGAATATGGCAATACCAATTGTCTGGACTTACACCCTGAGGGGTAAAATGGTAATTTTGAAAATTTTCTAATAAATTAGATATTCTCTTCCTATATATCCGATGAGACTTTAGGACATTTGGATTAATGGCAAACCGTAATTAAAAGGACATATATAAATATATATTTAATTTTAAAGGACATCCTAAAGGAAGATTAATACCCCGTCTTCTACCGAGTAGTGCAAACTCGTTGGGAAGACCAGAGAGAATCCGACCTGAGTTGTATCCCGGAGATAGAGCTGTTACATCCCTTGCACATTGGAGACTTCAACTATCTTCAAGAAAGACTCAATTGTAGCGCCTCTCAGTGAAGCGATTCTTTACCTTAATTAATAAAATAATTAATTGCTTAGTTATTTGTCATTATTATCTGTCTGTATTTGCTAAGTGGCTATGTGTGCAGAGATTTAGTCCAATTACACCAACAATTTGAAGATATAGTCTATCTTCATGGCTTCTTTTGCAACTACGTAGACTGAACCAGACGGAGCTGATGCCTCGATTTGATGGAAAGAACTTCTACTGCTGAGAGCAGAGGATGAAGTTTTTCTTGAAGCAATCAAAAGTTGATTATGTCCTCAAAGAGGAGTGTCGGAAAATTCCAGAAGGTCCCGATGTATCTGAATTAGATGTAGATTATGCAAAATTTCTAGTGCAAAGATAGATTGACGATGATAATACGACCCGAAATCACATCCTCAACTCACTGTCGGACCAACTGTTTGAACAACACTCAAAGAAGACTAAACATGCCAAAGACTTGTGGGAGGTATTGAGGCTAGTCTACCTAGCAGAGGAGTCTGGAACAAAGAAATTCCATGGACCTGGAGGGCAAAAGATTAAGCCCGGAGGCTAAGGTAGAGGCCTAGGGTCTGAGACCAGAGGCCAAGGGATGCTAAGTCATACATTAGGTTGGTTAACTACGGTTAGGGGTGTTTAACCATGGTTAAATTATTAACCATGGTTAGAAATGGTCCAAGTCAGACTTTTTAGCCCATTTGTATTTTCTAGAATTTTCTGATTTTTCCTAAAGTTAAAATGATTTTAATTAGGGTTAAAAGCTAATCGGGGTTAAGTTTAACCCTGATTAAGGGCCTAGGTAGGTCTGAGGTGGGCCCAAGGTGCATGGCAGGGCCTAAACTAGCCTTCTACCTTATCTGGGTCCCGTACAAAGCCCAAATTAATAGAAGCTGGAATTGGCAGTACTCGCATTACCGCTAATTCCATTTCTTCACAGAATTGGAATGGTGATAAATGTTGTACCACCATTTCCAGTCTCTGTTGGAAATGGTTTTGCTGGTCAGGAACAAGGTTGGAGTGATGATCAGAAGATCCTGGGCCCATTGGGGTATTCAGGGGACTTTAGGGGAAGTCCTGGGCTTGGTCTGGGCCTTGGGCTTGGTCTGGATTGGGCCCACAGTGGCCATTTTAACATTGTGCCAAGAATCCCAGAATGTCAGTAGATTATTTACCGACATTCTGGGCAGTTTCCATTTTAGTACATCTTAACCATGGTTAAGTTAACCTGGTGAGCCTGGAAAGACCAAGGGAGATGGAGGGAGATCTTAAGGACCTAAGCGAGGCCCTGGAATGGACCAGGGCTCCAAAACACATGGCCAAGAGCCATTAAAAGAGGGGAAGCCCAGAATGGCGGTACTAAAATTAACGTCATTCTGGTTTCTTCCTAGATTAGCATTTTCCCCTTTTGGCCTTGAACTAGGACCACCTCAAGGGATTCCTCATGCATTGGAGGTACCCTGGGGATACGGGAAGTGATGGGGAAGGCTGTGCTACTCGTGGAAGATGCGTGCTCAATGTGTGGGGTGGTGAACAGTGCTGAGAATTTCATAGGGATCCCCTTGGCCTATGGGAGAGGCAAGGAGACCCTTACTCTATGATTTGCAACTACATAAAAGTCCCTTGGAATAGGACCAAAGGATCACAAGAGTTCTATGAAAGAAAATTGGGGTAGGGGGGTCCTACCCTGTTGGACCGCATGTAATGGTGGTGATGGTGATTGTGCTCAACTAGAGAGAGGCCCCTACGGAGGAGGACCAACTATGACCTATTAAGCGTGATCCCTGGGACTGAGAACCTTGCTATCATGGAGCTGATGGGCTGATTAGAGGTTCTAACTCAGAATTTTCGGATTAGTATCCTGAGGTATTTGTTTCAAGTGGAGAAGATGAAATGGGGGTTGGATTTATAGGAGAGGGTCCTAGGGACACCTTGGGGATTAGTACTAGGGTAGGCGAAGAGCTCAGGGAGGAGTGGGGTGGCCAGAAGGCATTCTTGAGCACTGGGGTGCAGGGTTTGCATAAAACGTAAACTCAGGGAATGACGGTAATTCTAGTACCGCCATTCCCCTGCATGAGAAAAATGGTAATGACGATAGAATGAGTACCACCATTCCAAAGTTTTCCAGAAATGGGCCTGCGCCAGCTTAAATGCTCATGCACGCGGTAATTTGCTTACCATAAAAGGAATGTCGGTAATTAGATTACCAACATTCTTAGAAAATTTGAAGTTTGGGCCTGGGCCCCCTTCCTAAGGCTTGGCTTGGATCATAGGCCTATGTTTGGGCCCAGGGATTGTTTGTCTATGGGTTTAGGCTCTAGGGGGCTTGGGCTAGCTAGGGGGTTTGACCTAGGGTTCGTCTAGGGTTAGACCTAGGGTTTAGGTTATGGTTAACATAGGGTTATGCTAGGGTTAACCTAGGGTTTGACTATGGTTTGACCTAGGGTTAAGCTTGGCTAACCATGGTTAAATTTCTTAACCATGGTTGAGGGAGGGGTGTAAAAATTGGATGCTTCCAGTTTTATCATAAAATAAAAGCTAGCTTAGTTGGTAAAGTCCCTTGGAGTTGTACCAGTGACCTAGGATCGAATCCCGCCTATGAATAGTGTTGTGAATAGTGCCTTCAAGGTTTAAAGCCTTAATAAAATTGTGGGTTCATGCTTTAAAATGAAAGGAGGTTTTGAATGAATAAAAATATGTATGGAAAGTGTTTTTAGGGATTAGGGATAAATGAAAAATGAGAGTATAACATACTCTAAGTGTCAAAGAAAGGGATGCCTAAGCATACCCTCAACTTTAAAGAGCTCTATATTTCTCACCGTTGATCAGAATCGAGTGATTGTTGAATATTTGGAAATATATCGAAACCCTCTTCGAGGTTCATGTTTTTCACTTTTTCATATTTTGAGTCGAAGTTGGGTCAAACGTCAGAATTCCGAAAACTAGTCTACTGAAATTCTGGGCTGCTGAAATCAATTTTCAGACCAGTCAGCCTTAGATCAAATTTAGACAATTAAGAACCCAAAATTAGGATTGGTCAAATTATTTTCCTTTGAATGACGAGTCCAACGCAAGTTAAATCGTCAAAATCCGAGAAGCGAGTCAATAGTTATGGTCGAAAATACCAAAGCGAGAAGAACCCAGGTCAATCATAGCATCACTAGTCGACGAGTGAGCATCACTAGTCGACGAGTGACCATCACTCGTCGACGAATCAGCCTAGAAAAGGCTAAAAATGTCCCAAAAGAACCCCCAAAACTTCAACCGACCTTGGGAGATATTTTTGGGATATTTTGCAAAGGTTAATTTGGGTTTTTGGCAACCTTTAGCCTATAAATAGAAGAGATTTCGTGGGTATAGTTTTACCAAACCCTCAAGCTTAGATTTTGAAAATTTGAGAAGTAAAGTTACGGTTCTTTGTTATGCGCTTCAAGGGTGTTCTAAATTTGTGTTTCCAGCCAAGGAGAAGTCCCCTCTTCACTGTCTTGGTGTTCTAAAGTTTGAATTTCATTCTCAAAGTGATTCTCAAGCTCGAAATTCTCCAAGGGAAAATTCTGTTCGTGTTTTTTGAAAAGGGATTTTGGTTCCAACTTTCTCAAAGCTTGGATCTTGTTCCTCAAACTTGATTTTCATCCTATAGAAGTGTAAAGGCTTCCATTTCAAGTAGATACACTCTACTATCTACCCTTGTGCTATGCTTTTTAAGAAAAACTATGTTGCACAGTATGTTCTTGGATGAATTGAATGATGATTTTACATGAGATGTAAACTATCACTACTATTGAATTTTTAAGAATATGATTCCATGTTTACAAGCTTTCTAAGTCTACCATGATGTTTACAAGTACTCTATGCTCTCTATATTCACAAGCTTTGCATGATTCGATGATTTCTCACAAGAAAGTGTTTTTCCAAAGTTCATAAGCAAAGTTTTTGTAAAAGAAATCTCACAAGTTCACAAGTATTGATAAGGCCAAACAGTGGGTTGGTAATTGACAAGGCCAAACTTTGGGTTGGTATTCTAAGATTGTTTCAAAGCTTACAAGGAATACTACCATACATGGGCTCACAAGAAGTCATGTCTCACAAGCATGCAAGTTCACAAGAAAATCATGCTTACTCAGATCTCGCATGCTCACAAGGAATCCCAACTTTCTCAAGAATTCACAAGAACTCACAAGACTATGATTATCACAAGATTTACATGGTTTTAATTTCATATGAACACTATCAAGGAAATGGTTTTGGGAAATTACTTGATTTCTCTAAGATCGTTTCACAAGCTCTAAGGATCATGCTCAAGGAACTCTATGATAATGCTCTAAGGGGGATCACAATGAAATGCTCTAAGATCTCTAAGGTTATGCTCTATGGAAATGCTCTACGGTATTGCTCTATGCTCTATGTCTCTACGGATCATAATGACTCTAAGTAACTCCATGAACTCACAAGAACTCATAAGGCTATGATTATCACACGGTTAGCTTTAGTTTATGCTTTGTATAACCGCTTTATTGTTATTAGTTTGTATACACTGAGTATTCCATGCTCATCGGCCGAAGAAGTGGCGAAGAGTACCGTCTGCTCTAGATAGGAGTCGTGACTTCGATTTCTGTTGATCGACCGACTTAGAACTTGTGTCTTTTATCATGTGAGTGTGGGGTTTGTCCACTCCACTTTTGGGTTTCTCACACATGTATACTTGTTGGTTCTTACTTGAGCCAAGCTATAGCTATGTTTAGTATTTTATTTTCCGCTGTGCATTGTATTTCGTTTCCGCTATGTATATTCAGGTACTCTGACAGGTTTCCACGTGTGCCTTATGTATCATACTGGAGGTATGATACGGCGGTCACGAGTCAAAGTATCCTTTACTCCTAGGGGGTATTTTGGGTCGCGACACCACCACTAGGATGATGGTTCACTTGATAAGTAGCTCGATCTAGACTTTTGTTGAGAGAGATAGGAGGGGATATTTTGTGTAAGTTGAGAGTGGGACATGTCCACTCCATCTTTTTGAATATGTTCTGTTGGTTTAGACATGAACCTAACAATAGGAGTGTTTTCTTATAAACTGTTTCCACTTCATTTCCGCTATGTGTTATAACTTGTGTACTCTGACAGGTTTGTATGTATGCCTTATGTGTCATA
Source organism: Tetracentron sinense (assembly GCA_015143295.1). Classification (NCBI taxonomy): domain Eukaryota; kingdom Viridiplantae; phylum Streptophyta; class Magnoliopsida; order Trochodendrales; family Trochodendraceae; genus Tetracentron; species Tetracentron sinense. Next base: position 19,406,631 of record CM026567.1, read on the forward strand.
CGGGATGGTATGATACGGCGATCATGAGCTAGAGTATCCCTAACTCTTATGGGGTATTTTGGGTTGCGACAATGTTCCTTTGGTAGGGGTCTGCCTAACCCAGCTTACCTTCTAAAAAAAAAAAAAGATTATTTTGAGGATAAAAATTTTCTCTGCAAGGAAATCTTTCCATGGACCACAAAAAATGCATCCTGGGATTTGAAATTTCCCTATGGTTTCTCCAAAATATCAATGCAATGAAGCAGAGAAAGGTTTGAGTTCTCTACGAAGGCCATACTTTTCTATTGTACTCGAACTAAGATTTATATGTTCAAACAATTAATACTACATATTAAGTATGAAGTTTGCATAATCAATTTAAGAAAGCATATGACATGGATTAGCCACATGAATCATGAATGAGACTTAAGCCATAAAAGAAGCCGAGATTATTCTCAATCTAGCATGCCTGAAGGTTCTCGCCACAAAATTCAGAAGAATCCCTTTCAGCCATAGATTCAGAATGCATAATAAATTTGCCAATGAACTAGTAACATTAGCCTCAATGATCAAAATACTAAAAAACATTAACATGCGATGGAGTGAGATCTCACAAAAAAAGAGCCTGCTTTCTCATCTTATCTTTGTTTCCACTAAAACAAAAGAAAGACAGGCCTACTAAGAGGCTCATCTTAATAAGTTTCATAGAGCTGCAAGGAATTGCAGAATTCTCCTTCATACGTTTCATTCCAATAACTAAAAATATATAGAATACAGGATGATAAAGATAAATAGAAAGCTATACAATTATGCAAAAGTTGGATGTAGAATATCTCTCTTCCCTAGTATACAGAATGTGGAATATCTCACTTTCCTAATATTGTAGAATATCTCTCTTCCCTAGTATACAAAATGGAATATCTCACTTTCCTAATACTCCCCCTCAAGTTGGAGCGTGGAGATCCATAACGCCCAACTTGCCAAGTAAAAGATGGAATTGGTCACATCCAAGCGCATTCGTAAAGATGTCTGCAAGTTAATGTTTAGTGGGCACATAAGAGGGAATGAGGATCCCAGAAGACAATTTTCCCTGAACGAGGTGACAATCAATCTCAATATGTTTGGTTTGCTCGTGGAAAATAGGGTTGGCGGCGATGTGAAGTGTAGCTTGATTGTCACAATGAAGATGCATTGGTTGACAATGATGAACTCCCAAATCTTCAAGCAGAGCTTTAAGCCAAACAAGTTCACATGTAGTGGTAGCCATGGCACGATATTTGGCTTTAGCGGAGGACCAAGAGACAGTGGTTTGTTTTTTTATTTTCCAGGAACGAGCCTCTTATCCATTCTTATTCGATCACAGCGGGACAAGTAATCCGTAGTAGAACGTCGTGTCATGGGGTAGCTAGCCCAATTGGAGTCGGAGTAAGCAATGAGGTGTAGAGGGCTAGTAGCAAATAAGAGAACACCCTTCCCCGGAGAAGATTTGATGTACCGTAACACACGAACAGTAGCATCCCAATGTGGTTGGCGTGGCTTGTGCATGAATTGACTGAGAATATTTACCGAATAGACAATATCAGGTCATGTGATAGTTAAATAAATGAGGCGTCCAAGTAGTTGGCGATACATGGTCGGGTCTTCCAAGGGATGACCTTGATCATTGTCAAGGAGCAAGTTTTGTTCCATGGGAAATGTAGTGTGGCGAGCACCAAGGTGGCCACTATCTTGGAGAATGTCTAGGCATATTTGCGTTGACTTAGAAAAATCCCTTGTGGTGAGCGAGCTACCTCAATGCCCAAGAAATATTTCAAGGATCCAAGATCTTTAATGTGAAATCAAGAGCGAAGGAAATCTTTCAAAGTGACAATGGAAGAAGGATCGTTCCCTGTTATGATAATGTCATCAACATAGACTAGGACAACAGTAAAATGAGAGCCATGTGAAGATGTGAATAGGGAATAATCAGCAGAAGATTGAGAGTAGCCAGCTTCCTTAATAGCATAGGAAAATTTATCAAACCAATTCCTTGATGCTTGCTTGAGACCATAGAGGGATTTGTTGACACGACAAACACAATGCTCTCCCTGTTTGGTAAAACCGGGGGGGATGGTCATGTATACTTCTCCATGGAGATCCCCATGAAGAAAAGCATTGTGGACGTCCATTTGATGGAGAGCCCAATTGTGAATAGCAGCCAAGGCCAAAAGGCAATGATCAGTAACAAGTTTGACAACAGGGGCAAAGGTTTCATGGTAATCTAGGCCCTCAGTCTGAGTGTACCCATGGCGACCAATCGTGCTTTGAAACGTTCAATAGTCCCGTCGACACTAAGCTTGATTTTGTAAACCCATTTGCAACCAATGGGTTGCTTACTTGGGGGAAGTTGTTGTAAAGTCCATGTGTGATTCTGCTCTAAGGTTGCGATTTCAGTTGCCATTACTTCACACCAATGAGAGAACTTAACAGCTTGCGAGAAAGATGTGGGCTCATCATGAGAAGAAATACTAGTAAGCAAGGCAACATGATTAGCAGAAAACCAACTATATGTGTAAATCCAAAATATTTTGGCAAATTCCATGATCAAAGTATAGGTCTAAGAGTGTCACTGTAAGAGTCTACTTGTCATGATTGGTGAACCTTGAAGAAGCCGAAGAAGATGGAAGATATCTACATCAAGCATCGCCTCCAGTTGTAGAAAGGTAATTGACTTAGTGACCCAATACCTAGGTTGGTTTTGACTTAGATAATCTATTTATGAACCTAGGAGGTTAGTATATTTCCATGAAAAAGACCCAAGTGAAATTCTTAATGAAAAATGATTATGTATGCTTAACCGGTCGACTGAAGGACCTACCGATCGACCGAAGGATAACCGGTCGACCGATGGTCCCTACCGGTCGACCGAATGACCCATATGTTGTTAGGGATATTTTTCCACAGAGGGTATAATTGACCGGTCGACCGATGGTCATGACCGGTCGATCGAAGGGGTTGAATTTCATGTTTTTACACTCCTAATCTTATCTAATCTCTTTGGGGGTCTATATATACTAATTATAGAAGACCTAATTCGGGTGTGTTGATATTTTGGTGAGAATGGAGGCTAGAAAACTCTATTCTAGGGTTTCCATCGTTCTGTATTAATCATTGTTAATACCTCCTCTCACAACCTCTCTAGAGAATGCAAGATTACATTTTCTATTCTTAGATCTTGCATTGTGTGATCTCTATACTTTAAAGATCCCTCTAGAGATTTGCTAGATTAAATTGATTCATCAACCCTTAACACACAAATAGTGTGTTTGGCCGGTGTGCGGTCCGGAGCCTTCGTTGAAGGAGATTAATCTTCTGAGATCGTGGATTGAAGTAGCTTTGAGAATAGTTGGTCGGTGAGGAACCGGATCTGCTGCGATAGAGATCGAAATTGCTGGTTCATGGATTTCAAGATCAAGAGTTTGTACCAGGGAATAGAGTGACATGTCCATGTTTGGTAAGGTCTTGTCTTGTATGTTATAACTTTCTCATAGTGAATTCTTTGCTGGACAAGGTCTCGTGGTTTTTCCCTGAAAGGGTTTTCCACGTAAAAAATCTCTTGTGTCAGATTATGTGGATTGATTGAATGTTTATTTCTGCTTATTAATTAGATAAATTTTAAAAGTAAGTAGAAATTTATAAATAGACCTATTCACCTCCTCTAGGTCTTAGACATCATTGATCACAGGAATTTCAATTGGTATCAAAGCGGGTTCACCTTTAAAGTTAAACCCTTGAGTGTGATCCTGTATACTTTGTGATCATGAGTACTCTTAGAGAGGGTGGATCAGTCTCTCATCCCCCACTATTTGATGAGAACAATTACGCATATTGGAAAGCTCGAATGAGAGCGTTTCTCAAATCGATTGACAAGAGAATCTGAATGTCTATACAAAATGGGTGGACTACGCCTGTGAAAATTGTTGGTGAATTGACTGTCACCAAATACTCTAATGAATGGACCAGAGAAGAGCTTGAGACAGGTGGGGTGGAATACCAAAGGTCTCAATGTAATCTTTACTGCAGTCACTGCTGAGGAATTCAGACGAATCCCCTCATGTGAAACAGCAAAAGAGGCATGGGACATTCTCGAGATCACCCATGAGGGTACCACCACTGTTAAGATCTCAAAGCTCCAAATGTTAACCACCAAATTTTAACATTTAAATTGGAAGACAATGACACATTTGATGAATTTTATGCAAAATTGAGTGACATTGTCAATGCTAGTTTCAATTTAGGTGAAAGAATAACTGAGTCCAAAATAGTAAGAAAATTCCTTAGATCTCTACCTGAGAGATTTCAACCTAAGGTCACCGCTATTGAAGAGAGTAAAAATGTTGACTCTCTGAAGATTGAGGAATTAGTCGGTTCACTCCAAACCTATGAACTCAATCTTCGACCATCCAAGAAGAACAAATCTCTTGCCTTGAAATCTATCAAGGAGTCTTTGGATGTGGATGACAGTGATGGAGAGATGGATGAGGAAGAAATGACTCTCTTCCTTAAAAGATTTCAAAAAAAATTTAGAACAAAAAAGAGGTTCAGTCCCAAATAGGGAGGAAAATCTTTGGAGAAACCAAAGTCTAAGTCCTGGGAAAAGAAGAAAAATCCCAAGAGTGGTGATAATAAATCCCATGGTGTTCAATGTTATGAATGCAATGGCTTCGGTCATATCTGACCAAACTGTCCTAACAAGAAGAAGAATAAGGGCAAGGTGATGAATGCCTGTTGGGATGATAGTGACTCCGAGGATGAAGAATCGAACAGTTCCTCTTCAAGTGAAGATACTGGAAATCATACGGCTTTCACTATCTCCCTTTCTGGAATTCTTGAGACTTTCTCATTGGTTGAGTGATGAGAGTGTACACACTGAGTATAGTGAAGACATTGAGAAGAGTCAAACTGACTCTGATAGTGATGATGATTTGAAAACAACTTATGATAAGTTGTATGCAGAAAGTTTAAAGCTGACTAAAGCAAAAATCTCTTTAAGCAAAAAACTCAAGATCATTCAAAATGAAAGAGATGCTTGCAAGCTAGAAGCAGTAGAGAAGAGTGCTCTAGTTAGTCAGATGGAAAATGAAAAAGAAGCTTTTGTTGTGAAAGTTCAGTGTCTTTTGGAAGAGAATGTTTCAATGACCAATGTGGTCAAAACATTAGAACTTGAAAGAGACACTTCCTTGAAAGAAGTTGAAGAGTCAAGGACTCTGTTAGTAGAGCTGGAATCTTTAAAAGATTCTCTTATTAATAAGGTGACATTTCTTGAAAAAGAATATCATAATGTCCTTAAAGACAAGACAGACTTGATTCAAGAGGTTTATATTCTTGAGAAGGAAGTTAGAATGTTTGGAAACACTCTATAGCTGGATGAACTAGTTAGAAAACATGGTTCAAATTCAAATAGTTCTGGGATAGGACATGCTGACACACCAGCTGGTCCTCTAGTTGTTGGTACAATGACTAATGCAGTATTTGAACCAATTCATTCTGATCACAAAGTGAATGAACCTTCTTCTTCAAGCACTAAGGCTAATACAAATGTTGTAAGGCCTAGAAATGCTGCTCCAAGGGTGAATGTTGTGAGGAATCAGATTCCTTTTAGAAGAAATCCTCCTCCTCTCCCTAGATTCATTCCCACATGTTTTCTGTCTGGAGTGAAGGGTCACATTTGACCCCATTATAATGCCTTCCGAAGAAATCCCCGAAACAGTTCACGGAACCAAAATCAAAATCTAAGGAATTTTCAAAGGCAGATTGAAGTTCTAGCTGAGAAGTCAAGAATTTTGAGCGAAGATGTCATAAGAATTGCTCAACTTTTCAGAACTAGAAATGGTCCATTCACTCCTAATGATTACCAAATAGGAGAGAATTGGTCAAATCAAAATGCTAGAACACAGAGGAGAAAAAGATCTAGGAGATCTAAGAAGAAAAAGGCCTTTCTTACACAGAAAATTGATCAAAGGGTTAAGCAATACTTAAAAACTGTGTATGTGAGAAATGATGACCTTAAGTGCTTTGTCATTCATACTGCCTTGAATGCCCAAAACATAGAAATGTGGTACTTCGACAGTGGGTGTTCTCAACATATGACAGGTAACAAGTCCCTATTCACTCAATTTGAGGACTGTCCAGATGGGACTGTTACTTTTGGTGATGGTAGCAAGTCTTTAGTTAAAGGGAAGGGTATCATCGATGCACCAGGCATACCAAAACTGAAAAATGTCTTGTTTGTTGAAGAACTGAAAGCTAACTTGATTAGCATAAGTCAATTGTGCAATGATAACCACGCCGTGCACTTTACCCAAGATAAATGCTTAGTCATTAATGGTAAAGATAAGTGTGTTCTGGAAGGGTTGAGAACCATTGATAATTGTTACGGCCTTATCCCTAGTTCTAATTCCTCAAATATCTGTAATAGGACTAAAATTGAGGAGGTTGATCTGTGGCACCGAAGACTAGGTTACATAAACTTCAAAGACTTGAGCAAAATCTCAAGGCACGAGCTTGTGAGAGGGGTGCCCAAACTAGGAAAGCCTTCTTCTGCTATGTGTGGGCCATGTCAAATTAGTAAATAAATTAGATCCCCACACAAGAAGACTTCGAGTATTGCTACTTCACATCCACTAGAATTAATTCATATGGATCTTATGGGTCCTACAAGAACTGAAAGTCTAGGTGGGAAGCGATACATCCTAGTTATGGTCGAAATGATTTCTCTAGAATTTTATAGGTGGCATTTATAAGAGAGAAGTCTGATGCTTTTGAAAATTTCAAAAGTATATGTTTGAAAATTCAAAATGAGAAGGGATGCCCAATCAGTCGAATTCGAAGTGATCATGGAAAAGAGTTTGAAAACTCTAAGTACAATGACTTTTGTGATGAGTCGGGTATCAAATATGAATTCTCAGCTCCTATAACACCTCAGCAAAATGGTGTAGTGGAGAGAAAGAATGGGGTTCTCCAAGAGATGACTAAAGTTATGCTTCATAGCAACAATCTAACTTCTCATTTTTGGGCTGAAGCAGTTGGCACTGCTTGCTATACTGTTAATCGAGTTTTTCTAAGGCCCGAAACAAGGAAAACCCCGTATAAGCTATGGAATAACAAGAAACCCAGTGTCAAGTATTTTCGAGAATTCGGAAGTAAATGCTATACCCTTAAGGATAGAGAGCAACTGGGCAAATTTGAATCCCAAAGTGATGAAGGGATATTTCTTGGGTATTCTACCAACAGTAGAGCTTATTGAGTGTATAACTTGAGAACATCTACAATCATGGAGTCCATCAATGTGATTGTGGATGACTCTGGTGTTAAAACTATGCAACTTGATGATGATGATAGTGCTGTAAATGACAATGTTGAAACTGTTTCAACTCCTCTAATTGTTAAGCAATCATCCCCATTAAAACATACACATCCTAGGGTCATGAGTCTTCACACCTCCATTGATATCATTGGTGATCTTGAAAGTGGAGTGAGCACGAGGAATCAAATTGAGAACAAGGTTAGCTACATTTGTTATACTTCTTCATTTGAACCCAAGAATGTAACTGAAGCTCTTGCAGATGACAATTGGATAAATGCAATGCAAGATGAGTTACTTCAGTTTGCTAGGAATGATGTTTGGTATTTAGTGCCTAGGCCTAAGAATACAAATGTGATAGGTACCAAGTGGATTTTCAAGAACAAATCTAATGAAAATTGTACTATTATAAGAAATAAGGCTAGGTTAGTTGCATAGGGATACACCCAAATTGAAGGCATCAATTTTGATGAAACCTTCGCTCCTGTTCCCCGGCTAGAATCAATCTGAATTCTGCTAGCTGTGGCATGCCATCTGAAATTCAAGCTTTTTCAAATGGATGTCAAGAGTGCTTTTCTGAATGACATTTTGCAGGAGAAAGTCTATGTGGAACAACCAAAAGGGTTTGAAGATCCACATCACTTTGATCAAGTCTATCGACTAAAAAGGGCCCTCTATGGTTTGAAGGAAGCTCCTAGAGCTTGGTATGAGAGGCTGACTACTTACCTCTTGGAAAATAGATTTTCTAGAGGGGGAGTAGACAGAACCCTATTCATAAAGACTATGAAAGGTGATATTATCATCGCCTAGATCTATGTTGATGATATTGTGTTTGGTTCCATATCAGACTCACATGCTCTCTCATTTGCTGATCAAATGAAAAATAAATTTGAGATTAGCATGATTAGTGAGCTGATTTCTTCCTTGATCTTCAGATCAAGCAAATGGTCTCTGGGATCTCTGTATCTCAAATCAAATATGCCAAAGATCTTGTGAAGAAATTTTGTATGAGCTCTGCTAAGCATGCTAGGACTTCTATGAGTACTACTACAAAGCTTAGTAAGGATGCTTCAGGCAAGGATGTTGATCAAACTTCTTATGGAAGTATGATTAGTAGTTTGCTTTTTCTTACTGCCAGTCGTCTAGACATTGCTTTTAGTGTTGGAGCGTGTGCTCGCTATCAAGCGAGTCCTAAAGAGTCTCACTTGCTTGTTGTTAAGCGTATCATTCGCTATGTGAGTGGAACTCTATCTTTTGGCCTCTGGTATTCTTTTGATACCAATGCCAGTGTAGTTGGGTATTCCGATGTCGACTGTGCCGGAAATGCTGATGATAGGAAGAGCACCTCCGAAGGTTGTTTCTATATTGGAAACTGCTTAGTTGCTTGGCTTAGCAAAAAGCATAATTCAATTTCCTTGTCCAGTACTGCCGAGGCTGAGTACATAACAGCTGACAGCTGTTGCTCTCAACTTCTGTGGATGAAGCAGATGTTGCATGACTACGAGATTGAACAGGGCACTATGACTGTGTATTGTGATAATACAAGTGCCATCAATATTTCCAAAAATCCTATTCAACACTCTCGCACAAAACACATAGACATTAGGCATCACTTCATTCATGATCTAGTTGAACAAAATGTTGTGTGTATTGAGTATGTCCAAACTGAGAATCAATTTGCGGACATTCTCACAAAACTGTTAGATTCTCTTAGGTTTGAGTACCTTAGGAAATCAATAGGTTTGGGCGGAGTTGAGTGATTGAGTGCCTTCTTTATAGCCTAGGCGATTCATAAAGTCTATTCTTTCCCTAGGGCTATTTCTCTGATGTATTCTACTAGTTCTTTATTTGTTTGTTAATTTTTATATTTTTCTTTCGTTCCTTGCTAATTTTATGAAAGAAAATTCCAAAAAGATTTGAAGTTTTTTTTAAAGAAAAAATTACAAAAAGATTGGAAGGTTTGGTATTGATTTCTCTCCTACCATGAAATGATTGTTTAATTTCCTTGTGATCATCATTGAAAATTTATACCCAGTGACTAATATTGGATAGGATTGAGTTTGAAAGGATTATTACCAATCTTGGTCTTATGAGTGCTTAAAAATGGACTGGATCACTACACACATTTAGAGTAAGGTGAACTAGTTGCTATGTGTATAGCACATACACTCTTACTGGACCTAGAAGAAAGGTTATGCTCCTATGTGTAGGCGATGGTTTTATTCCTTTTGGTCCTCTAAGCTTATTAAAGCCTAGATTTTCCTGGCAGTTCCGTTTACTTTGCATGTGCTCTCTAAATAGAATTTGCACTAGAAATGGCTACCTGTGAGCTACTGTGATAGCTTCTAGTGGATGCAAATAGTGAGTAATGGCTACCTAGACAGATGTGAACACCCCATTTTTACACCCCTAAAACCCCACTATTTTATTTTTATTTTTTTAATTAATTTTATCTTAATTTAATTTATTTTGTTTTGTGAACTTGAGAGAGGGAGAGAGTGTGTGTGAAGAAGGGGATAAAAATCCATATTCTATAACCTATTTAAACCCTCAAATCATTGGCCCAAAACCCATTTCACATGACCCAGGTAATAAAACCCAAATCCATATTTCCCCAAACAGTATAAAAGCAAAGAGAAGGGTTTTAAAAACCCTATTCATTCGGTGAAACCAGGGGAGCCGCCCCCCTCCCTTCTCTTCCCCCTTTTCTCTCCCGATCTCTTCTCTTTTTTTTGCTGTCTTTTTCTTTCTTTGGTGAAGACTGTAAAGAGCCAAGAGCATCCCCCTCAAGCTCCGGCGACTTCCATCCCTTTCGGGGAATCCCAGCTCCATTACTCTCTCGAGCTCTCTCTCCCATCTCCTTCTCTCGCCGGCGAGGGATCTGATCAGCAGCAACAACTACTCTCCATCTCCTTCAAAGTCTGCCACGCTCTCATCGCCGACGATAGTGGCTCAGTTCTGGCCAGATCCAGCACCTCCTGATATCTTCTCTCCTCAAATTGGGCAGCTGCTCCGGTCATCTTCTCCGGCCAAGATTTACCTCATCCAGTACCTCTGACCAGCAGCTACTTCCGGCGAAGCAACCAGCCACCATCTGCGACATCCCTCTTCTTCATCTTCTCCGATCAGTCCATCTTCTTCTCTCGCCGGCAACTCTAGCGCACCAGCTCTCCTTGTCTCCCGTGGATCTGGCCAGCAGCTCCCTCATCACCACCAGTCCGATCATCAATTCCATCGGTGTGTCACTACTATCGGCGACAACAACCCCCACTTTCAACCTCAGAGCAACTTCCGGCCAGCAACACCTTTGCCAAGCTCGATCACTTGTGTCAAAAATTCCATCATTGAGCACCTTCCCTGGCCAGATCGAATCTGGCCAACTCAACCCCTCAGATCTGAGAGGTGTTCTCCTCGTGCATCGGATCGTCGGAGTAGCAGCATCATCATCGCCACCAATCCTCGTCCCTACAACCGCAGCTATGCTTTATCCTTCTTCTGATTTTACTTTTTTCTATGTTCATATGTTTGTGCGGTTATCTGGATCCAACCAATGTTGGATCATGTTCCTTGTTGTTGCATGATAAATCTTGAAAGAAAGGGGAGGGGGCTGTTATGTTTGGTGTTGGTTTAATTGTCTAGAGACTAGTTTCTCTTGGTCTGGTTTTGTTCGAGATTTGATTTCAGAATTAAGTTTTGCCCAAAATCAGAATGCTATAACCCCTGTGATTGTATTTGGCATAAGATCATTAATGTATGTAGTAATTAGTTCCTAGATTGTTTTGCCAAATCCAATTTCAGCTTTCGTTATTGAGCCAAAGCTGGTTAATCAAGTTTCATCATTGGTTAATGGGCCTTGGCACAATAGCCTTGGCCTCCCCTTAGTCTAATCCTATTTAGTTTGCTTAATAATTTGTCGTAATTTAATTTATCTGTATAGATTTTAGATCCATGTGTATGTATGTACAATCATAGAATTTGGCCGTAAGCCTTATTTTCTCTTTTGCCTACCTTGGGCATCTAGGTTAGTTCTTGACTAGTTAAACTTGCCAAAATTAAAAAAATACAAAAAAAATTGAAAAATGCAAAACAACAAATACATTCAAAAAAACCACAAAATTCAAAAAGGACCTACCCTAATAAATGAACACCCCCTAGAGCTCCCCCACGAGCACCTAGCTACGCGACCATCTCCCGGAATGAGATTCATAAATCTCAATTCCATTTCCCCTCCCCCAACTCAAACACGAGTTGGATGACCACACTCCGAAACGAGTATAAAAACAGTCACGGACCCCCCAAACTACTATGAGGGTCTGATTCCGACTAACCGGATAAGTAGGCAGCCCGAGCCAGGGTTCGACCCCAACCAAAAATAAAACTTTTACACCCCATATTGATTTGTGTTTGATTAGCAAAATTAATAATTATTTAGGAAATTTTAAGTGATTTCAAATGTTTGGCTTGGACCTAATGAGTAGGTTACCATCATTGGATGGAGGTCCTGGGGTGCCTAACCCCTTCCCCAGGACTTAAAGGGATCTCTTACCTAGACTACTCTGGACCGTAGACCCCCTTATTTTGGATTATCTCGGGATCCTACTTCCCCTAAGTAGGTGGCGACTCTTAGAATAAATTTAGCGTTGTTCCTCTACTCTCGGACCTTATCTCGACACTTAGAGTTGAGAAGGGAGGAAAGGCGGTAAATTTATGTGTTCACATCCTCCACTCTCAGGCCTTATCTCGACACTTAGAGTTGAGAGGGGAGGAAAGGCGGTAAATTTAGGCGTTTACAGCTTTGGCGACTCTGCTGGGGATTACCTAAGATCTAACCTGAAAATTAGGTAAAAGCCAAACATTTCTAAATCATTAATCATTTCCTAAAGCAATTATTCTTTTTGCTAATTCTTTCTATGTTGTGGGTATGTTCTTATTCTCTCTCTTGTGCATATCATATTCATTGCATTTTAGTGTAATCACCTCATAACCCATTAGTTGGATCTATGGGGCCTACGGCTGTTTGATACGTATCTTCAGTGCCAGGGGCTTTCTGATCTGTGGAGTTCAGCTGGATCACGCCTTATGGGTTATACCCGTAGAAACGGATTCAGTTTCTCCCACTTGCGCCAATCATCCCATTTTGAGAGTAGCATATACGGCCAAGTGTCCCCCAACCACCTTAGGAACACCTTGCATTACCCCAGCATATGCATATAGTTTAGGTAGAGATATAGTCTATAAGCATCTGTCTAGGAAGGTTTCCCCTAGTCCTACTTTGCTTATAGCCTATACCCGCCTTGCCTTTTGATTGAACATGAAGGTACCCATTTGTATCCATATGTTCATTCAGAAAAAGGGCCTGTGTGAGCCTTTGTTGGTTTGAATAAACTCCCAACTCATCTCTAGACTTTGCATATGGGGTTCAACAACCCAGATTTTATTGGATATCCATATCCATATTCTATCTTAAATCCAATGGGTCTTGGTTTCCAATAACCCAACTTAGTAGCTAGACCCCTATCTACCTACCCCATTGGTTTACATATGTCAAGGATCACCCCTTTCAACAAAATAATTGATGAAAAAAAAAAAAAAAAAAACTCAAAATCAAAATTCAATAAAAACAAAATCAAAAATTTAAAACTCAAAAAAAAAAGATCAAAAATTCAAAATCCAAAAAAAAGAAAGTTCAAAATTCAAAAAAAAGAGATTCAAAATTCAATAAAAAAAAAATATCTATATATATATATATAAAAAAAATAAAAAAAAATAAAAAAAATGGAAGCTCAAAATTCAAATAAGTCAAAATTTCAAAAAAAAAAATCATTAATTCAAAATTCCAAAAAAGAAAAAATGAAAACTCAAAATCCGAAAATAAATAAATAAATCTGAACTTCAATTAAAAAAAAAAAAAAAAAATGTCATTAACTCATAGTTCAAGAAAAATAAACAAATCAAAAGTTCAAAATTCAGAAGGAACAAAAATTCAAAATTTGAAAAATTCAAAGATCCAAATGTGTTGAAAAAATTCAAAAATCCAAATTGAAAAAAATCAAAAAAATATCAAAATTCCAAAAAAAGAGAATTCCAAAAAAAAAAAAAAATCAAATATTCAAAATTCAAAAAAAATATAAAGTTGAAAATCCAAAAAAAAATAAAAAATAAAAAAAATTCATCCTCTTGATGGCACTATCCGTAATTGCACATTCACCTGCTAGTATGGCATTTTCACTGCACTACCAGTACATCTACACTGACTGCATGCCCCTGTGGCACTGTGCTTCATCATGGCATTGTACTGCACTTCATCATTGCACTACACTCACACTATCATTGCACCGTGCTCACTTTATCACTGCACTCCGCTCACTTTAACATTGCATTGGCTAGGTCAAGCATAGTCTCCGTCATGCATCATATAGTTGGCAACACCCCCAGAGGTAGCACAACCATGAAGTCCAATTCCAAAAGTCTATCATTCAAAACATGTCCTGACCCTTAATTTGGCACATCTCATTTAGGAAGTTGCTTAATAGGCCATTCATTTTGAGTCTCACATAGCACTCACCTCATTCATAATTCATCCATGCATACTCATGCAACATCATAATCCAATCACCCCAGTCTGGTAGTGACTCTCTCTTTACTTTCATCTTTGGACTTGCCCAAGTAGTGGAACAAAAGCATAAAATATGGAGCACGGAGACACATCGAGTGACCAAAAGATCATCACGATAACTCTCCTTAATCATGAGCAATACATCAGAGAAATTAAATTTGTACTCAAAGATGTTACTCTGGCTCTCAACAAACTCTTGGTGGCACAGGGGCAAACCCAGATTCACCCATCAACCATCCTAACAAACACCCGCTCATTATCTTAATGACACAACCACAATCTTCTCTTACTCAACATATCATTCCATGCCCACCCTCCGCACCGTAAAAGTGCGGGCACCACCCAAAACTTGACGGATGTGGCCAAACTTAATTTCGAACTTGAGACCCCTGAAACATCTGTCTCCATACATCCCATACATCATCCTGCTACATCAACAAATCACCCTTGTGCCATCCAAGAAAGCCAAGCAGAACATCTTCGAGCCCAGTCAAAAAGGAGTTCCAAGAGCAAGATGTCGAGCGAGATTGATCGAAATCAAGCCAGGTCTGAGTCAATCTTAGCTAGGTTTTCTTTCCGTCAGAGTCGGCCACAGTGGCCCATGTATATATCCAGTTTGCAATAATCGAGTCATCTCCACTTTTTAATTCCTTGAAATCTCTCTTCCTTTCAAGAGTCTCATGTCTCATTTTGGCTAATGAAGGTGTGACCTAGCACTTTTCAAAGAGTCTAGCGATCTGAAGCTATCAAAAATCCAAAAATATCTTTCTCCTAATAAAAAAATGTTAGCTAAGCTTGTTGGTTTAAATAAGGGATCACTCAAACAAAAATCAAATCTGCAAACCTCGGGGGTAGAGTATGATGAAGAGCATAGAGAGATTCCTAACGAGAAACCCTCAATCCCAAGCGAGTGTTACCAAGCAGAACAAAGTTGGGTAATAATCCTACGTGTGCAAAAATTAGAACCTTGCTATGCCAGGGGCAGGGATCAAGGTCAAGACCGATCAGGCAAAAGGCAAGTTCACCTCCTGTTGTTCGCCAAAACCTTCAAGACATATTTCAAAGGAAAAATTGCAGGATCCTAGTTGTTGTACAGATAAAGCTCCTGACTATGACAAGGATGATCAAATGCAAAATTGTCAGACTCAGTCAATACATGAAGTACATCTACTACACGCAGAGGGGCAAGAGGAAAGATTCGCTTGAGGTGGGATTCAAAACCCCCCTAAGATCACGATATAAGTTGGGGCAACAGATTCACCACAACAGTACCCTCACCGATGCTTGGGGCAGGAATAGTGTGGTTGCTCAAGATCCAAATTTGAGAAATGCCGTTGAGCAATTATCATAGACAAGCGAGAAGCGGAACTAAATCAAGATTTGTCCATGCCGGGGCAAAGCCACTCTCATTAAGATATGAGATGTTTCTTCAAGTGACATTCTCTTCCATTCTCATCAGAGCACTCACTCAGAGTAAAAGTGGTTAAACCCTTCACACAGTTGTGCAGATCAACAAGTCAGAGCAAATGATTCATTTTCACCAAGGCATCATCGAGCTATGCAGATGCAAGGGGCAAACTCAACATTTGTACAAGGAGCCCTGAGCCAATCAACATGGATAAGGTTAAAAAGTATTATGCTTAGGGTCTTGTTTGATAAATGCTTGCACTCTTAGCCTCTTCGGGAAAGGACAGGAGGCCATGTTTGTCATCTACTTCCCTTATGATTCATGTAACACCCTCGATATATCATCAAATTCCGATAGTTAGCCATCTCGAGCCTAATAGCCCTTCTTTCAAAAAAATTTCAACGGGACACCCTGTACTCTGTCTGTTTGAACTACGTCAATGACCTGATCCTGTAAAAGGGTACGTAGGCAGCCTAAGAAAATTAGGTTCAGTCATAACATTCAATCTATTGAGCAAAAAAATCAGCCTCAATCAAAAAAGGCTCGTAAAAAAAAAATAGAAAGACAAAATGTCAAAAGGAAAAAGAAAAAAAATGGGCAAGAAAAAAAGTCAAGAGGCGTTCAAGTAGATGAATTTTCAATGGAAATTTTTATCTTCTATCAGAAGCAAAAGAATCAAGATTCTTCTCCCCATAGCGGAAAATGATTTCTCAAGTAGAAGGGTGTCCCAAATATTCGGTCCCCTCAGCCTACATTTCGTCCTATCTTAAGTCCACCTCGATCCCCTAGAGATTAAGAGTGCAGACAATTTATCAGACAATATTCAAAAGCAGAATGCAAGCATCCAAGGCAATGAAGGGAGCTAAACCCAACTTGAAACAAATCGCGGGCATGAGTGAAAACCTGAAAAGGCCTCATTGCGCAAAAATTACGCGAACCCCAGGCCTAGTCTTGCGACTAGGGGCAAAAAAGGGAAATACAAAAATTGATCAACTTCGCATGCATGAGTGAAAACCTGAAAAGGCCTCATTGTGCAAAAATTATGCGACCCCACAACTTGGTCATTCCAAGGGTAAAAAAAGGGAAAAGTTGAAAACGTCAAGCGTTCAACAGCAGTTTCCTTGAGATCAGTTCGAAGGAACTTCAAGCACCAATTGAAGGATTTTATGGTCGAAACAGAGCTTTACCTCAAGCAACTCGTAGGCATGAGTGAAAACCGGAAACGGTCTCATTGTGCAAAAACTACGTGAACCCCAGTCCTAGTCTTGTGACTAGGGGCAAAAAAGGGAAATACAAAAATTGATCAACTTCGCATGCATGAGTGAAAACCGGCAACGGCCTGATTGCGTAAAAATTATGCGATCCCCAGACTTGGTCATTCCAAGGGTAAAAAAGGGAAAAGTTGAAAGCAACAAGCATTCACCAGGAGCATCATCGAGATCAAGACAAATCACTTTCAAGCACCAGCTGAAGAATCTTATCGTCAGAGCAGACTAAGTGTCTCTTATTCCAAGCAAGACCCAATTCAGCACATGTCAAGGATTAAAGCTTAACTTTACCAACGACATAGCACGATGGGTCACATTTGCTTAGCATCATATTCTACCATTGAGGATAAAATTCAATCCATGTGAAGGTGATCTACCTTTTAGATCCAATAAGCTAAGAAAGCATTCTCATTATGAAAAATTCATTCAATTTCAATCCGGTCATCAGGATTTTTGCACAAGTCAAGACCAATCGCATTCAATTTGTAGGGTGTTCTCAAGAATATCCAACTATTCATTATTTGGTCATCAACGTTTCAATGTTTGTCATTTCCTTTGGCTTGACTAGATCAATTTCATCTCAGCGATCGCTTAAGGTGCTAAGCACGAAGCTAAAGCAAAGTTCAGAACCTCCAATCTCCGACAAGCATAGGATTGGACGTTAAGAGCAAGTCATTTACCTAGCCCATCATCAATCTGCATGTCTCTCATAGATATCACATTGGTTCAATCTAGGTCCAGCCAACTCGTCTACATATTAGCATAAGTCAAGTCATGCATTGTTCTGCATTTCATACCAGTCTAGTCAATTCACAATTTGCACACACTCGATCGAGTCACGCATATCGCACTCTAGTTGCACCCATCTTGCACACTATAATTGCAGACACTCAATCGAGTCACACATATCGCACTAGTTACACCCACCTTACACACTCAAGCTGCACACACTTAATCGAGTTGCACATATTGCACTACAGCTGCACTCAAGTTGCACACACTCATTTGAGTCACACTTTGCACCCTTGCTGCACTCAATTGCACACAATTAATGGGGTCTCACACATCGCACTTTTGTTGCACTCAGTTGCACACATTCAGTCGAGTCACACACTTTGCACTATAGTTGCTCTTACTTAGTCGAGCTAAAATTTAGCAATACTATCACAGACACTGCACAACATTGCACTGCACAACAGCTATAGCAGACATGCTACACTACACAACAGTTGCATTTGCATCACACACATTATATTGCATAACAGTTGTATCACACATTGCATTGCACAATAGTTGCGGCATAGTACATACACTGCACACAACAATTGCATCACATACACAACACAAAGCCACAATCATGCTAAACTAGGCAAGGCCAGGAGGTCTCTAGTAAAAGCTATGCATCTTGGTTGACATCGAAATGTGTTGTCACCCATCATTTCAGCATGTTTGACATCGAAATGTGTTGTCATTCATCCCTTCTTATTTGACATCGAAATGTGTTGTCATTAAATCCTGGTTGACATCGAAATGTGTTGTCATTAAATCCTGGTTGACATCGAAATGTGTTGTCACCCATCATTTTAGTATGTTTGACATCGAAATGTGTTGTCATTCATCCCTTCTTGTCTGACATCGAAATGTGTTGTCATTCAATCCTGGTTGAGATCGAAATGTGTTGTCACCCATCAATTCAGCATGTTTGACATCGAAATGTGTTGTCATTCATCCTTCTTGTCTGACATCGAAATGTGTTATCATTCAATCCTGGTTGACATTGAAATGTGTTGTCACCCATCATTTCAGCATGTTTGACATCGAAATGTGTTATTCATTCCTTCTTGTCTGACATCGAAATGTGTTGTCATTCAATCCTGGTTGACATCGAAATGTGTTGTCACCCATCAATTCAACATGTTTGACATCGTAATGTGTTGTCATTCATCCCTTCTTGTCTGACATCGAAATGTGTTGTCATTCAATCCTGGTTGACATCGAAATGTGTTGTCACCCATCATTTCATCTCTTCTTGGTTGACTTCGAAATGTGTTGTCATTCATCCCTTCTTGGTTGACATCGAAATGTGTTGTCATCCATTCCATCTCATCTGTTTGACATCGAAATGTGTTGTCATTCATCTTTTCTTGGTTGACATCGAAATGTGTTGTCATCCATTTCATCCCTTCGGTTTGACATCGAAATGTGTTGTCATTCATCTCTTCTTGGTTGACATCGAAATGTGTTGTTATCCATTCTATATCTTCGGTTTGACATCGAAATGTGTTGTCATTTATCTCTTCTTGGTTGACATCGAAATGTGTTGTCATCCATTCCATCAACATGTTTGACATCGAAATGTGTTGTCATTCATCCCTTTTTGTCTTGACATCGAAATGTGTTGTCACCCATCAATTCAGTCAGCATGTTTGACATCGAAATGGGTTGTAATTCATCCAATCCTAGCTGACATTGAAATGTTTTGTCACCCATCATTTCAATCCTGTTTGTCATCAAAATGTGATGTCATCCTCATCCAGCACTCCGTGTGCATCTCAGCTCTCCGTGAGCATTCCCCTCGTTATGTGCGCATCTCAGCTCTCCGTGAGCATTCCCCGCGCACCGTGCGTATTTTTACTCTCCGTGAGCAATCTCAGCTCTCCGTGAGCATTCCCCGCGCTCTGTGCCATCTCAGCTTTCCGTAAGCACTCCCCAGCACTCTATGCACATCTCGACTTTCGTGTCATAGCATTCTCAGTGCTCCAGACACTACATCAGTCTCCAGGCAGTAGTGTTCATGAGCTCCCTTCCATCCATCATATCCGTTTCGTCCTCAACTTCCATGCAACCGTAAAATCGTTCCGAACATTATATCAGTCTCCATGCAGTAGTGTTCACGAGCTCCCTTCAATCCATATTTCCATTTGCTCCCATTTTCCCCAGCAATCCTCCGTAATGAGGCCATAAACTACTATCCATCACTCCATCTTTTTGTTTTTGGCAAGTTTACTAGAGTTAGAATTTAGTTCCATTTTATTCTATATTTGATTTTCATAAGCTTTTGCAGGTTTTACGTGCATAAAAATGACAGTGTTTCAGTCTTTGTCGTTCAATTGCCAGCACTCTCCGACAAAGAGGGGCAACTGTGAACACCCCATTTTTACACCCCTAAAACCCCACTATTTTATTTTTATTTTTTTAATTAATTTTATCTTAATTTAATTTATTTTGTTTTGTGAGCTTGAGAGAGGGAGAGAGAGTGTGTGTGAAGAAGGGGATAAAAATCCATATTCTATAACCTATTTAAACCCTCAAATCATTGGCCCAAAACCCATTTCACATGACCCAGGTAATAAAACCCAAATCCATATTTCCCCAAACAGTATAAAAGCAAAGAGAAGGGTTTTAAAAACCCTATTCATTCGGTGAAACCAGGGGAGCCGCCCCCCTCCCTTCTCTTCCCCCTTTTCTCTCCCGATCTCTTCTCTTTTTTTTGCTGTCTTTTTCTTTCTTTGGTGAAGACTGTAAAGAGCCAAGAGCATCCCCCTCAAGCTCCGGCGACTTCCATCCCTTTCGGCGAATCCCAGCTCCATTACTCTCTCGAGCTCTCTCTCCCATCTCCTTCTCTCGCCGGCGAGGGATCTGATCAGCAGCAACAACTACTCTCCATCTCCTTCAAAGTCTGCCACGCTCTCATCGCCGACGATAGTGGCTCAGTTCTGGCCAGATCCAGCACCTCCTGATCTCTTCTCTCTTCAAATTGGGCAGCTGCTCCGGTCATCTTCTCCGGCCAAGATTCACCTCATCCAGTACCTTTGACCAGCAGCTACTTCCGGCGAAGCAACCAGCCACCATCTGCGACATCCCTCTTCTTCATCTTCTCCGATCAGTCCATCTTCTTCTCTCGCCGGCAACTCTAGCGCACCAGCTCTCCTTGTCTCCCGTGGATCTGGCCAGCAGCTCCCTCATCACCACCAGTCCGATCATCAATTCCATCGGTGTGTCACTACTATCGGCGACAACAACCCCCACTTTCAACCTCAGAGCAACTTCCGGCCAGCAACACCTTTGCCAAGCTCGATCACTTGTGTCGAAAATTCCATCATTGAGCACCTTCCTTGGCCAGATCGAATCCGGCCAACTCAACCCCTCAGATCTGAGAGGTGTTCTCCTCGTCCATCGGATCGCCGGAGTAGCAGCATCATCATCGCCACCAATCCTCGTCCCTACAACCGCAGCTATGCTTTATCCTTCTTCTGATTTTACTTTTTTCTATGTTCATATGTTTGTGCGGTTATCTGGATCCAACCAATGTTGGATCATGTTCCTTGTTGTTGCATGATAAATCTTGAAAGAAAGGGGAGGGGGCTGTTATGTTTGGTGTTGGTTTAATTGTCTAGAGACTAGTTTCTCTTGGTTTGGTTTTGTTCGAGATTTGATTTCAGAATTAAGTTTTGCCCAAAATCAGAATGCTATAACCCCTGTGATTGTATTTGGCATAAGATCATTAATGTATGTAGTAATTAGTTCCTAGATTGTTTTGCCAAATCCAATTTCAGCTTTCGTTATTGAGCCAAAGCTGGTTAATCAAGTTTCATCATTGGTTAATGGGCCTTGGCACAATAGCCTTGGCCTCCCCTTAGTCTAATCCTATTTAGTTTGCTTAATAATTTGTCGTAATTTAATTTATCTGTATAGATTTTAGATCCATGTGTATGTATGTACAATCATAGGATTTGGCCGTAAGCCTTATTTTCTCTTTTGCCTACCTTGGGCATCTAGGTTAGTTCTTGACTAGTTAAACTTGCCAAAATTAAAAAAATACAAAAAAAATCAATAAATACAAAACAACAAAAACATTCAAAAAAACCACAAAATTCAAAAAGGACCTACCCTAATAAATGAACGCTCCCTAGAGCTCCCCCACGAGCACCTAGCTACGCGACCATCTCCCGAAATGAGATTCATAAATCTCAATTCCATTTCCCCTCCCCCAACTCAAACACGAGTTGGATGACCACACTCCGAAACGAGTATAAAAATAGTCACGGACCCCCCGAACTACTATGAGGGTATGATTCCGACTAACCGGATTAGTAGGCAGCCCGAGCCAGGGTTCGACCCCAACCAAAAATAAAACTTTTACACCCCATATTGATTTGTGTTTGATTAGCAAAATTAATAATTATTTAGGAAATTTTAAGTGATTTCAAATGTTTGGCTTGGACCTAATGAGTAGGTTACCATCATTGGATGGAGGTCCTGGGGTGCCTAACCCCTTCCCCAGGACCTAAAGGGATCTCTTACCTAGAGTACTCTGGACCGTAGACCCCCTTATTTTGGATTATCTCGGGATCCTACTTCCCCTAAGTAGGTGGCGACTCTTAGAATAAATTTAGCGTTGTTCCTCTACTCTCGGACCTTATCTCGACACTTAGAGTTGAGAAGGGAGGAAAGACGGTAAATTTATGTGTTCACATCCTCCACTCTCAGGCCTTATCTCGACACTTAGAGTTGAGAGGGGAGGAAAGGTGGTAAATTTAGGCGTTTACCGCAGACAGTAGTTATCTATATGGGTTGCTAGAGTGAAAGCCCTCACTGCCATTTGAGAGGGCTGTCTACTCACTTGTGTGAAAGCCACCAATGTAAGAAAATAAAGATTCTTCATACATGTTAAGATTGACAAAAAAATATCATGAAAATTGTTTAGTCAAACAATGGGTCAAAATAGCATATGGTTAAAATTTTTTGTTTACTGAACCTCATTGGTCTGTCTTTATAAGTTTGAGAAACTTGGAGTCCCTAATAAGTTATTATGCCAAAACCTCATCTAGGGATTAAACCTGACTTTTATATCAGTCTGATTTTTCACTTTATACTCATTTGCAATTTAGTGACATTCTTTCACTAAATGAGATTTAGCGATTTAAGTCCATAGTTGATCAATTCATTAGATAATCATTGCTTAAAATTCCTTACTAAGTCAATTCTAAACAATGTTGACTTTGTAATGAATTTTCTTGATTGATCACATGAAAATTTGTCTATGCATTCATGTTGTGGAGTGGTGAATTTTCGAAATAATTTTTTTTTGTGTTTTGATGTGAAGGGGAGTTTATTTTTAGGTTGAGTTCAAATTTTTGTTTAATTTTCAAACAAATTTCAATTTGAACCAACTGGTAGCCAATTCGGTCGACCGATTAGTGAAAATTGTTTTGCTTAAAAACCCATTCATGCCTCATTTTTTCACTATTTCAACTTCTCTAAAAGGGGAGTGGGACCTAGGGCATCATCAGTTTTCTTGTTTCATCCTTCCAAAAAGTTAATCTCTACTCCATTTCTCCTTTTTTTAAGTTGAATTTCAATTCCAGTACATTAATTTTCATCATGGTTATAGGATATTCCTTTCTTATCCTAGCTTTCCTTATGGCTGGAAGTAAAAAACGTCAGAAAGTGATTCTGTCTGAGTCTGAGGAGCACTCATCTGATGAGGATTTGACTCCTCAAGAGACTTTTGTTAATATTGGTCATGGCATCTCCATTGGAGAAGGTCGACCGTCCCGTTTAAGAAAATCCTTAGTTTCAGGTTTATTCAAAGAAAAAATCCAAGGAAAAAGGCAAAGCTCCTGCCTCGTCCAGTGAATCTATTCTTCCTAAATTTGTCTCTCTAAATGCTTCTAAACTGTTTGGCGATTTCTTGTCTAAGAAATCTGTCATGGTCGAGAGATTCATTGTTATTGATGATTTTGGGAATCTTACTTTACCGGATGTTGGCAGGGAATTCTTAATCTTTCTGGTCAACTCCTTGTTCAATTAATAAGGGAATTCTATGCAAATATTCATAAAACCAGTGGAAAATCAATGTCTTTCCAGTCTCGTGCCCTTGGTCGCCTTGTCAAGATCGATGCTGACATAATTGCCTCTTATCTTGATTGTCCTCGTGTGGAGGGTGCCTATTACCCATTTGGGTATAAGCAGGATGATCAAAAGGACTCCTTGCATAGGGTTGCTTCTTTCCTGGTTGGTTATGAATCTGAGTGGATTGGTCCTTCACTTCAAGTGAGCTCTCTTTCTAAAGAAGCTCATCTATTTCATATGGTGATGAGTGTAAATATTCATCCCAAGATTCATACTACAGAGCTCACAGAGGATCGTACTAGGTTTCTCTATGTTTTTATACATGGTCAAGGGATAGACATTGCAGCAAATATTGTGGATGTTATTCTGGATGTCCATGAATCTAATACTGTGATTGGTGCATTGCCGTTTGGATTTCTGTTATCTCAGTTGTTGGGGGGTGCAAGGTGTCAAGGCTTCTCCAGGTGATGATTTCCGAAAGCCCAAGGGGCCAATCAATAGGAAGTCCCTCGCTAGTAGTTTCTCCCATACAGCTGCTCGAGACCTTGATGCTGCTCATGATTCATATATTGGACCGGCTCATCAGCGCATTATGATGTCCGATCTTGCTGAAATGATGGCAGCCATGCGAACCAAGTCTAGCCAGATTGCTTCCTCCCTTACTGAGTTTCTAGGAGAGTTTCGGTTATTCCAGACTGAGGTTCGTGGCTGCCTTGGTCGTTGGATGCTGTTGTGCTGGGTGTTTAGCGTGATATTCAGGATGTGCATAGAGATCTACGTGATTTCGGGACCTACTATGAGACCCAGCCTACTTCTGATGAGGAGTCGTGATGATGATGTTGACTTTGTTTGGTCAACCTAGGATGCTCCAGTGTTACTTTTTGGATAGTCTGGAGTTAGGTTGAGTCCTAGCAGTACTAGTTAGTAGTAGTTTGTACTTTCCATTTAGACTATGTACTAAACTTTTTTCTTGGATATGGGATTACTATTTGGATGGTTTATGTTTTAGTTGCACTACTGAATGTTTATGATATTTAGAGATTGCTTGCTTTAAATGTTCATTTTTTTTGCATCTCTTTATACTCTATTGTTGTGATGCTCTGCTATTTCATTATGTTTGATCTATATTTTCTTCCTTTTTCATCTTTGGCCTTTTGTGCCAAAAATGGGGAGAAGTTTGGATGAGCTCACATAAGTCTGCTGTCATTTGGATTTTGGTTTATATCTATCTCTATTTTCTCCATGCTTCACAGGTATTGTTTGTTTTAGCATGTGTAGATAAGACAGCTTGCAGACTTCAACATTAGATTGCATGACAAGTATGTTGAGTCATTTTTTGTAGTTTTGAGTCATGTAAAGTTCATCCTTCTATTTTTTGAATCAATTTGGGAAAGACCGTCCTTTGTATGTTTGTTGTTTTATTTATGACACAGAATTGCCAAAGGGGGAGATTGTAAATCTAAAATGTTTTGGCAAATTTTGTGACCGAAGTATAGGTCTAAGAGTGTCACTGTAAGAGTCTACATGTCATGCTTGGTGAAGCTTGATGAAGCCCAAGACGATGGAAGATATCTACATCAAGCATCGCCTCCGGTTGTAGGAAGGTAATTGACTTAGTGACCCAATACCTAGGTTGGTTTTGACTTAGATAATCTATTTATGAACCTAGGAGGTTAGTATATTTCCATGAAAAAGACCCAAGAGAAATTCTTAATGAAAAATGGTTATGTATGCTTAATTGGTCGACTGAAGGACCTTACTTGTTGACCGAAGGCTAACCGCTTGACCGAATGACCCATATTTTGTTAGGGATATTTTTCCAGAGAGGGTATAATTGACCAGTCGACCGAAGGGGTTGAATTTCGTGTTTTTACACTCCTAATCTTATCCAATCTCTTTGGGGGTCTATATATACTAATTATAGAAGACCTAATTCGGGTGTGTTGATATTTTGGTGAGAGTGGATGCTAGAAAACTCTATTCTAGGGTTTCCATTGTTTAGTATTGATCATTGTTGATACCTCCTCTCACAACCTCTCTAGAGAATGCAAGATTACAGTTTCTATTCTTAGATCTTGCATTGTGTGATCTTTATGCTTTTAAGATCCCTCTAGAGATTTGCTAGATTAAATTGATTAATCAACCCTTAACACACAAATAGTGTGTTTGGCCGGTGTGCATTCCGGAGCCTTCGTTGAAGGAGATCGATCTTCTGAGATCATGGATTGAAGCAGCTTTGAGAATAGTTGATCGATGAGGAACCGGATCTACTGCGGTGGGGATCGAACTTGCTGGTTCATGGATTTCAAGATCAAGAGTCTGTACCAGGGAATAGAGTGACATGTCCATGTTTGGTAAGGTCTTGTCTTGTACGTTATAACTTTCTCATAGTGAATTCTTTGCTGGACAAGGTCCCATGGTTTTTCCTTGAAAGGGTTTTCCACGTAAAAAATCTCTTGTGTCAGTGTGGATTGATTGAATGTTTGTTTCTTCTTATTAATTAGAAAAATTTTAAGAGTAAGTAGAAATCTATAAATAGACCTATTCACCCCCTCTAGGTCTTAGAGATCATCGATCATAGGAATTTCTGTATGAAAGATGATTAGATAGGGGGTAAAGAATACCTGCTGAGGCTTGATGTGGAGCGGGTGAAATGGTAGAGGAACTATTAGGAAGGGTAGGGCAAATATAGTCATGGAGGTGAGTCGGGAGATTAATGGTGCGTTGAGATCGTTGTGGAACATGGGGTGTCGTGGCCGTAAGGGAGGGTGCCTCAGGGGTTGGTGTTTCATGTCGCCACTTGAGGATAGGTAAAGGAATGATAAGCAAAGTGGTTTCGGGAATGTGGTTTCGGGAATGGGTGAGGTGGTGTGGAAGGGAAACATGGACTCGACAAAGGTGACATCACAAGAAGTAAATATTTGTTTACTCTCTAGGTCATAAACACGGTAGCCACGTTGGCCAAAAGGGTACCCAACGAGGACGCATTTTGAAGCACGAGGGGCAAATTTATGATGTGAGGTACTAAGGGTGTGGGCATAACACAAACAATCAAAAACTCGAAAACATTTAAAGAGCATTTCATATGGGGTTTTGCCATTCAAATTGGGAGTGGGTATTCGATTAATAAGATAGGTTGCGGTGAGAATACATTCACCCCAAAAAGAGAGAGGTAGTGAGCTTGGAAATGCAATGCACGAGCAACCTCAAGAAGGTATCTATGTTTGCACTCTGCCACCCCATTTTGTTGAGGGGTTTCTACACATGTACGCTGATGGAGGATGCCAAATTCGTTAAAGAAGGTTTGCATTATGGTGGAGAGAAATTCAGCTCCATTGTTGGTCCGAATTTTTTGTATTTTACATTTGAATTGGGTTTGCACCAAAGCACAAATTTTTTTGAGAAAGAGATAGGTTTCAGATTTATAACGGATGTCCAAGTCGCATGTGCCAAAGGCTGGGATCAGGTGAGCTGGTGGCCGGCATTGCTGAAGGGGTTGTGGCTGGTGGTTGTATGTAATGGTATAGTCCATCTCGTACCTCAGCCACTCCAATCAGCTTCCTCGATGCAAGGTCCTGAAATACACAAAAGGTTGGAAAAAAAATTACAGCACAATTTAAGCTTTGAGTTAGTTTACTAATGGATAAAAGATTAAATTGAAAATTTGGGACACATAAGACTTTAGAGAGGGCTAAGTCTTGAGAGAGTTGGATGGAACCAATATGAGTAATAGGAGTGACATCACCATTGGGTAGCTTAACAGCTCTAGTGGTGGAGGTAGGTGTTGAAGTGGAGAAAGAAGATAAGGTGGGTGTCATGTGATCAGACGCCCCACTATTGATTATCCATGCAGTAGGAGGAGAGGTAATAGCAGAGTTACAAAAGAAAAAGGAAGAGTTACCTGCAAGATTTGCAGCAGCAAGGCTCCCATTGGCGTTAAGCAACGTTAGCAATTGTTGATATTGGTCTACCGTGAGACTATGTAACGGGACAGGTGCATGAGCAGCGGTAGAGGATGCATCAGGCATAGCAATATCATGATTGAGATCTTTTGTGGAGTTCTCAATCATGGAGGCCACATGGGCCGATGGCTGTGAGGTATGAGCCTTCTTTGTTCTTCCCCAGTTAGGTGGATAGCCTACAACTTTGTAGCATTTGGCCTTGATGTGTCCAAAGATGCCACAATGATCAGAATAAGGGCGGCCATAGGGAGTTTGATATCCACGTGTAGTATTCTAATTTTCGGTTCGAGCAGCCATTGCAATCGAGTCAGCAGGGTTTGGAGGAGGTAAGTGTAAAAGTCTTTGATTTTCCTCTTGATTAATGACCGCATAAGCTTTGCTAACACTTGGAAGTTGGTCCATGGCCAAGATTTGGCTTTGATTGTGAGAATAAGTGTCATTAAGACCCATTAGGAATTGATAGACCCGCTCTGTCTCTTTCAGAGTTTTGAGTTCCTTGGATGCTCCACAAGTACACACGGGGGCGGTGGTGTGAGTACCCAACTCATCCCAATATGATTTGATTGTGTTGTAGTATGAAGCAAATGATTGTTGCTCTTGGCGAAGAGTGCAAATATCCCTTTTTAATTGAAAAATTCTAGGATTGTTGCTTTGAGAGAAACGTTCCTCTAGATCAAGCCAAACTTCATGAGGGCTATTACAGTATATGATGCTGTTGATAAGAGATTTATCAATGGAGTTGAGGATTCATGACAAAATCATGCCATTGCATCTTCCCCAGGCTTGGATTTTTGTCTAATTCGATGATGGTTTAACAAGTGTTCCATCAACGAAATCGAGCTTATTTTTTGCATTCAATGCCATTTTCATGGCTCTTTTCCAGGTTGAGTAATTATCACCAATAAGAGGAGTTGAGACAAGAATCGCTCCAGGATGATCAGAAGGCTGAAGGAGATAAGGGGATGATGCACCATTGATCATGCTCGACGGACTCGATTGTCTTTCGCTTGAAGAATTTTCATTACCCGATGACATGGCAGCAGGTGATGATGAAAACGATTAGAGAAGCACTGCAAGCTCTGATACCATAATAAGTTTCATAGAGCTAAAAGGAATTGCAGAATTCTCCTTCATACGTTTCATTCCAAGAATTGAAATTATATAAAACACAGGATGATCAACATAAATAGAAAGCTATACAACTGTGCAAAAGTTGGATGTAGAATATCTCTCTTCCCTAGTATACAGAATGTGGAATATCTCACTTTCCTAATATTGTAGAATATCTCTCTTCCCTAGTATACATAATGAAATATCTCACTTTCCTAATACATCTTTATTAGAACAAAAACAAACAAAGAGATGGCAAAGGCAAGAAAACGCAAGACCAAGAACTACAAAATCTAGTTAAATCCCTACGGGATATGACTGTAAATTATAGGAATCTAAATATATATTGTAGCTTCCAAATACATGCTTGTGATAGGAGTATTTTAGAAATTACGTAAGAAAGTCAATAGACATAAATCCCACTTTTCTTGTTTGCCCATTACTGTCTTCTATTCAATCCCCAATTTCTTCTTCATTTGCAAAAGAAAATCATAGACCTTGTGTTGGTCAGGAACAGAGTTGGACACACTCTCCTTCTCCATGCACCTCTTACCCCAGGCAACTACCGTTGGGCACTCAGACTCTACACTGAAATTTCCAAAGGTCTCGTAGGCGTTAAACCGACGGTAGAGGGGGAGAAGAGCCACGTCGACAAACCCCAAGTTCACCTCCAAAGTAAGGCTTGTCTCCAAGCTCTCCTTCCATCAGCTTCAAGCAATCTATTAACTCCTTTGCTGTTACTTGCTCTTCTCCTTTGGTCATGCATACTTTCTTCCCCCAGACGTATATCTGCATCTCATTCCAAAATTTCAATAGGCAAGATCAATATCTACATGTAAGATCGACGTAGGGTGCATAAATCTATATACGGTATGTATCTCTAAATTGATTTTTTCTTCTTCATCGAAGAGAAGAAACATGACTCTAAGAAAAAAATGAAAGAACTCAAATGACAAGATGTAGACTACAACAAACATGAAATTAAGAGGGACTCCAAAAAATGAGGGGGGTTGGCGTGCTGGCTAAGACCACGGCTCAGGAAGCAAAGGTTCTGAGTTTGATTCCCTTCTCCTTGCAATTGGCACCCTCAGGAATTTATCCCTACTTTCCTAGTGGGTGTGGATGCATGGAGGGGTCTCCACGTGCTTGGAATTAGTCCGGTGCTCTAAGAGTCCAGGATAACCTGGTTACAAAAAAAAAAAAAAAACCCTTAGCCCAGGTAGAGGAGGCTTTGGGAGGCTGTATGATTATACCCTTAGCTGAAGCGCCAACCCGGGTTGTTTCTCTTGAATGTAAATATAGGGGTATTTCTGTTGTGTACAGTCTACATTTTTTCTATTTTGGGTAAAATGTCCCTATTGGGGTATTCCTGCAGTGTAAAAACTACATATTTCTCTATTTTGGGTAGTACTTCCGTTGTAGGGTTGATCCAAGAATTTATGGGGTTTGGAATTCAATACAAATTATGGTAGTAGGCTTACTGGTTAACCCTGTTAATTTGTAATTTTTATTTGTGTTGTGTTTGTCTGGATGAATAGGTGGATTAAATTATGAGCTTTTTATTACAGATAATTCTCGTTGAATTCTGAGACTCGGGCAGTATTCACCTTCTCTAATATTATTAATTATTAATAATTGAGGAAAAAATTTTCTCTTAAATTAATGAAAAATTATTATTAGAATTTTATTTTGATTCCCAAAAAATTTCTTTTCTATAACGTTTCCCTACAAACAAACAAAGCTGGGAACTGCATGAATCTTGCAATCTTGAAATTTTCTTAAAGTTGTAACACCCCAGAGGTCAACACGTGTCTCTTTAATACAACCTGAAATTCTCTACAGTCATACCAGGACAAAGGTCACAAATGTCCTTTTTAATACCCCCTTCACTGTAGTTAAGATTCAATTCAACCATCTAATTTTGGTTTTGTAAAAATATGTGATCCAAAAGTTAGATGTTGTTGACGAGAGTTAAGATGGTTTTTGTGTTGTAACTGGACTCCTTGAGTTTAGATAAGAATTTAAAGTCTTTTAATACTGCTAAGCTGTGGCTCCATGTTCAACATAAATCAAGGCGCGGGGATAAAAATAGGGGGAAAAACCCCTACTCGGAAAAGAAAAAGAAATCTCATTCAAAGGAAACTAGTGGGTGGCACGTGCGATGCACGTGAGAGCGAGGGGAAGGAGTTAACCACAGTTACTAGGAGTTAAAAGGGACACATGTTAACCCGCGGGTGCGATTGAACTCACTAGTGGGACGTGCGATGTACTTGAGAGCGAGGGGAAGGAGTTAACCACAGTTAATAGGAGTTAAAAAGGACACGTGTTAACCCACTGGTGTGATTGAACTCTCCCGAGTTCACTCGCGATTGGCTGTAATTCTAAATAAATAGATGAGCAAGGGGTAGTTTGGAAATTAAATCAAAGGCAAGTGATAGTTTGGGTTTTAAAGCAAAACATTCAACTAAAGTTTTGTTTTTAAATAAGGGTAATATGGAAATTTCAGAAAAATCATCTACGCCAGCTTCTCCCAAAAAAATTTAAAGAAAAATTTGTTTTTATAGAAGGGTAGTATTGGAATTTCAGAAAAATCATCTACTCAAATAAAAAGAAGAAAGAAGAGAAAAACTAGCCTTTTTGTCGACGAAATCAGCCCAGAACATAGCTTGTGCTCGCTGGTAAGAATCAGAGGGCAATAAAGGAGATTCATCTTTCCAAACCTCGTCAATATACTGGACAATGATCAGGGATTCAGAAATGGGTTTCCCATTATGAATCAGAACTGGGATCAGCTTATGAACAGGGTTCATCTTCAGAAGCATATGGCTCTTATCCCCCAAGTTCTCTTCCATGCTCTCGTATTTGATCCCCTTTAATGCCAAGGCGATTCTCACCCTCATCCCAAATGGGCTAGGCCAGAAATCCAAGAGAACTACCTCGTCCGCCATTGTCACAGAACTGCAAAGCTTGAATAACAGTGGAAAAGAAGACCTGTTGTTACGGTTGTATGGACAATGTAAGGTGGATTTATTTGGAAAAGAGAATGAGGATGAGAATATTAGCCGGAAGCAGAGTCGATGGAGGATTTGAGAAGAGAAATGTAATATTTCTTTATAGCGTTTTATGAAGAGATGTCATTGCTTGCGTCAGAGTTCAAGAATCATGGTCTTTGTCAGTGTATTCTCTGTATCATCTATTACTCATCTTTCCATATAATTAATCATTTTTTTATATGATCACTAGAAAAATTACATCTTTTGATCAGAAAGACTTGAGCTCCTGTTGGTGCTGGTGAGGAGACCAGTCGCCACAGAGATAGGATGGGCAGCTGTGGTAGCCCTGGCCATTGGTCACTCGATTAAAAAAAACAATTATAAAAAATCAAATCATTTTTTTTTAAAAAAAGTTATTAAAAATATTATTTTTGTATTTTTTATTATATTTTATTATAGTAGACCAATGGCTTTCCTGTTGTAATCCAATTGGCTACATCAGGGGCTGCTGCCCTTCTGCTCTCGTTGCCACACACCTCTTTTGTAGGCTTACAAAGTGTTTACACAAATTCAATGCCTTGGTTGATGTGAAGGATGTGTGTGGCTTTTAATTTGTGCTGGTAGTCTCCTCACCAGTACCAACTGGAGATGATCCTAAGTCTTTGAGTGTTGCTAGGAAGGAGACTGCAAACACCAATCGAAAGGTGCCACACACCCCTTTCGAATGCTTACCAAGTATTTACACACAAATCAATGCCTTGATTGAAGATGGTTTAAGAAATTACTAGTGATATAGAAAAACAATTAAATATTGGTGAAAAGACCTAGAGGCGGGTGAATAGGTCAACCTAGTGGTCTATTTGCGAATTTTAATTTTATTAATTAAAGTGTGGAATAAGTAGACAATTTACAAACCATAGATAAAGAGATTTTACATGGAAACCTTTATGGTAATAACAACAAGACCTAATATAGTAAAGAGATATCACTAAGAGAAAAAAGCAAGAGTTCAAACTCGAACCCCACCCATGACTAGTTCTCCAATGCTTGCACGATCATGATCTCATAAATTCGATCATGATAATCTGCAAATTCGACAACACATAATAAAACAAGTATCCGTGATAAGCCTCACATTTGTCCACTCATGATAAAATGCATGTTCATGATAATGCATGTTCTTGTGAGACCCGTGTACTCTTGAACTTATGCTTACTACGCATGTGAATTTATGCTTGAGTGTCGTGATTAATATTCATTTAGGTTATCCCTTAAATTCCAATCTTTCACCATGGAAACTCCACAAAAGCGTCTCATTCCACACAGTTAGAGAATTCCTGGTCTGAAAGACGTTCTTCTAAGTTTTGGCGCATTCGAATTTCAACCGTCATACAAGTTATATAATTCATCATGGAATTCATACATGATACTTTATTATAATTCACAATTTCAATAACACGATTCATATGCATCAATCACAACCATTCAACCTTATCATAACCATTCGCCTTGCAACTATGCACAAAATGTCCTTCCTCCAACACACAAAATTGTTCCCCATTCACATTCATATTCAAAACTGAATAAATTTATAAAACCCTTCCTCCATGATTTCTCATCCTCCATTTCACACATCAATAGAGTTAAACATCAAGCATTCAACATAATAAGAGCCCAAAATCATATTCGTCAAACTGATAAATGCATAAAATCTCATTTAATGCTCCATAATTAATAATTCATGCATAATGATGATAAGAACCCAATAACCATTGTTCAATCTTATTTAAAAATGCAAGAATCATAAACAATTTAGGTTAGACGATATATCGAGCTTCGGGGTTGTTTCCCTATAATCAAACACTTGAGAAACGACTTTTGACGAGATCTCCAACCTTTTCCCTTCTTCTCCAAGCACTCTCTCTTAAAACCCTCAAAATTAAAAAGTCTATTTATAATGGTGGAGGTTTAAATCCTAAATATTCGCACAAAAGAGCATTTTCGCCATTCGAACGACTTCTGAATTTCATTTGAACTCCCATCGAACGACCAACATAGGATGGCCACTAGAATCATTTCATTGCAGCCAGTTCAAACGGACTGGGAGTTTGTTCAAACGACAAATGGATGGGAGTCCATTTGAAAGCCCTAACCTATTTTTTCTCATTTTTCACTTTTTTTTCATTTGATTGGTTGTTCATATATTGTTAACACTTCATAAATATTAATTAACATCAAACACACATGCATATTTTGATTTGACTATTTACCCTAATTAATTATGATAATGACATAAATGTAAAGTTGGGTCTCTACACTTAATGCTTCAGCACGAAGCCTTATGCACAATATCATGTCGAAGAGGTATATTTTGACATGGGATTGTCTCTGGCTGATGCCAGAAAATGGTCTTTGGCTTCCCACACATCATCCGACATGTGGTGATAAAAAAGAGAAGTCATTTCATTTTCTCCCCAGGATTTTGACTTCTCCCCACTTGATATCTCACCATTTTTTATCACCACATGTCGGATGATGTGTGAAGTAATAGACCATATTTTTTGGCATCTACCAGAGATAATCCAATGCCGTATATTTTTTGACGTTCATGTCATTCATCTCATGATTAATGCTTCTTGTTAACTATTAATTTGAACATTCACTATGTAATTTACTAATTTAATTAAATTTTCATGAGGATAGCGAGTTGCACATCTAGATGGGGTAGAACCCTGATAGGATGCATATATTTAGGATCACCCCTGCATGATGGGACCGATCATTCATGGACCCAATTTCAGAGGAGATGATGCTATGCTTACGCCTCTAGCAACATAAATTATCTGCGAATGTCAGCTATTGTTATTTTCATTTTTTTAAAAACTAATTTCTCTGGATTGAATCATTAACTATGAATTGAAGAAATAGATGAAGCATTTTGCCAATGATAGTAGCATTGCTTACAATGAGGTCTTCATCCAAGTCATGGGTGCAGATGGACATGAGTGCTTCCATACTTACAGATTAGGTGTCACCCCTACTCAGTTCCATGGCTCAGGCACTATAGATGCTGAGCAATAGGGAAGTTTGACAGAGGTTGTCTAGGATTTAGTAGTCACACATTTAGTGATAGAGGTTTATCATCGCAAGTTAAATTTTTAGCAAGAAAATGTTTTGTCTCTAAATATTTTATTATTAGCAGAGAATATATGCGATCGACAAATCTTTTATTTTATTATAATTAATGACATATAGGGATGGATTGATCAGCGACATCCAACTCTACCAACATTTGATACAGAGCTTGACGTATGCATGCTTTTGAACCACCTACATTCCATCACGTCCCAACTGCCCACTTTCACTTAAAGTGTAGAATATGCGCGGGTTTCGATTCGAGCCGCCTCTCTTCGCCATTCAAAAGTACTACCCTGCTCATGATGCTTGTCTTTCTTATTGCTTTTGATTGCGTGCTTTCCTTTGTTAGTGTTTGGCCAGAAACTTCTCTAGCCCCCCATACATCTGGGAATTCCAGATGGATCAGTAACATATGGCTTTGGATTGTCTCTAGCGAAGCCAGAAAACCCTCTCGGGGTTCCATACATTGTGCGACAGCTGGCAAAACAGTGGGGAGAAGTCATTCCATTATCTACCCATAATTTTGACTTCTCCCCATATGATATATCTCTCCCTTATTCTCATACACTTATCACCACATGTCTTATAATGGGTGGAGAAGTCAAAATCATGGGCCCCATGATTTTGACTTCTCCACCACTTGTCACCTATTCTATGGAACCCCGAGACAAGCCCTTTCTGGCTTCGCCAGAGACAATCCAAGAGACAATCCAAGGCCGTGACATATATATGCCATCACTAAATCTATTATTTGTATTATAATTGACAATATTTATGATTGAATATCTAAAAATCATCGCTAAAAATAAGATGTAGAAACAAATATTTTCCATTGCTAAAAGTATTTTACATTAGTGATGGGAACTTTCTGCTACTGAATATATTATTTCTATTACTCTATTATAAAAATATTATAATAATCAAAGAACCGTGGATTAGTGACAGAGTGAAAACTGTCGCTAAAGATAATTTTAGCAACAATTTCTCTATCCATCACTAAATTTTTGTCCCTAAAAAACACTTTTTTGTAAGGCTTATGATACAATGAAGTGGAACTTTCATCTTGCGGTGATGAATTTATCAGGCTGATTTAAGGTTGCCTTTATAATCTTTCTTTCACAATTATCCTTCATGGATCTCTCCATGGCTTCTTTCAAAGTTCACGGGTTATGATAGGGGGATCATCTTTCTCCCACTATTTTTATTCAGGTTGAGAAAGTTTTAAGTAAGGGTCTTAAATCTATTTTTGAGAGATTGTCTTATCCTTACAAGATTGGCGGGAATGGTTTTGCAATTTCTCATGATCTCTTCCAAAATGACACCCATTTTTTTATTCTGTAATAATAGAAAAAGAAAAATTAACAAAATATTTTACTAAATGATTATGATGCTTCATCAGGTCAGTTACTTAATCGTTTAAAGAGCTCCGTTTATTGTTCATCTAAATTACCCCGATCTAGAATAACTGCTAGTAAAAATTGTGTGAGAATTATGAATAAGCATTTTTCTTTCATTTACCTTAGAGTGCTTTTATACAAAGGTAGACTGAAAAATAGTCTTATTCACCCCACTTGTGGAGAAAATCCAGAGACGGGTGGAGGATGAAAAGTTAAATTACTCTCTACTGGTGATAGACTTGATCAAGAGTATTTTCTAGTCTGTTCTTATCCATCTCTTGGTTGGAACCCATGTTGCTAATTAAGAGTATCAATTTTCTTATTAATAAAACGTTCCCCAATATGTTCTCTCCTTCACTTTGAAGGAGGCTTGGGTATTAGAAAAATGCACGAATTCTCTTCTTAAAGTCCAAATTTCAATTTGATCGTATTTTTAATACTTCATACTCGATTGGCTCTTCTAAAATATGGTCAAGTATTAGCTCTATGTGCAAAACAGTGGTTTGCAACTCAAAAGTGTTTACAGGGGGCGTAAGGTGAGCTTATGGGACTACTGGTTTGGGGAGGAACCTCTTATCCACTATGCTACTAATCCTCCTACCAAATTTCCTTTTATCAGGACATGTTGGATTGTAATAGTTCTTGGAATTTTTGTCTTGTTAGAGATATTATTCCGGATTCTCTTCCGAGCTCTTTTATTGCTTATAAATTTGAAGATCTCTTCATCTAGAAATTATCTCCGAAAGGTACTTTCTCAATTAAATCAACTTAGAACTCTATTAGGTTTTCTGAAGATTGCAAGTTCTCTTGGAACTATGTGATCCCAACAAAGGTTCAGGTTTTTTGCTGGAAAATTATGTATGGTGTTGTACCAATTGTTCTAAAGTGTAATCTATTGGTATCCCTATGACCAGTTGTTGTTCGTGTTGTCGTAGGGGTTACGTAATATTAAATCCTTGAACCACTTATTCTATAGAGTGAAATTGTTAGTCCACTTTTGCATTTGTTTGGTTCTTATGTTTTATCAATCCTTTGCCTAGTGATAGTATTATGTGCTTATTGATGAGATGGTTTAAGTTATCGTCAAGTTCTCATAATGAGCTTTTTACTTTGCTTCCGGCTATCATTATTTGGGGAATGTGGATGAAAAGATGTAAGATAAGATTCAATAATCTGCATATTCCTTTGAACGTCATTGTTGAGAATATTAACATATGGAAGTCTGAGATTAGTCTTTATACAAATAGAACTAGATTAGAGATTTCCCTGTTCATATTTTTACTCCTCATTTTTAAAGAAATTCTGTTACTATCCATGAAAATTGCTATAAACCTCCTAAAGGTAGACTGAAATTAAATGTGGACGATGTAGCAAGAGGAAATTCGGGTAATGCAAGTTGTGGAGATATTTTTAGAGACCATTCTGGTAATGTAGTAGCAGCTTTCTTCTCATTTTATGGTTCTTATAGTAATAATACAGCAGATGCGCGTGCTCTATTAGATGGTCATACTATCTCTGTCAAAGAATTGGTGTGCTTCATGTGGATCTGGAATTGGATCCCAAAATTCTTGTGGATGCTTGGGATGGTAATTAAACACTTATAGTCTTCTTGGTACTGGAACAAGCAGATCAACCGTTTGATGGGTATTTGTTCTTCATTTTGTTATGCATGCAGAGAAGCTAATGAGGTAGCATATTTCCTAGCTTATTATGGTTGTGATATGCAAGATTCTGGTTTCTTTACATGGTTCAAGATTTTTCTGCAAGCTTAGATCTCTTATTTTTTTAGACAAAATAGGTATGAGAAATATTGGAATTATCATCAAATAAGGGTTTTAGCTCTCTTTGTGAGGGTATGGTTTATGTTCCCCTATGCTCCTTTTTATTTAAAAAATTGGTAGGGTATATAAATCCCCCACTTACACTGAGTGACTTTGCTTTAAAAAAAAGTGCATGATTTGTTTGAGGTTAATATGGCCAATCAGTTTTATAATATAAAGATATATCTTACTAATAGATATTTGACTCGTGATTAAAAATTGGTTTTCATATATATATATACTAGTAAAAATGCACGTGCGTTGCACGTAAAAATGAAATGAAATGGATTTGTGAAGTCCAACAATGCAATTACAAACTAATTTCTATTACAAAACACCCTAAAAATGACGCATTTTCTTTCACTGTATGAGCAACCACTAAAAAAACATGAATTTTGCAACCTAGGAATAGGAACTAAAGAAGATCCGAAATTCCAAGAATTCAAGTGCCAAGATCGAGCACTACTAACCTGTCCAATATAGAAGCAACCTTTTTTTGCTTATTTTGGTCTTTCTTGCAAAGCCTTAATAGTAGAATATACAGGTAAATCAATCCCTACAAAAAAGCTGTACAAGCCAATAGTTAATTGTACATTGGAAACCAAGTAATGGGTCTTATCGGATGTTCCCTACTTGGCTTAGTATGTTTTACATACCAAATGGTTTTCAGAGCTAACATGATGGAAATGACTCACTATGAAACCTAAGGTGAACATGTAAATCTTACCATTTTTTTTTTTAGAAACGTGGATTCGTTTTCAGAGCTAACATGATGGAAATGACTCACCATGAAACTCAAGGTGAACATGTAAATCTTACCATTTTTTTAATAAACGTGGATTCGTTTGTGCTGCATAGGGAATACCCCCACCCCATACAACAGATATTGAGGGGAGCCCACGAATCGACCTCAAGACCTCCGGTTTACGTCCTTCGGCCTGGGCTACACCCCCAGGGGTTGTAAATCTTACAATTCAAAGTCACCAAATATCTTCATGACAAATCTTAACCCATATTGCATGCCCATTATTGTATGTTACAAAAATAAAAATAAAATGAGCAACCCCCTAAAATTCTAATCAAACTATAAATCCTATAAATAATAATTACTACGGCGCATGTACGAGATAGGCAAACCTAATAGGTTTCTGCCTATCCATTAACCCTGCCCAATTATCAAACCAGAGAAGAAATCAAAAGGCTTCAGTTTATAAAGAAGTAACAAATTTCCTAGTTTAGAGGCAAACATGTTTAATAGAAACTACCCCCATGGGGTTTGGTGGGGTGGGGGTAATAATAAAGCATGTGTGAGTGTAACTTTCCGAAAGCTATAGCTAGCTTCTCTGGATAGTGGGTCTGTAATATGTTTGTGGAACCAGCTTGGGCAGTTTCGATGGGCACATTGGTGTTCAACGACCATCCAGTAAGTCTATCAACCACGCTGTTTGTTCTTGACCCTTGAGAAGGTTAATGATAGCATTCTCAATGAGACACACAAGATGGCGGATCTGATTGTCTTGTGATGATGTGTTCTGCAAAACAATGTATAGGGATTAATTAGCAAACACAATACATGGATTAAATAAGAAAGATGATTTTTTTGCCATGGAGATGACCATCTTCATCTCATGGAGAATCATCTCAGTCTGCTTCATCTTCATGTCCATCGGCATCTTCTCTATGTCCCTGGCCGACTCCATCTTCGATCTGCCCTGTCTTCACAAATCCTTCTTCCAACAATTTAATCAAAGAAACTCTAATAGAGTCCTTCCACCTCTCTAATAGCTATTTGAGAGTCCTTCCAGCAGCAAGAAACGTATACAATAAAAGCACTAAAATTTCATTCGAATGGTTGATAAATATTAATAGAAATGTTAGTCCTACTTATTATAATTTGATTTTTAAAGTTTTATTAGTAGAATGAAATCCGAAAGGGAGAGAAAAAAGGAGAATTAGAAGGAGTTCTATTGAATTATAAACTAACTCCACCTCTTTTCTAAGTATACCTCTATCCGTGTTTTTTAAACTATATACGTGAGGTTTTAATTTTAAAACTCTTTAAACTTCTTTTAACCTAAGTTAATAGAATTATTAAATTAAATTAAAGGGTATTTTTGTCAACATAAAATTTAGGTTATTCCTTGTACTTTTATTAGTAGAATGATATATATATATATAATTAATGCATAATAATATTCTTAAGAATGGTGAGATCAGTGGGAGCTCATTATTGTGAAATGTTTGACAAGAAAATTGATCATAAATTATTAACCCTATAATTAAAACTTGTTTTGCTTCATAGAATGTGGTTAATTTTTTTCTCTAATAAATTTATTTGGTTATGAATAGGAAAATTGTGATCACACGTGATTGTTTATTTGAATGGATGCATCATGTTTATTATGTCATGATTATTTTAGTTATATTCTATGCACGGTAATTCATGATTGAATGTAAAATATGTTTTTAGTTAGTAGATCTCTAGTTTGAGGTAAAAGAGTCTATGGTTTGAGGCATACCCTTATGTGGGGGAATATGGCTTTTGAAAGCATATCTTAGGTATTAGGTGATCTCTTGATATTGAGACCATATGGGACTTCTGCTTTGAAATGAAAGTCCTTTCAAATTGAGATAATAGGGGGTTTAATTTGAAGCACAATGGTCTCTAATTTGGGAGAATGTGAAGTTACCAGGTATAAGCTTAAGTCTCTGGTTAGAGATAGTTGTGGTCCTTTTATTCGAGGCACGTGAGCCTCTTGTTTTGAGACATTAAGTGTACATCAAGAGATATTTAGACCTCCAAGTGAACGTAATAATGAAAAGTACTCACACGAAAAGCTAAAGGCTTGGGCTAGATGTAATTGGTTATCATTGTTGATAAACCTGCGTTAAGATAGTGTACTGATTTTGTGCACGTGGACTATCTTAATCACTTTTAGACTTCTGGACAACATACATGATTTTTTGTGATGTTATTGAGGACCAACAATGAATAAGCATGCTTTATCATTAGTCTAATTTTATGTAGATTATACTCATTAAGGGGTTTGAAAATAAGAAGGTATTAGCATTGTAACCTTAGAATAGTCTT
The DNA here is from genome assembly GCA_015143295.1 of Tetracentron sinense. NCBI lineage: Eukaryota > Viridiplantae > Streptophyta > Magnoliopsida > Trochodendrales > Trochodendraceae > Tetracentron > Tetracentron sinense. The sequence continues at coordinate 19,447,610 of CM026567.1, forward strand.
AAGGCAATGAAATAATGTAATAGCTTTGTGATCCGTGTTAATGATTTCTTTGTATTAGGAAAACCATTTATAGATTTTTTTGGTACGGTCTAAGGGGTTAGTTTCTGCTCAACAAAGTGTGATAAATCACAAAGCCCACTTGCATGGGACTCGACCCGGAACCTCCCTCCTAAGAAGGGTATACACCAACCACTGGGCTATTCCCGGGGATAACCAATCTCCTGATGAATCCAACCCTATTTGCAGAAGGAAATGAGTTAGATGCAATCATTAATTGAGAGTTATACTTGAAAGCAGTAACCAATAATCGAGACAATTAAGCTCTGAAAGTTTTGAGCTCTCCTCAAGGGCACACTTTCTTATTGTAGTCAAGCTAAGAAAGCATATGACATGAGAGTGGAAGAGCTATACGTCAATGGTGATTCATCATTAATGATTTGCATGTGAATGAGACTTGGGCCATAAAAGAAAGGATAAAGCTTTTGAGACCGTGTTAGCACCGAGACCCTAACACAGTCTCAGTAGCAAAGTCCAGAAAGAAATAAGGCTTATTCCTTATTTGAAATGCGGAAAAAGATTAGTTCTGGTGGCTGCCCGAGCTGGGAGCTCGAGCATCCACAAGCCATCAGGGCGTTTTTAAAGGGAAAAATATTAAATGGGGAGAAGTCAAAATCATGGGGAGACAATGAAATGACTTCTCACCTAAATTATCGCCACCTGCCCAATGTTTTGTGGATGCCTGAGCGGCCTGCTCGGGCAGCCATCAGAGCTAATCTTTTTCCTTGACATGCTCAAGGTTGTTGTCAAAAAGTTGAGAAGAATCTACTTGATCCAAAGATTCATAACAGATTTGTTGATGTGATAGCAACATTAACTTATGATCAAAGCCTCCCACCCGAGCACGGGATCATACGAGATTTCAGGTAGCCCATCTTTGCGCGCACAGGGAACACGGCCTCAATAGCATTTCCCAAAATACTAGAAGGCTGCATGCGACCGATTTAGATAACGAACAAGCATTCTCATCTCATCTTGAAGTCAAATCCTATACAGTGTTTGGCAAATCCAGTTATAACACCTTGAGGTTGCCACTTGTCCCTTTTGACACCCCCTAAATGTGGTTAAGATTCACCCACTAAAGGTTCACCCATCCATCCTTTGTTTTTTTTAAATATTAATTTTTTTCTTAAAATTAAAAAACTATTTTAAAGGTTTTTTTAATATTAAAATATTTTATAAAAGAATTAATATTTAAAAAAAAAAACAAGAATGGGTGGGTGAATCTTAACAACAATTCAGAGGTGTAAAAGAAAAGGACACTTGGGGATTTCAAGGGTGATAACCGGATTTGCCAAATTCAGTTATCACGGTAGGGGATTTGGCTTCTCTCATTTTTATTACCACAAAAACAAAAGGAAGAAAACCTACTAAGAGGCTGATCTATTTTACAGCAAAAACAAAATAAGAGATAGCAACAACAAAACAGAAGCCCAAGAACTACAAAATTAGTACACACCGGGGCTTTGTTCCGGTGGTAGTGTATTTTTTGCTTTAGGGATAGGTACCGGTTCCATTCCCGAGAGCGTGAGAGTTTGTATACACTCTCCCCTACCCACTACTGAATTGATACTAACACCAAACTTGCGGCCTAAACAAATATCTCGTACCAAAAAATACAAAATTAGTCAAACCCTATAAAATATGATAAAATAAGGGAGTAAAAAATATACTGGAGCTCCCACACGCATGCCTTTGATAGAAGTACTTTTGGAATTACATGAGTAAGCCATTAACATAAAGGTCTTTATTTAAACCCAATCTAGACCCACTTGTCTTGTTTGCCCAATGTTCTCTCTTCTACTCAATCCCCAATTTCTTCTTCAGTTGGGGAATAAAGTCATAGACCTTGTGTTGGTCAGAAGAGAGTTGGACACACTCTCCTTCTCCATGCACCTCTTACCCCAGGCTACCACTGTGGGGCACTCGGCTTCTATACTGAAATTTCCACAGGTCTCGTAGGTGTAAAACCAGCAGTAGAAGGGGAGAAGAGCCAAGTCGACAAATCCCAAGTTCTCTCCTGCAAAGTAAGGCTTGTCTCCAAGCTCCTTCCAACACCTTCAAGCCCTCTATCAACTCATTCTTTGCTGTTTCATGCAGTTCTCCTTTGGTCATGCATATGTTCATACCAGAGGCGAATATCTGTATGTCATTTCAATAGGAAAGATCATTTCAATATGTACCTACATGTAAGACCGACACAATGTGCATAAGTCTATATACTCTATGTATCTCTCATTTGATTTTTTTCTTCATCGAGAGAAGGAACATGATTCAAATAATATACATTACTACTTTGATTTTGTTTCTCTTCTTTGAAAGAACAAGAAAAGAATATCTAAGATGGCCAAAAAATGCATTGTTAGACTAATCATTCCACACTCAGACGAAAATGAAAGAACTCGAATGAAAAGATGGAGGCTGATACAAACATGAAAGAGGGACTCCGAGAATGTTGAAAAAAGAAATGTTTTTGTTTCAAATTCTATTTTGGGTAGAACGTCCCTACTGGGGTTGTTTCGGGTTGATCTAAGAATTTATGGGGTTTGGAATTCAATACAAATTATGGTAGTAGGCTTACTGGATGACCCTGCTAATTTTTAATCTTCATTTATGCACTTGTTTGGAGAGAAATAGGTGCAATGAATTATTATTCAGAAAAAAACTAATTTTTGTGTAGCTTTTATTGCTAATAATTCTTTAATATTTTTATATTTGAGGAAAAGTTTTCTATAAAAATGATGAGCAATTATTTCTTTGAAATTGTTTCCCTCCAAACAAACAAAGCCTTATCAGGGAAAGCTCACGGATCCTTTTTCGCACATATCACTCTCGCGGCAAAAATGTAAATCTTGCATTATGTTTCATGGGTTTTTTTTAAAATAGACTCCTACTTTAACATAATAGTAGAAATAGGCTCTAACTTTTCAAACTACTTTTTAAAAGCTCCAAGCCAACGCCTCACAAGTGAGTTGTTTAAACCCAAATGGACGCAAATGACCATGTCCCTATGCAAGAGAGAAACATTGTTCTCTCTATTTCTGTTCTTTCTACACAAGCAAGAAAAATGAGGTCTTATTCATTTGGAAACCGATTACTCTATCACTCATTCGACTCGATTCATCGGGTGTATGCGTAAGTTTTCATTCATGTAAATTATCATCTTCTTTGTAATATCATTTCCTTTCATAGGCTGTCCTTGTTTCAGTGTTTGAATCCATTCCAATCTATTCTTTGTTCTTGCATTTTTTTCGTTTACAGAGTTTTTCATATATTAATTTTGTTAGATTTATTGCTCTGATCTCCCTTTTGTATTAATGGAGATTTTTACATTGGTCTTGAACCATTTTCATTAAATTCCTACGCTGCTATATTTTAATTTACAATATATGACATGTTAATCTATTATATGGTAATGTCGATATATCGACTTGACATATCGATTTGGCAATAGATCGCTAATACGTATTAACGACAAGCCATGTCGGTATATTGACATTACCATATTGATGGATCGCTAATAAGCATTATTGTTACTTTATGTCATAATTTTTATTATTTCAATGTTACTAAACTTCCAAATTATTTTATAATTTTACATATTATGGTTGAAACATATATACCATTACTTTACTCTACAATGGAAAATCAATTCGGGATGATATAAGCTTCTTTTACGAGGGTGAAAAGTCAAAATTTATCTCCGTCGAATATTGACGTACACCACGTGTCGACTTTGTTAAATGCACATGAGGAGGCTGATAACTATGCAAATGCAGAGTTTAGGATATGCTCCTGCGCTTGAACATACTTTTGAAATATTACTTGGACAAATATTCAAAAAAAAAGTCGAGAATTTTATATAAATGTATTAATGTACGAGTGTGTTATATAAATTTTAAATTTCATAATATTTTGGACATGATTAAGGAGATTAAAAAAGATTCAAAATTTTCTTAGTTTTGTGTTTTCGATAAATAATACAATCGTCAGATTGATAATTTATAGCCATAGAACGAGCATCTCGATCTATCCCTATAAAACTACCTTGAAACTTGGATTATCTTGGGTTTCCATATCAAAATTATAGACATAATTTCACAGTTCTGTGTTTGAGATCAATAGTTTTATATCGATAGATCAAAATGTCATGTCGATATATAACTATAAAACTACTGATAGATCATTATGGTCAATGCCTTGAAACTTGAATTATCTCAGGTTTTCAAATCAAGATTACAAGCAAAATTGCATAGTTCTTTGTTTGAAATCAGTAGTTTTATAGCTGTAAATAGAGATGTCATCTCGATATATTGCTATAAAACTATCGAGAGATTTTTATTATCAATCTAACATTATATTTGAGTGTTCTCAAAACCTAAAAATGTAATTAGATTTATACACCATATAACCATTAGATTTAATCAACCCATATAAGTCTAAGATCACATTTATACACGATATATAGGAAACAAGAGACAAAACTACATAACTCATATAAATATACAATCACATTTTTTCGGATGAAATGGGTCTTTCTTTGATCTTCGTAGAAGAGAACAAAGAGTTAATGATTTTCATGAGAGCTAAGATCTTCACGAGAGAGAAAGAGATTGCGAAACTGAGAGAACGAGAGTGCAAAGTTGAAGAATGATAGTGAGGGAAGGTGAATAGTTTGTAGGAGAGGGACAACAAATCCTTGCACAAAGATAAGGACATTTGTATCCATTTAGGTTTAAACAACTCACACGTAAGTATGGGTGATTAACGAACAAGGTGCTCACGAAAAGCTCGAGCTTGTTCGTTTATTTAGTAAATAAGCCAAGCTCAAGCTTATTTAGTTAACTAGCCGAGCCTGAACACACCGCTACATGTAAGGCATTGGCATGAAGAAAATCCTAAAAAAATAACTTTGAAAAGATATAGTCTATTTCTAATATTTCATTAAAGCAGAGCCTATTTTGGGAAACCCCCATGTTCTATCATCATTCTAATTACTTTCCCTATGGGTGTGTTCATTTGGAGGGTAACTGTGTGGTAGAAAGTAAAGTAAAGTGAAGTGAAGTGAAGTGAAGTGAAGTGAAATGAAGTAGAATGTGTTTCCATTCACCTAGAATGTGTTTCCTCACTAAAACTAGAAGACAAACTCAGACTATGCCAAGCCAAGGTTTGAAATTTTGTGAAATTTCGGACGAAATTTCGATTTTCCGAAATTTCAAAATTTCAGTCAAAATTTGATCACTTTTTTTTTTTTCAGCCAATTTTTTTTGTATTTTATATATATTTTTGTATATAGTATTAAAAATATTTTTATATATTTAAAATTTAAAATATGTAATTTACTAGTATATTACTATATTATATTTTCTAAACTATAGTTTATCAAGTATACTATGAACAATATATTATTATACTTTATTTTTTTGGTAAACTCAATCATACCACAAGGCAATGACTGAAGGCAAAGACAAGGGAATACTCACACCACCCAAGCAAACACACACACACACACACACCACATGCAAACTCACACACATGCAGCCCATGTAAGCTTCACCCTAGAGCTCCTCAAAACTGGTACCAACTGTTTGAGGCGCCAAGGAACTTATATGAGACAACATGCTCAAGTAGAGTATATAAACTATAGTTTATAACTATATTGTATATTCTTATATTATGATGTATACATGAAATGAAGTATACTACGAATAGTATATTATTATACTTTATAACGAGTATATAAACTATACATGAATAGTATATTATTATACTTTGTATTTTTTTTTATAAAAAAATTTAAAAATAATATGCTCAGAATATTTTGAGAATATTCTGTTCGGATCCCTGAAAAATAAAAAAAAATCACTGAAAAATATATAAATTAGGTATTTTAAATTACATATAAATATTGTAATATACTAGTAAGTATATTACTATTTTTTTTAATGATTTTTATATAGAGTATAATATAGTAATATACTAGTAAATTACATATTTAAACTTTAAATATATAAAAATATAATTAATACTATATACAAAAATTTGCAAAAAAAACCAAAATAAATCACTGAAAAATAAATAAATAAATTTATAAAATTTCAGAATATTTTAGATCAGATTTCGGAATAATATTTTATTATTAATTGAGATTTTGACGAGATGTCGCCCGAAATTTAGAAATTTCGAAAAATTTCATTTCGAGTGGAACTTCTGAAATCAACCGAAAATTTGAAATTTTAAACCTTGCTCCAAGCACACTCGACCAAATATCGATCAACATAAAATCAGGGTGCCAGGCAAAGAAGAGGAAAAAACAATTTGGAAAAGAAAAAGATATAATAAAAAGAGATTAATTTTCATTCGGAGCGGAGCTCCTCTTTTTACACTAAGGAAATGGCACATTTATAATAACTTAAAGTGGCAGGGGTTATTTTGCAACACACAATTACGAAATTGGTAATTGCCATTGTGTTAGTGTAAAAAAGGGAGCTCCACTCAAGACGATGAAGCAGAACTCTTTGTATTTATAAAATGTATTACAAAATCAAGCACGAAGAAAATAAGAAAGAAGAGAAAAACTAGCCTTTTTGTAGACTAAATCAGCCCAGAACAACGCTTGTGCTCGCTGGTAAGGATCAGAGGGCAATAAAGGAGATTCATCCTTCCAAACCTCGTCAATATACTGCACCATGATGAGGGATTCGCAAATGGGTTTCCCATTATGAATCAAAACTGGGATCTTCTGATGAACAGGGTTCATCTTTAGAAGCAGAGGGCTCTTATCCCTCAAGTCCTCGCTCTTGTACTCGTATTTGATCCCCTTCAATGCCAAGGCGATTTTCACCCTCATCCCAAATGAGCTAGGCCAGAAACCCAAGAGAACTACCTCGCCTGTCATGGTCACAGATTTGCAAAGCTCATAGCTTGAATAATATGGTGGGAAAAAAAGGCCTGTTGTCGTAGTAGCTGTATGGACAGTGTTATGTGTTCGCTGGAGGGATTTGAGAAGAGTAGAAGAATATTTATACGAGTAAGCAGCGTCCGTTGAGGAATTTTAGAAGTGAATAAACTATTTATTTATTTATTTTTAGATAAGACACTAACACACAACCCTACCATCTCAACTAAAGCCTTTAATCACGCATCCTTTAGGCACACACGCACCACTCATTTTCAAGAAACACACTCAATTGCAATTGAGCACTCACAAAGTCCAATCACACTCACAGGTCAACGCGTCTTTTTTAATCCTTATTAACTATTACTAAGATTTACTAACCGGTAGTATTTAACAATATAAACTTAATTTTTAAGGAAAAAATATTTAACTCTGATTAAAAATATGTAACCCTAAAAATTAATATTTTCAAATATTGTTTTAAAACAAAATTATATTTTTGAAACATAAAGGTTAGTAAATGTATAAGAGACATGTGTAGACGTGTAATGCAATTGAACTCGAGGTTGCCTGTGATGTGATCCGGTATTTATGAAGACGAGTCTGGATTTTGTCCAATGGACTTCAATCGAAGCCTTTTAATTGCCTTTTCTTTTTTAAAATTTGGTTAAGAAAGTTTTAATTTGAGAGTTAAAATCTTTTTTAAAGCCAAATTATTTAAGTTTAAGGGCTAGTAAATCTTAACTAGGATGAGAGTTAAAAGGACACGTGTTTAATGTTTACCTTGGTTGGGTCATGGGGGTTGGGATTGAGCTCTCCATTGGGGATTGGAGATGTCAATGCTTGCGTCAGGGTTCAATTCTATGAAGAGATGTTACAATTCTATGAAGAGATGTCATTACTTGCGTCAGGGTTCAAAGATGTGGGAATTCTTCGAGAGAAGGCTCTTCTCCTCTATCTATCATCTATAGGACCACATATATGTGAACGAGTCTGACCATTGATTGTTTTTAGAGGAGTGCTACCCTACTATCAGTGCGTTCTTGCTTTGGGTTTAAGCCAATCATTTAAACAATTTTCAGTGTTAAAGTACATATTTTTATTGTGATGGTAAAGCTTTAACACTTAAAATTACCAAATAGCTGGCTTCCACTTAAAATAAGAATGACTTGAGAATAGGACTAGCACCACCTCTTGTTTTTAATGATCACTAGAAAAAGTACATGTTTCTAGAAAGACACGGGATCTGTCTGAGTTGGTGGGTCAACAACCAATCCAAATATGCCACATGTCTCATGCATAGGAAACAAGACATTGTTTCACCACCTCATCTTAGCATTACTCTTCACTTTATGGGAAAGGCATTTAACTAAGGAGCATTTAACTAAAGGAGAGTGATAACATGCATTCCATATTGTGTTGAGTGGCACATGCACATCTCCCAAGCTCGCCGCATGTCTTTTTTGACATCTATTAATCATGGTTAATATTTCTTCATACTTAAGGGTTAGATAATCTAAACTTAGTTTTTAAAAAATATTTTTTTTAAATCAACTTAAATTATGATTTCACTCATTTATCTCGTTAATTTTTTAAAGAAAATTTTCTAAAAACTAAAGTTGGATTATTTAACCATCGGTATAAGTGAATAGTAACCATAGTTCATGGATGACAAAGAGGATATGTGGCAAGCTTAGGAGGTGTGCCTGTATCACACAACAGAATGTGCAATGCATGTTATCACTCCACTAGTTAAATGCCTTCCCACGCGTCGGCTGAAGAGTGGTGCCCGATCGAGATGGGATCTCGGGCATCTGCCAGAGGTAATCCGTTTCATTGTTTTGCATGCTTGTAGACTGTGCCTATGGATTGGGGGATGGAATTTGTCTTGCCCTCGCCAAACGAAAACTGTCTTGCTCCCATCCCATATGTCAACACGTGTTCCCTTTAACACCCCTTAATTATTGTTAAAATTCATTGATCCTTAGGGTCCAACCACCTAACCTTGATTTTTAAAAAATTAATCATAGGAGTGAAAAATTCTTCGCCGGGTTGAAATAGCAGTTAAAAGTGGCTCTATGGATAGACCAGGCAAAATCTGATCCCATGGATTGGTGTTGGCAGTCTCTAACCAACACCAACTAGACAAGATCCGAAGTCATAGGTGCCAACTGGTTTAGTTGGTAAAGTTTATTGGCGTCGTACCAGATACCTGGGATCCAATCCCACCTAAATAGGGTTGAGGCCAGGGATTTATGGGAGGGGGAGGGCTACCCCTCATTTTGTAGCCCATAGGTCCATGTGGCCTCCAATGAACCCAAAAAAAAAAGTCCGAAGTCTTTAAAGAAATTGCTAATGTATTCAAGTAATGTTACTTGTTAGTGATGTAAAAAACCAACCCAGTTTTGGTCCTGTCCACGTAAGTAATTGATTGTTTTTTATGATCATTAGAAAAATTACATTTTTTTGAGAAATTGCTGATGCCTTAAGAAATTGCTGGATAATATAATGCAATCCAAACGGGCCCTTAGTGATGTTGAAAAGCAATCTTGTATTGGCTATTGAAAATTTTTATACCATCTTTAATGTGTTTTTATTGTCATGAAACTTCCATCGTCCCTCTTCCATGGAAGATAGAAAGAGAGTGCGACAGACCAGGCGAGCCTATAGACTCGACTATTTTAGAAAGGGGGCGAGTCTGCAGCATAAGCATCTCGGGAGTCTGCAGACTCAAACTCTTTTAGAAAGGGGGAGTCTGCAGTCTAACCACTTCACTGAAAATGGTTCAGATTATTGCAATCAATAAACCATGTTGTGAACAGGGGCAAAGCAATGATTTTCTTGTAGGGTGCAAATTGATTGATAATGTCAGTAACTAACGGCTTATGCTTATGGGCTTGTGGATAGTGTTTAGGTGGTTATGAAACATTTTGGATCTAGAGAGGTGCAGGGATTCCAACCCTTGGTGTGGAGGTTTGGGGGTGTAGTTCCCGCATAAAATGTTTGAAGAACAATTTCTTGGTCATCTCGTCCTTATATTTTGTACATATCCTACGGATATTGGTTTTTTGGTTTATATTTATAGTCTTAGACCTCATTTGGAATTTATAAACTTTGGATCTCTTTGGCTAAACATTTTCATGTTTTAGACATTTTAGTAGCACGTCTCCTTGCTATAGAAAAAAATACAAAAAAGATATTTCATGTCTAAAAACAAAGTTCATTATTTTAGTATTTTGGAGAAAGAAGTGCACATCTATTGCAAGTAGATGATGGAACAGAGATTTCCGTTATTTTTTAAACTATTTTGCCTACATATGATTTGCCTTTTTCCAGCTAATATCAAAAAATACAGAATATAAATTTTATTAAAAATAATGAATTATTATTTTAGTTATTGTTCATTTTAAAAATAATAATTTATTGTCTTAGAATTAATAAAAAAAATATCTATTAATGTGTATTTTAGTCTTATGAACTTATATAATTGATTGAATATGTATCGAATTAGATATACCAATATTCGAATTTGTATCCGATTATAAATAGATAGTAAAGTACTATTTGTATTCGCTCAGTCGGACACACCTATTTACCGAGTAAATGAATTTGGATGATTATATCTGTTGATAGCCCTAATGATGAGGGAGCTACTCAAGAAAAGTTATGGCGATCATTCCATAATTACTTATTTACAGATAGTGGGGAAAATACAAAACCAAAATTATTCTTCATTTATTTATAACTAGCGGGTGGCACGTGCGATGCACGTGAGAGCAATTGGAAGGGGTTAACCACAGTTAATAGGAGTTAAAATGGACTCGTGTTAACTCGCTGGTGCGAATGAACTCTCCCCGAGTTCAATCGCAATTGGCTATGATTCTATACCTTAAATAGATAGGGGTAATTTTGGAATTATAGTAAAATATTAACACATTAAAGTAAAACATTGAATAAAGTTTTGTTTTATATGAGGGTATTTTGGGAATTTCGAAAAAATCAGGCTACGCCTCCTTCTTGCATTATAATAGTAAAGATAGGTAATAAAATAAATTAGAGTTTATCTAATAAAATAAATAAGAGTTTATCCAAATGGTTCCATTATCTTCTTTACTAATATATAAAGAAGAGGGCATGTTCAAAACGTTGATTAAAGTTTTACTTAATTCCAAAACTACCCTTTTACACATACGGTTAAATGAATTTTGATTAATTCCAAATTTACCCTTCACTCATATAGGTTCAAAATGTTAATGAATTTTACTTAATTTCAAAACTGCATACATATGAGTTTAAAATGTTAACCGAATTTTACTTAATTCCAAAACTACCATTTATTATATATAAAGACAATGGTAATTAAAAGGTTGATTGAATTTTAGATTAATTAATAATAATAATAATAATAATAATAATTTTAGATTAATTTCAAAATTACCATTTTGCTAATATATAAAGAGAATAATACTTAAAAAAGTTCATTGAATTTTAGCTTAATTCCAAATTCTCCTTTATTAATTTTAGCTTTTATTAATATAGGAGAATTTTTACCAATTAATAAAGGGACTTAAAAACTTGATTGAAATATAATTTACTTCTAAAACTTCCATTTATTAATATATAAAACAATGTTTTGATAACCAGACTGGACACCGGATCGGTTGGGTGACTAGTTTCCGGTTCAACCAATCCGGTTGGATAATGTCCTTTTATTAAAAAAAAAGTAATTATTTTATTGGCAAGAACGTCATAAAGTTTTTTTTAATTCTCAAAATGCCCTTAAGTCAGGTTTCTGTACCCAAACTGCCCTCAAGTTTTTTCCTATATTCAAAATGCATGTCCTGGATATTTTTTTTGTTTTTAAAATGTCCTTAAGTCAAATATCTATACCCAAAATGCTCCTCATAATTTTTTTAACCCAAAATACTTCTCAAGTTTGTTCATATTTAATTTTCTTTATTTCTAAAATGTCCCTCAAGTTTATGTACCCATAATACCCTAAAAAAATTCTATACCCAAAATGCCCCTAATTCGTTTTCGAAATGTCCTACGTCATGTTTCTATTCCCAATATGCCACTCACAAACTTTTTACCCAAAATGTCCCTCAAATTGATATACCCAAAATATTATTTAAATCTTTAACAAAAATGCCCCTCACTAGGGTCACTCTTCCCAGACTCTCTCCCCCTCCCCTCTCTCCATGGATCACACGTGCGTCCCACTAGTTACTAATATAAAGAGGATAAACATGTTCAAAATGTTGATTGAAGTTTATTTAATTCCAAAACTACCCTTGCTCATATGAATTAAAATGTTAAATGAATTTTGATTAATTTCAAATTTACCCTTTCCTCCTATAGGTTCAAAATGTTAATCAATTTTACTTAATTCCAAAATTTCCCTTTGCGCATATGAGTTCAAAACCTGGACTAAATATTACTTAATTTCAAAAATACCTTTTACTCATATGTATAGACAATGATATTATTATGACCCAAATCCCACCTAGGAGAAATGAGACTTTGGCATTGTGACCTATACTTCAAACCATCTTGTAAGAGCATATAAGGCACGTTAAACAATGAATCTGAAAATTTCTTTCTTCTATATACAACCTTCCAAGTACCAATGTTTACAACAACTAAAATATAAACTAAGTCATGTACATAAGATCCCTAGCTTGAGTTACCAACTCAAATTGATACAAAAATCTCAGAAATGAAAACCCAAATACATTTCTCTCACTCTCATCCACCCATCAGTGGGCACACTTGACAAGGTCCCTCTATATACACCTGATCGAATCATGATTCCGGAGCATGTGTGTCTACCTGTGTACCTGCCGAAGTAATAGTTCGGTTAAACATGAAATACTTAGCGTATACAAAGTACTAGCTAACCATGTTATGAATATTATATTAGCATGCTTCCAGATACTTAGAATAAGGCATTTCAAAGCATGAACAATACTGAAATCATAGTGCGGAAGCTATTATTATTTCTAAAACCTATCATGTACTTACCTTTTGAATTCTACTTCAATCACACATTTCAAACCTCATTTCAATATCATTTGCATATATTTTCAAATCGTATGATTTTGAACTTTTCCTTAAAAATCATACATTTATCATTTTCATCATATCCTTTACTTTCCAAATCACATATTCCATGCATACATTATATCTTTACAAGTATTATACTTCATATGCATTACTTTTTACAATATCATATTTATCACATGCATAACTCTTTATTCTTTTCCACATTTAATACACATGCATATCTCTTTACAATTACCATGTTCAGCACATGCATTTCTCTTTATAAATACTCATTTGATACTCATGCATTACTAGTACCCGAACTATGATTAAACGACATATACTAGTATCCTTTATACATACACATCACACATACTTTGCACTTTATTTCATTTCTTGTTCTTTCATTTCATTTACTTTTCTTTCTTTTCTTTCTTTTACTTCCTTTTAACTAGTGCCCGGACTATGATGGAACGGAACACACTAGTATTAATCTCATTACTTAACTAGTGCCCCAAACTATGGTGGAACGGAACACACTAGCTTCTTTCACTTGCTTAACTAATGTCCGGACTGTAATGGAATGGAACACATTAGCTTCTTATCTTTTCTTGACTAGTGTCCGGACTATGGTGGAATGGAACACACTAGCCATTTCACTTGCTTAACTAATGCCTGAACTATAATGGAACGGAACACATTAGCATCTTATATTTACTTGGCTAGTGCCTGGACTATGGTAGAATAGAACACACTAGCGTATTTCACTTGTGACTAGTGCTCCGATTATGATGGAACAGAACACACTAGCTTCTTTACTTATGACCTTAACTAGTGCCCAGACTATGATAGAACGGAACACACAATCTTATTATCTTTACTTGACTAGTGCTCGGACTATAGTGGAACAGAACACACTAGCGTATTTTACTTGCTTGACTAATGCCCAGACTAGAATAGAACAGAACACATTAGCAACTTTCTTACTTGAGCTGTAGCACCCCGAAACTTTTTTATGGCTAATGAATAGGGTATTCAAAGCCAAATGACATTCCCCGTGTTTGAAATTGGTATTCATGATAAATTAGAGGTTTTCGACCAAAATGCAGCATGAAGGAGGGAGCTTAGAGCCCTAAGGATGATGAAAATGAGGTTGAAAACACCCCTATGGGTTTGCAGGGGGAAGAAACCAAAATCTGGGGAGTGCGATCGATCGTAGGTTAGGTGCGATCGATCGCATGCAGGCGAAATTGGTCCCAAACATTCTGGACCAAGTGTGATAGATGGGTCTCCAAGTGCGACAGATCGCAGGGACCGGCGATTGATCGCAAGGGTGTGCGATCGATCGCTTGCAGGGAAAAATCATACCAAAACTTATGGGTTCATGTGCGACAAATTGCCCTTAGGTACGATTGATCACGCTAGATCTGCGATCGATCGCAGTTAGTGTGCGATTGATCGCACGCGTGTGCTAATGCCGAATTTAAGGGTTTTAACCCTTTTGCCTATAAATAGGGCTTCCTATTTGGGGGTTTTAGTTTACCCTAAACCTAGAAAAGGATTTAGAGAGAGAAAGGGAAGAGAGATTGGAGATTTCAAGAGGGTTTGAGGATTGAAGAAGGAGGAGATCAAGATCAAGGTTAATCTTCCCTAAATCAAGCAAGGGTTCCTCAAATCTTCCAAGTGGTGTTCTTCCTCAAGCTTGGGGTTTTCAAATCAAGAAGGGATTTTCTTCCAAATCAAGGGTTAATCCTCAAGGTTAGTACACCCTACTAACTACCTTGGTAATAACCTAGTTTTCCTTATGAATGTGGTGTATTGATCTCCCCTATTTTACCCTTCTTGTTAAAATGCTTTAGTTTTCCTAAATATAAACAAGAGAAATAAATGAAGGTGTGGGGATGTATGAATGGATGGTGGTTGTGGCGATTAGATGCTGTGTAGTTTTGTTATGTGTGATGGAAAATGGTGGAAGGGCATTTCATGAATAATGAATACACCCCATGTGTTGATGAAATATATGCACTAAGTACTTGAATAAAATGACTATGAATATGATGCTTACCAAGTGTTCAATAAAATGCATGAATGAGAAATTAATGAATTTGATGAAGATTTCGAAAGCATGAATTGTGTAGTTTTTCCCAAATTATAATTTTGACTAGATGCAAGGTATATGTTCTCAGTTCCTCACATGATTGTTGACGGAATTGAAATGCCAAGTGATAGTCTTGAATTGCACATGTAATCATAATTGCTACGTATTGCTATACACACACCCATGCATGCATAAGCCGTGATTTTCCTAGTATAAGTATATATATATATATAGATAAACAAGAACAAGACCCTTGATTTACAAAATAAATGATAAAGCCGGACATTGGGCCGGTCAAGGGTAGGGCATATCCCCCGGATATGTCATACCTGGCTCACAAGAAAACAAGTTGATAAAGCCGGACATCGGGCCGGTCAAGGGTAGGGCATATCGCAAGATATGTCATACCTGGCTCACAAGAAAACAAGTTGATCAAGTCGGACAGAGGGCCGGTCAAGGATGTTGGTGTATCATTTTCTATATACATATATATATATTCGCTAAAGGGAATTTACATTCTCAGCTCACAAATCCCTACAAGGGCACTAACATTTGGCTCACAAGTAAAGCATGGCAAAGCAAGTCAAGACATGACAAGACAAGCATGACAAGTGATTCCAGACAAGACAAGACACACATGATTCCTACCAGACAAGATCAACTTTTTAAATGACAAACAAGTTTAAAACCACGAAAAGCTATTTTTCAAGAAACAAGCCATGAGTTTCAAGTATAAGTTTTATCAGAAATTTTACATCATCCCATGCATGTCACGATCATAGCATTGCTTTAATTCTCATTGTTGTATTGTTTTAAATATTGTGATTATGAATTGAAATTGGTTACTTGTATTGTAGCTCGTTATTACTATGGGTAGTTAGTAGCTTGTACTCGCTGAGTATTTCATACTTAGCCGTACATTCATGTCGGTAGGTCCGGAGGGTGCCTTCGACCCCGAGCCTGGGGTGAAGAGGAATATGTGGAGGAGAGAGAGCCACCTATCCCGATGCAGACGTAGGCGGATAGAGATTTAGATGTGTGGCCGTATCTAGGTTACTATTGAGTTGAGTGACCGTGAGAGTTTCTTTTGTATTTGGATGGTGAGCATGTTCACCCGTACTTATGGTGTTTTGTATTTAACTTGGAATACAGTCTATGTATAGAAAAAAAAGTTGGTTTACTCTTCCGCACCTTTTATGAGCTTCTGTAATCTTATTATTGTCGTTATGGTATTATGTTTTACCTTGTTCATTACAGGATGGTTTAGCAGGTATGCATAGCCACACCTCAAGTATCCCTTAATTCCTAGGGGGTATTTTGGGGCGCGATAGAAGTGGTATCAGAGCCTAGGCGTTAGAGTCCCTAGAATCACTTAGAATTGATACCACGATTGAACAAGGCAACAGGGCATTTCGAAAAGTTGTATTCCAAGTATGGACTAACGAGTTAGTCTTAGTCAAAATAGGTTGAACCTCAGCCGAACTTAGTACCCTACGCTAGAACACAAATCGTATGCTTGTTGTAATGGTATGAATACCTTGAGTGAATTGTCATACGCTTGATAAGTGTAAAGTGATGATGAAATTGTTACTAAATGAGTATCCAAGTTAGACTCATGTTGTACTGTCGTCCTCAGGAATTAATCATGAGGCGCAGTGCACGGGGTCATAGATACAACACAAGAGGAAATGGAGGTGATGCTCCATCAGGTGATGAACAACTCGACTTTGCTTAAGCCTTTGCATCCATAGCCGAGACTTTGGCCATGTTAGCAACTAGGCAACCTACTCCTCCTCCTGCCGGCACACTCATAGCTGCTCCTCCAAATCGAGCACAAGTTGGGATAGAGGCTTTTCAGAGGATGAGGTCTCTGGTCTTTTGTGGAAGTATCGACCCGTTAGCCGCCGAGGCTTGGATCCGGCAACTCGAAAAGTTATTCTCACTACTATCGCCTATAGAGGCAGAGAGGGTCACTTGGGCCGCCTTCATGTTAGAAGGTGAGGCCGACCATTGGTGGCGGTCCGCGTTTAGGACTTGGGATTTGACCCGACAGGGTCAAGATTGGACATGGGGAGAATTCTTGAACGTTTTCTACAAGAAATATGTAACGACCCCGAAATCCTACAAGGCTAAAATAGGACTTTGGAATCGCCACATTACTTAAACCTGCTTAAAGAACCATGCATACAAGGCTTACTACACAAGTCTCCAAAAATGAGAGTAATAAAATTCTGGTATATAAAGTATAACCAATCTGCACAAGTCTACGGTCAACATATACAACTCACTATAAACCAAAAGGTATGAAATACACAACTATAAAAAGTCTACTGAGCAACATCATCTGAAAGTCTAATATAAAACTCTCTCAACCAACGAAACATAAACTAAGAGGTGTAGCCACCCAAGACTCCGACTCCTTTCTCTATGGGCTCACCTTCTCCTCCTTCCTCGATGTAAGTCTCCTCAACCCACGGCTCCGCCGTGTACTCCTGCTCTAAACCTGCTAAGACAAAAGTCCGACTGAGTACAAAAGTACTCGGTGTATATAAAATCCAACCAACAATAATAATATACCTACACTTGGTTTGAAACATATTCAATAACATAATCAGAGTACGGAAGAACGTATGCGCATATACATCATATCATCACCTTGACTCGTGAACTTGTGAGAATCTTAGACTTAGAAGATAATACACTTATGAGCTGCTTATGCTTATGAGACCATGTGCTTGTGAGATGCTTATGCTTATGCACTTATTCAGATCATACAATGATGTGACATGCCGTTCTTGGCGGATACGGACTATGTCTAAGAAATCATATGGTTGACATGCCGTTCTTGGCTTATATGGACCATGCCTAAGAATCAAATGGTTGACATGCCATTCTTGGCAGATACGGACCATGTCTAATAAATCATATGGTTGACATGCCGTTCTTGGCGGATACGGACCATGCCTAAGAATCAAATGGTTGACATGCCGTTCTTGGCGGATACGGACCATGCCATGCTTATGCTTATTCAGAATGTCATACGTATGTCATGCTCATGCTTGTGGTCCACATGTGTGACTTATGAGACTCTTATCTTAACATACATGTGCATATGTGCTTAAGTGTCGAAATTAACATTTGAGTTGGTAATTGCTTAGATTCCGATCTCTCACCATAGAAACTCCACTATATTGTCCCATACCAAATAGTTAGAGAATTCCCGGTTTGAGAAATGTTCCTCTAAGTTCTTACCTTCCCGACTATCAATTTTCATGCAAGTAATTAGACATACTTAACAAACAATTCACATATACATATCTTATCATAATTCATATTGTAATTCATAATCAATTTACCACCATTTCATAAGAGTATAATAACATTTATCCTCTCAAGCATTTTCACAAACACCTTGAGTACGCAAGGTGTGAATCCATTGTCCTTCTACATTTTCAAGCATTCATCAAACCATAATCCATCCATACAATCCATTCACCATTCACCATTCACCATTCACATCCACATATTAATCCCATCCTCCATACATTTCCCATCCTCCATACATTCTATCCATATTCAAATCCACACTTCCATTCACATTTCCATCCATAATTAGCTTACTTCATAGAAAATTTAGGAAAAATGCATATAATCTCTATTCTATCATTCCTATAATATTAACATTCACAAATCATAAAAATAGAGTTGATTAGGATAGTATATCGACCTAAGGAATCTTTCCCTTGGATTCAAAACGCTCCCGGAGTGATTTGGGGAAGCTTTCCAAGCTCTCCTTGCGCTATCCAAGCTATCTCCTTCTTCCCCAAGAAAGCCCTCTCTCAAAATCCTAGGGTTTCTCTCCCTTTTTGCCAAATTAGGTTAGAAATAGGTAGAGTATTCTAATACCCCGAAATAGGATCCCTATTTATAGCTCCAAGGTCTGAGAACCAAAAGACCAAAAAGCCCTTACTCAAATTCTGCAAAAATACAAAGGACCGAGCGATCGGTGGTTATGACCGAGCGATCGGTGCTCTTGACCGAGCTCTCGATCAAAAAAGCACTCTCTGAAAATTTTCCCCATACAAAATTTTGGACCAGTCGATAGATACCGATCGATCGGTTTTGGACCGATCAATCGCTACTTCTGACCGAGTGATCGGTGTTCTGCAGATTTCTAACCCATCATACCGTTTTGGCCATAACGTTTGACTCATTCGTCGGATTTCTACGATTCAACTTGCGTTGGATTCGTCTTTCGAAAATGAACATTTCTGGCATTAGAATTTCCAAATTCCCCTTTATTTATGGACCAAATTGTCTCTAAAGTTGACTGATCTGTAATTCCATCAGACAAAACATTGGAAAACCCACTTTTGACTTAGCTTAGACTAAAAATATGGAACAACATTAAACATGAACCTTGAAGAGGGTTCCGATACCTTTCTAATGGTTTAAGAATCACTCAATTCTAATAAACGGTGCCAAAACTAGAGCTTCCTAAAGGTCAAGGTGTGATATGACATTCCTGAACTAGAAGTTTAATTAAACCTCAATCACACTACACCCATTTATACAACACCATAAACGTTAAAATCTCACAAGGACTATAATACCCCTAATGCAATGCAATAAAAACATGAAAAAGATTCGGGTCTCTACAAAATACTTCCCGATAGGAGTGAAGGAGAAGAAGGAGGTTGAATTTATTACCTTGGAGCAAGGTAATATGTCAGTGATGGCTTATGAAGCCAAGTTTTTGAAGCTATCCAGGTTTGCTCCGTACATGATAGCGACAGAGGCTATGAAGACCTAGAAGTTCGAGAGAGTATTGAAGGCCTACCTTAAGGATCAAGTCTCAATGTTCTGGCATGAGACATATGCCGAGGTAGTGGACAAAGCACTCTTAGCAGAGTCGAATTCCAAGGAATTCTTCAAGAGAAGAGGAATGGAGAAAGGCCAGTCCAGTAGTTCAGGAAAGACGAGAGCTAGGACTACTTGATACCAGCCTTCAGGGCCGGCTCAGTCGTGGAGACTGTATTCTGCACAGCAGGCTCCCTGCCCTTATGCTCCAAGCCTGGCTACTACATATGCTCCTCACCCTGTACTACCTCAGGTCACAAGTTATGCGCCTTCCACATACTCCTATGAGCCTTGTACTCTGTGTGGTCGGAGGCATTTGGCCGGCGAGTGTAGAAAAGTTACCGGAAGTTGTTTTCATTGTGGTGACCAAGGCCATATGATTAGATATTGTCCCCACCGACAATTGCCAGCTCAGTCTCAGGGGAGTAGACCCCCTGTTAAACAGTCTTCTCAGCAGAGCTCTTCACCAGCATCGAGGCCCTCACAGTCTACACGACCATCTCGTCAAACAACTCAAGAACGAGTCTTTGCCTTGTCAGAGAGAGACGCACGTGCATCCGATGATGTCGTGCAAGGTACGCAAGGGTGCTAGAGTTCTTAAGTTGTTAATGTCTACTATTATATAAAATGATTGTTGTGTGTGTTACATATACATTATGTATATTCTTGTTGAAATGTATTGATGTGAAATATTTAATTATATAGGCGCTTTATTAGTGAACGAATGTCTAGACCGAGTGTTGATCGGCAAAGGATCCACCCATTCCTTCGTCTCACTTAGTTTTGCAAAAGGATTTTCATTCGAGGCTAGTCCATTGGAGCATGAGTTGACCATTTCGACTCCGCTTGGCAAGTCAGTAGATGCGGACCAAATGTACAAAGACAATGTGGCTCAAGTAGGACATAATGAGTTGTTAGCTGACCTTATCATCCTGGATTTTCAAGACTTGGACTTCGATGTCATCCTTGAGATGGATTGGTTATCAACCCACCATGGACATGTGGCATGCTTTGAGAAGATAGTGAACTTCAGGCCTGAAGGAGTAAAGCCATTTCACTTTAGAGGGCTACAAAGAAGGGATGTTGCCCGCTTCGTAGCTTTAAGATTAGTGAACCCGGAGGCACAGAACTCATCAACCATTCCGGTTGTGAGTGAGTTCCTGGACGTTTTTCCAGAGGAATTGCCTGGATTACCTCCAGATAGAGAGATTGAGTTCGCAATTGAGCTTGTGCTCGACATTGCTCCAATTTCTAGGGCTCCTTATAGGATAGCCCGATTGAACTCAAGGAGTTGAAGCTATAGTTGGATGAACTGCAAAGCCTGGGATTCATCAGACCGAGTGTCTCACCATAGGGTGCCCCAGTGCTATTCGTAAAGAAGAAGGACGGCTTAATGCGTATGTGTATTGATTTCCGACAATTAAACAAGGTCACGATCAAGAACCGTTACCATTTACCACAGCTAGATGACTTGTTTGACCAATTGAAGGGAACGAGATTCTTCTCCAAGATAGATCTTAGATCGGGGTATCATCAATTAAAGATAAAGGTGGAAGATATTCCAAAGACGGCTTTCTAGACTCGGTATGGGCACTACGAGTTTCTTCTCATGCCTTTGGGTCTCACGAATGCGACTGCCGCCTTAATGGATTTGATGAACCGGGTGTTCCGATCGTACTTGGACCAATTTGTGATTGTGTTCATTGACGACATCTTAGTGTATTACCTGACATGGGAAGATCACGTATGAGACCTCCGCCTTGCTTTGGAGATGTTGAGAGAGCATAGGTTATATGCCAAGTTGAGTAAGTGGGAATTCTGGCTAGAGAAAGTGGCATTCGTAGGCCATGTGGTGTCCGCTGAGGGTATTTCAGTAGACCCGGTGAAAATAGAGGCAATTATGAGCTGGGAGAGACCCAAGAGTGTTACTGAGATACGTAGTTTCCTTGGGTTGGTAAGCTACTATCAGAGATTCGTAGAGGGGTTCTCCAGTTTAGCGGCATCGCTCACATACTTGACTCAGAAGAATGCTAAATTTGCATGGAGCGACAGGTGCGAGATCAGCTTCCAGGAGCTGAAAAAGCGGCTCACTACGGCTCCCGTACTCATAGTGCCATCCGGTAGTGGCAATTTCACAGTGTACAGTGATGCCTCCCACGTGGGATTGGGATGTGTGCTCATGTTTCTGTACCCAATGTGTCTCTCAAATTTTTTTTACCCAAAGTGTCTCTCAAGTTTATATACCTAAATATCATTTAATTTTTTTCCTAAAATGCCCTCACTAAGGACCCTCTTCTTAGACTCTCTCCCCCTCCCCTCTATCTCCCATGCATCGCACGTGTGGCCCACACTAATAGTGTAGAACCCTGAAACTTTTGTGCATGATAAGGAAATATTCCTTCACGGCCAAAAGGCCTTCCACGTGTTTTGAGCTTATATTTAGTGAGATAGGGTTCGTAACCAACTCGGTGTATCATATGTAGGAGTTAATGCCCTAAAAAGCATAGGATCAAGGTTGGAATCACCCCAAAGGGGTCTGTAGGTAAAAAAATTCAGAAAATGGGATGTGCGATCGATTGCAGGTAAGGTGCGATCGATCGCAGTCAGAGAAATTTTTTAGAAAACTTTCGGGTGCAAGTACGATCGATCGCAGATAGTGGAAATTAGCCAGAAACTCTCGGTTTCAAGTGCAACAGATCGTCCCCAAGTGCGATCAATCGCACTAGATCTACGATCGATCACAGTTGGTGTACGATCGATCGCACGCGGGTGCTGAATCCGGAATTAAGTTTTAAACCCCTTTGCCTATAAATAGGGCTTCAATTGAGGTTTTGGGATTTTCAAAACCTAAGAAGGATTAAGAGGAGAAGGAAGGAGATTGGGGGTTTCTCCAAAAAAGGGTTTGTGGATTGAAGAGAGTGAAGCTCAAGTCAAGTAAGGATCTTCTTCCTCAAGGTTGGATCCTCCTTCATCAAGCTTGGGGGTTTTCTACTCAAGGGTTTCTTCAAGATCAAGAGTTGATCCTTAAGGTTAATATACTCTCCTAGTTAACTTAGTAGTAACCTAGGTTTTCTTTTAAAATGATTATGATTTGAGCATGTGTATCCAAATTCATACCTTAAACCAATGATTCCCTAAATTATGCAAGATAAACTAAATATTGAAGGATGTATGGGTGGTTGAGGTGATTGGATGCCATGTGATTTGTGATGAATGTTGTGTGATGGAAAAGATGGAAGGACAAGGTACAAATAAAACACACACCCAGGTTGTTTGATGAAATGCGTGACAAAGAAAAGTGAAATTAATGACCAGATAAATGTTGGATGTCAAGTGTTCGATGAAATGCTTGTATGAGAAGTAGCATATTTAATCAAGCCTATAACAGGCATGATTTGTGGGGTTTTTTCTAAATGGTACTTGTGACTAAATGCTATGTATATGTTTTTAAATTCTCACATGACTATAGAAGAAATTGAAATGCTATATGACATTCTTGAATTGTTCATGTCATCATGATTACCACAAATTGCTACACACGCATGCATGCATGAACTGAGATTTTTCTAGTATATGTATATGAGAAATCAACCAATGACAAGAAACTTGATTTACGAAACGAATGATAAAGCCGGACATCGGGCCAGTCAAGGATAGGGCATATTCAAGGATATGTCATATCTGGCTCACAAGAAACAAGACAAGACTGATAAAGCCGGACATCAGGCTAGTCAAGGAAATGACATATCACAGGATATGTTATACATGGCTCACAAGAAAACAAGAGAAGAATGATAATGTCGAACAGAGGGCCGGTCAAGGATGTTGGTGCACCTTTTCTATTTCGCTGAAGGATACTTACGTATCCAGTTCACAAGTTGTTTTCTATATTTCGTTGAAGGATACTTACGTATCCAGCTCACAAGTAGCTACAAGGACACTAACATCTGGCTCACAAGATAAACATGACAAGGCAAGTCAAGACAAGCATGACAAGTGATTCCAAACAAGAACAAGACAAGACATACATGATTCTCATGAGATAAGAACAAGTTTTAAATATGACAAATAATTTTTTCAAACACGAAAATATATTTTCAAGAATAAGCATGAAATATGAACACGGGTTTTATACGGAGTTTTCGCAATTACTTCATGCATGTCACGATCATTGTATTGCTTTAAATTTGATGTTATGAACTGTATTTAGTTATTACTATTGTATTTCGTTATTACTATTGTTAGCTAGTAGTTTGTATTCGCTGAGTATTCCATACTCAGCCATACATTTCATGTCGGCAGGTCCGGTGGACACCTTCAACCCCGAGCCATGGGTTGAGGAAGAGTACGTCGAGGAGGAGACGCCTATTCCACTGTAGCCTCAGGAGGATACCTAGATAGGTGGCCCTATCTAGACTATTGTGAGTAGGGTGTTATGGAGAGAGAGCGAGAGAGAGAGAGAGAGAGAGACTTTGAGCCTTTTGTATTTTGATGGTGGGCATGTCCACCTTTACGGTTTATATTTTGTATATGAACTTGGAATACCAACATTGTATAGAAAAGAAAAAGTTGGTTTACGTTTCCACATTGATATTAGCATCCGCACTCTGTATCATGTCTCTATTATAGTATGTTATGTCTTGTTCATTGCAGGATGGTTTGTCAGGTTATGTATAGTCACACCTAAAATTCCACCTAACTCGTAGGGGGCATTTTGGGGCACGACAAATAGTGATAATGATGATGTGAGAAATAAATGAAAGGGAAGCACAAAAAAACTTTATGTATAAGAAACCTTTTTGAGAATTCAAAGATTGACTTCTGTCAAGGGTTTATCATAAAATAAAAGCTAGCTTAGTTGGTAAAGTCCCTTGGAGTCTACCAAGGACTTGGGATTGAATCCTGCCTATGTTTCTCTAGTAGGGGTACTCTGCCTAACCCCAGCTTACCTTCCAAAATTAAAAAAAAATTATTTTAAGGACAAAAATTTTCTCTGCAAGGAAATCGATCCCTGGACCACAAAAAAATGCCTCCTGGGATTTGAAATTTCTCTATGGTTTCTCCAAAAAATCAATACAATGAAGCGGAGAAAGTTTTGAGTTCTCTACAAAGGCCATACTTTCCTATTGTACTCAAACTTAAATTTATATGTTCAAACAATTAATGATACATAATACGTATGAAGCTTGTATAATCAGTTTAAGAAAGCATATGACATGGATTAGCCACATGAATCATTGATGAGACTTAAGCCATAAAAGAAGCCAAGTTTCAGCCAAAGATTCATAGATTCTGAATGCACAATAAATTTGCCAATGAACTAGTAACGTTAGCCTCAATGATCACTAAAAGACATTAACATGCGACGGATTGAGATCTCACAAAAAAAGAGCCTGCTTTCTCATCTCATCCTTATTTCCACAAAAACAAAAGAAAGACAGGCCTACTAAGAGGCTCATCTTTATTACAACAAAAACAAGCACAGAGATGGCAAAGGCAACAAAACACAAGACCAAGAACTACAAAATCTAGTTAAATCCCTACGGGATATGACTGCAAAATATAAGAATCTATATATATTGGAGCTTCCAAATACATGCTTGCGATAGGAGTATTTTAGAAATTACGGAAGAAAGTCAATAGACATAAATCCCACTTTTCTTGTTTGCCCATTACTGTCTTCTATTCAATCCCCAATATCTTCTTCATTTGCAAAAGAAAGTCATAGACCTTGTGTTGGTCAGGAACAGAGTTGGACACACTCTCCTTCTCCATGCACCTCTTACCCCAGGCAACTACCGTCGGGCACTCGGACTCTATACTGAAATTTCCACAGGTCTCGTAGGTGTAAAACCAACGGTAGAAGGGGAGAAGAGCCACATCGACAAACCCCAAGTTCTCACCTCCAAAGTAAGTCTTGTCTCCAAGCTCTCCTTCCATCAGCTTCAAGCAATCTATCAACTCCTTCTTTGCTGTTACTTGCTCTTCTCCTTTGGTCATGCATACTTTCTTCCCCCAGACATTTATCTGCATCTCATTCCAAAATTTCAATAGGCAAGATCAATATCTACATGTAAGATCGACATAGGGTGCATAAATCTATATACGGTATGTATCTCTAAATTGATTTTTTCTTCTTCTTTGAAGAGAAGAAACATGACTCTAAGAACAAAATGAAAGAACTCAAATGACAAGATGTAGACTACAACAAACATGAAATTAAGAGGGACTCCAAAAAAATGAGGGGGGTTGGCGTGCTGGCCAAGACCAAGGCTCAGGAAGCAAAGGTTCTGAGTTTGATTCCCTTCTTCTTGTAATTGGCACCCTCAGGAATTTATCCCTACTTGTCCGGTGGGTGTGGATCCATGGAAGGGTCTCCATGTGCCATAGTATTAGTCCGGTGGTCTAAGAGTCCAGGATAACCTCGTTACAAAAAAAAGAAGAAAAGAAAAAGAGAAAGAAAAAGAAAAGAAACCCTTAGCCCAAGTAGAGGAGGCCTTGGGAGGCTATATGACTATACCCTTAGCCGAGGCGCCAACCCGGGGTTTTGCTCTTGAATGTAAATATAGGGGTATTTCTTTGTGTACAGTCTACAATTTTTTTTTTTTGGGCAAAATGTCCCTATTGGGGTATTTCTGCAGTGTAAAAACTACATATTTCTATATTTTGGGTAGAACTTCGGTTGTAGGATTTTTGGGTTGATCTAAGAATTTATAGGGTTTGGAATTCAATACAAATTATGGTAGTAGGCTTAGTGGTTAACCCTGTTAATTTGTAATTTTTATTTGTGTTGTGTTTGTTTGGAGGAATAGGTGGATTAAATTATGAGCTTTTTATTACAGATAATTCTCTTTGATTTCTGAGACTCGGGCAGTATTCACCTTCTCTAATATTATTTATTAATAATAACTGGGGAAAAATAATTTCTCTTAAATTAATGAAAAATTATCATTAGAATTTTTTTTTATCCCCCAAAATTTTCTTTTCTAACAGTTTCCCTGCAAACAAACAAAGCTGGTAAGCAAACGCTCATTTTTGCTGTAACACCCCATAGGTCAACACGTGTCTCTTTAATACAACATAAAATTCTCTACAATTATACCAGGACGCATGTCCTTTTTAATATAGGAAATAGTTAACGTACCTGGAAAATGGATTTTAAAATTCAAGGCTGAACCTAATTGGTCCATACCCCCTCTTAAATACCCACCAATTATAGAGGATATTTAAGAGGGGGCATCGACCAACGAGGTCCAGCCTTGGATTTTAAAATCCATTTCCCAAGTATGCTAATCACGGCTCTTTTAATATCCCTTAACTGTGGTTAAGATTCAGTTCAACCATCCAATTTTGGTTTTGTAAAAAAATATGTACTCTAAAAGTAGTTAGATGTTGTTGACGAGAGTTAAGATAACTTTTGTATTGTAACCGGACTCCTTTTGAGTTTAGTTAAGAATTTAAAGTCTTTTAACACTCCTAAGCTGTGGCTCCATGTTCGCGGGGATAAAAATAGGGGGAAAAAATCCCTACTGGGAAAAGTAAAAGAAATCTCATTGAAAGGAAATAATGGAAAATCAAACACAAGTAAAGTAAGAAAGAAGAGAAAAACTGGCCTTTTTATCGACGAAATCAGCCCAGAACATGGCATGCGCTCGCTGGTAAGGATCAGAAGGCAGTAAAGGAGATTTGTCCTTCCAAACCTCATCAATATACTGTAACATAATGAGGGATTCCGAAATGGGTTTCCCATTATGAATCAGAACTGGGATCAGCTTATGAACAGGGTTCATCTTAAGAAGCAGAGAGCTCTTATCCCCCAAGTTCTCTTCCTTGCTCTCGTATTTGATCCCCTTTAATGCCAAGGCGATTCTCACCCTCATCCCAAATGGGCTAGGCCAGAAATCCAAGAGAACTACCTCGTCCGCCATTGTCACAGAACTGCAAAGCTTGAATAACAGTGGAAAAGAAGACCTGTTGTTACGGCTGTATGGACAGTGTAAGGTGGATTTATTTGAGAAGCGAATGAGAATATTTATAGCCGGAAACTGAGTCGATGGAAGATTTGAGGAGAGAAAAAGAATATTTTTTTTTATAGTATCGGTGATTTCTAGGTATAAGCGACATGGCGTTCTATGAAGAGATGTCATTGCTTGCGTCAGAGTTCAAGGACCATGGACTCATGGTCTTCGCCAGTGTGTTCTCTGTATCATCTATCTAAGCATCTTTTCATATATTTAATCATTGTTTTTATATGATCACAAGAAAAATTACATCTTTTGATCAGAAACACTTAAGGATTATCAGTATCTCCTGTTGGTGCTGGAGACTGCCGGCCCCAGTCGCCACAGAGATGGGATGGGCAGCAGCCCCTGTTGTGCCCCTTATTGGTCACTCCATTCAAAAACAATAAAAATAAATAAAATTATTAATTTTTAAAAAAGTTATTAAAAATATTATTATTTACTTTTGATTATATTTTATTGAAGTGGACCAATGGCTTTCCTACTTTAGCCCAATGGGCTACAATAGGGCTGCGGCCCATCTGCTGTCATTGCCGCACAGGCGCACACACCTCTTTCGCACGCTTACTAAGTGTTTACACATAAATCAATGCCTTGGTTGATGTGAAAGATGTGTGTGCACCTTTCAATTAACTGCTGGTAGTCTCCTCGCCCGCACCAACTGGAGATGATCCTCTCCAATTGTTGCTGGCAAGGAGACTGCCAACACCAACACAAATCAAATGGTGTAACACACCTCTTTTGAATGCTTACCAAGTAGTTATACACAAATCAATGCCTTGATTGAAGATGGTTTAAGAAATTAATAGTGATGCGGAAAATCAATTAGATATTGGTGAAAAGACCTAGAGGCGGGTGAATAGGTCAGTCTAGTGGTCTATTTACGAATTTTAAGCAGACACCATACACAAAAAGAATTTTACATGGAAACCTTTATGGCAAAAACAACGAGACCTAATCTAACAAAAAGATATCACTAAGAGATAAAAGCAAGAATGCAAACTTGAACCTCACCCAAACAGGACTCGACTCATTGATCCAGCTAGTTCTCCAATACTTGCATGATCATGAACTCATAAGTTCGATCATGATAAGCCTCACATTCAACAACCCATGATAAAAAAGTATCCATGATAAGCCTCATATTTGTCCACTCATGATAAAATGCATGATCATGATAATGCATGTTCTTGTGAGAACCGTATACTTGAACTTACACTTACTATACATGTGAATTTGTGCTTGAGTGTCATGATTAATATTCATTTAGGTTATCTCTTATATTCTGATCTTCCATCATGCAAACTCCAATAAAGCATCTCATTCCACACGGTTAAACAATTCTCAATTTGAAAGACCTTCCTCTAAGTCTTGGCCCATCCGAATTTCAACCACCATACAAATTACATAATTCATAATTTATCATGAATTTCATACATGATACTTTATTATAAATTCACACAATTTCAATAACACGATTCATATGCATCAATCACAACCATTCAACCTTATCATAATCATTCGCCTTTCAACTAAAATGCCCTTCCTCCAACATATAAAACCGTTCCTCATTCACATTCATATCCAAAACCCAATAAATTCATCCAACCCTTCCTCCATCATTTTCCGTCTTCCATTTCATACATCAATAAAGTTAAACATCAAGCATTCAACACTATAATAGCCAAAAATCATATTCGTCGAACCCATGAGTGCATAAAATCTCATTTTATTCTCCATTATTTACTATTCAAGCATAATCATGTTGAAAATCCAATAAACATTGTTCAATCCTATTTAAACATGCAAGAATCATAAATAAGTTAGGTTTGATGGTATATCGACATTCGAGATTGTTTCCCTATAATCCAATGCTTGAGAATCGGTTTTGGAGGCGATCTCTAAGCTTTTCTCTTCTTCTCCAAGCACTTTCCCTTGAAAACCCTAGGATTTCTCTCCACCTTTGCCAAATTAGGTTAAAAACTCATAGATACTCTAAAAACCTCGAATTAGAAGATCTATTTATAGTAGTGGGGGTTTACACCCTAACAATTTACACAAAAGAGCATTTTCGACGTTCGAACGACTTCTGAATTTCGTTCGAATGCCCATCGAACGACCAACACAGGGTGGCTGATGGAATTCATTTCATGGAAGTCCATTCGAATGGCCTGGGAGTCCGTTCGAACGACTTCAAATGGATGGGAGTCCGTTCGAACGCCTTGACATATTTTTACTCATTTTTCACTTTTTCTTCATTTGATTGGTTGTTTATATATTTTAAACACTCCATAAATATTAATTAACATCAAACACACAATGAATATCTTAATTTGACTATTTTACCCTCATTAATTATGATAATGACATAAATGTATATTTGAGTCTCTACACTTAATGCTTCGGCACGAAGCCTTATGCACAATATTGCATCGAGGAGATATAGTTTTTGATGTTCATGTCTTTCATCTCTTGATTGATGCTTCTTGTTAACTATTAATTTGAACATTCGCTATGTAGTTAACTAATATAATTAAATTTTCATGAGGATAGTGGGTTGCACATTTAGAGGGGCAGGAGCCTGATAAGATGCATATGTTTAGGATCACCCCTACATGACGGAATGGGTCATTCATGGACCCAAATTTCAAAGGAGATGATGCGAAGCTTATGCTTCTAGCAAATCAAGTATCTACGAATGTCAACAGTTTTTATTTTCATTGTTTTATTAATTTCTCTGGATTGAATCATTAACTATGAATTGCAAAAAGAAATGGAGCATTTTTCCAGCCAGCATCGCAAGGGTAGTGATAGTAGCATTGCTCACAATGAGGTCTTCACCCAGGTCATGGGTGCGGATGGGCATGGGTGCATCCGTACTTACATATTGGGTGTCATCCCTACTCAGTTCAATGGCTCAGGCGCTATAGATGTTGAGCAATAGAGGGTGACAGAGGCTGTCAAGGATTTAGTAGTCATATATTTAGTGACAGATGTTTTTCATCGCTAGTTAAATTTTTAGCAAGAAAATGTTTTTGTCTCTAAATATTTTTTTATTAGCGGAGAATATATGTCATTGATAAATATTTTATTTTATTAATCGACATCCAACTCACCAGCATTTGATCCAAAGCTTGACGCATACATGCTTCTGAACCACCAACATTCCTTCATGTCCCAACTGCCCGCTATCACTTAAAGTGTAGAATATGCGCGGGATGCGATCCAAGTTGCCTCTCTTCGCCATTCAAAATTACTACCCTGTTCATGTTGCCTGTCTTTCCTATTGCTTTTGATTGCGTGCTTTCCTTTGTTTGGGTTTGACCATAAACTTCTCTAGTCTCCCATCCATTTGGGAATTCCAGATAGTTACGGTAACTTAGCGACGTATATATGTCATCACTAAATTATTATTTGTATTATAATTGATGACATTTATGGTCGGATATTTAAAAATCGTCACTAAAAATAAGATGAAGCGAAAATTTTTTTCCATTTCTAAAAATATTTTACTTTAGCGATGGGAATTTTCCGCTGCTAGATATATTATTTCTATTACTCTATTATAAAAATATTATAATAATCAAAGAACTGTGAATTAGTGCCAGAGTGAAAACCATGACTAAAGATAATTTTTAGCAACAATTTCTCTATCCCTTGCTAAATTTCTGTCCCTAAAAAACACTTTTTTTGTAAGGCTTATAATAGAGTGAAGTGGAACTTTCATCTTACGGTGATGAAGTTATCAAGTTGGTTTAAGGTTGCCTTTATATTCAATCTTCACAATTATCCTCCATGGATCTCTCCATGGCTTCTTTCAAAATTCTCGGGTTAAGATAGGGGATCATCTTTCTCTTACTGTTTTTATTCTAGTTGAGAAAGTTTTAATTAACGGTCTTAAATCTATTTTGAGAGCTTGTCTTATCCTTACAAGATTGGCAGGCATGGATTTGCAATTTTTCTCAATCTCTTTGCAAATGACACCCATTTTTTTTTTGTAATGGTAGAAAAATATATATTAAGAAGATATTTTACTAAGTGATTATAAAGCTAGCTTCTTTTAGGTCAGTTACTGAATCGTTCAAAGAGCTCCGTTTATTGTTAATCTAAATTACCTCGGTCTAGAATAACTGCTATTAACAATTGTGTGAGAATTATGATTAAGCATTTTTATTTTACTTACCTTAGAGTGCTTTTATACAACTATAAAGGTAGAATGAAAGTCTATTCACCCCTCTTGTGGAGAAAATCCAGAGACGGGTGGAGGGATGAAAAGGTAAATTACTGTCTACTAGTGATAGACTTATTTAGATCAAGTGTATTTTATCTTCTATAGACTTATTTTGATCAAGAGTATTTTATCATCTATTCTTACCCAACTCTTGGCTGGAACCCATGTTGCTAATTAAGAGTATCAATTTTCTTATTAATAAAACTTTGGCCAAATTTTTTTGGGATAACGCTGAAGGTATAAAAAAAGACATTGTATTAATTGGAAAATATGTTCTCTCCCTCACTCTGAAGGAGGCTTTGGTATTAGAAAAATGCATGAATTCTCTTCTTCAAGTCTCAATTTCAATTTGATCATATTTGTGATGCTTCATACTGGACAGGCTCTTCTAAAATATGGTCAATTATTAACTTTATGTGCAAAACAGTTGTTTTTAACTCAAAAGTGTTTACGCGGGGGAGGGGGGTAAGGTGAGCTTATGGGACTACTGGTTTGGGGAGGAACCTCTCCCACACTTAGGTTATATTGAAATACACGCGTTAGAAAAGCTGCATAAAAAACTGAGCCCTGATTATTATTTCGAGGGCGGTTGTAGGTTTAGGCCTAACTATTCTTTAAAAATAGGAAATTCAGCCTACTCGGTGCCCAAATTGAGCAAATGGCCTCGGAATCCCTTGAAACAAATTTTCATACTTAGGTTATATTAAAATAAACAAGTTAGAAGAAACCACATAAAAAATTGAGCCCATGTTAAGATTTGGAGGCCGGTTGTAGGTTTTTGGCCTAACTATTCTGGAAAAGTAAAGAATTTGGCCTACTCGGTGCCCAAATCGAGCAAACGAGCTCAGAATCCCCCAAAATAAATTCTCACACTTATGTTATATTGAAATACATGCGTTAGAAGAAATTGCATCAAAAGCCGAGCCCTAGTTAGTATTTGGAGTGCATAGGTTTAGGCCTAATTATTCTTGAAATGTAGGGCCTACTCGGTATCCAAATCGGCCAAATGACCTCGGAATCCCTCAAAACCAATTGGAAAGTATCAAAGAATTCTATATTTGAGCAAATATGAAACGAAGCCCTCAAATCTAATATCCACTCATTACAAGAATTGTCCATACATTTGGAGACTGTGAAAACATCTCCAATGTATTCATCTTTGTCATGTGCTATTGTCGCCGAAGAGTCTCCTCTAGAAGAATCCCTTTTTAAGTGCCCTAATTCTTTGCAATGATAACACTGAACCCCACCTTTTCCTTTATATTTTGATCTTGCTCTGGCTTTTTCAAATTCTCTCTCCAAATCTCTTCCTCTTCCTCGAGCAACTAAAGCATTATTATGATTCCCATCATTATTTGGTTTCCACTAATCTCGTTAGAGCGTAGCGCCGCCGTGACTTCATCCAACCGCAATGTATCTTTTCCAAACAGGAGGGATGTTACCAAGTGCTCATATGAATCTGGAAGTGAGGTAAGAAGCATCAAGGCTTGATCTTCTACCTCCACCTTGTCATCAACTTTCTGCAATTGATTCATGAACTGGTTGAACACATTCATATGTTCCATGAGATCGGCACCCTCCACCATCCTCAAATCATGCAACTGCCTTTTCAAATATAACCTGTTGGTAGGCTCTTTCAGATCTATAACTTTCCGAACTTCTTCTAGAGTTCTTGTGCTGATTCCTCATCCATAACTCTATATATCATGTTATCTACGAGGCAGAGGCATATTGTGCTGACTGCCTTAGCCTCAATGCCATTCCAATCTACTTCAGACATCTTTTCTGGCTTACTAGATTCCCCCTTCAATGCTCTTGCGAGGCCTTATTGAACTAGGATGTCATTTACCCTTCTTGACCACAGATTGAAACTCTTTTTTCTATCAAACTTGAAGGGAATCCAGATAAAAAAAATATGCGGGAAACTGAATTCCGAAGATCTTTACACCATAGAAAATATTTAATATTAACTACATTAAAGAAGAAGATTACCTCGGTGAATGATGTTCATCGGTGACGGACAAAACTATAGAACTTCACAACTTTTTGTAGAGATTTCTCGAAGAAATATTCAAAGCTCGAACCTCACTCTTCGCTATCTCTGCAAAACTTTCGAATATTTCCTTAGCTTTTGAAGAAAAAAATTATCCTCAGATAAGGATCCTTGGATCAAAAGAGGTGAAGGAGTTTATGGAATTCTAACAACTTAGAACCCCATAAGTAAATCCACGAAAATCCCTTAGGTTGATCTCCCTTGCTCACGAAAATCTTTGGGTGATCTCCCTTAGCTCACGAAAATTCTAAGAATAAGATAATGATTATTAACCCCCATGTCAAAACTGATTTCCTTAATGGAATGTTAAATGAAGACATCTATATGAAGCAACCTGAGGGCTTCATTGCTCCTAACCAGGAGAACATGGTAAACAAGCTTAACAAGTCGATATATGGTTTGAAACAAGCTTCTAGAAGCTGGAACGAAAGATTTGATCTTTCAATCAAAGAATTTGGATTCCAAAAGAATTTAGAGGAATCTTGCATTTACAAGAACGACAGTGGGAGACCGGTAGTATACCTTATTCTATATGTAGATGACATCCTACTCATTGGGAATGATGTAGGGATGTTGTCATCAGTCAAGATTTGGCTTTCTTAGCATTTCTTAACGAAAGATTTGGGAGAGGTACCCTATATTCTCGGAATAAAGATTCTGAGAGATAGAAAATGCCGAATGTTGGGATTGAGCAAAACTTCCTACATTGACAAGATCTTGTCAAGGTACAGTATGAGTGATTGTAAGATAACTATCATTCCTTTTAGACATGGTGTTACTTTGTCTAAAAAGATGGCTCCTGCATCAGCTGATGAGATCAAGTAGATGAAGACGTGCTCTCATGCTTCGGCAATTGGGAGCCTCATGTATGTCATGTTATGTACTAGACTGGATATCTATCATGAAGTGGGAGTTGTTAGTCAGTTCCAAAGCAATCCAGGTGTTAATCATTAGACTGCTGTGAAGCACATCATGAAGTACCTAAAAAGGACTAGGGATTATGTGCTTACTTTTCAATCAAAAGATCTAGTTGGATTGGGTTATACTGATTCCGATTTCCAATCTGATCCGGATAATAGAGCTTTTACATCTAGGTATGTGTTTACACTGGGTGGTGCTGCTGTCAGTTGGCGCAGCATAAAGCAGAAGAGTATTACAAACTTCACCACAGAAGCAAAATATATTACAACTTCTGAAGTAGCAAAAGAAGTAATCTAGTTCAGAAGGTTTTTGTAAGAGCTAGAAAATGTTCCTTCAGCACTTAAACCTATCACTCTCTTTTGTGATAGTAATGGTGCAATAGCGCATAGCAAAGAACCTAGGAGCCACAAGAAAATGAAACATGTGGAGCGGAAGTATCATCTAATTCGTGAGATCATTGAGAGGCAAGATATCATTGTTACAAAGATTAGGTCTCAACTTAATGTTACTGACCTGATGACTAAAGCTTTAGCAGATAAAGTATTTGTAACATACTTAGATTATATGGGATTAAAATCTATGTCACAGTGGCTTTTAGGGCAAGTGAGAGATTGTTAGACATAATGCCTAGAAAAATCATTTAGATTATAAGATTCTTAATAATTAGATTAATAGAGACATCTTCTTTATTATTGTGAAATTCATTATGGGTAATTGACCATGATCATGAGATGATCTATACGACATGAGATATCGACAAAGGTCCATAGGATATATTGTAGGAAAGCTATGTGATAGGTATCAGACTATCACAGGCAGATATAGCTTTCCAGTTCCTTATACCTTATATAGTCACAGCTATGAGTGAAGCTGGACACTTTACTTATATGGTTGCCACAATGCTAAGATGTTCTCAATGGTTGAAATATAGTTTTATCTCAAACTATTGTAGTGGAGACTACACATCAGCATATGGGTGCTTAAATGTACACTGACTGATTGCATGCAATGAGAGACCTCTTACATAAACATACTATCAGATAGTTGGTCTCTCATTCACATTGAACAGTTTCGATGATCTTAGATATGATCAGTTCATTTATAACTGAGCAGTAACCTGACTGTTTTGATTGCACCTAAGTACTCTCTAATTGAGGGACTACGATAAGGTGACAGTTGGATAATCAGAAAGCTGCTCGAGTCATGATGAATTTCAAACAAGAAATTCATGCTCATTAAATTGAGAGATTATCCAAGTTACGGGTAAAACAGTCGATTAAGCTTAAATCCTGAGCAGGTGATTTTGAAATCAAACAAGTTTGAAATATATTTTTATTAAAATATATTATACTTAACAAAATTTTTTCTTAAAATGTTTTACATGAGAAATGGTTTCTTATGGCTTAATCAAATGTCTTAGAAACCCGGATGATGTATTGGCTATGAGTTAGTATATTAATCTCGAAGGCCTATTAGGGATAATGTGAATGGAATGATTAATCGAATTAAAAAGTTTATGTGGCGGGATCCTTATTGATTAATGTTCTTACATTGGGATTCAATTGCAACATGGATATCTCACGTAACTTGTAATTTCGATGACATTCCTATTTAAGGGTCAATGGGATAACATTGGGTAAGCCAAGGTTAGAATGTCCCAGAGTAATCTTTGGAGATGCTCACATAAGAAATACAAGCTCAATTAATAAATTAAATGTTAATCTATAATTTAAAAGATTAAATGTTAATATTTAATAAATAGATTAAATGTTAATCTATGGTTTAGATTAATTGTTAATCTAAATTAAGGGATACTAATAATGATTATTTAATTAACCCAATATAAGGGGAAATGGGTTTGACCCATTTCCATAAAACACAACAAAGTTGGACCTTATTGGAGGGCCTAAGCCCATGGGATTAAATCCCTAGGGTTGGACGCCTATTTCAAGAACCCTAATATGTTAGTGAGTTTGTTAGTTAATTAATTATTATTAAATTAATCCTTATCTTAAGGGATTAGATTTCTTGCTTGGAAATCAAGTAACAACGAGATAAGGTTTGACCTTATCATAACTTGGAGACCAAGAGTCCCTCACCCTCATGTTGCACATGATGCCCAGAAAAGTCATTTAGATTGTTAGAACTTTATTAATTTGATTAATAAATGTTTCTTCTTAATCTATAGTGTATTCATTATGGGTAATTGACCATGATCATGAAATGATCTATACGATATGAAATATTGATAAAGGTCCATAAGATATATTGTAAGAAAGTTATGTGATTAGATTATCACAGGTAGATATAACTTTCCGGTTCCTTATACCTTATATAGTTACAGCTGTGGGTAAAGCTGGGCACTTCACTTATATGGCTACCAGAATGCTAAGATGTTCTCAATAGTTGAGATGTAATTCTATCTCGAACTATTGTAGTGGAGACTACACATCAGCATATGGGTGCTTAAATGTACACTGACTGATTGCATTCAATGGGAGACCTCTTGCATAAACATACTATCAGATAGTTGGTCTCTCATTCACATTGAACGGTTTCGATGATCCTTAGATCTGATGTTCATCTATGACTGGCAGTGATCTAACTGTTTTGATTCCATCAACGTATTTTCTAACTTAGGGAATACAATACAATGACAGTTAGATAGTCAGAAAGTTGTTCGATTCATGATGAATTTCAAACAAAAAATTCATGCTCATTAATTTGAGAGATTATCCAAGTTTCGGGTAAGACAGTTGATTAAGTTCAAATCCTACGCAGGTGATTTTGAAAACAAAATAAGTTTTGAAATATACTTTTATTAAAATGTATTATACTTATAAAAATATTTTTTCAAAATGTTTTTCATGAGAAATTGTTTCTCATGGCTTAATCATAAGTCTTGGAAACCCGGATGATTTGCAATGGGCTATGGGTTAGATAGTACGTCAATCTCAAAGGCCCATTAGGGATAATGTATTTGGAATGATAAATCGAATTTAAAAGTTCATGTGGCGGGATCCGTAATGGTTAATGTTCATACACTGGGATTCAATTGCAACATGGATATCTCACGTCACTTGCAATTTCGATGTAATTCCCATTTAGGGTCAATGGGATAACATTGGATAAGCCAAGGTAAGAATGTCACAGAGCAATCTGTAGAGGTGCTCACATAAGAAATACAAGCTCAATAATTGATTAAAAGTTAATCAATTATTTTAAGTGATTAAAAGTTAATCATTTAATTAAATAGATTAATAGTTAATCTATTGTTTAAACTAATTGTTAATTTAAACTAAGGGATTATTTTAGTAATTATTAGATTAACATAATTAAAGGGGAAATGGGTTTCACCCATATCCATAAACCCATTAAAATGGACCTTTAATATGGGCCAAAGCCCATGGGTTTAAACCCTAGGGTGGAGCGCCCACTTGAGGAATCCTAATTGGATTAGGATTTGTTTAATTGAATAATTATTGAAATATAATTCCTTTTATTATAGAATTAAAATCCAAGTGTTGGATTGCAATTAGGATTAAAATGTTATTGTAATTAGATTACAAGAAGGAGTTTTAACTCCTCAAATCCCACACCCTATAGAAGCTCACGCCCCCCCTTGTGAATTCCTAGTTTGACTAAGTTTCTTACTTTGGTGTAGGATGTTTACTTATCCCTTTTAATTAAAGAATCCTCTTATAATAGGGACTCTTTAATTAATAGGATTACTATAACTAAAGTAGTTATAGATTAAGTAGGAGTTTATTTAATTAATAATAAGAGTTATTGTTAATTAATAAATCCTACTAGATAAGATCAAGTTGGAGTAGGATTAGGATAAGATCCTAGTCTATAAATACCCCAACACCCTAGACCATTAAGTAGAATTCTCCAGAATTTTTTCTCTCCTCTCCTCTCTCTCTCCAAATTGTGAGCCCTAGAGGAGACCCTTAGGGATTTTCGTGAGCTATATTGGTGGTCCTAGTTGGGTTTTGCAAATCTAGGGTTTTGAACCTTAGTATTATTGGTGATAGAAGATCTACACCATTGATCTATCTTCTTCCTCTTGCTTCTATAATTCCAAATGAGATTCTAATGCTTCGTGGGGATAGCGAAGAACAAGGTTCGAACTTTTAGTATTTTTTCAGAGAAATCTCTATAAAGAGTTCTAATGGTTCGAGTGGATTAAGCTTCACCGGTGACAAGCATTCACCGAGGTGATATGACTAAAACTCTTAGATAATTTTGATACTTTCTATGATGTTAAAATCTAGGGGATCCAGTTTTCCGTATAAATTTTTATCCGGATTCCGCTTCAATTGGTATCAGAGCTCATGGTTAGGAGTATTTTTTGGTTATTTGATAAGGTAATTTAATGGATGATTTAATTCATGAGATGAATTAATTTAGATCTATTTAATATTGCTCGTAGTTTTTATTATTTTATTTGTTCATAAGTTGAATAAATAAATATTTATTATATTATTGAATGAGATTTGATAATTAAATAAATTTTAAAAACTAGTATTATATGTGATATAATTAAATTCGAAACAGAGAGTTTATTTTGAAATTCCATTTAAATGATTTGATCATTAATTAATAAATCTCATGGTGTTTGACACCCTTGCTTAAGCGTTCTTGGAGAGTAAAGCTTATTTCGATTTAAATTGATTCATGGATTTTCGGATTTGTATTTGATTAGAAGAATCGATACAGTTTCGGTATTTTGACCATAACTTTATGACCATAAGTCCGATTTAGGTCTGTCAGTACATCGTTTCAAAGCCGTCGAAAAGATCTACAACTTTCCTAAAGAAAGTTTTTCCAGAATCAATCTTTTTTAGGGTCAAAACTTGAGTCGAAAATCTAAAGCGGGAAAAGGAGTTTTCTAAATTAATTTTCCAAGAGGCTTTCAAATTTTTCCTAAATTGCATTATGAAATTTGTTTTATGGAAATTATAATTGTTTTATTTTTTCCGGGGTTTTATCTATATAAGATATAGATTTTATCGGGCGATTTGATAATTGTTATCAAATTTTAAATCCTTTTAAAAATAAGAAAAAGTACTCCATCACCATGTAGCATCTTTTTTATATGAGATTATAGTTATGGGTCATAATATATGATAAATTTTTTATCATTCATGCATTCATACTAGAGGTTAATATGTAATTAGGTTTTGGCAATCTGTAAAGGGCAGATTCATTCAGTTTCCCTGAAAATGGCAAATAGAATATTGGTTTCTCTAATGTCATTTAAATTCTGTTTAATTCATTGGTGGACATGCTGCAAAGGAGAATGTTGCGATGTGATCTAGATAAGATGATAAAGGAAGGGATCGCGAAGGAGTTTGCGAGCTACCTTTGTTCTTATCACATTCCCTTGCATCCATGCATTTTAATTTATTGACCCATAACGATTAATCTTGTATACTAATATTTTATTATCATAAGATGATAGCTGATGTTTATTTATCATGAGATGATATCTGTTTATATGTTTAATTATTCTGTTGAAATAATTGCTCTTGATATATCATGTGTATATAAGACTGGGGACAAGTCCCTAAGTATTATGATCTTCTACCATACACTATGTGATCCTATAGTGGGGAGTGTGAGTAAGCTGACAGGCCAAACCTGGGCCCAATCCCTCTCACCTATGAGTGAACATGGTGAAAACTAAATAAGCAAATAGTGGAAGCAATAACGCCAAAGTGTGAGCTTTCATTAAGGGTTTATTAGGTTCATAGTAGGTGGGCACATGAATAAGAGATATTATACAATAACGCCAAATCGTGAGTATAACATCCCTTATAGATCAGACAGTAGATCGAATACTCCAGAATTCACAAGATGAGATATGTGAAATTGGAGAAGATAGTTTCTATCTGCCTATTCAAGGTGATGTGATGATGTGCTCAAAGGCAGGATCACATTAAGCTAGTGTCTAGGTTTTCGATGACAATTAATTCTTCCCAAATTGGCAATACCATTAGAAACAGACCCATAATCTAATTGGTATTAATGAATACAATAGATCCCTAATACTATCTTATTTTTCATTTGATTAGATCATGACAGGCCTACACCCATTAACTGAAATTCTTCGTGATGAAAAGTTAGTAGGAACTAATTATGTAGACTGGAAAAGAAAGATTAGAATTGTGTTTGCTGTGGATAACCTTGACCTATGTCTTAAGACACCTAAGCCCGAAATTCCTCCAGATGCTTCACCGGCCCAAAAGGCTGAGTTAGAGCAATGGGAGAGGTCCAATCAGATGACCAAGTGTTACATACTGGCTTCGTTGTCTAACATTTTGCAAAGCCAGCATGAACACATGGATAAGGCTTCTGACATTTTGCAAAACCTTCATGAGATGTTTGGTGAGCAAAATAGGTCAGCTCAACAAGTAAAGTTGAAATCCCTTGTTAACACCATGATGGCTGAGGGAACTCCAGTCAGGGAACACATCATAAAGATGATGGGATTGTTGAATAAACTAGAAATTCTTGGTGGAGAGATGGATGCCATCACTCAAGTTGACACTGTTCTCCAGTCACTCCCTCCGTCCTTCAATTCGTTCGTGTTAAATTATAACATGAGCAAGAGTGAAATGTCACTAAGTGAGCTTATGAACTCACTTGTGGCTACAGAAGATTTGATCAAAAAGTCAACTAAATGTGAAACTTTAATCTTCGATAAACCTGATACCTCCAAGAAATCTAAAAAGTTTAGAAAAGGGAAGAAAGGCAAAGGAAAGTTTAAAGACAATAAGGGTAAGGCAAGAGTTGCCAAAGGTTCTTCAGAGATAGCTGGCAAGGAAAACAAAGGCAATGGAAAGTGTTTCCACTGTGGTAAAATAGGCCACTGGAAGATGAATTGCAAGACTTACCTTGCAACTCTTAAGAAGGGTAGCAGAAGTACTCAAGGTATGAGATACTTTGAAGTACATATTACTGTTGAGTCTAACTTTCTGGACGGTCCTCCTAACTCATGGTGCGTGGAATCTAGATCTGCTGTACACGTTTGCAATTCTTTGCAGGGGTTCAAGGAAACCAGAAAGCCGACCAAACATGAGCAGAAGCTTCAAGTTGGCTCCAGTGCAAATGTTGCAGTGAAGTCAATCGGCTTGTTTACCATTTATTTACCTAATGGAAAGACATTAATTTTAGAAGACTGCTTTTATGTGCCTTCTGCACATCGAAATTTGATTTCAGTATCTATACTCTTATTTTATGGATTCTATATCAATTTTAATTCCATTGTTGAAATTAAGAAAGATCGAATGGTCTTGATAATTGGTAATCTAATTAATGGTCTTTATTTGATATTTCCATTGGTAAATAATGAATGTCTGCAAAGTGACAATGTCTCATCATCTAGAATGTCTGGAATGAAGAGACATTGCACTGAGTCTACTTATCTTTGGCACAAGAGACTTGGTCACATTAATCTTGATAGGATCAAGAGGTTAGTAATAGATGGTTCCCTTGACTTCCTCAAGGTAGAACCACTCCCTACATGCAAGTCTTGTCTCGAAGGGAAGATGACCAAGAAGCCTTATCCTAAAAAGGTAGGAAGAGTCGAAGAAAAGTTAAGACTAATACATAGTGATGTATGTGGTCCATTTAACATTGTTGCTCTAGGTTAATACCGGTATTTTGTCATATTTACCGATGACTATTCCAGATATGGATATGTCTATTTGATGCAACACAAATCTGACACCTTTGAAAAGTTCAAAGAATTCAGATTAGAAGTTGAGAATCAAACTGACAAAACCATAAAGACACTTCGATCAGATCGATGTGGTGAATACCTCACCAACGAGTTTATGGATTACTTAAGGGATAATGGGATTATCTCGCAATGGACAAGTCCTACCTCTTTTCAACAAAATGGAGTTTCTGAAAGAAGAAACTGGACCTTATTAGATATGGTTCGCTCTATGATGAGCCATGCCGATGTTCCTTCATATCTTTAGGGATATGCTATACAAACTGCCATTTATATTCTAAGCCGGGTTCCATCTAAGTCTATTCCGTTTACACCCTATGAATTGTGGACTGGGCGAAAACCTAGTTTACAATATCTAAGGGTATGGGGTTGTCCTGCGCATGTTCGCAAACTCGAACCCACTAAATTGGAATCTAGGACAGAGAAATGGAATTTTGTAGGATATCCAAAAAAAACTAAGGGTTTCTATTTCTACTCCAAGGTAGACCAAACAATAGTTGTTAAGCTTCATGCCACTTTCTTGGAGGAAGAAATGGATCTCCTTAAGAAAGTTGAATTTCATGAGATGAAAGATGACACAGCCAGTATCCAAATTGAACCTAATCCTTCCACTTTAATTTCTCCTAATTCTGT
Organism: Tetracentron sinense; assembly: GCA_015143295.1. Classification (NCBI taxonomy): domain Eukaryota; kingdom Viridiplantae; phylum Streptophyta; class Magnoliopsida; order Trochodendrales; family Trochodendraceae; genus Tetracentron; species Tetracentron sinense. The sequence continues at coordinate 19,491,174 of CM026567.1, forward strand.
TCCACTGAGAAGGTCTGAAAGAGTTTCAAGACCACCGGATAAACTTCAGTATTACAATAATGAAGTTTATCTAGTTACCCCTGATGATGAGGATAAAGATCCTAATACTTATCAGGAAGCTACATTGGATATAGATGCATCTCAATGGAACAAAGCCATGAATGTTGAAATAGATTCCATGTATGACAACGGTGTTTGGACTTTAGTAGATCCATCAGATGGTATAAGGCCAATTGGATGCAAATGGATTTACAAAAGGAAGAAGGGTGCCAATGGTAACGTGAGGATACCTTTTCACCTGTAGCTATGCTTAAATCCATCAGGATATTGCTAGCTATAGCTGCACACCATGACTATGAGCTATGGCAAATGGATGTCAAAACTGCTTTCCTTAATGGAATGTTAGATGAATACATCTATATGAAGCAACCAAAGGGCTTCATTGCTCCTAACCAGGAGAACATGGTATGCAAGCTCAATAAGTCGATATATGGTTTGAAACAAGCTTCAAGAAGCTGGAACCAAAGATTTGATCTTTCGATCAATGAATTTGGATTCCAAAAGAATTTGGAAAAATCTTGTATATACAAGAAGGACATTGGGAGAGCGGTAGTATGCCTAATTCTTTATGTAGATGACATCCTACTCATTGAGAATGATGTAGGGATATTATCATCAGTCAAGATATGACTTTCTCAGCATTTCTCAATGAAAGACTTGGGAGAGGCATCATATATTCTCGGAATAAAGATTTTGAGAGATAAAAAATGCCGAATGTTAGGATTGAGCATAACTTCCTACATAGACAAGATATTGTCTAGGTACAGTATGAGTGATTGTAAGACAACTCTCATTCCTTTTAGACATGGTGCCACTTTGTCTAAAAAGATGGCCCCCATCAACGGATGAGATCAAACAGATGAAGAGGTACCCTTATGCTTCGGCAGTTGGGAGCCTCATGTATACCATGTTATGTACTAGACCAGATATTTGTCATGCAGTGGGAGTTGTTAGTCGGTTCCAAAGCAATCCAAGTATGAGATAATTGGACTGCTGTGAAGCATATCATGAAGTACCTGAAAAGGACTAGGGATTATTTGCTTACTTTTCACTTAGAGGAAGTACCTTCTCATTAATGAGATTATTGAGAGATAAGGTAGGATGTAGTAGTTACAAAGATTAGGCATCAACTTAATGTTGCAGACCCGATGACTAAGGCTTTATCAGATAAAGTTTTTGTAACACACTTAGACAGTATGGGATTGAAATCTATGGCATAGTGACTTTTAGGGCAAGTGGGAGATTGTTGGACATGATGCCTAGAAAAGTCATTTAGATTGTTAGAACCTTATTAATTTGATTAGTAAATGCTTCTTCTTAATCTATGGTGTATTCATTATGGGTAATTGACCATGATCATGAGATGATCTATACGATATGAGATATCGATAAAGGTCCATAGGATATATTGTAGGAAAGTTATGTGATTAGATTATCACAAGTAGATATAACTTTCCAGTTCCATATACCTTATATAGTCACAATAATGGGTGAAGCTGGGCACTTCACTTATATGGCTGCCAGAATGCTAAGATGTTCTCAATAGTTGAAATGTAGTTCTATCTCGAACTATTGTAATGGAGGCTACACATCAGCTTATGGGTGCTTAATGTACACTGACTGATTACATTCAATGAGAGACCTCTTGCATAAACATACTATCAGATAGTTAGTCTCTCATTCACATTGAATGGTTTCGATGATCCTTAGATCTGATGAGTTCATCTATGACTGGGCAGTGATCTGACTGTTTTGATTCCACCAGCGTATTTTCTAACTTAGGGAATACAATACAGTGACAGTTGGATAGTCAGAAAGTTGTTCGAGTCATAATGAATTTCAAACAAGAAATCCATGCTCATTAATTTGAGAGATTATCCAAGTTCCGGGTAAGACGGTTGATTAAGTTCAAATCCTACACAGGTGATTTTTAAAACAAAATAAGTTTTGAAATATAATTTTATTAAAATGTATTATACTTATAAAAGGATTTTTTCAAAATGTTTTTCACTAGAAATTGTTTCTCATGACTTAATCATAAGTCTTGGAAACTCGGATGATTTGCAATGGGCTATGGGTTAGATAGTATGTCAATCTCGAAGGCCCATTAGGGATAATGTATTTGGAAGGATAAATCGAATTTAAAAGTTCATGTGGCGGGATCCGTAGTGGTTAATGTTCATACACTGGGATTCAATTGCAACATTGATATCTCATGTCACTTGCAATTCCGATGTAATTCCCATTTAGGGTCAATGGGATAACATTGGATAAGCCAGGGTAAGAATGTCTCAGAGCAATTTGTGGAGGTGCTCATATAAGAAATACAAGCTCAGTAATTGAATAAAAGTTAATCAATTATTTTAAGTGATTTAAATTTAATCATTTAATTAAATAGAGTAATAGTTAATCTATTGTTTAAACTAATTGTTAATTTAAACTAAGGGATTATTTTAGTAATTATTAGATTAGCATAATTAAAGGGGAAATGGGTTTCACCCATATCCATAAACCCATTAAAATGGACCTTTAATATGGGCCAAAGCCCATAGGTTTAAACCCTAGGGTGGGGCACCCACTTGAGGAATCCTAATTGGATTAGGATTTGTTTAATTGAATAATTATTGAAATATAATTCCTTTTATTATGGAATTAAAATCCAAGTGTTGGATTGCAACTAGGATTAAAATGTTATTGTAATTAGATTACAATAAGGAGTTTTAACTCCTTAAATCTCACGCCTCATAGAAGCTCACGCCCCCTTGTGGATTCCTAGTTTGACTAGGTTTCCTACTTTGGTGTAGGATGTTGACTTATCCCTTTTAATTAAGGAATCCTCTTATAATAGAGACTCTTTAATTAATAGGATTACTATAACTAAAGTAGTTATAGATTAAGTATGAGTTTATTTAATTAATAATAAGAGTTATTGTTAATTAATAAATCCTACTAGATAAGATGAAGTTGGAGTAGGATTAGGTTAAGATCCTTGTCTATAAATACCCCAACACCCTAGACCATTAAGTAGAATTCTCCAGAATTTTTTCTCTCCTCTCCTCTCTCTCCAAACCGTGAGCCCTAGGGGAGACTCCTAGGGATTTTCGTGAGCTATATTGGTGGTCCTAGTTGAGTTTTGTAAAGCTAGGGTTTTGAACCTTAGTATTATTGGTGATAGAAGGTCTACACCATTGATCCATCTTCTTCCTCTTGCTTTTATAATTCAAAAGGAGATTCTAAAGCTTCGTGGGGATAGCAAAGAACAAGGATCGAGCTTCTAGTATTTTTTCGGAGAAATCTCTACAAAGAGTTTTGACGGTTCAAGTGGATTAAACTTCACCGGTGAAAAGCATTCACCGAGGTAATATGACTAAAACTCTTAGATAGTTTTGATGCTTTCTATGTTGTTAAGATCTAGGGGATCCAGTTTCCGCATAAATTTTTATCCGGATTCCCCTTCACCTCACACCCTCTATAGCTTACCCCCCCCCCCCCCCCCCTTGGGGGTTTCCTAATTGGATTAGGATCCCTTGTTTTAAGGGAGTTTGTTAGTTCCCATTAATTAAGGAATCTTTTTGTGAAAAGGACTCTTAAATTAGAAAGTTTGTTATAACTAAATTAGTTATAGATAAGCTAGGAGTTTAATTAATTAATGATTTTTAAAAAAAACCACTCAGAAGGAGTGGGGGTTTGGCAAACCCCAACCTGTTTTATTAAAATAGAAAAATTGGGGGGGGGAGGGGGGGACATAAACCTTACCCCATATTGACTAGCAACCGAGAGGGAGGGACATAAAACCTTACCCCTCCCTGGACTAATAAACTCCAGGATGACATTTCCATCCCTGACAAACCGTAATTTATTAATGATAAGAGTTATCATTATTTAATAACTGTAAAAGGGATAACAACTAATTGCATTAGGATTAGGATTTGATCCAAGCATATATATAGTCCAATACCTAAACCATGTGGGGAATCTATTGCTTTCCAATTAATTTTTCTCTCCCCCAAAATCGTGAGCTATATTTGAGAGAATAGTTCTCTCCAAATTTTCGTGAGCTTCATAGGGTCTCTCTAAGTTGTTTGAAGGCTAGGGTTTGTAAACCCTAAGGTTTTGTGAGATACAAAGCCTACTCCAACAATTTTCTTCTATTTGTTACTCTATAACAAGCATAGATTCAAAAGCTTCGTAGGGATAGCGAAGAAGGAGGATCGAGCTTTGACTATTTCTTTGAGAAATCTCTACAAAGAGTTCTGACATTTCAAGTTGTTTTGTGCTTCACTAGTGAACATCATTCACCGAGGTAATTATCTAAACATGTAGTTAGTTTTATTTGCTTACTATGGTGTAAAGATCTTCGGGATCCAGTTTTTCGTATAAATGTTTTATCTGGATTCCCTTTTTTACAAATGTCTCAGGATGGATAACTTCCCCCCGGCATGAAGGTAATACAAAACTACAGAGCCAACAGGAGAGGAAAGCAGCAAAATAACCTTCCTTGCTAACCCCATCACTCATCTTGATCTTTGAATTTCTAATCTCTTCATTAGACGGGGTGACATAGATAGGCTTCGAGTATTCGTATGGTTCTCCTTTGAAGAAATACTCCAACCATTGTCTCAGAGTGACTCAGTTTACTTTCCATTTATCAGTCTGAGCCTTTACACCTTTGCTCGGCGATGGTTCTTCGGCCTCCTTCTCAACACTAGGAGCATTGTCTTTGTCCACAGTAGACTTACCCTTGTTTCTGTCTAAGTTTATGAGAACATTGTAAATCCAGTATAGTTCTCGAGTACAAGAAGGAATGTTCTCGGAATATAGAACGTTGTTGAATGGGTTGAACTCATCGTAGAAAGCTCCACTGATCGGCTACCTCGAAATACGATTCATTGCGTGAATGGAAAGTCTAACCTCTCCCCATACCATGTGAAAAGTGTTCGTGTCGGTACACCAATGGTTGAAAAAAATGCGGAATAAGAAAGTTTCCCGCCTGTAGTCATATCTGGCTAGTCCAACTGCTCCCCGGATGCCAAGAGCTATCAACTCATCGTTGAAACGCACGTATACATCGTGAACCCATGACGGCCATGAAATCCTACTGTCGACTATTGAACAGCTCCTAATAACCATGGATGTATCCCAACAAACATCATCGGTTCTAGTCAATAGAATAGGAAAGACAACTTTCAGCATTCTCTCTGGGTCTTCCCCTGATGAATCTACAGCAGCGTGAGAAGGTGTCAGGTAACTACCGTCAGAAACAGATCTATTGCCCATTAAACCATTTTCAACGTCATAAATGCATACGGGTATTCGTCCACAAAGTACCCACTCTCTGAGATCCACAATTGGAAGCGGCTCAACATCCTCTACCCCAAATTCTCCCATGATCTCAAGTTGACGATTCAGACTCACCCCATCTCTATCATCTTCATCAGTATCGACTTAACGAAGGTTTTCGGATCCATGGAAGTATCTCGGTGCTTCGGCCATTTTGCAAAAGAAAAAGATAGAACATTCAAAACGATTTACCTCGGAGAGATTAAATTAAATTATAAACTTCAGATAAGAAATGGTCAAAACTAGGCCTTTAAATGGGAGTATACACCCATCTTGATAATCTGAAATGATTAATTATGTGATTAAAAGATTAATCAATTCCAGACTTAGAATTAAAGCCCATGTCTAGGAAATTTAAATGCCTCACTTAAGGCAAGTATCCAAGGATAAAATTATCTAAAGCAATTGCCCTAAAAATTTTTCTAAGGCAAATGTCCCTGGATGATTGTCATAGCAAGTGTCCCAGGACAAATGCTAAGGGTGGGATCCATAGACAAAAGTCCACGGATAGAAAATTTTGATTCACGGACAAGTGTCCTGTGGGTAATCTATCCGTGAGAAATATCCACAAACAAAAGTCTGTGAATATTAGAAGTATCCGTGGATAAAATTCCATAGATAGAAATTTTTGGTTCACGGACAAATGTCCTGCGGATAATCTGTCCGTGGAACCATGGACAAAAGTCTGTGAATATTAGAAGTATCCATGGACAAAAGTCCACAGACAAAATATTTGAGATCATGGGCAAAAGTCCTATGGGCAAGCTGTCCGTGGCCATAGACCACGGGCAGTGAGTTACCAGTCTAGTTTCCTATGACAAGAAAATCAAGGGTTCCAGCAATGGAATCGGAATTCCTACTAGAAATTATAGGAAGCCCAAAAGGGCATCCCAGGTTCTCCCTAACCTGGGAAAACCAAAGAAATGCAAAAGAATGCATTCTAAGGGATCCCAGGACCAAAAAAATCCAAAAGGATGCCGAAATGGGCATCCAATCCACCTGAGTGAGGTCTGAAACCCTCACTCTCGTCTGTTGGAGATAAAATTAGGGAAAAACACAGGTTCTTCCCTCTTAATAATCTCTATTAGGGTGAATCCTCACTCAAAATGGAGAAAGATTCGAAAAAAAGGAAGAGCACGAAAGAAATTTCTTCTTAGAAGGAAAGTTTCTGAAACTCAGAGAAAATTCTGAGTTCGGAAGATTGGGGAAGACAAAGTGTCTTCCCCAGTTCTAAGGCTTCCTTATATGGGAAGCCCTCAGATTGGATCCTGGCCATCCATTTCAAAATGGATGGTCTAAATGGCAGGGATTTTCTCCACCGTATTGCCTTAATGACCGAGATGACCTCATCATGAGAGCACCTCAATCAGGAAAACTCATCGTTGGTTTCCCACTAAAAGCCTGAGTTGAGGGCAGTTATGCTGTTTGTAATCATTGCCAAGTGTCAGGGATCCAGAAGGATGGATAATTTCCAACCATCTAGATCCTGAGGTGCATTGTTGGGCAGTGAAATCTCACCATCCATTGCCCAGTTGTGTGTACAATTACACACACCTGATCTCACTGTCTCTCGAAGAAACGGTTTAGAGTCCCGCGTGCCAAGCGCATGCGTGGTTCTTTGGCTATCAGCATTAAATGCTGATGCTGGCCATCATGCCACTAAGCATGGCAGGTGGAGGTCTGATCCGTGAGGGCCAAGACCTCATGGATATAATCCTAAATGTCAGCCTCCGAGAGGCTGACACGTGTATGATCTGTGAGGACAAATCTTATGGATATAATCCTAAATGTCAGCCTCCAAGAAGTTGATACATGTCCAATCCGTGAGGGCCAAAACCTCACGAATAACTCTTTAGTGCCAGCCTCTGAGAGGTTGACACATGTCCAATCCGTGAGGGCCAAAACCTCACGGGTAACTCTTTAGTGCCAGCCTCCGAGAGACTGACACGTATCCAATGCGTGAAGGCCAAAACCTCATAGATAACTCTTGAATGCCAACCACTGAGAGACTGACATGTATCCAATCTATGAGGGCCAAAAACCTCACGGATAACTCTTGAGTGTCAGTCTTTGAGAGACTGACACGTATCCAATCCGTGAGAGCCAAAACCTCACAGATGATTCTTAAGTGTCAACCTCTGAGAGGTTTACACATGTTTAATTCGTGAGAATAAACCTCACGGATCAACCCTTTAAGTGCCATCCTTTTGAGAGGCTAACACGTGGATAATCCGAGAAGACAAATCTCACGGATTCCATCCTGCTAAGTACCAGCCTGCAAGAGGCTGATATATATCTGATCCATGAGGGTAAACCTCACGGATCAACCGTTTAGGTGTCAATCACTGAGAGACTCACACATGCCCATGAGATTAAATCTTATGGATTAAAATAGAAGTTAATAATTGACTACCACATCCTAAAAAATCTCAAAAGGAGATTCTCCTAACTTTGGGGATCCCAAGATAAGGATCCCCCTCTTTTAAAATCCTATGGGAGGCCACATAGCACCATATAATCATGAAAGGATTAGGACTTTGTCCTTTATCGTAAGAAATGATGTAACTTAACATCCACCTTTTGAGGAGAAGATATTATCTTCTCCGAAAGGTACTAAGATTTCCTCCCAAAAAGGGGAAACCTGGTACAAGAGTCCTAAAAAAAAGAGGACTCTCTTTAGCTCTAGGAGTCTTCCAGATAAGGGAGACCCGTGAGTGGGCCTCCTCTAAGAGAAAAACCCGAGCTGACTTCCCTAAAATAAAGGAGTCAAAGAGAGAGACCAAAAAGGACTCTCTCAAACCTATAAAAGGAGGATTTCTCACATGAAACCCACAGACAAAGAGGAAGATATAGAAGGAGAAAAAAAAAAAAAGCTCCCCAGAAAGTACAAAGAAGAAAAGAAATAGTCATTTTCTCCTCTTGAAGAAATAGCAAGCAAGCTGAAGAAGAAGACTCCTTTGGCATAGAGAATATTAGGTGAGCCTCATAAAATGGTCACCCCTGTTCTCTTCTTTTCTGAAAATGTCAAAACCTCAAATAGGTATCTGTAACGCCTACATGGGATCTGGGCAACCCCATTGAATAAATACAAATACTTTATTCAAATTTTGTTCTTAATTCTTCTTCTTAATCAGAAGTTCTTCCCCAAATTAGGAAGGTAATTGACAATCTGAGTTTGCTCAGATTAGAATGATAGTCTCTCACACAAAATAATAAACTCCATATAACAATGGAGGCAATTTGACACGCATGACAAAATTTATGCATTATAGTATCCTATTAAACAGAGGAGGCAATGTATCTCGGTAACACTCCTGGGTCTCTTCCATTTCAGCACTGCCTATATCTTTGCTGGGTTTATTGAAATACCCTCGGCAGATACCACCTTGCCAAGGACCGCCACTTTGTTCAACTAGAATTCGCACTTACTCAACTTGGCGTATAGTTTGTGCTCTCGAAGAGTCTCAATAGTAATATGAAGGTCTTAATCATGATCCTCCCTTATCTGAGAATATACCAAGATGTCGTCAATGAACACAATGGCACATCGATCGAGACAAGGTCTGAACACCCGGTTCATCAAATCCATGAATGCTGCTAGTGCCTTCGTAAAACTGAAATGCATGACAAGGAACTTGTAGTGCCCGTACCGAGTCCTGAAAGCAGTCTTTGGAACATCTTCGTCCTTGATCTTTAACTGATGATAACTCAATTGGAGATCAATCTTGGAGAAAAATCTTGCTCCTTTCAGTTGGTCAAACAAGTCATCTATTCAAGGCAAAGGATAACAATTCTTAATCGTGACTTTGTTCAACTACCTATAGTCGATGCACATCCTCATCAACCCACCCTTCTTCTTTATAAAGAGTATTGGAGCTCCCCACGATGACACACTTGGTCGGATGAAACCAAGTTGTTGCAATTCTTCGATCTATTCCTTCAACTCCTTAAGCTCTATTGGGGCCATCCTGTATGGGGCCCTAGAAATTGGAGCAGTGCCAGGAGCAAGCTCTATCGAGAACTCGATCTCTCTATCTAGATGTAACCCCGATAAGTCCTCGAGAAATACATCTAAATACTCACTCATAACTGGGATGGCTGAGAAGTCTCGTGCCCCTGGATTCGAAAGACTTAGAGTCGCTAAACGGGCTATATCTCTCCTCCATAGTACACGGAAGTGGAATGGCTTGACGCCCTCTCGCTTAAAATTTACCATTTTTTCATAACAAGCTACATGCCCGTGGTGTGCAGCGAACCACTCCATCCCGAGAATAACGTCAAAGTCTAGGTCTTGGAACTCAAGGATGATCAAATCGATCAAAAATTCATGCTGCTCAACCTGGACTATACAATCTCGATATCCTCGGTCTGTATCAACCAACTTGCCAAGTGGAATCAAAATGGTCAACTTCTGACATAGACGACTCGGCTCGGATGAAAATCCCTTCGCAAAACTAGGCGAGAAGAAGGAATGTGTGGATCTTGTGTTGATCAACACTCGCGCTAGACATTCATTTACTAATAACGCGCCTGTGTAATTAAATAACTCACATCAATAGATTTCAAGCAAGAATCACATAGTGTATAGGTAGCATGTTATACACCTACAAACACATCATATAATAGCAAGTACTCACAACTTGAAAACTTTAGCACTCTAGTGTACCTTGCACAACATTTGAAATGCATGTGTGTCCTGTTCAGTCATGGCAAAAACCCGACACTGGTTTGCCTGGCGAGGTGGCCGTGTAGACTATGAGGGCCTCAATGCCTATGAAGAGCCCTATTGAGAATATTACCGAATCAGGGCCTGCTCCCTTGAGACTGGGATGGCAACTGTCGACGAGGACAATCTTTAATCATGTGACCCTGGTCACCACAGTGAAAACATCCACCAGAAACCTTCCAATACTCTCAGACCAAATGCCTTCTACCATAATGAGTGTAAACCTCATAAGAGAATGTAGATGGCGCATACCCGGGGCCTGAGATAGTGTGGGCCGAGGTACCTGTGTAGTCGCCAGGCGTAAAGCCACTGGAGCAAAAGGGCGAGAAGCCTGCGGTGTAGAGTAAGGCCTCTGCGACTGTGTTGGCCCTGAAGGTTGGTATGGAGTAGTCCTAGCCCTCTTTTCTGGCGGTACCGAGCTACTGGACTGGCCTCTAACACTCTCCTTTCTACTGAAGAATTCCTATGAATTCGACTCAGCCAACTGGGCTTTATTCACCATCTCTACATAGGTCTTATGCCTAAACATCGAGACTCTATCCTTGATGTAGGCCTTCAATCCCCTCTCGAACTTCCGAGCCTTCATAGCCTCTGTGGCTATCACATGAGGAGCGAATCTAGACAACTCCGAGAACTTGGCATCGTATTCGGCCACAGTCAAATTACCTTGCTCCAAGGTAATAAATTCCACTTCTTTCTTCTCCTCCATTCCTACCGGGAAATACTTCTTATAGAAGACATCAAGAAATTCTCCCAAAGTCCAATCTTGACCCAATCGGGTCAAATCTTGAGTCCTAACAGCGGACCTCCACCAATGTTTGGCCTCACCTTCTAGCATAAAGGTGGCCTAGGTGACCCTCTCTACCTCAGTGGGCAACAACACTGAGAACAATTTCTCCAGTTGTTTGATCCATGCCTCTGCCATTAATGGATCAATGCTACCACAAAATATCGGAGGTCTCATCCTCCAAAATACCTCTATTCCTGCTAGTGCTCTATTTGGTGGAGCAGCAATGAGTGCCTCAACAGCAGGAGGAGTAGTAGGCCTAACTGATAGCATAGCCAAAGTCTCGATTATAGATGAAAAAGCCTGAGCGAAGTCGGGTTGTTCATCACCCGATGGAGCATCACCTCCATTCCCCTTGTATTATATCCACGACCCCGAGCACCGCGTCTCATGATTAAATCCTGAGAACAACAACACATCATGAGTCTAACTTGGACATATGTTTTAATAACCATTTCAACAATCAATTAATCTTGAATAAGTATATAATAATACACCGAGGTATACACTGCATTAGTACAAGCTTACAAATTGTGGTTTTTAGTGTAAGACACTAAGTTCGGTTGTGGTTCAACCAGTTTTGATTAAGACTAACTTGTTGGTCTATACTTGAAATACGACTCTTCTCTTGGACATAATGCCTTGTTTTAATCATGGTATCGAACTCTAAGTGACCCTAAAGAACCTAATGTTTAGGCCCTGATACCACTTCTCTAACGCCTCAAAATCCCCCTATGAGTTAGGTGAGACTTTAAACGTGACTATCCTAACCTGGAAAACCATCCTGTAAAACATACAAGGCATAATCATAGCGAAAGCATAAATCAATGTGAAAACGTAAACTAAAATTTTCTTTTCTATACATGAACAGTACCCCAAGTTTTATACATCAACATGACTAAGTATAAGAGTGGATATGCCCAACCATCAAAATACAAAATATAATCTCACTATCACTCAACTCAACAACATTCTAGATAGGGCCACACATCTAAATCCCTATCCTCCTATTACTACAGCAAAATAGGCACCTCTTCTTCAGCATACTCTTCCTAAACCCATGGCTCAGGGTTGTAGATATCAACCGGACCTGTCGACATGAAATGTATGGTTGATTATTGAAACACTCAGCGAGTACAAGCTATTAGCTAACAGTGATATAGTACAGTTCATAACATACTGGAAATTTAACAATGCGTTCATGAGCATGTATGAAACCCAAATGCAAAACCTCATGTAAATCATGTGTACAAAATTCATAGCTTGTACTTGAAATTATCTTTTTGTATTTTCAAAACTTACTTACCGTGCTTAAAATCTTATTCTTGGCTTGTTTTTGTCTTGTGGAAATCATGCTTGTCTTATCTTGTTCTTGTTTGTCTTGTCATGCTTGTCTTATGAGCCAGATGTTAGTGCCCTTAAAGCAACTTGTGAGCCAGGTATGTAAATACCCTTCATCAAAATTCTTGAAAGCAACTTGTGAGCCGAATATGTAAATACCCTTCATCGAAATAGAAAAGGCACATCAACATCAAAAAAAATTGAAAGCCCATTTTCACAAGGAAGAATGAGAGCATTGATGAGTGAAACATGGAGTAAGTTATTGCGGAAGCATTTAAGATGAAGATGAATGGTCTTGTAGGGAGAGTATTTTTAAGTGTAGGGAGAGTATTTTTAAGTGTTCATAAAACATATCTGGCACAACTAGTTCTTAAAAACAAAAAAAAAGCTTCCTAAATTGGTTGTTTGAGCATCACAATACTATTTCTCCGGCCGCCCGAATGTGCCAATTCCTCGGCTTGCAGAAATGGCATTCAGGCCCTCATTTTGGGCGCATAAAATCGGCTGTGAAGGAATTATTTTAAAATGTTGGCAGATAAAATAGACATTCCTCACAGATAATTTAAATTCCGCAAAATCTCGAGAAAAGAAAGCAAACACGCACCTCGGACAATTTGCAGTAATACTCCTCGGAATCCAACGGCAGCCCATGCAAAGAATACTTATAATCAACAACATTGGAGGTAATCTGGACAAAGAACAAAAAATAAAAATGGAAAAATAGAAACAAAAATCAGAGTAAAACAAAGAAAATCTGACGGTGTAGATAGCACGAGAAGAGCGAATGATTCCGTTGAATCCAGCTCTAATGTTATCGTTGAAAGCAGCTTACCCTTGTGGAAATCATGCTTGTCTTATCTTGTTCTTGTTTGTCTTGTCATGCTTGTCTTATGAGCCAGATGTTAGTGCCCTTAAAGCAACTTGTGAGCCAGGTATGTAAATACCCTTCATCAAAATTCTTGAAAGCAACTTGTGAGCCGAATATGTAAATACCCTTCATCGAAATAGAAAAGGCACATCAACATCCTTGATTTCTTATCTTGTTTTCTTGAAGCCAAATATGGCATATCCTTGAATATGCCCTATCCTTGACCGACCCAAAGTTCGGCTTCATCATTTATTTCGTAAATCACTTGTCTTGTCTTGGTTTGTATTCATATACTTGTATTTAGAAAACTCGGTTCATGCATACATGCTTGTGCATAGTGATTTGTGAGCATCATAATGTCATGGTAATACTTAAGAAAATAACATGCGGGCATTTGGATATTCTCATAGACATGGAAAAACTTAAAGGAAACATATATAGGTGTTCTAGGAATTAGATGTCTATGGGAAAACCTTAAAAGCATCTTAGTATTCATAGAAAACTTGAAATATAGGGATCATGACAATAGGCATCATACAATTTACATATATTTCATAGATCGTGGTTACTTAGCTTGTTATATCAATATCACACTTTATAGTTCATAAAATTTATGAAAACATGGTAGATTTAGGAATTTGGAACACATGTACACAATCTAAACATTTCAAGCTTGAAAACCTAAGTTTAGGATCTAGGTTATTCACAACCATACTTTAATCATTTATTCAATATTTGGATCATACCAAAGCTAGATAGTAGGATTCACTTACCTTTTAAGATTGGGAAAAAACTTGAGAAAAGATGAGGATGTGAGATCCAAGCTCCAAGGAAGTATCCAAGCTCCACCTTGATCCTAGCACAATCCTTTGGAAAACCCTAGCTTTCCCTTTCTCCCTCTCTAACTCTTTAAATCTCTCTCTACTTTCTGCCTTGAGGGTTTATGAAACCCTCACCCATGAATTTGAGGATTTATAGACAAATGGGAGTTCAAAAGACCATCCTACTCTTAATGAAATGGTCCAACAGACCAAACTGGGCAAAATCTTGAGAGCCCGGTCGACCGGCTAGGAGGGGCGATCGACCAGCCAGGCCAAACACCCTACTGTAAAGCCCATTTTGGGCATTTTTGAGACAGTCGGTTGACCGGCCTTGAGGGGCGGTCGACTGGCCACCTGCAAATTTGGCCATTTTCCTTTGTTGTTTTTTTTTTTTTTTTCCATCTTTCACACTTTGAGTGATTCCAATCTTCCCTTAACTCACCTAGAGTGCTTCAACTCTTTTACCCTGGCTTTAACACCCATACACAATTATATTTTTGGTTTCAACTCCTTTTATTCATGATTCATACACCATAACACATAGTAGACCATTTTTTGACCAAAAATTCACTATTCACAGACACTATTCACCAATTAGGAAAATGACTTCCGGGGTTCTACATTATACTTGCCCTTCAAGTGTGTCCCATCAATGGCCAATACCCAATGAAAATTGAAAGCTTTTGATGCATTGTCCGAGTGCAACAAAACATCTCTCAAACCTATTTGTTTCTGGGTCTATAAGAAGACCAGTCACCGTCCCTAGGTTCGTCATCTTCAACTCATGAAAATAAGCTGAAAGTTCAGCATATGTGTCTTCATAAGATCCCATTACCTGTTTTACAGCAATCTCCCTACTCATCCATGCTTTCTTATAACTGATCTCAACCCCATATTTCTTCCACATTTCATGCATAATCTCATTTGGCCGATATTCCAGATACACTTCAACACGGCCAACAATAATTTCACTCGTTACTTTACTTGTTCTTTGACGATGACATCTCCCCCAATAAGGCAAGCTAGATGTGTGTTTTGATTTTTATATCTTTATTTTTTTTTAAAAAAAAAAACCCCAGCATCATTCACTCTAGATGCATGAACCCTCCAATTATAATTTTCATCTATACATGTGACAGTTTATCTCCGAGTGCATGAAAATAGGACCTTATATTCAAAGTGTCTCCGCATTGCATAGTTACTCAGAATATTTTGTAGCCGGTTTTTATCCTTCAACATTTGTCCGTTGGCTATTTCAGTTATATCATCCACCACATCCGTATATGCTAATAAATCCATATTGACGTATGCATCATCATCATCATTATGTAAACTTGCATATTCTTCACTGCTTGGAAATTAGATGGCATAAATGGTCTAGTCGGTGGACTATGTGTTAGTGGAGTGGGTGATGCACAAGGAGTATCCAACCCTTCAGGAGATTAATAATACAACTGCAAGATAAATGAAACTAATTTAATAGTAACATATAATAATGATGACATTTTTTTTCGATCCTTTTCTTTGGTGAGGTGACGTTGGCATATAGCAGCATCCCTAACTAGAATGTCTTCATCTAATATGTTAACCTCTGCAATATCGTCAAAGCCTGCATCACCAACATATCCCCATAATCATCATTGCCATCCTCTATAGTCAAATCATTATAGTTACCCAAGCGCTCCTCCACATGGTAGCCAAATCCATCATCATCTTCACCATCAAATCCGACATCATCACCATCATCTTCAACTATGTTAGGAAGTGGGTTTGGTGCACAACTTGTATTGTAACTGTAATCTCCTTACCATTTCTCAAGTTCATATAATTCATCTCTTGGACGATAGGTAAACACTTCTCTTGAACAATTGGTGAACTCTTCTCTTGGACAATAGGTCTACACCTCACTTTCTCAATAAATAATGGGATACAATGTTGTGGACGCTCTTCGCATACTTGGAAGAAACCCAACACATCTTTGTCACCTGTGATATCGGTTGGCGGGAGTGGTTGGAGTGAATGACAAGGGTAATTGACCTTGATTCGAATATCATATTCTTCCCGTCTCGCCTTAGTATATTTGTGCATTTTAGCTACGAGTTGGTCGTATTTAATTTCCTTACTCACAACTACACATCTTATACGAGATTATCTCATTTTCAATCTCCATCTTAAAAACATACAATGGATTTTAGAGCCATTACCTACAAAGTATATGATTATGTATCAATATACATATGAAGAAGATGCAAATATAAACAATAGGAGCTTGGTGGAACATCATGCTAGATTAATTAGTCTAATATTTGGATTGTAATTTTGCAACGGGATCACTACTTTGCCTACCCATATGATGGAGCACTCTAGTGAAATTGATTGGAGTGAGACTTTGAGAACCTTAAAGGACTAAATTTAGTTTGGTTTTGGAAACTAATCATTTAAGTACCCACAGTAGGCCAACACTTATCACTGTCAATTTCCATTAATTTATGTTTTTTGGCCCTCTAATTGATATCAAATTGTCTTAAGAAAGAGGAGAATCAACATTTTAGGTGCAAAGTCCAAGAAAAAAGGTTTTGTGGCTAATCGAAGGAGGTTCAGGTTGGTGTATGTGAGGAGAGGAAAAAGGGCTTTTGAGGGAGAAAATTGGTGGGAAGTGAGTCCAAAGGAAGATGAGGGGGGGTAGCATTTTGGAAGGGTATGTTTAAAATAATAGAAAAGGGGTACCGTCTCCTAGAAACCCTTTGGCTTTGGAGAAGATGGTGCCTTTTGGTGGGTTTTGAACATGGATTGTGAATAAAAAGACTCTTCAAACCGACTGTACATTTGAAAGCAAAATTAATAAACAAAAATGATGGTATAAATGGCTTACCAACGAGGAAAACAAAATTTGATGTATGCTTTAAATCCTTCCACAAAGCTTCAAAGATGGTAGTGAAATAGCTTGGTTGCAATGATAAAAATTGAAGGAAGAAGAGAGGAATAGAAAGGGATTGAGGAAGAAGACTTCTTTCCCAAATTGGGTTAGGTTAGAGAACAATGCTTATTGTGAAGGGCATTTTCTGTCCAAAGAGAAAAGAGAACCTTAGGGGCATTTTTGTCTAGAAACAAAAAAGAGAACCCCCATTTCCACACGTGAACCTTAGGGGCAATTCTATCCAAAATTAAGAGAGAACCCCATTCCTTTACGTAAGGGTGTAGAAAATAAAATTTTTCTACCGTGAGTATATCTTGGGCTTCCCACTAGTGTTGGCCTGTTGGGGTGTAATTGGGGGAAAAAACCCTATTTTGTATTCCAAAGTACCCCTGTCAAATGGGTTAGGTGTGTGTTGTGAACCCTTAATGCCCCATACAGCCCTCTTTTTTTAGGGTTGTGTGGGTGCTATGTGTTTTGTTGCATTTTGGGGTGTGTGTGAGTTGTGTATGTGTGTGTTATATATACCAAAAAAAACCAGCATGGGCTATGCCCTTTAGTCCCACGTCGGTGGGTTAGGTGTGTGTTGTGAACCCTTTAATGCCCCCATACAGCCCTCTTTTTTGAGGGTTGTGTGGGTGCTCTGTGCTTTGTTGCATGTTGGGGTGTGTGTGTGAGTTGTGTGTGTGTGTTATATATATCAAAATAAAAAAAAAGTAACCCTGTCAATAGTATTTAGTATTTCAGGGCACTTGTTCATATTTAAACTCAAAATTCGCACTCACTTTTCTTATTTGCCCAATGTTCTCTCTGCTGCTCAATCCCAAGATTCATCTTCAGTTGCAAACGAAGTCACAGGCCATTTAGGAATTACGTAAGAAAGTTAATATACATAAATGCCCTTCTTGTTTTAGTAATTTTCAAAGTACCCCTGCCACAAGCATATTTTAGGGAGCTACAATTCATATTTAAACTCAAAATAAAACGGCCCCTTTTATTGTTTGCCCAATGCTCTCTCACTTCTACTCAATCCCAAGCTTCTTCTTCAGTTGCAAAACAAAGTCATAGACTTTGTGTTGGTCAGGAAGAGTGCTGAACACACTCTCCTTCTCCATGCACCTCTTAGCCCAGGCTACCAGCGTTGGGCACTCGGCCTCTATACTGAAATTTCCGCAGGTTTCGTAGGCGTAAAACCGGGAGTAGAAGGGGATAAGAGAAACGTCGACAAACCCCAAGTTCTCACCTCCAAAGTAGGGCTTGTCTCCAAGCTCTCCTTCCAACACCTTCAAGCACTCCATCAACTCCTTCTTTGCTGTTTCTTGCTCTTCTCCTTTGGTCATGCACACTTTCCTCCCCAAGCCATATATCTGCATCCTATTGCAGAAATTCAATGGGCAAAGCAATATCTAAATGTAACAACAGCACAACATGCATAGAACTAAATACGCTATGTATGTCTCAATTGAATTTTTTTTCTACGTCGTCGAGAGAAGAAACATGATGTATATGCTAAGTATTCATACATTGATTTTGTTTCTTCTTTAAGATAAGAAAGGAAAGATCTAATTTTACCCATAAAAAAAATGATCTAACGTGGGCGAGAATTGCATTTGTTAGACTTATCATTCCAATTTCAGAAGAAAATGAAAGAACTCAAGGACAAGATGTAGACTAATACAAGCATGAAATAGGGGACTCCCAGATTGATTGACGAAAAAAAAAATTATGTTTGTGTTTCGATTTCTATCCCATCTCCATAGGAAACCCTGTATACAGTAGGGCCAAATGATCCCAACCAAAATATTGGGTATTTCAGCCGTGTAAAAAAAAACAACTTTTTCTATTTTGGCTAGAACTTCCTTATTGGGGGTATATCTGCTGAGTTTAACTTCAAACAGAGCTCAGAAAAATATGCCTTATTTCATGGGTAATTTGAAAATTATAAATATGTAAGAAGGGAATTTATGTCACATACACATTTATGTAATTCCAAAATGAAAAATTATCAGCTCCTCTGCTCGGTGGTCTAGCCCCTCGACACGTGTCCTTTTTTTAACTTACTTTAACTGTGGTTAAGATTCTGTATCCTTAGGATTAAAAATTTTAACCTTGGTTTTTAAAAAATTCATGGTTAAAAATATTAACTACAATTAAAAAAGACACGTGGCAGTGATGAGGGAGTGAGACGCCGCTCTTCCCTGATTTAAAGCTCTTTTGAATACCCCTGTCAAGGCATATTTTGATGAGTGCTGATTTTCTCCTTAACTGAAGCTCCTGTTTGTAGTTATGACTCATTTCTGTTGTGTAAAAAGTATGGTTCAAAAAAACCCAAAAGTATACTCGACTGGAAAGTCGACCGATCAAGTAACTCAAAAAAAAAAAAACAACTCGGTACAATTTGAAATATATATATACCAATTAGGCAATTATCAATTTTTAGCATTTTATCTAAGATCGAACCATAAAATAACTTTAAGGCAATTATCAATTTTTGGCATTTTATCTAAGATCGAACCATAAAATAGCTTGAAAACCCTAGGTTAAAAGAAATTAAAGTGGGCGGGTTTTGCAGCATTAAACAAACTAAAATTAGGTTTAATAGAACACATGGTAGGATGAGTTTGGAGCCAAAAAAAATCTGATGTAAAAAGACGTTTGAGTTTAGATTTAAAAAATAAAACTGACAAAAATATTATTCCGTGACTCGATCGAGTCTGACGAAGTAAAAAAAACTTGGCTCAAATCACCTGAGTAACTCATCAACTAGTGTCTTCTTTAACTTTTGAGGTGACTCGACTCAATGACTCGCCAAATTTCGAGTCGACTTGTTGAATTTTTGAACTATGGTAAGAACTAAATATTTTTTCTACGAGATTAATTATGAACAAAAACTCCTGTTGAAACAGATAACTCAGCAAAAAGCCTATTAAAAATGAGCCTACTAATCTAGTTATTTTGTTATGGGTTTGGATATGAGAGTAATTTTGAGCTGGAACTATGTGTCACGGCCAAAAAGCGGACCCTCCTTAGTGTGAAAGTGGTGGTACTTTTGTAATTGTTGAAAACACAATGATAATTTTATAAAACAATTTCTTTCCATGATTATAAAATTGTCACCGTCATAGGTAAAAAGCAATCTCTATCGTGAAGCAAGCATTTCATTTGGAATTTTATACATTATGGTAGTAGTCTGATTGGGTAACCTATCTATTAAAGAATCGAGATTAGAGCTATGGCATTAGAAAAGATAAAATATGTCAAAGCCCTTAAGTCGGGTAGAGTCAAAATTTTGTTGTAAGTAGTACATTATAGTTGATTGCAAATGTTAGTAACCATTAATGAAATTGTGCAAAATGATTAGTCGGGTATGGAAATTTTTGGGTGTAGGGGATAGGGGTACCGGGCATAGACCCAAGAATTTTTTTTTAACAACCAAGTTCGTAGGTCATTTCGTTTATATGTTTTGTATATATCCTCCATGTATTGTTTCTCATGGTTTACCAACCAGCTGTCACCTTTCCCTATGGCTATGACCTATTAAAAAATAATAATATAGTTTATAAAATATATTTTGTTTTCAAAAGTTATAATATAGTATAAATTTTTTTAATCCAAAAGTTGTAAGGAGGAATTACCCCTTATCTTGACTATGTCCTCTTAAATAATTAAACAAAATAGTATATTTTAAAAAAAGTTCACTGGAAGTAAATGCCTTGTCTAAATCTCTACTATAATGAGGAAGGCCTCCTTACTAATGGAAATTCCTAAACTACCCACGTAGCCTATTTTTCGTAAATGCCCGAACTACCTTTATTTAAGACCCTTCATAAAAGTAGCCCATTTTTTATAAATGCCCAAACTATCTTTATATAAGACCCTTAAATAAATGTACCCTGATTTTTTGTAAATGCCTAAACTACCCTTATATAAGACCCTTAACAAACATAGCCTATTTTTTATAAATGCCCAAACGACCCTTAACACCCATCTTTCTCCCCCACCCCTCTCTCGCATGTGCATCCCACGTACAGCCCACTAGTAAACTATAAAAAAAATCAAAATCTAAGGGAGCACGTACCACCATGTCCCTGTAAATAAATAAAGGATTTTGCTACTGAGACCCCTTAGAGCATCTCCAGCCGGGCTCTATAACTCTAAATATAGAGACTTGGTTGAAAAATCCAACTCCAACCGGGCTGTATATTTAGAGGCCGGCCTCTATATTGCTACCGTGAGCCTCTATATTTAGAGGCCGGGAGAGAAACTACAGAAGACCTCTATAACACTATTCATGTTGGGAATTAGGAAATAACAAGAAATATGGTCTCAGAAGCTTTATCCATAAATAAATTATTTTTAAAAAAAAAAAGTTTGGGGGCATGTGCCGGCCTTAAAAGAAAAACTATTTGGGAATTGGGAAAGAACAAGAAATATGGTACAGGGAATAATCAAAATCAAGTACAGACAAACGGAAGAAAGAACGGAAGAACTAGCCTTTTTGTCGACGAAATCAGCCCAGAACATGGCTTGTGATCGCTGGTAAGGATCAGAGGGCAATAAAGGAGATTCATCCTTCCAAACCTCGTCGATATACTGGACCATGATCAGGGATTCCGAAATGGGTTTCCCGTTGTGAATCAGAACTGGGATCTTCTTATGAACAGGGTTCATCTTCAGAAGCAGAGGGCTCTTATTCCACAAATCTTCGTCCTTGTACTCGTATTTGATCCCCTTTAATGCCAAGGCGATTCTCACCCTCAGCCCAAATGGACTTGGCCAGAAATCCAAGAGAATTACCTCGTCCGCCATACTCACAGATCTGCAAAACTCAAAGCTTGAATATCACTGGAGAGAAAAGAGGCCTGTGGCGACAGCTCTATGGACAGTGTAAGGTGGAGGGATTTGAGAACAGAAAAAGAAATTTTATAGCAGAGCCGGTGGTGGTATTAGCAAGGTAACGAGTTGGATCATATTCAATTGCGATGGAACTCTCTCGGGTTCAATCGCCACCATAGGTCAACATCTGCAGGGGCGGAGCCACAAATTTTTCCTTAGGGGGCAAAGTATATATTATAGAAAATTAATGGGATTTGGGTATGGCACAGAGAGGATATGGGGTGTAGTCCCAAGATTTTTAAATTTTATTTTTTTTATAATAGATCCATTGTTTGATTATAAAATTCGCTAATATTGCATTCCAAAAATGGGTCCAATAACAAGAAAATTAAACATGAGCCCTCTCTTTCAATAGAGTCATTATATAAATAAATAAGAAAAATGCTTAACTTACTATTATTTTCACTATGTAATAAAATGTAGGTCTTCATTGGTTTACATTCATCTTTTTTATACCTACTAATTATGGTTAAGATTTATTCGTCTTTAGGATTCATCTATTTAACCTTGAATTTTAGAAATAAAAAATTAAAATTAAAACTTTCAATTGGTTAAGCTTAACCACAGTAAAAGGAGATGAAATGGGAAGACATTTGATTATTTAGTCAAATGCGGGGTGGGCTAATCACTACTTTAAAATTACTCTATTTTTCTATTATGGAGATTGTTTTTCACATGTGCGATCCGTGTTTAGTGGAATCCATGCGTCTCCCCTACTTGACACATGTCTTTTTTAACACTCATTAATTGTGGTTAAGATTCACTCACCCCTAAGGTATATACATCTACCCTTGTTTTTTATTAAAAAAATTAACTCCTAAAATAATAAATCTTAACTAGAGTTAAAAGGGTATATGTTATACATATAAAAAAATACAATAATTTTGGGGGGCCATTATATACAAAATTTTCATATTATGTATTCTTAAAAAAAATTCTACGTACAATGTATTAAGCTTTCCAAAACCCCCTTGTCCTCGGCTCCGCCACTGAAGATGTCTCTTTTAACCCTATTAATTGTGGTTAGTATTCATTAACCCTTATGGTCCAACAATCTAACCTTCTTTTTAGAAAAAGAGTATTAAAAAAAATTAACATTATGTTAAAATTTCTTAACTAGATTTAAAGTGGCACTCTCTGAATGCGATTGAGTTCTCTCGGGTTCAATCTCAATTTTGACAGTATGCGGACTTTGTGTTCGAGGACCTTATGAAAATAAAACATAAAGGAAGAACATATGTCATTGCTTGCGTCAGAGTGTAGTCTTCCTCAGTAGGCTCCCTGTATCATGTATCCCGAGTCCAGACTTTCTCTGCATCTAGCGCCATCTGATCGAGCCTGACCATTAGATTAATGATTTGAATGATCTTAATGTTAGAATCTAATTTTATATTGATTTAAAATTGAGTTCTAAAATTTTTAATATTAGGTTTTGGTCCATAAAACTTATTTATTTATTTCAAAGAGATCCCTATTTAAATCAAAGAATAATATATTTTTGTTTTTGGGATAATTTGAAGTTTGGTTTCTTTGTGAGATAAGCTCATTTCACTTATTTGTTTTCTCATTAAAAACCTAGTCTCATATCGAAAACTTACAAAGTTTTTTTTCAAGTTTATAAGTGCTTTAAAATTTTAGTAGAGTGTAATCTTTTGGTGTAGGAAGCTCTTAGGGTGTATAAGACTTCCATTTTCTTAGCCTTTACATTATATCTTCAACGAGTGGCGTGCATGCACAATGGACTTTATGGGCGCTTTAAAGCTCATCGTTGCTAATCACGTTTGGTCACTTCCTCTTTTGTTTGATCTAATCGGGGTTGTTGGTTAGATAGACCGTGATCGTGTGCTCCCAAAGAGAAACGTAGCAGACCGTGTAGGTGTGACCCACACGGATCTAAGTGGGTTGGCCGGCTCATGTGGGTTGGTAGACCTCAGTTCATGCAACCCATCAGTTGACAGTTGGAGCGTGTATATTCAATGAATCTAGATCGTAGGTAGTTAGGGTGGTTAGGCCCAATGAAGGGTGTCATACCACTTGGGGCTTTGAAAAGGCTCAAACCCAACATACGAATTAAAGAGCCCAGAGACTCTACTAGATTGCAGACAGAGCCTAGAACTAGAGATCCAATTTGTCCAAAGGAAAAAAAAACAGACCAGACTAAGGAAGAAGAAAACCTCTATACCAAATCCAACTAAAAAAGGTCAAACCATAGGCCCGTTCGAGGTTCAGATTGGACCAGATCCAATTGATCAGAATAGATTGTGATTCCAGAATATGATTCCAGAAATGGTTAATCAGATTGGTTCTACATGTAGCCCAATTATGGTGGGAAACCCAGAAGCTAGACTATTTGGTAGTCATTCGATTGATCCACTCAAATAGATCAGTCTAACCAATTAGTCCTTAGATTGAACCAATCTGACAGATCGACATAAGATAGTTAAATTAGACTGCCTATGTTGTCCTAACGGACTCCTCTAACAGATAGTCTAACTAGTCGTCTACAGGCTAAACTAATTTGACTGGTCGAATTGTGATAGTCCAAACGGACTCAACCAATTGGACCATTCTGGTCCATATACCGTTATGCTGCCAAAATTATAACAGAAAACTATGGTTGACCTAATCTTTGGATTAAAACAGATTAATAAATTAATCGGTTTTTGTTAAGTTAAAAAAATGGTTTTATCTTATGATTTAATTGAATTTTAATTAAAGAATTGTTTTAATTAAACAAATGAGTTTAATTAATTGGATTAAATTGGAAAATGATTTTTGGACTAAAATCATGTTTAAGAGTTTTGGATTAATTAATTAAATGAAATGAACTTTTCGTAAATTTAATTGATATGTTGTGAGACTCTTTTAATTTTATGTACTTTAAATTAATTATTCGGGCATACTCTAAAAGAGGTTTAATGCACCACAATCCGTCGAATAGTGTAAAATTGTAGGAATTGATCGGTGGAATCCGAGTTGAGTTGTAGTAAGACATAGGGTTGCTTTTCCCTTTCACATGAGAGGCTTCGACTATCTTCAAGAAAGACTCTCTTTCAAACGTCTTTCAACTTGTGTAATTTGGTTATATATATTTATGTATATATATTTATTGTTATTCAATTGTTTATTTATCTAACATGTACAAAGATTTATTAAGTAAATCCAACACTTAACACTATAATTATTTGATTTTTTTTACGGTCACTAGAAAAATTGCATTTTTTTTGAGAAATTACTGATGGTTTAAGAAATTATTAGTGATGCAGAGAATCAACGACAATCCAGAAATTTTATAACGTCTTTGTGTGTTTTCTTGAAACTTGTTCACTTTTCAATGAATGATAAGTCATACTAAAATAATAAAAATAATAATAATTATTATTATTATTAATAGAGAGTCCAGGATAGACATGACGAGTTTGACGAGAGAGCCCGTTTGGATCAAATTCTAATATTATCCAAAATCAATTGTGATAAAAATTGATTGTGTAGAAACAAACTATCAAATAATCACAGTATTTTTTGCTTCACACTCTGTATAGAATCGATTTCTGATATAAAATTAATTTTATGCAAATAATCTTGTTTGGTTAACAACATACAAGAAAAAAATATGTTTTTTATTTTAAATTGAAGAAATATGCAAATGTCTCTTAGGTAAAAAAAAAAAAAGATTTTACCCTCCCAAAATCATCCTTCATCCTGATTTGAAATAAATTGATTTTTGAGAAATCAATTCTAATAAAATCGATTTTTTCTGAGTGAACCAAATAGGATTCTCTAGTCTAAAATCACTTCAAATCGATTTTAAGTTATTAAATTAAGAAAAAAAATAATGATCCAAACACCCCTATTGAAATGATTCAATAAGATTATTTCCCAAACTGGAGTGAGTAAGCAATGTAAACACTTCCAAGGAAAAGGATTCGAGTTATTTATATAGTCATAATTGATTAAGGTTAGAAGTGGGTCATGTGCAGATTTTGGTTTGACAGTTTTTAGTGTTTTCCGATTTGGAGCCTCTAAAAAAGGGTTCAACCGTTCGGATCCTGATAAAAAATGGTTGCTTCCTCCCTTGATAAATTTCATTGGTTTTGAAATATCCATGTTCAATGATTCTTTTAATCTAGAATGGGGGGGAGGGGGCGGTGAATAGGTCTTCCTAACAATGTCTACCAATTTTAATTTTATAGAGTAATCAATCAGAATTATGACAAACAAAACAATCAAGTGCGGAAAATATAGAAGACAAGTAATTCCGCACACAAGAGATTTTTACGTGGAAAACCCTTAGGAGAAAAAAACCACCAGACCTAGTCCAGCCCAAAATCCTCTATAAGAAATATTATCAAGTACAAGACATGAATCTTACCTAACCGGACACCAAACACTGTTCCTCAGTACAGATTCTTCTTCTTGAAGACCACGAACTTCTCATTCGATCCCTGCAACAGTAGCTCCGGTTCCTCACCGGCCAACGCTTCTCAAAGTTTCCAACCACGATCTCAAATGATCGATCTCCGTCCTCGACGGCTTTGGCTCATGTCAATCAACACTCACACGGAGTTCACAAACTGATATGAAGGTTTAAAATAGCTCTAGTGGGATCTCAATCACATTGGAGATCAATTGATGCACAACCAAGATATAAAAATTCAATCTTGCATCATCTAAAGAATGAGAGAGGGGAATTAAGGATATCCACCAAGTAGGAATTTAAGAACCCTAGGATCTTTGGTATAGTCTCTAAACTCTCTTACAACTTCCTTAGAATGAGCTAAGAGATCACCAATTAAATAGCTAAGACAAAAGCAATTGCCAAAACAGAGTTTAGATGACTTTTAGAAACAAATATACGAGGCCCGTTTGAATGGCCATAAGGGGCGTTCAAACGGCCAAAGATTGGTACAAATTGAGACAAGAACGGAGCATCAGGGAGGCTACTAGAATTCGTATTATTTTCATCCGTTCGAATGACTAGTTGACCGTTTTGTGGCATTTGAACGGCTTAGCTGGTCGTTCGAATGACATGTGCATTTTTCGACTATTTTGAGCATAGAGCCTTTGCCACCTCAACCAATCTACCACTTAGGCCATCCAAGGACTATTTCAATACTTGGGGGTCAATTTTTAATCACGTAGGATATGTGATAAAGTTTTTTAGGTCAATTCCACCTAAGGAAACCACTAGGTATCTAAGTCACTTACCATCCTAAGAGTGTGAGCGAAACTTCAACTGGAATGTACTTCACTTAAGTCTTTGGAGCTTCATCTTCACCAAACTTGATCGACTAGAGGAACAAACCAATACAAATTATGACTTTATAGGTTTGAATCTAAAAAAATTCAGCCATATTATCACATGCAAGCTGTGGAAATACGGAGGATTGCATTGTTTCCCGGTAACCTTTAAACTTTTATCAATTCAGTTAATATGTTTTTCTTTCCATCTTCATATATTTTAAATTTTCCATTCTTCTTAGCAAAGTGTTGCTTGACCCTTTGCTTACACATGGCAAAAGGTTATGCTCCCTCACAATCATCATATATAGAGAATATAGAATCATCATTTATTTTCATAATTAGACTCATTCTAGGACTACCTTCAAATGAGGGACACATTAGTATAGAAAGGGATATTATGAGAACCAAAAAGCCCTACTTTTCACTTCAAAAATAGTTACCACGTTAGAGCGGGTGTGCCTCTTCGTTGATAGAGACCAAGGAGGGAGCATTAGAAAAGATAAGGATAAAGATTTGAGGGACTCGTGGAGATATATAGGGATTATTGTTAGTTGTAGTTGATATTAATTCAATACCCCTACTAACTTTTCTCATGTAAAATAAGATTACATAATATCTTAAAAAAAATATAAAAAATTCACCTTACTAACTACGTTCACAGTAAGATACCATAAAATTAGGACTCATTAGGAATATTAGGAAAAAATCAACTAACTTTTTAACCTCGCTTCTCTCCTTATAATAGTAGAGAAGAGAAGTAGGTATTATATTATAATTGAGTATATCTAATCAGGTATACCAATATCGGAATTCAATAATAAGATTATAAATGGATTGTAGAAGCCCCCTTTGAATTTGCTCCACTAAATACATATTCGGATAATTATTAAAATGAACGAATTCAAATATTAATTAAATACATATCCGTTGATAGCCCTAGTTATAACCCCTCGCAACCAGCTAGTAGGTACTAACCCACACTACACTAATAGATGTTGCATACCAACAAACGAAAAAATTAATTAAAAAATGATAACAAAAAAGACCCACTAAAACAGTTCATCTTTTTATTTATTTATTGTAAAACAGTTCATTTTATTAAAACAAAAAGCATAACTAAGAGACGGGAAGGGCGACAAAACCCAAGCCCAAGAATTACAAAATATAGCTTGTCAAATCCTGATAGCAAAAACCGGATATGTTTGGTCCATAAAGAAAATGAGTTTGAAAGAAATCAGAGCACCAGCTCCAGAGCTAACCGGAACTCCCCAAGCATTTGCATGTGATAGGGGTATTTTACGAATTACATAAAAAGTCAATAGACAAAAATGACCTTCTCTTATTTTGTAATCTCCAAAGTACCCTTGCACAAATACATGCACAGATCCACTTTATCTTGTTTGCCCAATGCTTTTCGTCTCCTCTACTCAATCCCAATCCTCTTCTTCACTTGCAAAAGGTATCTGTAGACTTTGTGCTCGTCAGGAAGAGAGTTAGACACACTCTCCTTCTCCATGCACCTCTTAGCCCAGCCTATCAGCGTTGGGCACTCGGCCTCTATACTGAAATTTCCACAGGTCTCGTAGGAGTAAAACCAGCAGTAGAAGGGGACAAGAGCCACGTCGACAAACCCCAAGTTCTCACCTCCAAAGTAAGGCTTGTCTCCTAGCTCTCCTTCCAACACCTTCAAACACTCTATCAACTCCTTCTTTGCTGTTTCTTGCTCTTCTCCTTTGGTCATGCATACTTTCCTCGCCCAATTGCATATCTGGATCTCATCATAGAGTTTAAATAGGCAAGATCAATATCTCCATATAAGATGATACAACGTGCATAAATCTATACATGCTATGTATTTCTCATTTATTTATTTTTCTTCATAAATCTCTAGATTAATTTATTTTCTTGATCTTCTTTGATAGAACAAGATAAGAAGATCTAGCATGGGTGAGGATTGCATTTTTAAACTAATCATTCCACTTTTAGAGGAAAATGAAAGAATTCAGAAAAGATGTAGACTAACACAAATGTTATGACCTCAGTGGTTAATTATCATTTGGTATAACATTTATCACCCTAGGGCCATTTGGAGTATTGGTTAGGTTTATAACATTTGGTATCAAAGCTGGCAGGAGCGGAGCTAGGGGTAAGGGTAGGTTCCGTTGAACTTTTGGATATATATATATATATATATATATATATATATATATATATATATATATATTTTGATGGGTGAGAGGGAGGCAGCTAATCCCCTCCTCCCAAACTCTTGAAAAAAAAAGAAAATTTCCCTTGTGCCCCCTTTAACTTTTGAAACAGAATCGGATGCAATCAATAAAAGGGGTGAGTCCCTTAAAAAAAAAATTATGTCTGCAATATTGGTAATTATATGAAAGGAGGGGAGGGGGGGCGGGCAGGTGTAGCTTTTTCTTTTTTTTGGGTAAGAGCTATGAGACCTTTTCTGTGATGCAAAAACCAAGAATAAATAAGTAAGGACTTTGCTACTGAGACCGCAAAGGGCCAAGACCTTTGAGATCCATACATCACGTGCACGGTCTCGGTGTGGTCTCCATCCTTTGTGATCTCACTGGTTTCCAATAAATAAATACGAAGAAAAGATGGAGAGTTTCACGGCTTTGAAGTGGAGCTCCCCCTTTACGTTATATGTAGATGAAAATCTTATAATTTTGAAGCCAAAAAGTTTACAGTTTAAATACAAAGAGGAGTTCTGATTCACGGTGGTGAGTGGAGCTCCCCTTCTCCCCTTTTTACATTGTGACGGTGGCAATGTTGTAATTATGTATGTTGCTAAATTGTCCCATTCTCTCTCAGTAATTACAACTATGCCACTGCCCTAGTATAAGTAAGAGAGCTTGAGCTCTGCTCCAACCCTAGAAGCAGAGCTCCGGCTCAAAATTAATCTCAAAAGTGTAATATAAAATTGCCCAGCCGCCCAATCCGGGGTGTTGCTCCTGAGTGAAATATGGTGTTATTTCTGCCTGTGTAAAACCTACATAATTTTCTGTTTTGGGTAGAACTTCTCCTCCTCCACAGACAAAAGAAGAAAGAAAAGAGAAATAGACTCACCTTTTTGTCGACGAAATCAGCCCAAAACAACGCTTGTGCTCGCTGGTAAGGATCAGAGGACAGTAAAGGAGATTCACCCTTCCAAACATCGTCAATATACTGGACAATGATGAGGGATTCGCAAATGGGTTTCCCATTATGAATCAAAACTGGGATCTTCTTATGAACAGGGTTCATCTTCAGAAGCAGAGGACTCTTATCCCGCAAGTCCTCTAGCTTGTTCTCGTATTTGATCCCCTTTAATGCCAAGGCGATTCTCACTCTCATCGCAAATGCGCTTGGCCAGAAATCCAAGAGAACCACCTCATCCGCCATACTTACAGATCCTCAAAGTCACTGCTTGAATAACAGTGGAAAAACAAAAGGGCCTTGTATGGTGGAGGGATTTGAGAAGAGAGTAAGAATATTTATAGCATATTAGGTTTCTGGGTGTCGGGGGGTATAAGCGACGTAGCTTTCTAGGTATCAGTGTTCAAAGACATTGGTCTTCACCAAAAGGTTCTCGGTATCATCTATCTTTCTTTCATTCTTTGCATCCACAGCCATCTGAAGGAGACTGACCATTGGATCAATGATCGGAATGGTCCTAACCAATATATTAACTGATTGTTTATTATGGCCGGCCACTAGAAAAGTTACATGTTTTTGATAAATTGCTAGTGATGCAGTCAAAGCTGTCTTGGCAATCCACAAATTCTATACCATCTTGTGTGTTTTCATTATCTTGAAACCAAGGATTAAAAATACCACCCTGGGGATGTATATACTTATCTACTTATCCACGTATCGCTTTTGGTATTGGTTTTGAATAATACATATAAATTTTCTTTTAAAAAGTTAAATGAGTAATAGAAACCAAATTTACTAAGTATAAAGTCATAAAAAACGACTCAAATACAAGATAGCATACAAAGATACAATTATAAAATGAATGATGTATAATGCAAATAACTAATAAACGACACGTTTCACCCATTTTGTATGTATCAGCATAAAGATATGTCTTATGTAAAAAAAATACATATTAATAAAGATATTTTAGTCCTATATATATATATATATATATATATATATGTTTATAATGAGTCATGCTCATTGAAGCTTGTAATGAGCGGTCCTTCTAAAAAGATGACACATGACATATTTTTTTTGAATTCGACTGTTGAATGTTAAGTTGGGTCCATTGGAGACACATGTCAAAAAAAATCAGTCCAATTAGACATGTTTAGACCGTCTGATTAGACCTTAGTTTGTAGCATTAATCCCTTAGGGTTCACTAGACCCACCTAGGAAATAAAAATGTTTAATCTTCTCTTCTTCAATGGAACAGTCTATAAATGTCCGATTGAGCTAATTTTTTGTCTAGTGTCTCTCAAGCAACCCGTCTAAACATCCAACGGTCAAATTCTGAAACAACTTACCATGTGTCACATTATTATGGACCGCTTATTACAAGCCTCAATGAGCATGGC
This sequence comes from Tetracentron sinense, assembly GCA_015143295.1. NCBI lineage: Eukaryota > Viridiplantae > Streptophyta > Magnoliopsida > Trochodendrales > Trochodendraceae > Tetracentron > Tetracentron sinense. The sequence goes on from CM026567.1 coordinate 19,522,730, forward strand.
TGATTGGAATGTTACTCTATATATTATATCATAATTGAATATATATCTAGTAGACATATAAATATCTAAATTCGATAAGATTATAAATGGATGGTAAAATTTATATCTGAATTTGCTCCACTAAATACATATTTAGATAATTATTAAAATTGATGAATTCAAATACTAATTAAATACATATCCGTTGAGAGCCCTAGTTATAACCCCCTCACAACTAGCTACTAACCCGCACTAATAGATTTTGCATACCAACCAAAGAAAAAAAGAGATTAATTTTGAGCCGGAGCTTTGCTACAACTTACACTATGGTAGTGGCACGTTTGTAATTATCGTGAGAGGTTGTGATAATTTCGTAGTACACAAATTATAAAATTACCACCATGATAGTGTAAAAAGGAGAGCTCCACTCAACAGGCTCCTCTTTGTATTTAAACTGGAAAAAAAAACCACTGATACAGTTCATCTTTTTTTAATAGTAAAATAGTTCAAAGTACCCCTGCCACAAGGCATGTTGTATGCAGCTCCTTTTATTTGTTGAACCATACCTCTATTCATCTTTAAACTCAAAATACAGATCGACATTTTTCTTGTTTGCCTAACGCTTTTCTCTCCTCTACTCAATCTCAACCCTCTTCTTCACTTGCAAAAGGTAGTCATAGACCTTGTGTTGGTCAGGAAGAGAGTTAAACACACTCTCCTTCTCCATGCACCTCTTACCCCAGGCTACCACCGTTGGGCACTCGGCCTCTATACTGAAATTCCCACAGGTCTCATAGGCGTAAAACCAGCAATAGAAGGGGACAAGAGCCACGTCAACAAACCCCAAGTTCTCGCCTCCAAAGTAAGGCTTGTCTCCGAGCTCTCCTTCTAACAGCTTCAAGCACTCTATCAACTCCTTCTTTGCTGTTTCTTGCTCTTCTCCTTTGGCCATGCATACTTTCTTCGCCCAATGGTGCATCTGCATCTCATCATAGAGTTTAAATTGGCAATATCAATATCTCAATGTAAGAGGGCCCAACGTACATAAATCTATATAACATGGGCGAGAATTGCATTGTTAAACTAATCATTCCACTTTCAGAGGAAAATGAAAGAACTCACACAAGATGTAGACTAACACAAATGTTTCAACCCCAGTGTTTAGAGAAAATAAGCCATGCACTGATTTCCTATTGAAAGAGAGAAGTAAGTCTTCTAATAGTAAAGTATTTAGGGATCATGTGAATCTGCCGGTTATCCTTAAAAGGTGATAAATTTGGACTTCTTAATATTCGGCTTGCTTTGATCTGTGTGGGTGATCTATTAGGGGTTCGGGTTTTATGTCCCCCTTGTATTCAGCTTTTTGAAATTGGTCTGCCAAACCGCCCCCCGCCCCTCTAGGAGGCTTTAGTAAAAAAATAAAAATAAAAATCCTAGGGCCTTTTGGAGTGTTGGTTAGGTTTATAACATTTGGTATCAAAGTTGGTAGAAGCAGAGCCAGGACCAAGGGGTAGGCGCCTTGAATTTTTTGATATATATATTTATATGAGTCGGTCTATGGGTACTCCCAAATATACTCCCTAATATTAACCGTTTATAATTAACCAGTAAGGGACAGGATTTGAGTTGACTTATTTTGTCTTCCCTAATGCCACATCAGCTCTAATCCTAACCGTTTATTAATTGAGATAAATGATTAGGATTTGGGAGTATCTCTAGAATAATTATATATACATATATATATATATATAGAGAGAGAGAGAGAGAGAGAGATTAACATTCTAGTGAGTCATGTCATCAAAGCCTTTAATGAGCGGTATATGACACATGGTTAGTTGTTTTAGAATTCGACCATTGGATGTCAAGACGTGTCTCGATCTCAAGAGACACGTTGGAAAAAATTAGCTTGATCAAGTGTTTATAGACCATCCAATCGATTATGGGAAGATCAATCTAATTTCTATAGCTTAGGTAGGGCCTAATGAACTCCAGGGAATTAATGCTAACAAATTATGGTCTAATAAGACGGTCTAAATACGTTCAATCACACTGAATTTTTTTACAGGTGTCTCCTAATAGACTCACCTTAAAATCTAATGGTCGGATTAAAAAAAATTATCAAGTGTTATTTTTCTAGAGGGATCGCTTATTTAAAACTTTAATAAACATGACCCATTAGTATCCTACGCTACATGTATATTTAATTGTATAGCAATCAATAGATGGGGGGTAAGAGGGGACCAGCTGTCTCTTGAAACTTTTGAAAAAATATCCATTATGCCCCTTAACATTTGAACAATCATGTGCATCTATAAAAGTGGTCAGTTTAGATGGTTGGTGGAGGCTGATATTAGCCTTACTAGGGGTTGACCGAGAGTATGGCCAGCACTCCTCTAAGAAATTTATGAACATATGGTTCACCCAATGTGAACTAGGTCAACGGATATTCAAACCACTTTACAATTATTTAATTATTACTGCTCCTGACTGAATAATGGAGTATTTCTGCTGCTTCAAAATTACATAATTTTTTGAACCCAAAAAATAGACACACAAAGGATTGCGGACACCCCCGAGTTCCAAAAAAAAAATCCTCTAGTCAGTTCCTATTCTAGTGTTAGGGCCACTTGCTAAATGAAATGTTGATGATTCACGTAGATTCATTTAATGCACAAAGACTCAGTGATAATGCCATTCAAAAGGCTTTGCTTAAACAAAGGGTCAAAAAAGTAAATGACCTTTGGTCTCTATTTAAAACAGTTTAGTTTGACGTTTGGGCTTCCTAATTCAACCGGACATGTGTCCAATTCATTCCCTTTACTTGGTTAAGCATAATTAATTTAAGATTAATATTTTTCTTAAAAAAATTCTAATACAAAAGTTAGATGGATGAACCTTAGTGGTGAGTGAATCTTAACCACAGTTAATGAGTGTTAAAAGGGACACATAGTGACTGGTAGAGCCCCTTTTAACTATGATTGAACTTAATTAACTTAAAGTTAATATTTTTTTTCTCTAAAAACTATGGTTAAATAGATGGACCCTAGAGTTAATGAATCGTAACCACAATTAGTGGGTGTAAAAAAAAATGGACACGTGGTGGTTTGTAAAGCCCCTTCAACTGTGGTTAAGCATAATCAACCTAAGCTTAATTTTTTTTCTAAAAACCAAGATTAGAATGATGAATCTTAGGGGTGAGTGAATCTTAACCATAGTTAGTGGGTGTTAAAAGGGAAACGTGACGGCTTGTAAATGCTCTTTAATTGCGATTAAGCATAATCAACTTATGGTTAATATTTTTTTTATCTTCTATTAACCCAAGAGTTAAAAATTCTTAACAAAAGTAAGGTTAGATTATTGAATATTAAAGGTTAGAGAAAATTTAATCATAATTAATAGGGATTAAAAGATACACATGTTAACTTTTGGAGCGATTGAATTCTCCTTGAATTCACTCCGTGATTCCATCTAAAAAAGAACAAGCCTTAAAAGGAAATAAATGAAAATCAAGTCCAAACAAAAGTATACAAACAAAAGAAGAAAGAACAGAGAAACTAGCCTTTTTGTCGATGAAATCAGCCCAGAACATCGCTTGTGCTCGCTGGTAAGGATCAGAGGGCAATAAAGGAGATTCATCCTTCCAAACTTCGTCAATATACTGGACTATGATCAAGGATTCCGAAATGGGATTCCCGTTATGAATCAAAACTGGGATCATCTTATAAACAGGGTTCATCTTAAGAAGCAGAGGGCTCTTATCCCACAAGTCCTCTTCCTTGAACTCGTATTTAACCCCCTTTAATGCCAAGGCGATTCTCACCCTCATTCCAAATGCGCTAGGCAATAAATCCAAGAGAACTACCTCTTCCGCCATTGTCACAGTTCTGCAAAGCTCAAAGCGTTAATGAGGGATTTGAGAAGAGAATAAGAATTTTGTTGACGATTCGGTCTCTGGGTGTGGGTCTCTAGACTACGAAAAAAACAAGTGAAGAGATGTCATTGCTTGCGTCAGAGTTCAAAGACCTTGACCTTCATCAGTAGGCTCTCTGTATCATCTATTCATGCATCTTTCTCTGCCACCACAGCTTCTTTCTCTGCACACACAGCCACTAGAAGTAGCCTGACCATTGTATTAATGATCTGAATGATCCTAACCATTAAATTAATTGATTGTTTCATATGGTCACTACAAAAGTCACGTGTTTTTTGACAAATTGTTAGTGATGCAGTAAACCCTGTATTGGCAATCCAGAAATTCTATACCATCTTGGTGTGTTTCTTTGTCTAGAAACCAAGGTGGGTTTGGTAACACTAGACCAACAAATAAGTGCTTATTTGAAAATTATGCAGTTGGACTTATTAAGTTGAAGGTTAATTGCATGTTTACATTTTAGAGATTTTAGGGGTAAGCATAATTTTCAAATAAACACTTCTTTTTATACTAGTGTTACCAAACGCCAACCAAGAATTAAAAATACAGCTTTGGGATGTATTGGTACTAACCAAAACTTATACGTATTGATTTTGGTATCGGTTTCAAAAATATATATAATTTTTCTTCTAAAAAAATTTTTTAAACTATAATATTTTTTTTTAATGAGCTATAGGAACCAAAGTAGTAAGCACAACTACAATTACAAAATATGACAACATAAATATATAATAAATGATATTAATCGTCTATTTCGTATCAGTATAAATATCGTATAGGGAGCTACCGAAACTTGTATATATGTATCAAATGTTTCACACCAGTTTTAGCGATTTTTATTTATATGCTTGAATTTGGTCTTTGGTGGAATGCTAAGCTTCCATATGGTTCTCCGTAACTTTGATGAAGGAACCAAAGAAGTTGAAGCCTTCTTTTCTTTTGGTATACAGCTAGTGACTTTTAAGACATTATAAGCAGTTTTAGGTTTCAATTTACCCTTCTCATTATGGTGCCAAATTAATCTGTCAGAGTTTTTTCTTTCGATGAGTATCCTGATAATATCGTCTATCTCATCAATGGAGAATAACTCGTGTAACTTTTTAGGTCTCCACTACTTGTGAGTTCTGTCATGCCCCAAAATCTCATGTTGGTCAATGATACTTTGGACCCGTGACACTGCATGCATAATCCATCTTAACAACATAAAAGTCATCCTAAAATGTGAGTCTCAAATTTTCTTTTTAATATTAATAACAATTCCATAATGAATATAAATCATTTAAACTATTAACCAACTTAAACACAAATAATTCGATCATCCATTGTGATCTCAATTACTAGAATTTAAACCTAAGTAATATCTTTCCAATCTCTTATTACAACCCTTTTAATACTGGAATAAATAACTAGCTAATGATGGATCAATAATATGGATAATGATCTAAATTGATCTCTTCCTCCTAAGAATCACCTTCAGCCTCCTTTAAATACTATTCCTCAATCCAAAGTCTCAGTGCCCAGATATCAAATCCTGAACCTGCTGGTAATAACAATTTGGCTGAGCATTGAAAATGCTCAGTATATATAAAGTGCATCTAACAATATCATATCATATAATCATGCTCATATTTGATCATAAATAGACATATCTTACAATTCATGATACGGAAACATATAAACATAATATATCATCATTCATGGCATGTTCAGACTCATGACTTGTGTAGACTTGTAAAACTTTTGTATGCTCATGTAAATTCTTGTAACCGTGTAACAATACATGTAAGATGTTTCATTAACGCATGTAACATGATAATTGACAATGCTCATAATGAGATATTCTTCAATGCGTATAACATGGTATTCTTCAATGCATGTAACATGATGTCTTTGTGTTTGTGCTTGTGAAACATATGGCAATGCATGTAGCACCCCGGAACTTTTCACAGTTAATGAATAGTATTCTCATAGCCAATTTGACCTTTCACGTAGTCCACCTATTAAATAAGGAAGAATTTAGAAATTCTAAAACGTCGGAAATATTCATTTTCAAATGACGAATCCAACGCAAGTTAAATCGTCAAAATCTGACGAACGAGTCAAAAGATATGACCAAAACAACAAAAACCTGCAAAGCACCGATCGCCAAGGATCGATCGATCCAATACCGATCGCTCGGTCCAAACTAGCGATCGATCGGTCCAAAACCAAATGATCGTTATTTATCGACTGATGCACTTTTTTGTATGGGGAAAAATTTCAGAGATGGTGTTTTCAACCGATCGCTCGATCATAACCACCGATCGCTCGGTGGGGCACCGACCGCTCGGTCTTTCACGTTGTTGTAAAATTTCATTAAGGGCTTTTTCGTCTTTTGAGGCATTCTACCCTTGCTTATAAGGCTTGCTCGTGCCATAAGGGTTTATAAACCCCTAGGTAGCATATTTTGAGAGAGAATAAGAGAGTAGAAAGGGGTGTTCTTCTAGGGTTTCAACTTGCGAAAATCAAGGGTTTGAAAACCCTAAAATCATTCCAAAAAGCTTGGATTTCTCCTATCCAACCTCAAGCACCTGTGGAGTCCCTCCTCCAAGCTTGGGCAGCGTTTTTCCACGGTAATTCTCAAAGGGTTTCTTCCCCAAATCAAGCATCCTTCAAGCAAGAGGTTCTCCTCCACCATTGGGGGTTCTAATCCAAGGTTTCTTCCAAGATCAAGTTTTGATCTCAAGGTTAGTACATCCTACTAACTCCCTTAGCAATAACCTAGGTTTTTCTTTCAAAAATGATGATCTTGATAATGTGTTACCCATTCTCCTTGAGTTATGCTATTTTCCCTAAAACAAACAAGGAAAATGGAATGAATGAGGATGTATGTGATGTGAACGGGGTGAGGCGATTGGATGCCATATGTTGTGGTGTGATGTGTGTAATGGAAAATGATGGAAGGGCAATCTACAAATAATGAACGTACCTTGATGATTTGATGAAAAATATGCACAAAAAAGAGTAAACGAAATGACTAAGAAATATTGCACGCCGGGTGTTTGATAAAATGCTTAAACAAGGATTAAATGGACTAAATGAAGAAAATGGAAATAGGATTTATGTAATGTTCTTATAAATGATAAATTGATCAAAGGTCATATGAATTATCTAACTTCTCACAAAGTTTATACTATGAATTGAAATGTTATACACTATCCTTCATGTCATATTGTCATCATGATACTACAAGTGCTACACACACCCACGCATGCATGCATGAACCGACGTTTTTCAAGTACAAGTAACTGAATGAAATAAACAAGCATGAATATCAAGGGTAGGGCATATCCCTAGGATATGTCACACCTGGCTCACACGTAAAGGAAATGTCAAGGAGGTTGGTAGCCCAAGGAGGTGCGGGTGCTAACCTCTGGCTCACAAGTAAATGAAATGTCAAGGAGGTTGGTAGCCCAGGGATGTTCGGGTGCTAACCTTTGGCTCACAAGTAAATGAAATGTCAAAGAGGTTGGTAGCTCAGGGATGTGCGGGTGCTAATCTCTGGCTCATAAGTAAATGAAATGTCAAGGAGGTTGGTAGCCCAGGGATGTTCGGGTGCTAACCTCTGGCTCACAAGTATACAAGTCAAACAAGTCAAGAATAAGTCAAAAACAAGCAAGACATGTGATTCCAAACAAGACAAGACACGCATGCATGATTTTTATATGCAAAACCAAGACAAGAAACAAGTTTTTAATTATGATAAGTAAGTTTTGACAGAAACACGAAAGACTATTTTCAAGAGTAAGACATGATTTTAAAGTACGAGTTTTACCGGGGTTTTTGTATTCATGCAAGCATGTCATGACTATTGCCTTACTTTACTTCAATGATATCAATGTCTTTTATTGCTATTACTATTTCAATTGATGTGGTGAATTATATCTTGTTGCTTTTGTGTGATTGTTATTGCTATGGCTAGCTAGTAGCTTGTACTCGCTGAGTATTTCATACTCAGTCGTACTTTTATGCCGGTAGGTACCGAGGAAGCCCTCAACCCTGAGCCCTGAGTTGAAGAATAGTATGTTGAGGAGAAAGAGCCTCCTATCTCGATCCAGTTGCAAGAGGATAGGGATCGCGACGTCTGGCCATATTTAGATTACTGTTGAGCACAGTGGGCTCAATAGTCTTTTTGTATTTTGGTATATTTTGATAGGTGGGCATGTCCACCTTTGACTTGATATGTTTTGTATATGTACACTTGGAATACAAACCACCCTTATATAGAAAAGAAAATTTTGGTTTACGCTTCCGCACTTTGATTTTGGTTGTCATTATATCATTGTTAGCCATGTTCATTATAGGATGGTTTTTCAGGTACGAATAGTCACCTCTAAAGTATCCCATAACTCCTAGGGGGTATTTTAGGGCACGACAATGCATGTAATTATGATAATGCTTGTGCCAGTGAGACATATACTTGTAAAATCTATCATGAAGTGAAATATGTGCTTGAGTATCATTGTCAACCTTCATCTAGGTTATCCCTTAGATTCTGATATTCGACCATCGAACTTCACCAAAGCCGCCCATACAATGATGGTTAGAGAATTAATCCTCATTAAACATAAATTCCTTCCTCCATAGGCATTCATTGTACAAACCCAGGAATTCATCCATTTCTCCAAGTTCAATCATAAATGCATGAAATATCAAGAAAAACCATTATAGTATCATGCATAAATCATCAATATCGTCTTCTAATTAACAATCATAAAATCAGTAGCATATTGAATCAACATTTATTATCTCATTCCAAATAGTAATATTAAACTCTCTTGAAATCATGCAAATGCTACCTCTCTCGATAGCTTCCCTACGATCTCATGCTTTCGAATGGTCTTGGATCTTAATCTCCCAGCTCTTCTCCTTCTTTAGGCAAAACCTTTTACAAGACCTTAGGTTAAAATCTCTCTGGAACTTTTAGAATGTTTAAAGCTCTTAGAATGGTTAGGAAACTCAAACCCACGAGATAACGATAATATATAGGGTTTAGAGTCACAAACCCTTTAAAGCTCTCAAAAAATCAGATTTTAGAAGATTTGCTTGACTTTTTTTGTGTGCGTTGTGAGCATGGGATTTTCCAACCCACTTTCACAATTATATGTTTTGACTTGAGTCGTCACCTATTCATTCTTAGGGATAGGTCCCGGGTATTTGTTTGTTTGGATAAGGCAAATGGTCTAATCAGAGTTAGGGTAAGTGGTTTGATTAAGCCCTGAGGAAGGTGTTAGGCACCCCAAGACCCCCGTTTTATAACGGTTACCTACTCCCTAAACTTAAGCCAATTATAATCTCAAAGTTTAATTAGAATGTCCAAAGTTTTTAAGTGAGTGCTAATCCAAGAAAAATAGAAAGCTAGATGGCTAGGGTCGAACCCGAGTTGGGTTGCCTACGTACTCACATGGTGAGATCAGACCGAGCGTAGTTCTGGCACATGAGCTCGTGTCGAGGCTAGGGGGAGTGTGTGTGTGCATAGGATGGTCAAAGGGTCTAGCCTAGAAGGCTATGGTTTAGTTGACCGGGGAGGTCAAGTGCACAAGTGTTAAGTCTAACCGCGGTTAGAGGGTATTTATCCATGGTTAGATGAGCTTACCAAAGCTAAGGAGGTCCTACAAGTCTCTTTTTGGTCTTTTTGTATTTTTTATATTTTTTGAGATTTTTGGGGATATTTGAATGTTTTTGGTGTTTTGAGATTTTATCATGTTTTTGGTATTTTGAGATTTTATCATGTTTTTGAATTTTCATATAGGTAAGGTTTTGACAAACTTAACTAAAGTCAAATTTAGTCCAAGAGTTTGGCTAAAAGATTATAGTTTAAGACATAAAGAGGGATGTGCCTTATGAATAGTAAATGGTCTATTACCAACACCTATTTTGTTGGATTGATGTTGATAATAGATCAAATACCATTGTCTTTAGTATGAAACATTTTTAAGAATGTCCTCTTTAAGTCCTTACACCATCATTTATCTTAAGTCCTTAAACCATCACCTACCCATTCAACATAGAACATGAAGGAAAAATAAAGAAATGAAAGAAAATGAAAACTCATCCTCTCCCTTTTAAGGTGGTTCATTTACACCATTATTAATGATGTAATGTTGCTCTAAAGAATGTTAGGGAGGGGATGAGCTTTCACAAAAAATTCTAGAAAGAGGACTAGAATTTCAAAAGGAAACAAAATGAAAAAGAGAGGTATAGCTTTAGCTTCCACTCTCTATGGGCCTACCCATATCCACACTTGTGGGTACATAAAAAAGAAGAAAATATGTACATGGAAAGGAAAAGAAAAAAGGAGCATCTCCTTGCCTTTGATATGGGTTCCTCTACACCATTAGATTGGTGTAGAGAGGCCCAACTATGCTTGAGAAATGAGAGATCAAGAAGAGAGAACCAAATAAAAAAAAAAGATAAAAAAGAAGAGAAAATGAAAGGAGTGCCTACTCCTCCAAGAATTCTCCTTCAATGCTCCAAGGGGTAGGGTTTTAGAATCCACAAAGGAAGAGAGTTAGTGAAGAACTCTAAGCTTTTAGTCTTAGAATTCTTTCCAAACTCTAAACCTTAGTTTCTTCTCCCTTCTTCAAACTCAAGAGAAACACAAGTGAGTGGAAACCTTCTAGGGGTCTTGAGGGATGGATCTAAGGGGCTAAGAGATTGGTATTTATAGGAAAACTAAGAAGTTGGGTTGTGTCTTTTACATGGGGGATAAAAGGAGCTAGTGGGTAAAGATTTGAGTGTTGTAAGGTGAGTTGATAGATTGAGTGTTGTAAGGAGTGTAAGAGAGTGTAAGAGAGTTGGTGGGTTGAGTGAACTATGAGTTATATGAGTATGAGTTGTAGGATATAGGGTGTAAGAGAGTTGGTGGGTTGAGTGAACTATGAGTTATATAGGTATGAGTTGATGTAAGAGAGGTGTAAGAGAGTTGGTGGGTTGAGTGAACTATGGGTTATATGGGTATGGGTTGTAGGATATAGGGTAGGTGGATATGGATATGTGGATTAGGTCTTATGGATCATGGGTTATGATTATTGGACTTTGACTATGACATTTGGGCTTGGGCTATGGAAATAGGCTTTGGCTTAGGCAATTGGGTGATTGGGTATTTGGGCTTGACTACTTGGGTTGGGTAATAAAATTAGGTAATTGAGTTTGATTGAGTTGTCTAGGTATAAGTTTGGTCAAATGGGCTTGGGCCTTGGGTATACCTAGGGCTTACTAAGGTTAGGCTAGGGCTACCTAGGGTTTGGGTTTAGGACTACCTAGGGTTAAGCTTAGGGTTAACTAGGGTCTTAACTAGGGTTTAGTCCTATGGTTAAGGGTTTACCTAGGGTTTGGAACTAGGGTTGATCTAGGGTTTGGACCATAGCTAAATTAATTAACCACGGTTAAGGGGGTGTAAAAATAGGGTGCTGACATGCGTCATTTGCATGACCTGTAAGCCTGTTTGAACGACTTAAGGTCGTTCAAACGACCTAAGGGCCGTTTGAACACCCACTACCATTTTTTTCTTAATTTTTCTTTTTCTTCCATTTTTCCTTTGTTTGAACTTTATAAACTATAGAGCCCTGAAACTTTCATGTACTGTTGTGTGGGTTTAATTAATGATAATAAGGGTTTATATCAAATCCATGTATGTTCTCTATGTGTTATGTGCGTGTTGTATTCAATAAGGAAAAGGAGAAAAACATTTTAAATGCTTAAGTGTTAAGAACATACCAAAGTGGATAAAAACAAGGCAAACCAGTCTACCGCTCCAAGCTTCTGTCAACCGCTCATCGTACTAAATTGTATATGGTTTTTCTCCAGAGAATGTGCAAGAGACTGGTCTACCCCTTCACTACCGGTCAACCACTCTCAAGCCAGGTCGACTGCTTTTGTGCTCCCTTTGCCTTAGCCGACCTACTTTATACTTTTAGGACAATTTGAAGGGATTTTTGGGGTTTGGCAACCTCAAACTCTATAAATAGAGTCCTATTTCATGGGGTTAGGGTTTACACAACCCTAAGAGAGTTTGAGAGAGTTTTTGAGAGAGTTAAAGAGAGAGGAAGCTAGGGTTCTTCAAGGTATTGCTAGGAATCGAAGGTGAAGCTTGTGTCTCACTCCTCCAACCTTTCTAAATCGATAGATCATAGGGATTCGATCTCGAAAGGTAGATACATTCTACTAATTAACGTTGTTATGATTTCATTAATAAAAGTAAGATAAAAAGTATGGTTCTTGATGAAATTTGGGCAGTATGGCCTAAGCACTTGTATGCTATTTCTATGAGTGAGATTCCATAAGTATGTGTTGATGCTTGAAGATGCTACTTGTCTTGCGGCCCAAAATCTCACCTAGGTTAATGTAAGACTTTGACACGTGACTTAAGCATTAACTTCCATAAATTTCTGTCATAAAGCATTTAAGGCAATTCTAAAACATGAACCTGAAATTTTTTCTTTAAATAAATACTGATCAAGTCTAATGTCTTGAATAAATACTGAAACCTTATAATTAATTCGAATCATCCTCTATGATTCCAAATCATCAATTCAATCTAACTATAAATCTAGAATTAAGTCTATTACAATGTCTAAACTTCCAAATCAAAATACTAATAATTAATTTCCCGGAAATGGCCAACGGTTCAAATTCTATTCCCCATCGGAGTAATCACTTGCTGGCTCTTCCTCTTTTTCCTCGTACTCTTTCCCTTCCCAAGGTCTTGGGGCACAGATATCAAACCTAGAACCTGCCGACAACAATAGTCATCGGCTGAGTAACAAGTTACCCCGCGTATATATAAACTCCTAGCTAACAATATAACAATATTTAATATAAAACATAATTTGAAATTTAACATGACATGTAAACATATAAACAATTCAGAGTGCAGAAGCATAATCCAATTTCAATTCTTATACATGATCACTTATACTTGTTTCTCTTGTTTATCTTACTTGTCTTTCTTGTTCGTGAATGTATCCAACAACATGCATGGTGCAATAACTTAAAGTAACTCTACCGCATATATTTGGTAGAGATTAACATATACCCTACTTTCCGAGGTACCGCACGATTTACACATTATCCAGTGCATACGGCTTGTCTACACATTATCTGGTGTATACGACTTGTCTACACATTAACTGGTGTATACGGGTTGTCTTGCCTTGATCTTAGGCTTGTGGGTACTCTGTCAGTGCAAAACTCAATCATACAGTCATGCTTGTGTTCTTGTATAATACTTGTTATCTTGCTTATTATCATGCTTGTTCATATTTAATTTCGCGAATAAGTGTGAGAAAAATAATGATGATTGCAAATCATGCACCAATTTAAACATGCAAAATTTCTCATAAATGATCAATATAAAATATAGATTTATCAAGTTTTCGACAACAAAATAAGGGACAATTTTATTTATCATGTCTCAATTTTCAATACATAATTTTAATCAAATAAATCTCATAGAACCCTAGTTTCATAACACATCATAATTTTAGAGTAAACTAATAATCATTCCATCAAATCCAATTATCATCATTTCCTCCATTCATCATCATACATACACCACAATTTCAATCCCTTTCCCCTTGTTGATATGAATAATAAAATCATAAGGAACATCTCTCATATAATAATTTTCACAAGGAAATCATAATTTAGAATACTTTCTACACATCATATATATTTTCCATAAGAAAATCTTGATTTAACACATCACAAGCATGCTTGATCTTATTTATTATTGCTTTAAATCTATCACTTTCATAATGTTTATATCAAAATCACTATATTGATAGTAAGAAAGTTATATTTGCCTCTCCCGATCGCTTCCCTACGATCAAGCGCTTGCGAATGGGATGGATCTAAACCTTTTTATCCTTTTTCCTTGCAACACATTTGATCTCTCCTCTTGGATCTATCAAAACCCTCTTCTCTCACTCGCTTTTAGGTTTAGAAAGCCTTAGAAACTCTCAACCCACGATTATAAGGAGTATTTATAGTGTTGAGTCCTAAGAACCCAACCCTCAACCCACACATATTCATCTTGGACTAGCTTGATGTCAACCCAAATACAACACGAACTTAGTCAAACTCAGTCCACATGCTTTCTGATTCAAACTTAGCCTCGAAGTTCAATGTTATGTTGAGAGCTGAGCTTGGGCTTGGGTTGGGGTTTCAAACTTTAGATTAAAATCAAGCTAACCGCATCCCGACCTAGCCCAACTCAATTGTCACCCCACCTGCATTCATCATTTCCGTCACCCCACCTGCATTCATCATTTCCGAGACTATCCAGACTATTAACAATATATAAATGATGCCTTATAAAAAAAAAAATTAGAAAAGAAGGGTGATCGTCAATTTATTAAACCTCATAATTGCATGAATTCCGTACAATAATGACTGGTATGAGGTGTTGAACCACAAAAGACTGTGTTGGTTTTTGTATTTTTCTTAAGATTTATTTCTAAGTTAATGATGGATAAAGGTTGAACTGAGTTATTTAATATAAGTACTTCTAATTAATGAAATCAACTAAGGAGTTTTTGGTGATAATTAAGAGAGAAGATGTAGGGTGTTTGAATCTACCACTAACCTTATAATTGATCATTATTGCATTTATTTAGTTCATTCATAGTGTAAACAATTACGATGAGTGTGATAACAAGTCCCAACTCAACAACTCAAAAATGATGCAAGTGATCAAATCCTAGGCATGCCATATCTGTGGTTAGTACGAGTGATAAGCACTGAATTAGGGTTGTGAAATCACTCGTCTTCCCTAAGCATAAACTATCCTAGTATTCAATCCCTTGAATAAATAAATACCATTGCATAAAACTCACATTAATAATCACAAAAAACTAATGTGAAAGCTTTCACTTTCAATATCACAAAACCTAAGAAAAGGATATAAATCCATTGAAATCAAATATAATCAATAAAACTTGGTTGAAGAACAACTCTCTCATTATGCAATCATTGTTTATAATCCGAAAACCTAAATAAAATACATCAAAGATACAATTACTTGGCTAGGGTTTCATCTAAATCCTAGAAAGGAGAATTAGTTCTTGGCGAGGGAGGAGAACACCATCGTCAATGAAGAACACGAAGAACACATTCTCAAACCTTCACAAATCTTTAGAACCTTCTATCTTCAGTTTGTCAAAATTTAGAACCCCTTTCAAGGTTTGTAGCTTTCTTATTTATAGAGCTTCAGCGAGCCTTCTAATTAGGGTTTAGAGACTTCTAATTTAGGTTCAATTCTCTTTTTGTACGCATATCCCTAGGTGCAAAAAAGCAGATCTGCGATCGATTGAAAGTACCTTGATTTCTGTTTACACCTACTTTTTTTCTATGATCGATTGTCCAAAGTGCTACCATTGACCGTGCATAAAATTTCTGCATTGAACTCTTTTTTTGGCTTTCTGGTTCTTGGTTTGACCTACAATCGATTGCCTGGTGTGTTGTGATCGATCACAACTTACATTTTTGCTTGGATTGATCTTTCTTTCTTCTATCATTTGTTCTTCTCATGGCTAAGACTCTTCTAAGTCTTTGAAGCTTGTAAATCTCAAGTTTTATCTTCTTTTCCTCACATGAACTTGAAATGAACAAAAGCAACCAAGTACTGTAAAAAAATTTCTAAATGAACTCTAAGGTATTAACAAGTGTCGTTCGACTTGCATAAATATGTAACAATTAGCACTAACCAAAGGGTATATTATAAAATTTATGTTTCGTACAGTAATCAACCCATATAACTAATAAAAGATCATGGATCATCATTTGAGTGGGGCATAGCTGATATTGTATCAATTAAGGCATCTAATCTAAAACAAGGAAGTAAATTCCCAAATCTATGGGAATAGAGTTCAAATATTTGTCTCACCGTCTCGTCGTAGAGGGATCGTGGAATATACAAATAGGGTCATGGGGTCAATTGAGTTATCTTTCCCAATTTCCGAAAATAATCTTCTTTCTTCTACATGATTCCTTATCTCATCTTTTATTTCATAATGACATTGTAGGTAAGATATGGAGATATTTTGGAAATCTTTGTTATGTTCAATCGTATCTCAGTGATAGTATTCAGTGCTTACTTATGAGATGGTTTCGAGCATCGGAAAGGCAACATAATGTGGTTCTCATTGTTCTTCCCCTTATCATTACATGGGAGATCTGGAAAGAAAGGTGTTCCCGTAGATTTAAAGATGTCCATAAGCCCGTTGATGTGATTATTTCCAGAATTCAGAAATGGATGGTGGAGCTGGGTTCTTTACCTTATAAAAAACCTTTGGATCTCTCTATTATAAATTGTTTATCTCCTCCTTTTATTCGACAATCCACTATTACTGTTGTCAAATGGATTAGACTTATTCAGGGCAGATTTAAACTGAATGTGGATGGTGCTTCAAAAGGTAATCCAGGTTTGGCAGGAGGAGGGAGTATTATTAGAGACCATTCTGGAGTTATGATTGCCTGTTTTTGTGCTTTATATGGGAATTTTTCGAATTATATTGTAGAAACTAGAGCTCTTCTGGATGGTCTTTCTCTTTGTCGTAAGCTTGGTTTACTCCAAGTTGAGGTGGAATCTGATGCAAGAAATCTTGTTGAAGCTTGGAAGGGTTCTTCAAGTCATCCTTGGAATGTGTGGTATTGGAATAAGAAGATTTCTCAAGTGATAAATACATGGTCTTCAATTAATCACATTTATAGAGAAGCTAATATGGTGGCTGACTTCCTTGCAAACCTTGGTTGTCATACTCAAACTTCAGGTGAAATATTTCCTAACCAGGTCAACCCTTCTCGTCTTAAAGCTCTGATTTCTCTTGATAAAGCAAGTTGTGGAAATGTTAGATTAGTTAATAATGATTATATTTTTGGTTGAGTGCTTGTTTAGGGGTAAAGTTTTATGTCCCCCCCCCCCTCTTTGAGTCTTTGTAGGGGTAAGGTTTTATGCCCCCCCCCCCCTCTTTGAGTCCTTGTAGGGGTAAGGTTTTATGTCCCTCCCATTTTTTTTCCTATTAATAAACGGGTAGGGGTCCGCCAAACCCCCCTCTCCTTTTAAGAGGTTTTTTTAAAATATATATATATATATATTATGATGGGTCTGAGATCCATGATTTATTGGTTTTTTTTAGCATAAGCTATTCATTAATTATAGTATTGTAGAGTGTGTTGGTAAAAAGATAATTTTAATGATTTTCTGTCTCCTATACTTGTATGTTTGATGACCATTATTCTTTTTAATTTATTTGTTATGTTCCCTAACAAACTAACACATACAAAGGTTGGTTAAGTACTAATAACACACACACTCTCCCTCTAGGTTAGTATGTTGATCAACTAGAACCCAACTCCTCCCCCCATAAGGGACTTACGTCCTACGAGAGCAAACAAGGGAAACTAGACTCCATCTCTTAATGAAGTTATGAATGAAAATATGATATAAATATGGGTACAGCTAACTTTTGGTGTGCTAGTGAAAATTTAATTTTCAACTACTTTCTCTCTAATTTTTAAGGTACTACCCAATGACGAACATTTTGAAGGTTTCTCAATTTTTTTATCTTTACTTTTTCAAATTTTCTCCACAACCAAACATAGCATTAATGAATTATCTCTTATAAAATAGTCAAATCCTCTTTATGTCTAATAGAATAGTACTAAATACATAAGGATAAAAGAGACTAGTAAATGCTATCATGTTTAATCCCCTTTATTTAATAAAGCGTTCACCATTAAATTAATACGACCTAATCTAGTTTATAGTCTCAAAAAAGCTTTCTATTTTTTGTATCCTTTGGCAAACTTAAGTTATGAGCAATGCCTCACCCAACTGGATTCGATGTATCAAAAAATAAAAAGTGATATGAAAAAGGCAATGTGCACTGTGTTGAAATGAATGAATTGAAATTTGTCATAGAGATTTATTTGGACAATTAAAAATTACAAAAATCAATTGACAAATAAACAAATATAATTGACAATTATCAAAAGCAATTAACAATTAAATTAAAATAGCTAAAAATTATTACCTGAGAGCAATGCTAAGTTGGAGGGAAACTTGCACACTGAGAGAGTTAGAGAGCATAGAGAGAGAAGGAGAGACAAAGAGGAGAGAGCAGAAATAGAGAGAGGAGAGCAGAGAGAGAGATCAGATGCAGGAGAGAGAGAGAGAGAGAGACTGCAAGAGGAGAGTAGAGAGAGAGACTTCGAGAGAGGAGAACAGAGAGATAGAGAGAAAAGAGTAGAGAGAGAGAGACCAGATGCAGGAGAGAGAGATTGTGAGAGAGAGACAGATAGAGAGAAAGAGAGAGAGAGAGGAGAGATACTATTATCGGAGTAGGCGCTATAGCAATCACTGAAACAATCGCCGGAGCAAGCAGCAAGAGCAGGGAGGAGAGAAAGAGGAAAAGAGGGGGAAAAAGGAAGGAGTTTGGGGATTTCTAATATCCGCAGGGGGGGGGGGGCTTTAGCAGGTTTTTTTTTTTAAAATTGACGCTAAAGGTCCCCAAATAGCGCGCACATGGTTTTAACAAGAAAAGATCGCCCCAATGATTCATCGGTGGTTTTGTCAAAGACACCTCTAAAGAGGACTTTACAACGGCGATTTGTAATAAACCGCTGCTAAATGTTATTGTTCTCTGGTGGTTTTTAACAAATTGCCTCTAAATGTGAAGCCGGAAACAACTTATGAGACGGTTTCTGAAAACCGCCTTTACATGTGGTTTTCAATAGCAGTTTATTGTAGTCGCCGCTAAAAAATTGTCGCTAAAGCCCATTATTTTTGTTTGTAGAGAGGGGAGGGGGGGGGGGGGGGGGTTGGTTGTGCAAGACCCCTAACTATTTATTAGAATGCCAAATACATCAATGAGGGGGGACATGAAGCCTTACCCTTAAACCATCACGTGATGAGGCATTATAAAACTACTATTTAAATCGAGCACGTATCCTAATCTCACTCGTTCAGCTGCTTTATTATTTTTCTTCTTATTTCTCTTAGAAGTCACTGGTTGAAAATCTTCTTCTTCTTAGGGATCTTCAATAAGAATATCGTCACCGACTTGCTTTGGCTCACCTAATACATTCTCATTTTGATGGTTAGCCAATCTAGAATTTCTCTTTTCAAACTTAGGATACCTACTTGATTTAAAGAGTAGTTTTATAGTACCTCATTGCTTGATGGCTTAGGGGTAAGGCTTCACACCCTAGTTGATATATTGGCATTCTAATAAATAGGTTGGGGTCTTGCCCAACCCCCACCCTCACCAGGTGGTTTACAAAATATATATATACACACCCAAATATGCCTTTGACAAATAGTAGTTTAAAAGTTGAAAATATAAAAGAAGGGCATTTCTATCCAATGATTTTTTTTCTTTAACTCCCAAAATATCCCTATCAAGGCATATTTTGGATTGCTCCTATTATCTCTTCAACGGGAGCTCTGGCTCAATAGCTAACCGGAAATCCTAAACAAATGCCTATGATAGGAGTATTTTAGGAATTAAGCGAGAAAGTCAATAGACATAAATCTCCATCTTGTATTTTGTATTCCAATCATATTTTAGGGGGCTCCTGTTCATATTTAAACTCAACATACACACCTACTTTTCTTGTTTTATGATCTCTTTGCTACTCAACCCCAAGCTTCTTCTTTAGTTGCAAAACAAAGTCATAGACCATTTAGGAATTACGTGAGAAAGTTAAAAGACATAAATGCCCTTCTTATATTTGGTAATTTCCAAAGTACCCCTGCCTCAAGCATATTTTAGGGAGCTATTATTCATACTTAAAACTCAAAACACACACCCACTTTTCTCATTTGCCCAATGCTCTCTCTCGTCTACTCAATCCCAAGCTTCTTCTTCAGTTGCAAAATGTAGTCATAGACCTTGTGTTGGTCAGGAAGAGAGTTGGACACACTCTCCTTCTCCATGCACCTCTTAGCCCAGGCTACCAACGTTGGGCACTCGGCCTCAATACTGAAACTTCCACAGGTTTCATAGGCGTAAAATCGGCAGTAGAAGGGGATAAGAGAAACGTCCACAAACCCCAAGTTCTCACCTCCAAAGTAGGGCTTGTCTCCAAGCTCTCCTTCCATTAGCTTCAAGCATTCTATGAACTCCTTCTTTGCAGTTTCTTGCTCTTCTCCTTTGGTCATATATACTTTCCTCCCTGAGCCGTTTATCTGCATGTCATTGAAGAATTTCAATAAGAAAGAGCAATATCTACAAGTAAGATTGATACAGCCTGCATAAATCTAAATAGACTCCCAAATCTCAATTGAATTTTGTCTCTTTGTCGAAAGAAGAAACATGATTCATATGCTATCTCTACATTGATTTTGTTTTATTCTTTTGAGAGAACAAAGGAAAGATCTAACTTTACCTAAAAAAACATAAGGGATCCAACATGGGTGAGAAATGCATTGTTAGACTAATCATTCCAATTTTAGAAGAAAATGAAAGAATTCAAATTACAAGATTTAGAATAAAACAAGCATGAAAGAGGGACTCCCAGAATGAGGGAAATTCTATCCCATGTCCATACAAAACCCTGGCTATACAGTGGGGCCAAACCATCCCAACCAAAATGTAGGGTATTCAGCTGGAGCAATAGTCCCCTCGTCGGCTGAGGAGGGGACTATTCCTCCTCGCTCTCACATAACCGACCCTTTAACTCCCTTTTAACTTAGGTTAATTTATTTTAACCCTTTAGTTAAAACTTTTTATTATATTTTTCTAAAAACCATGGGTGAATGGGTGATCCTTAAGGGTGGATGAATCTTAACCATAGTTTAATAAGGTTAGAAAGGGAACACATGGCAAGAAAATGGGAGCCGAGATGCCCCTCCTCGCGTCTCGGACCGAGGAGGTGACTATTTTCCTTTCAGCTGTGTAAGAACTACACATTTTTCTATTTTAACTAGAACTTTCCTATTGGGAGGTACAAACAAGAGTCAAGAGAGAACCGGAGAACCCAAAAATATGCCCTATTATATCGGTAATATAAAAAGGGTATTTATGTAATATAAATATTTTACGTACAATAATTTCAAAATGAAAATTAATCTGCTCCTCGCTCGGTGGTTTCGGCTCCACATCGTCGACACATGTCCCTTTCTAACTCCCTTTGAATGTGGTTAAGATTTTGTAATCCTTAGGGTTAAATATTTCTTAACTTGGTTGTTTTTTAAAAAATTCATGGTTACCAATATTAACTAAAGTTAAAAGGGACACGTGTTAGTGATGAGGAGGTGAGACGCCGCTCCTCACGGATTTAACGCTCTTCTGTATAACCCTGTCAAGGCTTAATTTGGGGAGCTCCGAATCTCTCCTGAACCGAAGCTCCTGTTTGTAGTTATAACTCATTTTTGTTGTGCAAGAGTATGGTTCAATAATCGGGAAGTAGACTAGACTCGAAAGTCAGACGGACACTTAAAAAATTGAAAAAAGATTGACTTGTTCCAACTCAAAAAATATATATAAATTAGGCAATTACTAATATCTTGACATTTTATCCAAAACCGAACCATAAATAACTTCAAAAACCTACGTTTAAAAAATTTTAAGTTGGTTGATTTTGTAGCATCAAATAACCTAAAAATTAGGTTTAATAGAACCCATAATTGGCTGATTTTGGAGCCTTAAAAAATTCTAATACAAAAAACAATGTGACGGTTGAATTTAGTTTTAAAATAAAAATGACAAATATACCATTCAAATATAAGAAAGTCTGCCAATTTGGGAAAATCTATGGGTACTCCCAAATATTTCAATTATTAAATGGTCGAAATTAGAGTTTTGGAAAAGATAAAATATGCCAAACCAAATCCAAATCCTGACCCTAAGATATTAGCCATTGGTAGGGACGAGGGGCGGAGCTAGGATAATGCAGTATTGCCCCTTGTCCAATAATTATGGACGGTTAAATAATTGAACAAAATTGTATAAAAGACAAATATATTATTATTTTTGAATTGATCACTGGATGCACCTGGTCCATGACTATGACATAGTATACCATATTAGAAAAAAAATATAAAAAAAATCAAAAGCTGAGGTGGAACATCCACTCATGCCCTATGCTATGCCGTATAATTAAGTATTTTTTTAAAAAAAAAGTTAAACGGGGCACGTGCCCCCAGCCCCCTGGCTCCACCCCTGGCTATAGGTTAGGGTTTGAGTACCCATAAACCGACCCAATTTGTAATCTTATTAGGAGAAGATCCACACAACGCATAAATCTTGTATTCTACTGTCTCTTTGTTTTCTCCCCCATTTCCATTGAACTAGATAGTGTTTCCGCTAATGTTCCGTTTGTTTTGATTTAAAATAGGGGAAAACAAATAAAATTCATAGAAAATGCCAATTATCCTATAGAAAATACACAAGAAAAATGACATTTTCCGTGAAATTCTTTTGTTTTCCTCTACTTTCCATCAAAACAAACGGAGCATAAAACACTTCTAAAAAAAAAAAGTATTTGGCAAAAGAACAATAAATAGCATTCAAAGGAAATAATCAAAATCAAGTAGAAACAAAATAAGAAAGAACAGAAGAACTAGCCTTTTTGTCGACGAAATCAGCCCAGAACATTGCTTGTGCTCGCTGGTAAGGATCAGAGGGAAGCAAATGAGATTTCTCCTTCCAAACCTCATCAATGTATTGAACAATAATGAGGGATTCCGAAATGGGTTTCCCATTATGAATCAGAACTGGGATCTTCTTATGAGCAGGGTTCATCTTCAGTAGCAGATGCCTCTTATCCCACAAGTCCTCTTCCTTGCTCTCGCATTTGATCCCCTTTAATGCCAAGGCTATTCTCACCCTCATCCCATATGGGCTAGGCCAGAAATCCAAGAGAAATACCTCGTCCGCCATTGTCACAGATCTGCAAAGCTCAAAGCTCCAATAACAGTTGAATAAAGGTCAGTTGCTACAACTGTATCGACAGTGTAAGGTGGAGGGATTTGAGAACAAAATAAGAATATTTATAGAAGACTAGCAGAGCCCGGTGCAGGGTGCAGGAATAAGGAGTTGGGATCATATTCAATTGCGATTGAACGCATCTACATGTCAACAAGCTCCCCTTTTAACCCATTTATTGTGGTTTTTAAATTTTTTTTTATATGTATATATAGAGCACACAAACACATATACAAGTCACACACACTCAGTAGGTAAAACAAAACACAACACCCACACAACCCTCAAAATAGATGGCTGTAGGAGACCTCAAAAGGAAGATTCTTTAAAAGGGACATTGGATGGTGGACGTCCGAGACCCATCCTCAGACGCACTTTTGTATCCGACATGTGGCAAGACAAAAGGAGGAAAAGTCATTTTCATATACCTCTCCTTATCCGATGTCATTAAAACGGTTCTGGGAATAGGAGCGTCGTAAACCGATGCCATTAAAATATGTTCTGGGAATGGGATTGAAGTCTCCTCGAGTTCAATCGCAATTGATAGGGACTCAGCATTCGAGGTGTTATGGAAAAAATAAAAAATAGAGAGAACATATGTCATTGCTTGCGTCAGAGTTCAAGTCTTAGTCAGTAGGCTCCCTGTATCATCTATACAAGCATCTTGCCTTTCTCTGCTCATCTGATCATTGGATTAATGATCTGAGTGATCCTAACAATATAATTTAATTGATAGGGATTTTCCCAGATTGCTCCTTTAGTATGGGATTCTTCCTAAATAGTCAGGTTTTGAAAACTCTTCTCTAAATACCCCCACAAACATGTGCATCTATTCGCACATGACTTTTCTCATTTTATCCAAATCATTTGAAGAAAAGACTTTGAGTATACTTACCTTATTTCCGACGAGTTCTTCGTTCTCACCCTATTTCCAACGAGAGAACTTCGTTCCCACCCCATTTCCGGCGAGAGATCTTTGTTCCAAGAGCATTCTTTCCATGTTCTTTTCGCAAAAAACCGTTATTAACCGAAGAACAACCCTCATTTTCGGGTTTTTTGTGTTTTAAAAAAAATGAATTCAAAAAAATCATTGCATGTATGATTAATTCATGGAAAAATGTTTATAATCATTGTATTTATAGTTTAAAACTTTAAATTTCATGTTATATATGTGTTTTTTTTTTCCATTTTCTATGACTTACAATCATATTTCCAAGCTTGAAGACGACGGTCGATGCATTTTGCACGGGGTCGATGCATAAAATGCACGAGGTCGATGCATTGCATCAACCTAGTGCATTTTGTACGCGGTCGATGTATTTTGCACGGGGTCGATGCATTTTGCACGATGTCGATGTATTGTATCAACCTAGTGCATTTTGCACGGGGTCAATGCATAAAATGCATAAGGTCGATGCATTGCATCAACCTAGTCCATTTTGTACGCGGTTGATGCATTTTGCACGGGGTCGATGCATAAAATGCATAAGGTCGATGCATAAAATGCATAAGGTCGATGCATTGTATCAACCTAGTGCATTTTGTACGCGGTCGATGCATTTTGGACGGGGTCGATGCATTATATCGACCTAGTGCATTTTGTACGCAGTCGATGCATTTTGCACGGGGTCGATGCATAAAATGCACGAAGTCGATGCATTGTATCTACCCTGCGCCCAAAAAACTTCGGGAAACTCAGATTTTTGCGATTTTTTCATCTTTTCTTCTTCTTTTTTATTTTTCTTCTTTCAAAATCAGTATAGATGGTAATGGAGTGGTATTTGGAAGATGAGGGGAGTGGGTGAGCTATATTCATCTCATCCACGTACGTATCTTCTTCTTCTTCTTCTTGAAACGAAGAACTCTCACCGGAAATGGGGTGGGAACGGAGATCTTTCATCCACGAACCTAAATCCCTCTTCTTCTTCTTTTTCTTTCAAAATCAGTGGAGGGGTATTTAAGACTTTTCATAAATACTGAATTATGGAAAATGGATGATAAGGGCATTTAGAGAAGGGTTTTCAAAACCTGGTTATTTGGGGAAGAACCCCGTACTAAAGGGGCAACCTGGGAAAAACCCCTTAATTGATTGCGAGCTGACCATTGGATTAATGATCTGAATGATCCTAGCAATATAATTAATTGATTGTTTTTCTAATGGTCATTAGAAAAATTGCATATTTTTGAGAAATTACTGATGGATTGAGAAATTGCTAGTAATACCGAAAATCAACCCAGAATTGACAAGTAAAAAATTCTATACCATCTTCCTATGTTGTCTTTTCTTGAAACTCTATACCATCATTGTGAGTTGGGATCTTCTTCTCACTCCAGTTGGTGAGAGGAGACTGCTAACGCCCACTTTCAAGGTGCCACATCAATTTTTTCACCCCAGCCAAGGTGTTAGTTATTGTATACACACTTTGGTAGGATGTAGTGCCTTGGGAGTGGGTGTGATCTCCTCGCCAACATCAACCGGAGAAGATCTAGTGTCTTAGGTTTTTATTGTCCTGAAACATCCTACTTCACTATTCCAAGAAAGTTAAGGAGAGTCCTATTACACTAGAGCACCCGACTAAGTCCCTCGGGGCATGCTGATCACCTCATACTACACAACCAAGAAAGCTGGGATAAATCCCGGAGGGTGACCAAAAAGAGTACATAACTTGTCCATTTCACAACGATCTCCTTTTATTCCTTTGTTGAAATCTCTTATATTCCCCCCAACTAACTAAATTATTTCTATCCTGAATCTTCTTACTGTTTTGCTTGATTACAGAAAATAAGAAGCGCTGGAGGAATTAGTCTCGGCAGCACGGTCAACATTAACTTCTGCTCTTCTTGCTCTAACAGGTTTTTTCCTATTTCATGTTGACTCTTTTAATTATTTATTGGAGTTTGAGTAGGTTGTTTTATGATTGTATTTTTTTATTGATTTCGGTTTGTGTTTGAGGCTGATTTGGAAATTAAACTGTACTCGGTTTATTTTGTTCTTTTGATCATTGGGGTTGTGTTAAATCAAAATTAAAAAAAACTTAGAATAATAGAAAAGCAAAGAAAAAAATCCGTATATGGAAAAGATCTTAGAATCAAATTCATAGAGAGGATTTTATAGAGAGTGAAAATAGTGGTGGTGATGAGATGAGAGAGAATGAGAGATATCGTGTGATGAGATAGAAAGAGAGATATGATTGGTGATTTGGGTATGAGTGATACACCCCTAAGAGAGAGATAATTGTAGAAGGACACCAAATGTGATATTTTGAGAGAAGTTTGAGTCTAAAATAGGTGTAGGGAAGAGGGGTAGAGAGCCGTTGGTGTATCTTGATTGATACACCCCGATAGAGAGAGGGATTTTAAAGAGAGTAGAAATGGGACTGGTGATGAGATAAGAGAGAATGAGAGATATGGCGTGATGAGAATGAGTGATATGGTTGGTGATTGGGGTGTGGGAGGGGTGTATCTTGCATGATACATGTCCTAGAGAGATAACCGGAGAGGACACCAACTTAGAATTTTAGAGAGAATGTGGAGGCGGGAATAAGTGTAGGGAATCAGAGTGGAGAGCTGTGGTGGGTGTATCATGATTCATACTCCTCAATAAAAAGAGGGAATCATATAAGTAGAAATAAGTGTAATGATGAGATGAGAGAGAGAGAGACAGATATAGGTGTGATGCAAGAGAATTGGATGAGAAATATAGTGGTGAGTGATTTGGGTTTGTCGTAGGTGTATTGTGTATCGTGCATTGTACACCCTCGTAGAGAGATAATGGGAGAGAGGGCACCAACTGAGTTTTAGAGAGAATGTGGAGGCTAGAATTGGTGTAAGGAAGAGGGGTTGAGAGCTATGAGTGTATCATGACTGATATACCCCATAGAAGGTGGGATTCTAGAGAGAAATAATAGAAAAGAGAGTGGTAATGCGAGGGTGGGATTGATGTATGTTGCACACTATCAACGGGGCAGACAAGATCTATGTGCCAACTTATGCGCACACAAAATCTACCGTCAAATGCCCTCCCTCATTGGACGATGGAGAAGATGTGTGCGCTAACTTATGTTGCAATTGGAGCCAAGCGAATAGGGTGAGTGGCTTTCAACTATGATACCTACATTATGTGGTTGCCTTTATAAACCAAGCGTAGGTGGTAAACCTAATTCTAGTTTTCCTTGGATGATGTGCCAGGAGTCCCACTCAGCTCATTTACTAACATTAATAATTACCCAAAATGGTTAAAGAACCCAACTCATACGCAAATTCATAGGTTCTATTTTTGCTCCATAAACACCAATGGGAACAAATAAAAGTCTATTGAGCAAATAAATTTCCCTCTGATCTTGGCTACTTAAACAAACGTGTATGGTAAGACTCCAATTCAATTAAGGAACCTAAATGGTGACACAACTGGCCAACCCGAATCACCAATCTATAAATACGACTAGTTGGAAAAGAGAAAGGGACTTGGACTCGATCCGACTTTGAGCCCATACTTTCTCTGAACTTGCAATTCTCCTCTATGATATTCCTCCCATTATCAAGCCTGATGCTGACTTAATCATCGGCGTATCTTTGCAGGTCGGACGACCACAACATCTCGCGGAAGGAGAAGCATTGTAGCCCTCAGGATTAGACAAGTGTTCCAAGAGGTATTAGATCAAGTATTTTCTCCTACAAAAATTAATTGTGTCATCTGTAGGGGCATTTGTAAGGGTAAATATTGGTATTTGCGCATGATTACAGTGGATAATAGCAATTTCAAAGTCCGAGCAGGAACACCCCAACCTGACAGTCATACTCGAGCTGGATTTCATATCTTTGACCCCAAGTGAGCTTGGAAAGGAATATCCAGTCTCAACTTGATATTCAGCTCGAGGAACCAAGGCAAAACCTCTCAATCCCCAAGCCGCCATGCGACTAATCAGATCACGTCAAATCTCGAAGATTTTCACATAAGATCACAGTGTTCTCTTATTAAACAGAAAACTTGGCCGACAATCTCGACCACATAAACAAACGTGCATGATAAGACTCCAATTCTATTAAGGAACCTAGATGGTAACACAACTGACCAACCCAAATGACATGTCTAAATATGACTAGTTGTAATGGAGATGATAACACAATTGCCCATAATTTTCTCTGAACTCTGAATTTGCAATTCTCTTATCTGATTTTCCTCTCATTATCAAGCATTATAATGACTTGATCATCAGAACATCTTTGCAGGTTGAACGACCAGAATGTCTTGAGGATTAGAAGCGTTGCAGCCAATTAGGATTAGACCAGTGTTCCCCCACACCATCTTAGCTCATAGGGGTAAGTGAATACCATGGGCTCAAAAGGAGTGGGTGTAAGACAGTGGGTCTTTGGACCCACAGAAACTCATCCTCAAGGAACTTGTGGGGAGGGGGGTTGTATTATAGTGTATGAGTTGGGGGGGTGTTGTATAGTGTGTGTGAGTTTTGTGTTATATATATATATATATAAAAAGGCATATTTGAATAATTATTAAAATAAACGAATTAAAATATTACTAAAATACATATCTGTTGATGGACCTAGTTATAACTTATAACCCCCCTCACAACTAGCTACTAACCTAGATGTAGCATACCAAAAAAAAAGGCCTTGGATTCTCTCTGGCTGATGCCAGAAAGTTGCTCTCGGGCCACCACACATTAAGCGACATATGGTTGGAGAAGTCATTTCATGGCACATGATTTTGACTTCTCCACACATTATTTGACACATGGCGATAAAGTGGTGAGATAAAGGTGGAGAGATATCAAGTGGGGAGAAGTCAAAATCATGGGAGAAAATGAAATGACTTATCTACTTTTTTATGCCACATGGCGCTTAATGTGTGGTTGCCCGAGACCACCTTTTGGCATCTATCAGAGAGAATCCGAGGCCAAAAAAAATACAGAGGAAGACCCACTGAAACAGTTCATCCTTTTTTTTAAAAGTAAAACAGTTCATCTTTATTACAACAAAACCATAACTAAAACACGGCAAAAATGGCCTCTTATTTTGTAATTTCCAAAGTACCCCTGCCACAAGGTATATTCTATGCAGCTCCCTTTATTTGTTGAACCGTACCCCTGTTCATATTTAAACTCAAAATACAGGCCCACTTTTTCTTGTTTGCCTAACGCTTTTCTCTCCTCTACTGAATCCCAAACCTCTTCTTCACTTGCAAAAGGTAGTCATAGACCTTGTGTTGGTCAGGAAGAGAGTTAGATGTTGTACCTTAGAGTGATTATGATTCAAAATTAATTAAATGAAAGAAATTAAATATTAATTTATTTAATTTTATTTAATGGTGGGAAACATTTCAAAAGTTTATTGTTACAATTATTAGTCACTAAGGGGCCGTTTGACATCAATTCTGACGATTCTTTCATTCTGAAAAAGAATTAATTTTTATAAGTTGTGATTCTTGTAATCAATTGTGTATAGTGAATGCATTTGGTAATTGTCGGTCAGAATCAATTATGAAGAAAAGAAATAACAGAATTATGTTTGGATGAAAAAAATAAAAATAAAAATAAATAAAATTATTTTAGGCATTAATATTTTTATATCATCAACACATATATAAGTGTCATAAAATATCAATTTTTTTTTTTATTATATCTCATCTTTCTTGTTAATTTTGATGCTAACCTCGTTCGTTTTAAGCGTGTTTTTAAGAATTGATTCTGAAAATCGATTTTTTTTTGTTCCCTAAAGATTATACCTAAAGCTGGACGATTCTTAAAATCGTTCCTTAAAAATGACTTATCAAACGCGTTTAGACTGTTTTTGTTTTCGGGATACGAAAAATTGTTCCCAAGGAACGATACCAAACAACCCCTAATGTGACAGTTTTAGAATTCCAAAAACCCAATTAGTTTTATATATATACTATCTATTTTCCCTTCTATTAGATAGAGAAGATTAGAAAATATTTTCTCTACTATTGTGTTTTCTTATGTTTGAGAATTTTTTCTTTTGAGAGATTCCTAGGTAAGAAACAGAGTAAGGTGTGCAACTATAAGTTACGCACGCTTATAGTCAATGATAGATTTGTATGAAGCTGTTGTATCTTAGAGGCATCATGTCTAGCAACCCAGTGCATCTGTGAGGGGCGTGAAATGTCTTAAAGAGAGCGACATGATCTATGCCTCACTTCACACGAGCTACTAATTATCTAACTGTTTTCAAATGCAGAAATTTCTGGAATAAAGGTTGCTGTTTTGTTCGAGTTCTTCAAAGACTGTAATTTTTGTTGGATAACGATTCCAGGTAATTTACCCTTATGAGAACAACAATTTTAAGACAATTTTTTGAGTTCAAATAATTCTATGATTATGGTAAAAAAATATTTTTTCTACTCATCTTTCATAAATTAGCATTTGTTAGCTGAAGTACCTAGTGATGAAAATATATATATATATATATATATATTGGGTAGATCTCAAAATAGGGAAAAATGAGAATGTGCAGATTTTCTGTGTAAGGGTGATAATTATGATTTGAATCATGCAAATCTAATGAGAATAATTACCAATCTGAATTTTAGAGCTTGTGACTTTTATTAAAATGCATTACATACAAGGTGTGAGTCTTGTATAATTTTTGGTGTATTATGTATGGTTGCTCTTGTTGGTGTTCTTCATAAATTAATTAAGAGATGAACTCTTAGTGATGCATGAGTAATATTTTTGTGATAAAAATAATATTTATCCTAAAAAAAAAATCATAATATGTATCCAGTGACAAACAAATATGATAATTTTTTATTTTATTATAAATTGGATCCATACGGTTATAGGGATCAAACCAAGACTTGAGAATAAAGAAAAAACAAACTAGAATTTTTTTAAGTGTGTTCGATTATATATGTTAAATTACATAAATAAAAAAGGAGTTGATTGGTCTTTAAGACACCAGAGAGAAATTGAATGACTTAATGAGAAAACAATTGAATATGGAGCATCTAAAATAAGATATAATTATTTTAATGGAGTGGATGTGGTAATGAGATTGAGTTTCCAGATCTGGCCACGAGGTTGCATGCTGGAGATTTAAAAAAACATTTTATCTCAGCTTATAACTCCTTGATGTTCTGATAGTTGGAGATTTAAAAATATTTTTATCTCGTCAAATCCTTTCAATTTACAAATTTCCATGAAGATGTTATGAGTGTCCCGACTCTATGGATAATTTATTGGCATAATAAGGGTCTTAGAAAATATGAGCAATTCTTCATATGGTGCATTCATAATGCCTGTTATGTTTCATCTCTTAAAAACATAAGTTTGTGTTCTTTAAAACGTAATTATAAAGAAATACAATTCGTACAACCATATCTTTTTGTGTGCAATTACCTTAATATTAGTGTTTGACTCATACACAGATTTAGTGTATAAGTTACATATGATGTAGCATATTTGTAATGTTTTACAAGTAAAGAAGCTTAACTTTAATGATGGAGCCGAAACATTAGTTGTATTCTAGTCGACCCAAAACACTAGTAAAGCTAAGTCTAATAGTGTATTGGTTGTGGTGTATAGCACTTACTTAAAAGTTATGTGTATTGTCTGTGCATTTATTGTGATATTGGGTTTGTTATGAATTTGATTTCAGATTTCTGAAATTTATTTTTTATTATCAGTTAATTACTTGTGTAAATGCTATTTTCATATATAATTATATGACTTGATAAATAGCTATAAATATTGAACACAAGTAAGAAAATAAAATTAATTGATAATATGAAAAATTGAAGAAGTGAAATCTTAATTTAAATTATTTTAAGAAATATGATTATTTAGTTATTAGAAGACTAAATAATCTTAAAATAATTATATTAGGATATGACTGAATTTGATGTGCCTTTATTGTTTTTACTATAAATAATAAAGTATATAGAATTTAGATCTTGATTTACAAAATGAAAATTAGAATTATGAAAAGGCTGATTTTTTTTAAAAAAAATCATTTCATTTTAATTCTAAAAAACAGTGGGGGTTGAATATTCAAGGTCTAATTGAAACTAATATTTCTAATACTAGTGTACTTTTATCTCCAAATGAATGAGATATTGTAAGGTAGAATATGAAATATGCAAAAGCAAATTTTCATTTATTTCTTAAAATGGAAATGTTTAGAATGATTTGATTTAATGATGTTAAAATAATTACATTAGAATCTAAATCTTGGAGATATGTTTTCTTTGAAAATCATTTCCTTTTAATTATGAAAATAATTGGGGTTTAATAAACCAAAATCTTAACGAAACTAACAATCTTAGTTCTAAAACTCTTATATTAATTAATTCAGATGAGACTGAAATTGAACATTGAAAGAGTATAAGAACTAAAAAAATTAAAGATTTTGGGTTTGACTTTTATCCCTATATGGTAGAGAATAGTCTTATTTCTTTAAAGGATGCATTTAAGTCACATGAGTCTTCTTTTGGAGAGAAGCTGAGGAAAATAAAATGGTTTCAATAATGTCTAATCACACTTGGACATTACTTGTTCATCCTCCTAGAATTAGAACTATAGATTGTAAGTGGATATTTAAAAAGAAACTTAAACTTGATGAATCTATAGAAAAATATAAGATTAAATTAGTAGCCAATGGATTTAAGTAAAGAGAAGGAATAGATTATTTTGATACATATTCACTTGTATCAAGAATTACATTTATTCGAGTATTATGTTCTATAACATCCATATATAATTTAATAATTCACCAAATAGATGTTAAAACAACATTCTTAAATGGTGATTTAGATGAAGAAATTTATATGGATTGATAATAAATCATGGATATAATACAAATGAAAGTGATATGTATATATTACAAATATAATGGTGACAGTGGAGTAATCATTTGTATAATGGCGATTGTGGAGTAATCATTCGTCTATATGTAGATGATTTACTGATTTTTAGAACAAATCAAAAAATCATAAATGGGACAAAAGAATTCGTGTCATCCCAATTTGACATGAAGGATATTGGAGAGACAAATTTAATCATTATAATTAAAATAATTAGAATAGATGATGAGATAAGTTTATCTCAATATCATTGCATTAAAATTATTATTAAAATACAATCATTACGATTGTTGTAATATTTGTACTCCAAATGATCCTAGTGTTTATCTATCACCTAATGAAAGAGATAGTATAAACTAAAATGAATATGCTAGTATAATTGAAAGCTTGATATATGCTATGAACTGTACTCATATGCAATCAGAAAATTAAGTAGATACACTAGTAATCCCAGTAAGGAGCACTGAAATGCAATTAGCAAAGTGAGTAAATATTTAAAATATTTAAATATTTAAAGAAATTCATAAATACTGATTTTCATTATGGGAGATACCCTTCTTAAATTGAAAGTATAGTAATGCTAATTGGAATTCTATTTCTAATGAATATAAAATAACAAGTGGTTATATATTCATTATTGGTAGTGGTGATGTTTCTTAAAATTCTAAGAAACAATCAATTGAGTCTATTTCTACTATGAAATCGGTACTAATAGCTCTAGCTTAGCAGGAGAAGAAACTGAGTGGTTTCAGAACTTTTTGTTTGATATTCCTTTTGGAATAAAATTATCCCTGCAATTAAAATTATTTGTGACTGCAATGTTGTAATAGATAGAGCTAATAACACTCGGTCTAATGGTAAGTCTCGAATTATATTTGAGAAAAAATTTCCAAAATTATATTGAAGAGAATTCCTACGAGATGAAATTATATTTGAGAACTCCTATGAGATGGAGTTATATCTGAAAATGAAATCAGATGGGCAGAAAATTTGGTAAATCCCTTAACTGAAGGCCTTGTAAGGGAAGAATACATCGAGGGGAATGAGACTTAAGCTAATTGAAAATAAACCAATTATAATGGTAACCCAACCTGAAGATTGGAGATCCCAAGAACAGGTTGAATGAGAAGAACAATTTACAGAGTGGTTTTGAGATGAAGCACTATAATAGGAGAATAATAGTAATAATATTATTACTCTCCAAGTCCCTTCCTATGGTGTGAATAGTACATAAAATATGTGATGATTAGAGGTTGATGGTTTCTTCTTAATGAGATCTATAGCTCTATTGAGTGGGATGTGGAGTCACATAGGCATCCTTGATAGATTCACTTATATAAGTGTAGAAGTGGGGCCGCTTCCTATGAGAAATTGATTATTTCTCTAGAGCACTTATTAAACCGGGATAAAAGCACACGGCCGAAAAGTACTGGCTTAGACACCTGTAGACTTTGTAAGAGTTAATGTGTTTAAGGTATAAAGACTCATCACTAAAAGAGCTCAGTTGTGAATACTAAGATCTATGATCTATGGTAACTGAGTATCTGGTGAGAATTTTACTTTAAACTATGCAAATGTTCAAATCTATATGACACCTTTTCTTTATGCATTAAATCTAATTTTACCCAACAACTTTATTTTTTCTTCGCGATTTTATTATTTTTGAATCAAGTGGGGGATAGTTGTACCTTAGGGTGATTATGTTTCAAAAATAATTAAATAAAATAAATTAAATATTAATTAATTTAATTTTATCTAATGGTGGTGAAAAATCAATCTGGTGAACTTCAAATCTAATGTTTGAGTTGAGAACCCACAAATTCAAAGGGGTGGCTAGGTCTCCCTACAAAGTTTATCTACCATTTTTAATATTTAACAATTAAGTTATTAACTAAGGGATGATGAACTTAAAGTGTGGAATAAGGGAAACAAACAAACCACAATACAAGCAATTTTTACGTGGAAACCCTTCCGGGAAAAACCATAGGACCTAGTCCAGCAACGAGATATCACTAAGACAAAGAAACAAATACTTACAAGACTCAAACTATACTCAACCGGACTCGACACTACGAGCCTCAGTACTCATTCCTCCACGCTTCCGAAAGCAATCACGATCTCGTAAGCCTCGCAATCTACCGCAGTAGCATGTTCTTCTCTTTGTGTCTCGACAACCACGATCTCCACGATCGATATCCGTCAATGACGGCTTCTGATTCCACTGACCAAATATCACATCTATGATCCTCCATGGACCGATCTCCTTCGCAAATGCTCTAGAACACTCTAGCCAATTAGTTCTTTCCAGAATGGGTTGATGGTTTGATCAAAATCAAATCCTAGATGGATTTCATCAATGGGAAAGTCCAAGCAAACAAGAATGAAAAATTGGCTTGCAAACTTTAGGATAGAAGAAAAAAAAATCAAGGGAGGGAAAAAAAATAAAACATGATTTTCTATGAACTCTAGAGATAGCCTAATACCCTCTCAATACTCTCCCAAAGTCCCCATTCACGGACTAGTATAGTTCCAATAAATAGAAAAGCCAAAACACAATTTTAGAACATACTAAAAATGAAAATAGCAAGAAAAATAGGGACTGGGTCGACCTAGAGTGGATTAGGTCGACCCAAATGTACACTTCGGTCGACAAGTGCCACTTTGGGTCGACCCAACTTTTGGATGGATTCTAGACAATTTTCCCATACAAAACTGTTGAGGCATTGGGTCGACCCAATACTGTTTCGGTCGACTAAGATATAAAAACTCATTTTTTAGCTCTTGCTTCCTTCATAAAAGTCGTATATCTTTTCAACGCGGTCGATTTGATATATTATAAAGCAAAAGCGGAGCTACGGTTTGAGAGATATGCCTCTTACAAGAAACCTTGATTTTTAAGATCCTCTAATACATTTTGGACTACATATCTAGTCACCTAAGGTCCATATGATTACTCTAAATCAATTTCCACCTAAGGTATCATAGTATGATTATTCTAAGTCAATTCCCACCTAAGTTAACATTATATCTAGGTCACTTACCATCCAATGAGTGAAATGAAGGATATGGTCGGAATGGTTTCAACCGAGTCTTCAACCGATCTTCTTCGGTCTTCATCTTCACTTGTAGTGGATGCTTGAAGGCAATGACACAAGACACACTAGACTCACTTGTTTTGACACCGAAATAAGTCAACACTAAAACATGAACTTTACAATCTCCAACTTTGGCAATTCTGTGGCAAAACCAAACTGAAATACATGACTTGACACAAACTCACCCAAACACATCAAACGGTGAATTAGGACATTACATGACTCCAACACAATTACATGACACCAATTGACAAATAAACTTAAATGTGAAGACACTGAATCTCTTGTCAAGTAAGATCTGTCTGCTGCAACCTGCATATGCACATGCTCATAAACAAAACACCCAGTGAAGCATGTATGGAATATACAAATAGACAAACACAGGTATAGCAAGGTATGTACTGAACTTGGGAACTAGTACCCAACATTCTACCCCTTTTTGGCACAATTGCTAAAGGTAGTCATGATGCCAATATCACAAATAATATGCCAATTTAACACATGTGTAATATCAAGACAATCACAATATAACCATGCAAATGCAAACAATGCGGGGACTAAAGAGCGGAGAACAAAATAGCAATATAAAGCACAAACTCCCCCTCAACAACTCAATTTAATCTTCTCCCTCTAAGATCAAAGACACCACCAAAATCAAGGCACCTATGCTAGAACGGCCTATGCCAAACAAAAAAGGAAACACACAATAATATTAAGAAAAATATCATGTGCATGCCACACAAACATGCATCAAAAGCATTCCAAGTAGCAGTAATTTAAAATTACAAATCTAATGAGGAACATGATTAGTTAGTTCGACTGAGGATACACATCTAACTAAATCTCCTGGAATCCTAAAACATAGCCAATTCACTTAATCACATTTAGTGAACAATTCAAAAGTGAAGCATTGTGTGTAGTGGTGGTCTAACAAGATACTAAATCAAGGTTTCTTTCCCTTTCCAAGGATATGACATTAACCACTAAGGGGACTCCCGGAAACATAAATCTAAGAAGTCAAACCTAGTTAGATCCAGATATGCTAATTTTTTATATTTTTGTGTTCCTTTATCCATTTTATTTGACTCAATATTTTTCTTTACTTTTGGTCAAATACCTTCAAACTTTGTAAGATTTCTTTTGATGTTCTTTATCTGAACATATCTTTTCATGCAATGATGACTTTCACACTATCTAGGTAGGTAGTCCTGGTTATTGGCAGCAGGGGTTTTCACTCTAGCAACTCAGATAGATAACTACTGTCCGCATAGGTAGCCATTACATACTGTTTGCATCCAATAGTGACTTTCACAATAACCCAGTAGGTAGCCCTTTTCATTGCAATAATTTTATCTCATGGAGGAT
Source organism: Tetracentron sinense (assembly GCA_015143295.1). Lineage (NCBI taxonomy): Eukaryota > Viridiplantae > Streptophyta > Magnoliopsida > Trochodendrales > Trochodendraceae > Tetracentron > Tetracentron sinense. The sequence goes on from CM026567.1 coordinate 19,559,909, forward strand.
ACACAAAATGGGGATGACTAACAATATGACCATTCTAGATTAGTCATCCAAGGTCACACTTTTGGGATAAGTCAAACACCTACAGATTGGAAAATAGACCTCTTAACAGAATCAGTCAGGGTGCATGTGAAATTTGTAAAGCATACACACATGAATAAATTTCTAACTGTTCAAGATATAACCTGCCTAATTTTCAGCCTAACCAAGAGACTATGAAGGTGATATATCCTCAATCAACAACAAACTCATGTTTACTCCTGGATAAGTATAGAAATAAAGATCATACAAGGAATGTAGATCATGCAAGTCAAACAAGGGCAACATGACAAAAATATTTTTGGATTTTACAGTTTTTCAATGTTTTTGGATTTTTCAAAATAAATAAAACAGAAAAACAAACTAAAGCAAATAACAGCTAGTAAAAAGAAAAAAAATACTAGTATACACAAATAGCATAGCACTAGGACAAGATATAACAAGAACAGCACACCCTAGGCTATGACAGGCATGAGCTTAATGAAGCCCTTCTGGCCTTCCTTTCTCACTCAAACGGTTTTAGCAGTTTGGTTGACCCTTTGGTTTTTAACCGTTTCGGTTGAGATAGGTATAACCTTTTGCCTCTTCCTCATGTTCCTCCTTTTCCAGGATTGAGTCTTAGAAATATGGTGGGTATTACGGTTCTCCCTATTACCTCCTTTATATCTAGCATAAGTAGTGTCATGACCATGCCAATGTCTAGAGTTGTGAGTAATTTTTATCACATCTTCACACAAACTTGTTGACTTCTCCACTAGGACCTCAACTCTCCTTTGAAGATTCCTATTAAAATTCTTGTGGTTCTCAAAACCATGATTGAACATTCTTCGAAGTTTAGGACATTGAGGCCTAATATGACTATTCTCTCCACATTTATGACATGTAAGAATGAATTTCTAAGTAGAGGGGTCTTTTCTATTTTCAGGAGGGTGCTTTTTGTAAAGTCCATATTTTTGTATTGGCATATTCCGGTGCCAAAACAAGTGAGTCTAGGTGTCTAGGTGTGTATCTTGTGTCATTGTCGTCAAACATTCACAACAAGTGAAGTTGAAAACCATTGAAGAACTGTTGAAGACTCGACTGATCATTTCCATCATAGGATGGTAAGTGACCTAGATGCCATGTGACCATAGGTGAGATTTGACCTAAAATAATTCTAACATGATGCCTTAGGTGGTAAGTGTCCTAGACTAACCATACGGACCCTAGGTGATGAGATAAACAGTGCAAAACTTGTTTTAAAATCTGAATTTTTTTCAAAAAATTAAGGTTTCTTGTTTTGGGTATATCTCCTAAACCGTAGCTCAGATTTTGCTTTATAATATGTCATATCGACCATGTCGAAAAGAGTTACAACTTTTGTGAAGGAATCGAGAGCTGAAAATGAAGTTTTAAATTCGGTTTTCACCTCAGGGTCGACCCTGAGCGTTTAGGGTCGACCTTGAAGTGCCAAAATTATGTATGGGGTTTCGGAACAGCAAGTTGAAAAAATGGAGGTCTACCTTGAAGGATTGTTGGGTCGACCGAAGTGTACACTTTGGTCGACCGAACCATCCCCCAGGGTCGACCTTGATATGGGAGTTTTGCTAAATCAACCCCTTTGCTTGTCTCTTTGGTTTTTAACCTATTTTAGCAACTTCTAAACATGTTTTTTGATTCCCTTTATATATAGAACTCTTTCACTTCGTGGAGAATAACTTAGGGACTGTGTGGAGAGTATTTTTAAGGTTCTCTAGAGGTCATAAAACCTATGGAATATATTTTTCTCTACCCCTTTTGTTAGTGCATTAAACCTAGAGATTACAAGCCTAAATCTCCATATTAGCTTGTTTGGACTTATGCATTGAAGGAGTCCATCTACGTGATGATTCTTATCAAACCATCAACCTGTTCTAGATAGAACACCTTGGCCGGAGTGTTCCAGAGCCTTTTGCGAAGGAGATCGATCCGAGAAGGATCGTGGTAGAGTGAATTGGTCGGTGGATTCTGAAGCCGTCATTGACGGAAATCGATCGGAAGATCGTGGACTGTTTTAGAGACACAAAGAGAAGTACGAGCGGCTGCGGTTGATCAGGGACTTGAGAGTACGTGGTGACTTTTTGAGGCGTGGAGGACTAAGAACTGAAGGATCGAAGTGTCGAGTCCGAATGAGTCAAGTTCAAGTCTTGTAAGTTCTTGTTTACTTTATCTTAGTAGATTTTCATGGCTGGACTAGGTCCTGTGGTTTTTCCTGGAAGGGTTTTCACGTAAAAATCCTTGTGTTATGGTTTGCTTGGCTTTCTATTTTCCGCACTTAATGTACATCATCCCTTAACTTAGTAACTTAATTGTTAAAAATCAAAAAGGGTAGATAGACTTATAGGAAGCCCTAGCCATCCCCTTGAATTTGTGAGTTCTTGACTCAAACCCTAAATTTGAGGTTCACTGAATTATTTGTTTTTTAATTGGTATCAGAGCAGGTTCACTTAGTTTTTAGTGTGATATTGTCTCATATTTTCGGTGAATATGAATCTCCAAAGAGAGGGAGGATCCATCTCTTGTCCCCCATTATTTGATGAGAATAATTATGCCTATTGGAAAGCTCGAATGAGAGCGTTTCTAAAATCATTAGATGAAATAGTATGGTTCTCCATTGAACAAGGTTAGACCCATCCAACAAAGACCATAGATGACCAGACCATCCCTAAACCTTTTTCTGAATGGACCAATGTAGAACTTAATAGTTGTAGATGGAATAGTAAGGGTCTAAATGCAATTTTCGCCGCTATCACACTCGAAGAATTTCGACGTATTTCTAAATGTGACACTTCGAAGGAGGCATGAGACATTCGTCAAATTACCCATGAAGGGACTACAACTGTCAAGATCTCAAAACTTCAAATGCTTACCTCTAAGTTTGAAAAATTGATAATAGATGATAATGAAACTTTTGATAGTTTTTATGCTAATTTGAGTGACATTTTCAATTCTAATTTTAATTTAGGGGAAAGAATTCTTGAGTCCAAAATTATTAGAAAAATTTTGAGATCTCTACCTGAGAGATTTCGATCGAAGGTTACTGCCATCGAGGAGAGCAAAAATGTTGATGCTCTCAAACTTGAAGAGTTGGTTGGTTCTCTCCAAACCTATGAGTTAAATCTGAACCCATCTGAGAAATCAAAATACATTGCCTTGAAGTCCGTCACGGAATCCATAGATGATTCAGATAGTGACTCTAAGGATGAAGAATAAGAATTGGCTTTATTTGCTAAGAAATTCAAAAATTTTTTGAAACTGAATAAGAGATTTAATCCGAAAGGACAAAAATCATTTGAAAAGCCCAAGTCCAAGCACTTTGAAAACAAGAAATATTTTAGAAGTGTGGACAAGGAATCTCAAGGTGTTCAATGCTATGAATGCCAAGGCTACGGCCATATTGCCGCTGAATGCTCTAATAAGAAAAGATTTAAGGGCAAGGCAAGGGATGACAGTGAATCTGAATCTGAGGAATCAGATAGTTCTTCTTGTGAGGAGACTAGGGGTTATGTGGCCTTCACTGCATCCTTATCTGGGATTAAGGAATCTTCTTCAAATGCTGTGAGTGACCAATAGTGTAGTGATGGTGAGGAGGATGATGTGAGTCAAAATGACTCAGATTTTGAGGGAGACCTTGAGGTAGTCTATGATGAACTATTTCAAGAATGCCAAAAGCAGAAAAAGGTTCAATTTTTCATGTCCAAAAAGATCAAATCTATTGAAATGGAAAAAGATGCCTTAGACCAAGTGGCTTCAGGGTTGAGAGCTCTTGTGTCACAGCTTGAGGAAGAGAAGGCTTCCCTCCTTGCTAAGACTCAACTACTTGAATCTGATTTACATGTTTGTCTTGATGAAAAGAAAAGAATTGAAATCAAGTTGGCTGATCTTGAGCAACATCAAAGGTATGGAGATGAGAAGGGAACTCCATCCACCTCAAACACTGAGCCTGGTGCTAAAAGGCGCCCTCCTACTAAAGGGAAAGACACTTCTACTCAGGAAATTCATTCATACATGTCATAAATGTGGAGTGAAGGGTCATATTAAACCTCGATGTCCTAAACTTCGAAGAATGCCCAATCATGATTTTAAGAACCACAATAACTTTAATGAGAATCTTCAAAGGAGAGTTGAGGTCCTAGTAGAGAAGTCTAGGAGTTTGTGTGAAGATGTGATGAAGATAGCTCACAACTCTAGACAGTGGCATGGTCATGACACTCCTCATGCTAGACATAGAGGAGGTAGCAGGGAGAACCATAATGTCCGCTATAATTGTAGGACTCAATCCTGGAAAAGGAGGAACAGGAGGAAGAGGCAAAAGTTCATACCTAACTCAACTGAAACGGTTAGAGACCAAAGGGTAAATCAAACTGCTAAAACCGTTTGGGTGAGAAAGGAAGACCTGACGGGCTTCACTTAGCCCATGCCTGTCATAGCCTAGGGTGTGCTGTTAGCGTTCTATCTTGTCCTAGTGCTATGCTATTTGTGTATACTAGTTTTTTTTTTTTTGTAGTTATTTGCTTTGGTATGGTTTTCTGTTTTCTTTATTTTGAAAAAATCCAAAAACATTGAAAAACCATAAAATCCAAAAAGATTTTCTTCATGTTGCCCTTGTTTGACTTGCATGATCTGCATTCCTTGTGTGATCTTTATTCTATACTTGTCCAGGGTTGAACATGAGTTTGTTGCTGATTGAGGATATATCAACTGCATAGTCTCTTGATTAGGCTGAAAATTAGACCGGTTTTACCTTGAACAGTTAGAAACTTATTAATGTGTGTATGCTTCACAAATTTCACATGCACTCTGACTGATTCTGTTGAGAGGTCTATTTTCCAATCTGTAGGTGTTTGACTTATCTCTTAAGTGTGACCTTGGATGACCAATCTAGAATGACCATATTTGTTAGTCATCCCCATTTTGTGCATCCTCCATGAGCTTAAATTGTTGCAATAAAAATGGCTATCTACTGGGATAGTGTGAAAGTCACTATAGGATGCAAATAGTATGAAATGGCTACCTAGGCGGATAGTAAGTATCTATCCGGGTTACTAGAGTGAAAGCTCCTGCTGCTAATAGCCAGGACTACCTACCCGGATAGTGTGAAAGCCATCATTGCATGAAAAAGATATGATAAGATGAAGAACATCAAAAGAAATCTTACAAAGTTTGGAGGTATTTGAGCAAAAGTAACAGAAAAAATATGAATCAAATAAAATGGAAAAAGGAGCACTAAAATGTAAAAAATCAGCATATCTGGATCTAACTAGGTTTGACTTCTATGATGTATATCTCCGGGAGTCCTCTTAGTGGTTAATGTCATACCCTTGGAAAGGGAAATAAACCTTGATCTAGTATCTTGTCAGACTACCACTATACACAATGCTTCACTTTTGAACTGTTCACGAAATGTGTCTGAGTGAATTGGCTATGCTTTAGCATTCCATGAGATTTAGTAAGATAGGTATCCTCAGTCGGACTAACTAATCACGTTCTTCATTGGATTTATAATTTTAAATTACTACTGCTTGGAAGGCCTTTGATGCATGTTTGTGTGGCACATGATATTTTTTTTGTAATATTATTATGTGTTTTCTTCTTGGTTGTCATGGGCCTTTCTGGCTTAATTGCCCTTTTTTGGTGGTTTCCTTGATCTTAGGGGGAGAAGCTCAAGTTGAGTTGTTGAGGGGGAGTTTGTGATTGACTTGTTGAGGGGGAGTCTGTGCTTTAAATTTCTATCTTGTTCCCTGCTCTTTATATCCCCTCATTGTCTGCATTTGATTGGTTGTACTGAGGTTGCCTTAATATTTCACATTTGCTAAATTGGTATATTTTTCTTTGTGATATTAGCATCATGATTACCTTTGGCAATTGTGCCAAAAAGGGGGAGAATGTTGGGTATTATTTCCAAAGTTCAGTACATTCCTTGCTTTACCTGTGGTTACTTATTTTCATATTCCATAAATGCTTCACTGGGTGTTTGTTTATAAGCATGTGCAGGTGCAGGGATGTAGCAGACTGATTTTACTTGACAAGAGCTTAAGTGTCTTAATTTAAGATTTTATCAAATGGTTTTATGTAATAATGTTGGAGTCATGTAATGTCTTAATTCGCCGTATTGATGGGTTTGGGTGAGTTTGTGTCAAGTCATGTACTTCAGTTTAGTTTTGCCACGGAATTGCCAAAGAGGGAAATTGCAAAGTCCATGTTTTTATATTGGCATATTCCGGTATCAAAACAAGTGAGTTTAGGTGTCTAGGTGTGTATCTTGTGTCATTGTCGTCAAGCATCGACGACAAGTGAAGTTGAAGATCATTGAAGAACTGTTGAAGACTCGGCTGATCATTTCCTTCATAGGATGGTAAGTGACCTAGATGCCATGTGACCATAGGTGGGATTTGACCTAGAATAATCCTAACATGATGCCTTAAGTGGTAAGTGTCCTAGACTAACCATACGGACCCTAGGTGATTATAAACAATGCAAAACTTGTTTTAAAATCTGAAATTTTTTCAAAAAACCAAGGTTGCTTCTTTTGGGCATATCTCCCAAATTATAGCTCAGATTTTGCTCTATAATATGGCAAATTGACTGCGTCAAAAAGATCTACAACTTTTCTGAAGGACCTAAGAGCTGAAAAATGAAGTTTTAAATTTGGTTTTCACCTCAGGGTCGACCCTGGGCGTTTAGGGTCGACCCTGAAGTGCCAAAATTATGTATGGGGTTTTGGGACAGCAAGTTGAAAAAATGGGGTTCTACCTTGAAGGATGGTTGGGTTGACCGAAGTGTACACTTTGGTCTACCGAACCATCCCCAGGGTCGACCTTGATATGGGAGTTTTGCTAAATCAACCCCTTTGCTTGCCTCTTTGGTTTTTAACTTATTTTAGCAACTTCTAAACATGTTTTTTGATTCCCTTTATATATGGAACACTTCCACTTCGTGGAGAATAACTTAGGGAGTGTGTGGAGAGTATTTTTAAGGTTCTCCAGAGGTCATAAAACCTATGAAATATATTTTTCTCTACCCCTTTTGTTAGTGCATTAAACCTAGAGATTACAAGCCTAAAGCTCCATATTAGCTTGTTTGGACTTGTGCATTGAAGGAGTCCATCTAGGTGATGATTTTTATCAAACCATCGACCCGTTCTGGATAGAACACCTTGGTCGGAGTGTTTTGGAGCCTTTTGCGAAGTAGATCGATCCGAGAAGGATCGTGGTAGAGTGATTTGGTCGGTGGATTCCGAAGCCGTCATTGATGGAGATTGATCGGAAGATCGTGGACTGTTTTAGAGACACAAAGAGAAGAACGAGCGGCTGTGGTTGATCACGAGACTTGAGAGTACGTGGTGACTTTTCGAAGCATGGAGGACTAAGAACTGAAGGATCGAAGTGTCGAGTCCGAAGGAGTCAAGTTCAAGTCCTTTAAGTTCTTGTTTTCTTTGTCTTAATGGATTTTCATGGCTGGACTAGGTCTTGTGGTTTTTCCCGGAAGGGTTTCCAAGTAAAAATCCTTGTGTTTTGGTTTGCTGGGCTTTCTATTTTCTGCACTTAAAGTACATCATCCCTTAACTTAATAACTTAATTATTAAAACATCAAAAATGGTAGATATGCTTATCGGAAGCCCTAACCATCCCCTTGAATTTGTGCGTTCTCAACTCAAACCCTAAATTTGAGGTTCACTGTATTATTTGTTTTTTCACCTTTTATCACCAGGCTCAGTGTTCGAGGTAGATGGAGTTCCCTTCGCATCTCCACACCTCTGATTTTGCTCAAGATCAGCTAACTTGATTTCAAGACTTGTCTTTTCATCAAGACAAACATGCAAATCAGATTCAAGAAACTGAACCTTGACAATGAGGGAAGCCTTCTCTTCCTCAAGCGGTGACACAAAAGCTTTCAACCCAGAAGCCACTTGGTCTAAGGCATCACTTTCCATTTCAATAGATTTGACCTTTTTGGTCATGAAAAATTGAACCTTTTTCAGCTTGAGGTATTCCTGAAATAGCTCATCATAGGCTGCCTCAAGGTCTCCCTCAGAATCTGAGTCACTTTGACTCTCCCTATCATCCTCACTCGTCACTCATACTAACAATAGATGAGGACTCTTCAATCCCAGTGACGGAGGCAATAGAAGCCATAAAATTTGTAGTCTCCATCTAGGAAACTTTAAGAATACCACAAGCTTCTTTAACAAAGTTACAATTATTAGAAGGTTTCGGGATGGTCTGATTTTCTAAAAATTTACGGGAGAAAGTCCAACCCTTTCTATAGAGATTCATAAACTCTTGTCTAGAGATAGGTGAAATACTCTCATTCGAGATTTCCAATCATTATTATTACACTCATTGAAATATGGGGGACAAAAGATGGATCCTCATTCTCTTTGGAGATTAATATTCACCGAATATAGAATGAGATCGCACTAATAAATTAGTGAACCCGCTCTGATACCAATTGAAAAATCAATCTGGTGAACCTCAAATCTAATGTTTGAGTTGAAAACCCACAAATTCAAGGGGGTGGTTAGGTCTCCCTACAAAGTCTATCTACCATTTTTAATATTTAACAATTAAGTTATTAACTAAGGGATGATGAACTTAAAGTGCGGGATAAGGGAAACAAGTAAACCAAAACACAAACAATTTTTACGTGGAAACGCTTCCGGGAAAAACTACGGGACCTAGTCCAGTAACCAGATATCACTAAATCAAATAAACAAATACTTACAAGACTCAAACTATACTCAACCGGACTCGACACTATGATCCTCAGTACTCAGTTCTCCACTCTTCTGAAAGCAATCACGATCTCGTAAGCCTCGCAATCTACCGTAGTAGCATGTTCTTCTCTTTGTATCTCGACAACCACGATCGATCTCCGTCAATGACGGTTTCGGATTCCACTAACCAAATATCACATCCACGATCCTCCACGGATCGATCTCCTTCGCAAAGGCTCTGAAACACTCTGGCCAATTAGTTCTTTCCAGAACAGGTTGATGGTTTAATCAAAATCAAATCCTAGATGGATTCCATCAATGGAAAAGTCCAAGCAAGCAAGAATGAAATATTGGCTTGTAAACTCTAGGATAGAAGAGAAACTAATCAATGGAGGGAGAGAAAATAAAACATGAGTTTCTATGAAAATAGCAAGAAAAATAGCCTAATACCCTCCCAATACTCTGCCAAAGTCCCCATTCACGGATTAGTATAGTTTCAATAAATAGAGAAGCCAAAAACACAGTTTTAGAACATACTAAAAATGAAAATAGCAGGAAAAATAGGGACTTGGTCAACCCAGAGTGGATTGGGTCGACCCAAATGTACACTTCAGTCAACCCAAGTGCCACTTTGGGCCGACCCAACTTTTGGGTGGCTTCTGGACAATTTTCTCATACAAAATTGTGGAGGCATTGGGTCAACCCAATACTGTTTCGGTCGACTGAGATATAAAAACTCATTTTTAGCTCTTGCTTCCTTTACAAAAGTTGTAGATCTTTTCAACGCGGTCGATTTGATATATTATGAAGCAAAATCAGAACTACGGTTTGAGAGATATACCTCTTACAAGAAACCTTGGTTTTTAAGATCCTCAATACTTTTTGGACTACATATTTAGTTACCTAAGGTCCATATGATTACTCTAAGTAATTTCCACCTAAGGTATCATAGTATGATTATTCTAAGTCAATTCTCACCTAAGGTATCATAATATGATTATTCTAACTCAATTCCCATCTAAGGTAACATAGTATCTAGGTCATTTACCATCCTATGAGTAAAACGAATGATATGGTCGGAATGGCTTCAACCGATCTTCTTCGGTCTTCATCTTCACTTGTTGTGGATGCTTGAAGGCAATGACACAAGATTTACTAAACTCACTTGTTTTGACATTGGAATAAGCCAACACTAAAACATGGACTTTACAGGTGGGAAACACTTTAAAGGTTTATTGTCACAATTATTAGTCACTAATGTGACCGTTTTAGAATTCTAAAAGCCCAATTAGTTTTCTATATATACTCTGTATTTTCCCTTCTATTAGATAGAGAAGATTAAAAAATATTTTCTCTACTATTGTATTTTCTTATGTTTGAGAATTTTTCTTTTGAGAGATTGCTGGATAAGAAACAGAGTAAGGTGTGCGACTATAAGTTATGCACGCTTATAGTCAGGGATAACTAATTCAGGTGAAATAACTTGAATGATGTTATTTTAAGTGATATAGTTAAAATAACATAATTCAGGTTATTTAACCTCATCATGTTATTTTACTTGAAAGCGATAAGCTTTTATAGGACGAATAGGTAGCCTGTAGCTAAAGTTTTTGGTCGCCCTAGAATGCCGGCAAAACCCGGACAGTCTCGGCTAAGATAGAGACCGTACGATCTCCATAGGCTCGTTCTTCTTATTATCGAAGTGATGTAAGTCACATCACTCCTGCTCATACTTAATCTCTACTATATAATGCTAGCCCTAGTCGCATTTACTCCAATTTTTTTTTTTCCAGAGAAGCAAGAATGAACATAACACGTGGACATCATTCATATTTTAATAGTTTAAAAAAGTAAAATTGAAGCATCTTTGACATTTGTAGCAACCCAGTTGTGTTTTGGAAGATTTACGAGTAGGGCTAGCAAAATCCAATTCTATAATACATACATGTATTCAACAAACTCCACCCAAAAGCTCAATTTAACACAAACGGCAACGTGTAAATATAAAAACAAGCCCAAGAAGAACTAAAATGACCACTCTATCCACATCGGAACACTCTCATTTCTTGTTTTCCCAAAGCTTTTTCTCAACTCTACTCAATCACAAACCTATTCTTCAGTTGAGAAATGAAGTCATAGACCTTGTGTTCCTCTTGAAGAGAGTTAGACACACTCTCCTTCTCCATGCACCTCTTACCCCAGGCCACCAACTTTGGGCAGTCCGCCTCTATGCTGAAATTCCCACAGATCTCGTAGGCGTAAAACCAGCTGTAGTAGGGGAGAAGAGCCACGTCGATAAACCCCAAGTTCTCACCTCCAAAGTAAGGCTTGTCTCCAAGCTCTCCTTCCAACATCTTCAAGCACTCTATCAACTCCTTCTTAGCTGCTTCTTGCTCTTCTCCTTTAGTCAAAATTATCTTCCTTCCACAGTGGAATATCTGTATTTCATTTCAAATTTTCTACGTGTAAGATGAAACCAAATGAAGAACAAATCAAAGAGAAAAAAAAAACCCACCTTTTTGTCGACGAAATCAGCCCAGAACCTGGCTTGTGCTCGCTGGTAAGGATCAGAGGGAAGCAAAGGAGATTTATCCTTCCAAACCTCATCAATGTATTGAACAATGATGAGGGATTCACATATAGGTTTCCCGTTATGAATCAAAACAGGTATCTTCTTATGAACCGGGTTCATCTTCAGAAGTAGACTACTTTTGTTCTTCAAGTCCTCTTCCTCGCACTCGTATTTGATCCCCTTTTCTGCCAAGGCAATTCTCACCCTCGTCGCGAAAGGGCTAGACCACCAACCCAAGAGAACTATCGATTCCGCCATTTCCACAGAGCTCGAACCTCGAAGACCATAGATAGTGCTTGCAAGGTGAGAGAGCTTTGACCAAATTTATGGAAGAGTTTTAAGGTTGGTTTAGAGGGGACGTGGAGTGCATGGGACAGGGCAACGTGACATCTTGTTGAATGTACTTGGATCCATCGAGGCCCTAGATGTTGGAAAACCTTAACGTCATTTATGTCCTATTGGCGTTTTCCATTACTGGAAACTTCCCTGCCTCAGTCTTCCACCAAGAATAGTAAATAAACAACTCTGCTGACTAATCGTAATGATAAGAGTTGGAATTTTATAGGTGGGTGAACCCTACGGATAGATGAATCTTAATCACTGTTAGAAAAAGTAAAAAGGGACACATAATCACCACAGGGTGTAACCGGTTTTGCCAAAAATCGGTTACAATTGGAGAACATTACGAGTCAATTTTTTTATACAGAGGGACACAACTCCCCTGACACATTTATTTTTTAGGCCTTTGCTACTGAGACCCCATTAGGGCCAAGACCATGCTCTCAGAGCATGAGATTTCAGGTGGGGGCCATTTCACATGGTAGGCCCCACCTGGAATCTCATGCTCTTAGAGCATGGTCTCGGCCCTAAGGGGGGTCTCAGAAGCTTTATCCTTTTTTTTATCCCTAAAAATAAGAGGGCAAAATGACCTGACGTTCATGCGACGAGACTGCCAGTACCTAGTGGGAAGGCACCACATACATTTGTGACACTGCATGCAAACCAATACCTTGGTAGGTGTGCACATTCGTTTGTGGCGCCTTATCACAATTCACGAGTTCGGATGAGCAACAGCGCTAGCTGTTGCCCGGTTATGGCTGAAAAACAAGGGGCTCACATTCAACAAGGTAGGCCCCATATCAACAGAGAGGGCCCCACTTGTCTTGTCAGGCACAACTGGCACTGTTGCCCAGTTGTGCCTGGAAAACAAGGGACCCACATTCAATAAGGTAGGCCCCATATCAACAGAGAGGGCCCCACTTGTCTTGTCAGGCACAACTGGGCAATAGCTAGCGCTGTTGTCCATCCAAACTCACAATTCACAAGGTGTTGGCGGTCTAGCATTGTTGCCCATCCGAACTCACAATTCACAAGGTGCTAGCGGTCTCCTTGCCAGAACGAATGGGAGAAGATCCTATGTCGAGTAGAATAGGAGGAGATGGGACTAGAACTCCCTCATAACTCCCCCATAATATATACCAGTTAGGTCAATGACAAGTATCTCTTTAAACAAGAGGAATGCTAGCCCTAGTTTTAACATTTAAATTTTTTTCCAAAGTATTACTGTGGTAGCAAGATGTGGCAATGTTTCTCTTCAACATTTTAAAATATTAAAATTTAAACAGAAGTTATGATTTGCACCGGTGGTTGTCCTGCAATAGCTAGAAGTAGCAACACTTGTCACTTTCACCGCGAGACTTGGGAGATCTGAGAAGTTAGCATTTCTCCTTAAAACGATCCAAAAAAAGTGACTTGCGATTTGGATATTTATTGGTTCTAAGTGGACCCTTCAACAAGAGACTGAATTAATATTGGACAACATTCAAGCTAATTAATACGACCGGTGGCTACATTGTGTAACTCACTTACTACAATAGTCGGCTATGGACTTTGGATAGCCAGACACATTCAAGTTATGGGTCAAGTAACATTATGGCATTACAGGCAGAGAGGACATTCCTAAGTCACAGCTATGATGTGTAATTCTTTGGGTCCTTAATTTAACAATATCATTTTCTAAACGGTGAAGAACCTCATTGGGAGCTTATCACTATTATACATTATATTAAAGCCTATTATAGAGTATTTTTTTGTATCCAAAACTAATGAACAAATATATATCAAGCATGTACCTAAACAAAATGTTGAACGGGCACATAGGTTAGCCAGGAAGGCAACAACTGAAGCCTGAAGGTCTTAATGGCTTATGCCTTCACTCTGAACAACATCCTTTTGTTTGATTCAATTATCTGTTTTATATATTGTCAAAAATAAAATTAAAAAAATAGAACTCTATCCTCTTCTTTTCCTTTTTCCATTTTTTCTGTACATGTTTTCTTTTTTTTTCGCGGAGTTAGGCAAACTCTATTAAGAAAAATCATCAGTCAAGGTTATTTGTAGGATCCCACTAGTTTATTAAAATAACAATAAGTAATTACACTCTGGGAACATAGAACATAAAGGCAATTTTTTGAGCCATATTTTTAGCTCTCCTTGTAGACATGCTTGATGAGAATGCAATATAAGATATTTTGGAAATGATTCGCAATATTTTAATACTGAGTTTAAAATTTTGAACACAAATGAAGAAAGAACTTGATTCTTGTTCTTCTCTGTTGCCTTTACATATTCATCTATAGCTACAAAATATCTACAACTGTTCGAAAAGATAACAATATATACATGATTCTATATTTGAAATATTGGATGAGAGGTAAGAGTTGTATAACACTACGGCATTCATGAATCGTGATTTATGGTAAACTTCTGTGTTAAGGACTCTCTTTCCATATCAATAGGATTGGAAGGAGATTGGTGAGATCTGATATCTAATACCCTCCCACAAACTGTGGACCACCATTAAATTGGAAGGAGAGGGTTAAACCCCTGCCCATGGTGCGATTGGAGGACTTGCTGAAAATGAAAATTTTCACCTTTGTCAGCATGCATTTGGATGAAATCTTAACCATTCAACCTAAACAAAATGTGACGTTCAAAAATTTCATTTATCATATGATTAGGATAATTGGGCAATTTCAGGTCTATACTAATATGAACCGTGTGGGTATCAAAGCTTAACCTTTGGACTGTAAACGGATTGGGTCTAGCTATATCCAAATTTGATCCAATAATTGGATCTAAGATCCATTGAATTTTAAATTGTCTTGTTCGAATTTAAATCTGATTATTTATTTAAGATTTGAATTCCATCTTATTAGTATTAGTATCTTTAAAAATTACAGTTTGAATTTCAACTTTAAGGGGATTATATATCTATAATAGTGGATTGGACGTGTGATGCCTGTGAGAGAGAGAGAAGGGGAAAGAGTAGGAAGAGGTTATAACAGTAGATATAGAGAAAATATAAGTGCAAGGATAATTTTGTAAATAGTGATAGTGCATAGTGTAAGGATAATTTTATTAATACCAGTGGAAAGCACGTGCGATGCACGTGAGAGAGAGGAAGGGGAGAGAGACCCTAGTGAGGGCATTTTGATAAAAAAAATTTATGGAATATTTTGGGTATAAAAACTTGATGGACATTTTGGATAAAAAAAATTTGTGAGAGACATGTTGCTTATTGAAATATGATGTTTGGACATTTTAAGAACCAAAAATCTTCAAAGACATGTTGGGTATAGCAAAGAAAGGGGGGGGGACCTTGGCTAAATGTTCTTCTTCAGAGCATTTTGCCAACAGAGCAAGGAGTCCGGTTAAGCCACTGAGGTCGCCATGTGACCCTTCTAACACTACTTAACTGTGATTAAGATTTAGCCACCCTATGGTTCACCTATCCTTGGTTTTTAGAAAAAAAAATATATAACCCTTGGAGTTATTAAATTTTAATCAAGGTTTAAAAGAAAATAATATTTTTTTTCTAAAACCAAGAATAAGTGGTTGAACCCTAGGGGACGGTGAATGTTAATCACAGTTGGAGTCTCGTTACACCCTTGAGGTTGCCATGTGTCTCTTTTGACACCCCTTAACTGTGGTTAAGATTCATCTACCCCTAGAGTTCACCCCCCACCTATCCTTGGTTTTTAGAAAAAATATTAGTTTCTTTTTAAATCCTAGTTAAAATTCACTAATTCCTAGGATTTTACTTTTTTTCTAAAATCCAATTATAAGTATGTGAACCTTAGGAGTGAGTGAATCTTAACCACAGTTAAAGAGTGTTAAAAGAGATAGATGGCAACATCAGTAGTTTAACCAGACTCCAAGAAGTCCGGTTATAACCATAGAGAATTTAAAGCCTAATAGATAGATGAGTGAGGGGTAATAGGGGAATTAAGAAAACATTTAATTAAGTGTTTGACTTATGATTATGATTATGATAAGGGTAGTTTGAAAATTTTTCAAAATTTCATCTACGTTTTTAAAGGCTCATTATGCAAAGGGTAGTTTTGGAATTTTGCAAAATTTCATCACGTTTCCAACGGCTCATTATGTTATCAAGGGCTCATTATGCAAAATGGTAGTTTTGAAATTACAAAAGATTTAATCAACGTTTTGAACATAAGAAATCCTTTCCATATATATAGTAAATATTGACCAAATTCAATCAATGTTTTAGTAGAAAAGATAAATGTAAAGGTAATTTTGTCAAAAGTGAAAAAATTCAATTAATGTTTCTAAGAGCCCTATTTTCATTATAGTTTATTTTTTATTTCTCAAAATAGGTTCCTACTTTAACAAATTTTAGAAGTAGGCTTCGAATTTTCAAACTTATTTTTTTAAGCTCTAAAACGTGTCAACACCTCACATGTGACTTATTTAAACTCAAATGGATACAAATGCCAGTATCCCTATGCAAGAGAGAAACATTGTTAGAATTGTGATAATCCCGTTCTTCTAGAGGGATCGTCTAGAAAGCGAGTCATTTTGGATGCATTGAGACAAAAAAGCTAACATAGATGTTATGGGTTGAATTTTGTTTTTATTTATTTCATTCACGCCTTAGATTTGGGAATCTATTAATCTTGTATAAAGGAGCCGAATAAAAGAAAAGTTTCATGTTTGGTTTTGAATCTCTCTATTCCTGTTATTTCTAAGCAAGCAAAAAAAAGGGCTTTCCACTTCATTTGGAAACTAGTCACTCGCTTACTCATTCTACACTACTACAATTATGCTTACTAATCACAATTACATTTCAAAGAACAATGACGGTGTTCACGGGAACTATGATAGAATCTCTTATAAATTATGGGAGAGATCGCAAAAATTATCCAACTGTGATTATAATTTTTTTCACCATTTTTGATAGATCACTGTTTAATATTTCGATCTTAATATAACTGTGATCTAATTTTTTTTGTAACTAGAGTTATCAACGTAAACTGTAAACGTAATCGTTTAGACTGACTTTTCATATTCCAATAAAAAAATCAATTAAATTATTTGAATGTCTAGTCACGATTTATAAACAAACGTGATCGCTGGTCCACTTTATAAATATCTGCAATCATTCAATCATTCATTTAAAGTTATTGTCTTTTTTTCCTGATGTTTAGCCTAGATATCTCTTGTGTTGTTTGAGCACTTGACTCAAGAGAAGGCTGGTCATGTGTCTAATTGTAATTCTGCTTTTGAATGTCTCACAACAACACACGGTAGTACCAAGCTTTTTCACCACAAATACTTGTGGAAAATCCTGATGTTATTTGCGTAAATTTTTTTGGTGGTTTAGCCTGGTAATGCAGTGTGTGCTATAACATCCAGGAATAGAGTTACAACAATACAAATGACTGGTGGGCATCAACAACAATCACAGTTATTTAACAAACCGTGATTCTTGTAAATATAGTCATTATGTATTTGAAACCATAATTGTAAGAACTATCGTTTCTACTACTCAAAAATAAACTTTAGTTAAATTATTTTGAATTACGATCACGGTTATTAAAATAACCATGATGCTTTTAAATAAACAATCACGGTTTATTATAGACCATGATTATAAGGGCTATCATTTCAACTACAAATATATAAACTTTAGTTAATTCTTTTAGAGTTATGATAAAAGTTACAATAGAAATACCGATGATATGCTGAACATGATCATGATGAAAGTGAAAACTTGTGGGGATTTTGGCTCGAATAGGGCAAACCCATTTATGGGAGATCGATCTCCGGTCGACGCTTTTAGACGACTGGATTTTGAGTTGCTTTTGGAGACTCCTATTTTGAAATAAGAAGTTGCCTCTTTCATGGAAATGAATTTTGGGAAAGTCCTAATTAGAGTGAGATTGTTTTGTGGCTATAAATAAGCCTAGGATGGAGGCTTATTGAGATAACCCAGAGAGTAAGAACCTTAAGAGGGAGAGAAAGCAAGATGTGAGGTGTGGGTTGGGCTTCCATGGAGAATGGGAGATCTTCCATAGAAAGCCCTTGTTAGCTCTTGAGAGAGGAGAGTGTTCTGACGACTTTATCTCAGTGTGCTCTCATGGTGGAGAGTATTGGTTCAATTTTGAAGGGTTCGGGTTTTGTGTTTCCTTTGTCCTAAAAGAAATCGGGTTTAGATCAGATTTGGGTTAAGAGAGTGAACAAATAATTGTGGGTTGTGTGAGAGCCTTTCAAGGGTTGTGGCAAAGTCCTTGAGTGTGTGTATTCTTGTAGAGTGGATGTAGCCCTGGATTGGGTGAACCACTATATATCTTGTGTATTATGTGTTTGTCTTATTTTCTCGTGAATACCCTTTGATAGCACCACCGCTTCTGTGCCCAATAAATTGGTATCAGAGCTTGTGTTCGAGTTTTGGGGTTGCAGATTTGAGATTTGCAAGGCTGTCGGGGGTTGTGAGATTTATGACAAAGTTTGAAGCCTTTATTCGAGGTGGAGTTTTTCCTGCGAAGCCGGTGGAGTTTGCACAAGATTTTAAAGAAAATTTTATGTTGATGAAAGCGAGATGACACATCGAAGGGTGTTAGCGGGATTCCCGCCAAGGTGGAGATTTGTGGGGATTTTGGCTCGAATAGGGCAAACCCATTTATGGGCGATCGATTACCACTATGGGCGATCAATCGCTGGTCAACGCTTTTAGACAGCTGGATTTTGAGTTGCTTTTGGAGACTTCTATTTTGAAATAGGAAGTTGCCTCTTTCATGGAGATGAGTTTTGGAAAAGTCCTGAAATAGGAAGTTGCCTCTTTCATGGAGATGAGTTTTGGAAAAGTCCTAATTAGAGTGAGATTGTTTTATGACTATAAATAAGCCTAGGGTGGAGGCTTATTGAGATAACCCAGAGAGTAAGAACCTTAAGAGGGAGAGAAAGCAAGATGTGAGGTGTGGGTTGGACTTCCATGGAGAACAGGAGATCTCCCATGGAAAGCCCTTGTTAGCTCTCAAGAGAGGAGAGTGTTCTGACGACTTTATCTCGGTGTGCTCTCATGGTGGAGAGTATTGATTCAATTTTGAAGGGTTCGGGTTTTGTGTTTCCTTTGTCCTAAAAAAAATTGGGTTTAGGTCAGATTTGGGTTGAGAGAGTGAACAAAGAATTGTGAGTTGAGTGAGAGCCTTTCAAGGGTTGTGGCAGAGTCCTTGAGTGTGTGTATTCTTGTTTATCTTCTCTCTTGTAATCTTCTCTTTAATTAGTAGAAGTATATCTGGACCGTTTGTAGAGTGGATGTAGCTCTGGATTGGGTGAACCACTATATATCTTGTGTATTATGTGTTTGTCTTATTTTCTCGTGTATACCCTTTGATGGCATCACCGCTTCCGCGCCCAACAAAACTGTGATCAAAATTGTACTTATTTAGACTAAAAAAGTCACTTTATCCCTCTCTTTGCATGCATATTTTGAACATAATTTCTAACCCTCTTTATTTCTTCCCCTAGAAACTCTATTATTCTCTCCCGCAAAGGTTTTGTTCCATTCAACATTCGGCATTTGTTCCGTTCAACCTCCGACAATTCTTCTCTCCATTCGTCAGGTACTGTTTTTTTTTAATCTTCTTTCATTTATTTTCACCAAAGTATTAAACAAATGCTCATAACATATTGAACCGGATTACTTAAACAAATTCTTGTTCTTATTTGGAATCACAATCTATTTTTCTTCTCAAATAAAAAGTTTTGTTCGGCAAGTTTCCCATTAGAAATTTTTACTTTTCTATGCTTTCAGCATTTGAATAAGGATTATTGTTTTATACTGATTGTTCATAATAGTCATGTCAGGTGTAAGGTCTATATTTGTTCATATTTTGTATTGGCTTATTTCACTGTCAAAACAGTGAGTCTAGAGTGTATTGTGTCATTCCCTACAAACATCTAAGACAAGTGAAGATGAAGACCAAAGAAGATTAACTGAAGACATTCTGATCGTTGTCTCCGTTTCACTCATAGGATGGTAAGTGACCTAGATGCCATGTATACCTTAGGTGGATTGACCTAGAAAAGTTTGTTTACCTTAGGTGGTTAGTGGCTTGCCCTTAGTTGAAGCTTCCTAGTCAAAATAGGTGAAATCGCCTGGCTATCATCACAGGGGTATTTTTTTCATTTCTAGTCATCCAATATTTATTAAAATTTTAGGGTAGATTTTAGATGACACAATGTAGTTAAGGTTCAAATTTCATCTTAATCCTATAAGAATTGACCTCTCTAGAATTTTTCTAAATCTCAGTAGTAGAGTTGTAAATAGTGTTGAAGTTGTGAATAATAGGTGGTTCGAACAACCTAAGGCATGGTTCGAACCACGGATGCCGAAATAGTGTTTTAACATTCTTTGGACACTTCTAAATTTGGTATTTGCTACCTCTATATAAGGGTTTGTTCCCATGAACGAATCTAAGGGTTTTGAGAGGATTGAGGGAGTTTATTTGAGAATAGGGTTTCCCAAGTTGTATTGGTTGAAAGCATTATTGTCTTCTCTCCCCTTCTTCTCTAGAGTTGCAA
Organism: Tetracentron sinense; assembly: GCA_015143295.1. Lineage (NCBI taxonomy): Eukaryota > Viridiplantae > Streptophyta > Magnoliopsida > Trochodendrales > Trochodendraceae > Tetracentron > Tetracentron sinense. Next base: position 19,580,140 of record CM026567.1, read on the forward strand.
GCCATTGATTATATTTTGACTACTCTTGCTTGCTTGTGTATTCCAACATTGTGGAATCCCTCTAGAGGTTATTAATTACCATCAACCTTACTTGGTCGGAGCAATCTGAAGCCTTCATTGAAGGAGACTGGTCGTTATAGCGGATCGTGGTTATTGTGGTAGGAGTAATCCGGAGCCGAAGATCGATCGAGAAATTGTGGTTCCTGAGTTCGGGGAGGAGTGCAATCTGATGTTGGTAGATCACGTTGGCTTGCGAGCACGTAATTTCTTATTGAGGCGTTGAGGACAGGTTGACGAGGATCGTGGTGTCGAGTCCGGTTATGTACAGTCCGAGTTTGTAAATATTGTTGTCTTTGCTCTTAGTTAAATCTCTTTCATCTGGACTAGGTCCCGTGATATTTCCTGAAAGGGTTTCCACGTAAAATCTTGGTGTTGTAGTTTGTGTGTTTGTTTATCGTTTCCGCAACTTTAATTGTTAAAATTAAAATTGGTAGACAACCCTTATTAAAACCTATACACCCCCCCCCTCTCTCTAGGTCTTGATTCATATGCAAGGGGTATATTTCATCAAGAACACAATATTTTAACTCAGAGCCAAGTATCAGTAGCCTACCTTGAAAAAAAAATCTAGAGGCCCCACCATGTGTAAAAGTTTGGGCAAAATAACATCGGTGAGAAGAAAATCATTGAATTGAATTCTAAAGGAATGCCAACTGGTGAAAATACAATATATTAATTTACCCATGTTTTAATTTTTAAGATTAATAATTTTTTAATTTTTTATTTTGAAAATAAATGTTAAAAATATTAATTATGAAAGTTGAAGAATCTTAACGACATTTAAACAAATTAAATGGGGCAGATGTTGACTTATAAGTGGTTACCAAAGGGTAAGGTAGGGGTTAACCCTAACCATGTCTTTACCTATAAGAGAATGCAAGACCCTAACCATGTCCTAGCCTTTCAAGGGCATGTATTTATCTAGGCCTAACCCAGCCCACAAGTGTTAGGGCAAGGTAATCCACATGTGGGAAAGAAAAGTGAATTTTTTTTTCATTCTAAATGATGAGATTTTTTTTTACACCAACAGAACCAAATAGATTATTTAATTAAAATTATTTAAAATAAAAATAAAAGTAAAATAAAAAAATAATAATAATAAAACTAGATAAAATAGAACATATCTTAGCAATAAACTAAGGATGTAATCATAGTGTTAGGGTTAAGGAATTTGCTAATCAGAAATTTAGGATTAGGGTTTCGAGGGATTAAAATTAGGGTTTTAAAAGGTTGAAGTTAGGGTAGGACCTAAGTAACCAAAGCGGGAGCAGGAGCGGGAGCGTCAAATTTTAATTTAGGATAGGGTCGAGAGAGCCTTCGGAGCGTCGGCATATATAAATAGTATTTTAATATTTTTTTAAAAAACTAAAATTATATTTTGATTTTATTAATTAAAAAAATATATATAGGTCCCACTTTACCAGCAACCTACACAATAAAACTGTTAAACCATTAAATACCAACGATATTCACCAATATCTCGTCCTTATTTACTTTTATTATGTTTATTTTTTTTATAAAATATAGAAATATAAGAGAGCAAAGAAAAAAAAGCAATAATAAATGAAAATATAATGTGCTGACACAAGTACACTACACTTGATAAAATTAAGAAAAGTGGAAAGACAAAAAAGAGAGATAAAGGACGTGTCAGCCTTTCTTATGAAGTAAAATAGTAAACCTGACAACATTTATGGGGAATAGAAAACCAAAACCACCAATCCTAGTCAAAAACAGCCTTTATCGAGTCCAAACCGTGCACTACTGATTCAAAACCACGGTTTATAAAATCTAAAATTGTGCTCTCACGACGAATCCGCTCTCAAACCGTGGGAGCAAGGTTTGAGAGTGGGAGCGGATGGGTGTTTACACAGTTTGGGTTACTAAGGGTAGGACTATAAAAAAGGCAGGGTCAAAACAATGCAGGATCCAACCCCTAACCCTGCCCTTATAAGGGCAAGACCCTAATTATCCTACCCTAACCTTTCAAGGGTCTGAATTGACAAGGCCCTAACTACACTAACTACACAATCAAGGATCAGGGTCGGGCAAGGTACCCTTATTACAAGTTTTTTTGACAGTCCACATATGAGTAAAATTGAAATTTTTCAATCACAATTGAATAGGACCCGAGCTCTCGAAGATCTTAACCAGCAGTGTTCAATCCTGATTGGATATGTTCCTTAACTGTTATATATGCCCTATTGTCAATTTCCTTTACCTAGAAACTTCTTTCTTGATCTTCCACCAAAAATAATAAATACAAAATCATTAGTTTGACTATGGTGACTAATCATACTATTTTTTCCTAGACTTAGGATCTTCTCAATTTAGTGTTAGCCAGGAGACCCCTAGCATCCAATCGAAAGGCACCACCACCCCCTTCACACCTACCAAGACATTGATTTGTGTTCAAACACCTCGGTAAGCATGCAAAACGGGTGTGTAGCGCCTTCCAAATGGTGTTGGTGGTCTCCTCGCCAGCACCAACTAGAGAAGATCAAAAGTCTTTTTCTTAAATTAGGTTTGCCTTACAATTTTAGAAGAAGTAGGTTTATGGGCCCACAACTGTTAGAAATATTCTTGCTTCATTTAAAAAGAGAATGAAATAGGATGAGAGAGGGCTAGCAGTCCCTCATAAGTAACATATAGCGGTTTTCCCTGATTGCCCTTTAAGGTTGTGGTTGTTCCCCAAATATTCAAGTTTTAAAGACCTTTCTCCTAAAGGGCTTATGCATGTATAAAGGAGTTCGCACATGCAAACTTTTTTTTGGACTATTTTATTCTATCCATTTGATGAAAATATATTTGTGCCTCCTTCGTTCCCTATCAATATTAATTGAGCTCCCTTCGGTCCTTATCAACAATGAAGCCCCCTCCATTGATCCATAAGAGTCCCCTCAACATTTCATTACCTATCATTTCAACTAATATTTCCTACAAGAGAGTTTCATTTCTATAAGATCAAACGTCGCTCTGATGAGTAACCACAATCTTCAGAGAATGTCATCAACTGAAGAAAAATTTTCATTCTCCAGGTTCTTGTGTCATTTCAAGCATGAATTATTTAAAAGCATTGCATGTATGGTTAATTTAAGGAATATGTCTATAATCATTATTTAAACATTGCACTACAAGAAATTAGCTTACCACTCACAGTTTTATCCATGACCATAAGTCTTTGATCATGGTTATATCACGTAGAATGAACCATAATCTTACAAGGAGTGGCCATAAGTCGACTCAAATATGATCTATCACGATTATTTATCAGTGATTGTAGATGTCAATTAACCAAAATTATACATTCAAAATGCGGTAATTTCGTGTTATTATTACAATAACATACAATTAAATCTTAAGCGTGATTGTTTAAAATTAAAAGTTCACGGTTCTTTAGCTATGATTGTAAATGTCAATTAACCAAGATTAAACATTACAAATTTTGAACTTAATATTACGGTATTTTTATTAACCGTTGTCATTGATCTCTTTTTTTTATTCGTAATCATCCTCCATTTGGTTTTCTAGTTAAATTTCTTCTTTATGAACCCCTACTACATGTAGTTTCTCACAACCACTTTTAAATTTCTATATGAAAAAAATAAAGCATTCATCCACACATTAACTTGCCAATAATATAATAACTATATAACAATGATAAACTATACCTCCATGAATAATATAACAATGATAAACTATACTTCAATGAATAATATAACAACAAACTATATTTTATTAAATAATAGAAATTTATTTACAATGTTATCAGAATACATATATAGACATGGTAATATAAACAATAATACTTCTCAAGTATTTAGCCAGATCTCTTTAAGTCTTATTTTATCACTATATGGTTCATTAACCTTAACAAAACAATCAATAATCTTATCATGTATTTTTATTTCATTGTTCGTAATGATGTCTTTGATGTTGCTCATAGATATGCGGTACTCTTGCAATACAGTTCGGGCTGTCGATCCTCAGGGAGAAGTGAAAACAATGAACTATGGAAAAAGGAAATTGTAGAAATTTTGGTAAAAAACTGCAATTTAATTTGGGGGAAAAAGATTAATGATTAAAAGGTCCAAGGCATCGGGATTCCTCCTTTTAACGGTGTAACATTAATTCGATTAATCCAAAGTTTAACTCAATTGGGGATTTCACATCCCAAATCCCCAATCAGAAGGTTTAGAAATACAATTTGTGATGAAAACCTAATTCAATTTCTAATCAACTACTCAATTAATTTTTAACCCATACAATAACTTCATTGGAAAGATCCAAAGAAGACGATATACCCTTAGACAATACCACAACAAAGAATAATATCCTATGAGATTAAAGTTCTGTTTGAGAAATCAAGAGTTATTACATAACTATGAAGAAAGCATTAGTAAGCTTATGAAACGATTTAAACCCAAGAGATTCAATTCAAAAAGAGATAATCAAAATAGATGAACACTTGAAAGAGAAATTATAATCATTAAAAACAAATCAATGGATTAATTTAAACTGAAATTACCTCATTAGGAGAATTCAACCCTAGCCAAGGCTAGGGATTTACCAGTTCATACAAAAAGAGCAAAGATGACCTAAAAGGGAAAAGAAAAGAATGAGAGAAGAAAGAATGACCTAAAGTTTGTTTGTCTCTGCCTATTTATACCTAAAAATCTAGAAAATACCAAAAACTAAAAGTATGCCTCTTTTCAATTTTACAAAAATAGTTCTTGGAAGGCATACATCGAATTTCAAGATATGACTATAGTTTTAATTGATTTTATTCAATGAGGGATAGAACAATGCTTACAAAACTCCGCAAGTTTAAAGTCTCATTCATGATTCACACAAACCTTCTTTAAGTCTCTAAAGCTTTTCTCCAATGGAAGCTAATGGCCCTTCCTACCCAAGCTCTTTAATCTTTCTTCTTTTCCTTGTTTGCAAGAACTATTATTGATCAATAAAGAATCAATCTTAATCCTTAAAGAAACAATCTTGATCTTCAAAGAATTAATCTTGGTCTATCAAGATCAAAATTCAAACCAAGGTTGAAGATGGGAGAGGGGTGGGTGTGTATTTTTGAGAGAGAGAGAAAAATAGAGAAATTTTGATCTCGAGTTATTTTGGACGTTCCACACTAGGGGTCTCTTTATAGACTCCCTTGATTGCTAACTTGTATATCAAGTCTAACTCCTCTTTCTAATTCTAATCCAATTAGAATTCTCTTTCTATTTATAATTATTCATTATCTCTTTATTCTTTTCAAAGAAACAAATAATTAATTAGTAACTAACTTTTAGTAACTAATTAAACAAGGAATTATCCATAGTGTGGGGCTTCCCACCCTAGGTGGGCGCCACATATCTCACGTCTCTTTTAAGTGTTACACCCTATATTCGATACTTCTTGATCTTTATCAAAATCCAATATGAGTCCTACCCATTTGTTTAATCACATCTAATATGATTTTACCTATTAGAGCTTCACTATACCATATAGTGAAATACATGAAGAAATTAATTAATTTAATTCTCAATTAAATTAAAATCTTTAAGAAGGTCCTACTGTGTGGGATCTAAAGAGATCTCCTATTTTCAGTTGTGGGACCAAGTGCTTCACCTATTAGGGTGTAGCCTTGTTGCTAGGAAACTCTTTCCAATAATTCCATTAGGATCATAGAATGTTATCTAAATCACTGGACTTTCACCAATCACAATAATGTCCATTAATACATTGTGACTAAACCTCCATAAATGAGAGAATTACTTGTAAGTCAATTCTATCACAAGATTGGTTTAGAGAGATATCCTTCCACCATCTAATATTGTTTAAAGCTTACGGGATAATTTCTTATAGTGTCTATAATCCTTAGCTTATATTAAGAACTCTTTCTCTTTGACACCTTTAGTCAAACTTGGACTTTCAAATATAATTTAAAATTCATTAAAAGAATAATAATAATTACTATTCTTTTATTTATGTAAAGTCCATGCTTTTTGTGTTGGCATATTCCAGAGTCAAAACAAGTGAGTCTAGGTGTCTAGGTGTGTGTCTTGTGTCATTGCCTTCAAGCATCCACGACAAGTGAAGTTGAAGACCATTGAACACTCGGTTGGATCATTTCCTTCATAGGATGGTAAGTGAGCTAGATACCATGATACCATAGGTGGGAATCGACTTAGAATAACCCTAACATGTTGCCTTAGGCGGTAAGTGCCCTAGACTAACCATACGGACCCTAGGTGATGAGATTAGTGCAAAACAACTTAAAAATTCTGAAATTTTTCAAAAAAACCAAGGTTTCTTGTTTTAGGTGTATCTCCCAAACCGTAGCTTGGATTTTTCTCTATAATATGTCATTAACGACCGCATCGAAAAGAGCTACAACTTTTGTGAAGGGTACGAGGCCCAAAAATGAGGTTTTAATTTCAGGTTTGCACCTCAGGGTCGAACCTGACCATTGAGGGTTCAGGTTCGACCCTGGGTATAGAATATTTTGTATGAGAAAAATGACCAGAGAGTTAATTTTTTGGAGGTCGACCCTGGAGGATTATTCAGTCGACCGAAAGGTACACTTTGGTCGACCGAACCATCCCCCAGGGTCGACCTTGATATGGGAATTTATTCCTATACGGTTTTTTGCTTTCCTCTTTGGTTTTTAAGCCTTTTAAGCAACTTCTAAACATGGTTATTGATTCCCTATAAGTGGAGAACCCTTCCACTTCGTGGAGAACAACTTTGGGAGGGTATAGAGAAGGTTTTTAACTCCTTCTAGAGTTCATAAAAGCTCTGGAATATTATTGTTCTCCTCCCCTTGGTTAGGTTCTTTCAACCTAGAGTTTGCAAGCCTAAAACTACAATTTTGCTTGTTTGGACTTGTGCATTGAAGGAGTCCATCTAGGTATTAATTTCTATCAAATCATCTACCCGTTCTGGATAGAACACCTTGGCCGGAGTGTTCCGGAGCCTTTGTGAAGGAGATCGATCCGAGAAGAATCGTGGTAGAGTGATTTGGTCGGTAGAATCCGAAGCCGTCATTGACGGAGATCGATCGGAAGATCGTGGACTGTTTGCGAGACAGAAAGAGAAGTACAAGCGGCTGCGGTTGATCACAAGACTTGTGAGTACGTGATAACTTTTCGAGGCGTGGAGGACTAAGAACTGAAGGATCGTGGTGTCGAGTCCGAATGAGTCAAGTTCGAGTCTTGTAAGTTCTTGTTTACTTTGTCTTAGTGGATTCTCATGGCTGGACTAGGTCCCGTGGTTTTTCCCGAAAGAGTTTCCACGTAAAAATCATTGTGTTGTGGTTTGCTTGGCTTTCTATTTTCCGCACTTAAAGTATATCATTCCTTAATTTATAACTTTATTGTTAAAACATCAAAAATGGTAGATAAACCTATAGGGAGCCCTAACCATCCCCTTGACTATATGAGATTCTCAACTCAAACCATAGATTTGAGGTTCACCAAATTTGATTTTTCAATTTAGAAAATGATCATTTCGATAAAACAATTTCATCGATAAACACCAGGTAGATTTTCAAGTCCGGTTTGACAAGTATCAACTCAATATAAATTACTCTAGATGATGAGTGGTGGAGTCCTTGCTGAGTGTGCACACACTTCTTCAAGTATGCATACATAACCCAACTAGCTCGTATTTAGTCCAGTGTGTTCGACATTGACGATTGGTTACATCAAAGCTATATAGGCAAATACTAGAGAAGATGTCAACCTCTCAGGTTAAGGACATTTTGTCAAATAGACTACCTTAAATATATAGACAGTATATTTACAAGGCTATCCACTATGCGATCCGGTTACAATATAATTACTTGTTACTTATATCCACATCTTAGCCAAGAGACCCTTCTCTCAGTAATTGAGATTCATCACTCCATCTTATGGAACTAACCATGTGTAAGTTAGTAGAATACATTGTCTAGATGTATCATAAATAACTTAGAACTATTCTAGGTCTACAAGGAACCAGAAAGCCATATCTCCTTAGCATTTGGTTCAAAACCAACTAAATGATTTTCCTACAATGTTACCTAAAGGACAAAGTAGTCTCATCTTATGAGATACTTTATAATATATTACCCAATGTAGAAGACAATCTGTGAATGTAAAGCTGCTAAATTAATAATGTAGATTAATACAAGTCTGGAATAACTTTTATGAGCATAAATGTCTAACAAAAACAACCTCAAATTCACTCAAACGCCCTAAAATTAAAGTCTCGGGGTCGATCTCTGCTCGAGCGAAGCCTCACGGCCGCTCGAGCAGTTGGTAACAAGGCATTTTATTTGAATTCTAGTGGAACTATCGTCAACCTCCACTCGAGTGGTTGGTAATAGGACATTTTAGTTGATTTTTGGTGGAATCAACCTCTTCAACCTTTACAAGCTTCAAATCACTTTTACCACGCATTTTATAGCACTTCTATGCATGAAAAAAGGAACCAAATCTTCAAAACATAGAAAAAAGCAAATATGATTTGAAATCACTGGAGCTTCAATATAGGTCCAAACAATCTACAACCACCTCCATTAGATCATGCATAAAAAAATGAAGAATCCACTGAAGATCAAACTAAAAAAAATATCTCTATACAAATCTGGTGGATAGAAAACACTAGATCTGTATTTTTCAAAAAAAAAAATCTATTTCCACAAAAGTGTTATAACTTTTTCAAAAAACTCCAAATCACATAAAACTTGATTCTAAAATTCTCTAAAATCAAGATCTATTAAAACATACCTTTACAATCTTGGTTGGATGGTCTTCAGTGCGTTAGATGACATTAGTCCATATAGATGCTGACGTCATCCGACGTCAAAATTTTTTTCCACTTTTTTTTCTTTTGTGTTCTTTATAAATCCCTTAGATCAATAGGCTCTGATGCCAAGTAGAAAGAGGTAGAGAATGAAGAAAGAGAAGACACAGAGAGAAGAAAGTGATTAGGGTTAGAGAGCATTAATAATTCATGTCTCTCATTTCCTTTATATATAATTACTAAAGAAGAGAATAACACTTTTACCCTTATGTGTATTACGTGTAATTGATACAGTATGCGTAATACACATGGTATAACTAATAATATAAAATATCATAAATACCCTTGTCAATATATGCACTCATATTTTCCTTGCTTATCTATCAAAAAGTTTATAAATGGAAAAGTGTGAGTCCCCTCCCCTTCACCAGAAGACTAGTTTATAATGATAAAATAAGTCACTAATCGGTGAACAATTTGTTCATCTTTTTTGCACGAATATCAAGACAAAAGAGTTTTGGGTCTCTATATGTTTAGCCTAGATATCTCTTGTGTTGTTTGACCACTTGACTTAATAGAAGGCTGGTCCTGTGTGTAATTGTAACTCTGCTCTTCAATGTGTCACAACCACACATTGCAGTACCAGGCTGACCACCTCAAATACCTGTGACAAATCTTGATGTTATTTTCATAGTTTTTTAGGTGGTTTAGGCTGGTACGGTTATTTAACAAACCGTGAATCTTGTAAATACAATCACTATTTATTAGAAACCGTAATTGTATGAACTGTCGTTTCTAATACTTAAAAATAAACTTTAGTTAAATTATTTTTTAATTATGATCACGGTTATTAAAATAACTATGATGCTTTTAAATAAACAATCACGGTTTATTATAGACCGCGATTATAAGGGTTGTCATTTCAACTACAAATATATAAACTTTAGTTAATTCTTTTAAAGTTACGATCACAGTTACAATAAAAATATCGATGATATATTGAACGTGATCACGATGAGAGTGAAAAACTGTGATCAAAATTGTACCTATTTAAACTAAAAAAGTCAATTTATCTCTCTTTTCGTGCGCATATTTTGAACATAATCTCTAACCCTCTCTTTTTCTTCCTCTAGATACTGTATTATTCTCTCTCACAAAGGTTTCGTTTCATTCAACCTCCGGCAATTGTTCTCTCCATTTGTTAGGTATGTTTTTTTTTTAATCTTCTTTCATTTATTTTCACCAAATTGATAGAGTATAGGATCAGTGAGAGGTTCACCATTAGATCAGCAAGAGGTTCACCATTAGAGACTAATATATAACTTGAAACTAATGGCTACAGGAGTAACACCAAGTTTTGCACCTGCTATGTCCATTCGATAAAGTACACCGAGAATATATACTTGGTTTGCGTTAATGTGAGTGGAGGATGTGCGGGTAGCTTCCATGTGTAGGAAATTGTGTAGATCACCCAATTCCTATATATCAAATGAGGCACGAAGTGTTGAAATGAAGATTTGGATTGTAGTAGCCAAAGTTCCTTGAAGCATAATATCATCCACATAATAGAAGTGTAGAGGGGTGTTTTGATTCTTGAAGAAATGGAGTTTACTGCAACCTCAATCTAGCCTAAATCCGATATCCAGACCGTTCTAAATTGAGTTATTTTTGGGAGAAATGATTCAGAGATCACAAGAAAGAAAAGGGGAAAAAGAAGGAAATGATTCAGAGGGAGAGAAGAAAGAACAATGAAGAAATGTAGTGACAGAATGTTTTTTTTTTTTTATGAATCCTTTACTTTCTCTCTCTATAAATTCTATTTGGAAATCTGATTGTTTTTGAAAAATCTTCTGGGAATTCGAAAAAAAATCTCTCTCCTTTCAACAAGGAGGGGTCACCTCTATTTATAGGTGATTAACAAAATCGTAACTAACTTGTACAGCTGTCATAACCGTTTTTTTGTAACTGACTTTTAGAGAGAAAAAATATTGGATTTCATCAAGATAAAGGCGTTTTGTCACCATACCTCCTTTAAGCTTTTATGACCAAAGCTTTCAGATATATTCTTCAAAGGTTAAAAGCGGTATTCACAATATCCATCTTTTAACAAATTCTATCTAAGCCCTCCAAACCACAACTCATCATCCTCCCCCAACAGTAATTGGTAACTACATCGTGAAAGCGGGTCATACGCTTTCATGGTGTACTGTCCTACTGAGGTAATATATTAGTGTTCAGAAAGCAACACTCCTCTAAAGTAATAATCATGATATCGATAATAATAATAGCGATGATAATAATCATCTAATAATCATCTCAAGTCCAATAGGGAAATCGTAGGTGTTGGACGAAGACACCCTTCCCGCATCTCAAGTCCAATAGGAAAATCGTAGGTGTTGGACGAAGACACCCTTCCCGTATCTCAAGTCCAATAGGGAAATCGTCGTAGGTGTTGGACGAAGACACCCTTCCCGTATCTCAAGTCCAATAGGGAAATCGTAGGTGTTGGACGAAGACACCCTTCCCGTCAGGCCTTAAGAGAAACTGAGGAAAAATCCATCCTCAATGCTTTCTCCCTGACTGTCAGCCCAGGAAGTAATCCATGCTTCACTGGAATAGGTAATGAGGGGAAATAGCCACACTCATTCCCACGGGGAGGTACCAATCCATACCGTTCACCCCTGACAAAACAAATCTTCTTTCTGGCAGAAGTCATCAGAAAGGTATACAAGGAGGGTACTAATCTATACCACACCCATCATCATGAGAAAGGCGTTGAAAGCCAGAGCGAGGCACTGAAGCCATATAGAATATCCGAAGGCGTTGAAGCCAGAATCAACATCAAAGGCATTAAAGCCTGAAACAGCATCCAAAGGCGTTAGAGCTTGAAACAATATCCAAAGGCGTTAGAGCCTGAAATGATATCCGAAGGCGTTAGAGCCTGAAAAAATATCCAAAGGCGTTTAGAGCCTGAAACAATATCCAAAGGCGTTAGGACTTGAATCTATGTCAATAGCGTTAAAGGCGCAATAGTTTCAACTTTCATCAGTAACATAAGGGTAGAATTGTTATTAATGAGCAAAAAATCCTTTTTATGAACTAAAAGCATAAGAGCTTAAAATCATTGATCATTAATGACCAAAATCATCATTATCAGATAAACATGGAATTCTGTTAACCAATTCTCAAAAAGGATTTTAGTATGTGTAATATGTTAGGACATCCTTTGAGCCACGTGTCATTATTTTATTGAATTATGAACAACGTTCTTAAATTCAAAATTTCACAAGTCAAGCTTTTCAATACCCATCATCAACATTTTTAGCCCCCTGTCTGTGAGGGCGCTTTTAGGCTTAACCATACTCTAAAAGCGTCTGAGCAGACAAATCATTATGGTAGAAGGAGTTCATTAAATAATATGCTATGATAAATTTGGCGTCTAAAAAAAACGTCTTTTCGAATCCCGCTTAAAACAACTTGCCACATTTATAGCCAATAAGATCATGCAGCCAGCCTGTCAAAGTCATTATGATCGTACCCTTTTTTTGAATTTCAAATCGAAACGTGCTTCTTGAAAACCGCACATCATAAATGTTTAATCATTATATAAATCAGACAATCAGTTTCTTATTGCTTTACTGTTCATCTTCTTCTTCGTGCAAGTTTATCCTGAGTTTTATCTTTCTTCTGTGCTTGGGTTTTTTATTGATCTCATTGTGGTTTTCCTTCAAAAGAATCAAGAATTTCGATCTCTTATTTGGAATTTCAGAACATCTTTTAGAATTCTGGTGAGTTTCTGCTCTCTTATCTCTTTGTTTACTATTTCTATTTGACTGTTTTATGCTTATGCTTGCTGTTTTACTTCTTTTTTTTTTATTTTGTTTCATCATCTGAATGGTTTTGATTATCTGTATACTATGTCATTTTATTTACTTTTGTTCTTTTATCGTTGTTATTACATGTATATATTTTTTTTTATATATGTATGTTATTGTTATTTATTTAATTTTTTTTTAGAAGAACACACTGTAATTTATCATTTTTTTTTATTTCTGCAACTTTTACGCTTTCAGCTATGGCATCTTCTTCTCAAAAAAATATTTTAAGTAATGAATTTTGGGATTCAGCTATGCATCACTCCTGGGATACCGCTGTTCCTTCTAATGGGTGGGCTTTGCCTTATGAAGATATTGACGGATCTAAAGGATTTTGTCATTCACCTTTTGCTACTACCATGTTTAGGGTAGAGAGGAAAGATTTTCCGCTTTCACAAGTTAATTTTAGTTCTCATAGCGGTTGCACCAAGGAATGGACAGCGTGGTGTGATTATATACTCACTCATCCGGAGTATGGTCCTAAATTACATGCAGCTGAAATTTTTAGAGCAATAGAGCTTTCAAAGGATTTTGAAGTTAGAAAAGACACAGATAGCTTATCACAGCTGGTTACCAGATGGAACAGTCAGACTCATTCTTTTATTACTTCATGGGGAGAAATTACCCCTACTTTGGAAGATGTAATGGCGTTATGGAGATTGCCGATCTTTGGGAACAGTGATATACAAGACATTATTTTGAGCAAAGAAGAGATAAAAGCGTCAAGACTTTTGCATGCTCTTGTTTGGGAGTCAAGAGTAAATCCCGTTTGGGGAGCTTCAAAGGAATCCTATGCAAGGCGGCCAAATTTTTACGGCTGGGTACGCTATTTCTTCAGAGAGAAAGGCCCTGTGAACAAAGAGACAGGAGTTAGAGAATATAAATATGGAAAAGAGTACAAGTCTCCTTTGGAGCTGACAGCGTTTATCTGCATGTGGCTGTCAAGATATATTTTTGAAGGCGCTCCAACAGATAAAGTTTTGGACAGATTATTCCCCCTGGCTTTCCGCCTTGCCGATGGTCAGAACTTTCCCTTAGGAATATATTTTTTGGGAACTTTATACAAGAATTTAGATCAAATTCACAAGTGTCAGGCCTGGTCAGCAGGTTCTTTTCACATAGAATCATTCGTTCATACTGCTTTCCTTCAGATGTGGTTATGGGAACGCTTTCCCGGTTATGCGCCTTCAGATAGGCAATTTTCTCCTTTACAAGCTAATGATACCGCTATTGAAGATCTCCCAAGTCCAAGGGCATGGCGGTGGAGTAGCATTTCCAGGAAGAAGGATGCGTTGATCTTTGATTTCATTGACAAGGAAAGGTGTTTTTGCTTCAGGCCTTATATTGAGCCTTTGAAGGGAATTGAAAAATTTTGTTATCATTCCGAAACTCCTTTGGCTTTTCTGGGTACAAATTCTGAAGAGCGGGCAGAAATTTCTTTGAAGACTCTTCACTGTTTTGCTATCTTGTCCAAGTGCCACTTAATAGGTCTCTTCAGTGTGGATGGCGGCAAGACAAACAGTTTTTGTCTTGAGTCTTACAACCCTGATCGGTGTCTGAGGCAGTTTGGACTTGATCAAGGCGTTCCTGATGGTGTAGCTGAATCTTTCTCTCTAAAGAGAACCATGAAAGCTTTCATTCTAGAGAGTTGGTCTTCAAATTTAAGGCCATCTGTTGCCGGTTTCTACTTGGCTGGGGAGCACAGGATGGGCAGATGTACGAAGAACTACCAGCTTTTCTGGAAAGCTTGCGTTGGTACTTTCAAAGCCTTTGTTCAAGGTCCGCCGATGCTCAGCCAAACGATTAATTTGTCCTTGGACAAGGAAAAGTGTTTGAAAGAGGCACCTGGTGCAGGCAAGAAAAGGAAAGCCGTAGCTTCTCCACGCAAGAAGTCAAAATCAAAATCCGCTGATGGAGGTCCCTCAGAGATCCGAGAGGAAAACATTGCTCCTCCTCAGCCTGCAATCATTACTGCTCCAAAGGCGGCTACTCCAAAAGCGCCTAGAATCAAAAAGATTGCAATAAAGAAGAAGGCTCCTCCCTCTAAGAAGCGAAAGAGCCAATCAGTAAGCAAAGCTTTTTCAAAAAATAATTTCTCATTTGTATACTTTTTTTCAAATTTCCATTACTTATTTTTTTTCTTTATCTTTTTCTTAAATTTGTCACAGGATCCTTCTTCTGATAGTGAAGATAACGAGCCATTGATTGTGCGCAAGCAGAATCTACAGACTCAACATGAGTTAGGAAGGACTGAAACTTCTTTTACTCAAGAGAAGAATACAGCACCGCTTTCGGATGTTGGTGCAGGAAGCTCTGGAACTCCATCTACTCCAGTGGGACTCAGCATCCCTGAAGATGATGTTGCTGATATTCCTTTCCCTCCATCAGCGGAAGCAAGAGTACAAGTTGAAAATTTGGCAAATGTTTGGCCTGAGAGTGAACCCAGTTCCTCCCCGCTTTCCAAAAAGAAAGATCAACCTGCTAAAGCTTCCGGTGTTCGGAGAACTGCAAACCCTGCCAGAACCATTGACATAGCTAAAGCGTTAACATCTCTGAAGAGAATGAGATCGCAAGCTATCAAGGCGAAATCACTTCTCCTTCAAAGGACAGCGCAATCTTCATCACCTCTTATGATTGAGGCTATTACTACTAGTTCTGGAAACACAGGTTAATTTTTTTTTAAAAGCGTTTTACCAGTATCTGTATTTAAATGCTTATCTTTATATTCGTGATGCATTAATAAAGTGTTCTAACAATATGTATCATTTTGAAGGTCCTTCTGAAAGCGCTCAGGTTGAATCATCAGAAAATATTGCTTCTGCTTCTGCACCAGTTGAGATTCTTTCTGATGCTCTTCCCAGGGACAAAAACGCTGTTGAGGCTGAAGTACATAATGTTTTTGATGAAAGGACTACTGGAGTTGAGGCCTCAGAACAACTTATGGACGTGGAGCCTCCTTCAGCCAGTGAAATAGCGTTTTTCTCTTCGGTGGTGCAGAGTTCTGTGCAACAGCCTCTTCCTGAAATTATTGCAGAGGTTTCTTCTTCTCTTGATAACACTCCTTCTATTGGCGGAAGCATTCAGACGCCAATGCCTTCAACTGAGAGTGTCAGCGCTCAAATGATTGCTTCTACTGAAAGCGTTATTATTGGCTCTTCAGAAGTTATTGAAACAGAAGCTGCTCCGGAAGGCGTCCATGAAGATATTCAAGCTGCCAGTTCTGCCATGGAAATCAATGTTGCTTCAAACGAGGAAATGGCAATCACTGATTCTGATCTTCATGCGACAGCTTTTTCGCCAGTTACGACATCAGAGTTATCTGCTTTTGTTGGCAATTTTATGAGTGAAGACCCTGCTACACCTTCTACTTCAATAGAGCCGCTATCAGTCAATTCTCTTGATGATATTCTGAAGCGATACCCTATTCCTGAAAGCTCAGTCCCCTTATGGACAGAGATAATTAAACGCTATCAGGACATCACTGCTACCTGCTCTTTGAAGAATCCTATCATCAGGGCGGGCTGCATAGAGACAGTATGCTCTGTTATCAGAAGAATCAGAGATATCAAGCCTCATCTTGCATTTCTGAGGATAAAGACTCTTGAAGACTGGGGGCAGGAGCTGAAGGAATTAGAGGATATCAATGTTAATGTAAAATGGTTAACAGATTTTCTGAGTAGTTTATCTGTTACATTTTTCCAAGCCAAGAGCTTTGCCAGGTTGAATAGCTCCTACAAAAATAAAGTGATCAAAGCGGAAGAATTTAAGAAAGCAATATCAAATGAACAAGATAATATTCATATTATTCGTCAAGAGATTGCCCGCCATCAGGCCATGCTGGAGGAAAAAGAAAAGAGGATAAAAGCTGCTCAAGATAGTCTGACAGTTTTACAAGATGAAATCAAAGCAGATCATGAAGAATATATTCGTCTAAAGGCTTCTGCTGAAAGACTTCTATATCTAAATGAGAAAGGCTTTACTTCTGATATTTTGTAAAAGCTTTTTCTTTTACTCTTTTGTAACTCTTGTCAAATTTTATATGAATACAAAGAAAAAAAATTTTGTTACTTTTCTTATTAAGCATAGTACTTTTTTAACCATTTTACATTGATAGGATCATGTAATATTTCACCAGATGGCATAGACAAAAGACAATAACCGCTGTCAAAACTTTGCCTTATCAAAAATGGCCCTTCCCAATTAGGAGTAAACTTCGTTACTTTTGTACCATTCCTGATATGAATAGCTGTTCGAAGGACCAAGTCACCTTCTTTCAGAATTCTATGTCGTACTGCCTTGTCATATGCTTTAGCAACTCTCTTTTGATACGCTTTTGTCTTTATAGCTACAGCTTCTCGTTTTTCATCCATAACTTCTAACTGAGCCAATCTAGCAGCTTGGAGACATGCCTCTTCTCCATCAAATACTTCAATTCTTGTAGATGGTATCTTGATTTCCAGAGGCACAACAGCTTCTGTCCCATATACTAAAGAGAAAGGGGTAACACCTGTTGCAGTTCTTGCTGAAGTTCTGTAAGCCCAAAGCGCTGTTGGAAGTCTTTCACACCATTTTTTATGAGCTCCTTCTATCATTTTTCCAATTATCCTCAGAATAGTCTTGTTAGTAGCCTCTGCTTGCCCATTCCCTTTAGGATAATAGGGGGTTGACTTCTTGTGTTTGATATCATATTTCTCCAGTAACTCTCTTACATTAGAATTTATGAAAGGCGTTCCATTATCAGTGATGACCTCCTTTGGTATCCCAAATCGGCAGATGATGTTCTCTTTAATAAATTTAGCCACCATGATACCTGTAGCTTTTCTTAATGGTATAGCTTTTACCCACTTGGTGAAATATTCAGTAGCTACAAGTATCCAAACATATCCTTCAGCAGGAGGATTAACAGGTCCGATTAAATCTAGCCCCCAAGTATGAAAGGGCCAGGGCGTAGAGACATACCGTAGAGATTGTGCAGGTGCATGAATGACATTTCCTCTTATCTGACACTGATGACAACTTTGAACATGTAGGTGTGAATCTGCCTCCATGGTAGGCCAATAAGATCCCAATCCCAAAATGTGTTGAAACAACTTTCTTTTTCCTTGATGAACACCACAATCTCCACTGTGAGCTTCATGTAATGCTATTTCGATCTCATTTCCAAACAAGCATTTGAGAGCAATACCGTTGTATCCTTTCCTGAATAATTCTCCTTTGTCAAAGTAGAATTTAGCAACTTTCTTCTTAAATTTGAAAGATTCCTTTTGATCAGTAGGCATTATTCCATCTGTGAAGTAGTCATTGTATGGTTTCTTCCAATCTTCCCAAGAGTTTGTAAAGTGACATTCTTCTTTGTCTGGCAATATTTGACAATCAGAACATTTTTTCTGTAACATAGCAGTATCTTTCTCCATTGTTGGCCAGTATATTCCAAAACGCTGTAACCTCCTATACAGACTAACAGAAGGATTATACCCACATATTTTTGTGTGGATTTGCATCATTTGTTTCTTAGCTTCTTTTGCTCCAACACATCTCATCAAAACTCCTTCGGGCCCTTTGAAATACAGATCCTCATTTATCTGCAAGAAATTTTTTAAGACTTTCAGTTTTGTGGTAGGAACCACTGTTGAATCATGAAGGCAGAAAACATCTTTCAAAATTGGTTCTCTCCAATCTGTTTCTTCTGATTCTGTGTCGCATAATTCTTCCATCAGCGGTGTAGCTATTATACGCCTTTCAATTACCACCTGAGAAGATTCTCCTTCAAATATTAACTTTGATGCCAAAGTAGCAAGTGCATCAGCATGGCGGTTCCCTGTACGCTCTTGATATTTGAATTCTATCTTATCAAAATTAGTCATTATTCTTTGAACCGCTGTTCTGTAGGGAGCCAAACCAACATCTTTTACATTGAATGACCCTTCCATTTGACTAATTACCAAATTGGAATCTCCTATTACATTTATTCTTTTGGCCTTTAATTCTTTAGCAATTGACAAACCTATGAGAAGAGCTTCATATTCTGCTATATTGTTAGAGCAAGGAAAATCCAATTTGAAAGAAAAAGACATTACCTCACCCCCAGGAGCTTTTAACACAATACCTGCCCCAGCTTAATCTGTGGTTTTAGATCCGTCAAAATACATGAACCATTCCTCTTTTGCTTCAATAGTCATTGCTTCAGGGAATTCTCCTGGTAGTTCTTCTTTTAATATCAAATCATCATTTCCTGGGAAATTTGCCAATAGATCTGCTACTGCTTGTCCTTTGATGGCACGAGGGCAAAGACATGTAATATCAAACTCTGATAACGAAAGGAGCCATTTAGCTGCTCGTCCTGAAAGAACTGGTTTTGACATGCGATATTTGATTGGATCAGATTTTGTCATCAGAAAAATCTTATGAGATAGTAAATAATGACGGAATTTTTGTAAGGCATAAATCAGAGATAAACAACTCCTTTCAATCCGAGGGTATCTTAATTCTGCATCTCTGAGAATTCTGCTGAGATAGTATATTGGCCGTTCACAACCAGACAAATCTTCTTGGGCTAGAAGAGCTCCAATGGCGGTTTCTGTTGAAGCCAGATATAGGACCAAAGGCTTTTTGGGGATTGGTGCCATCATAGTTGCTGTTGAACTCATCATTTGTTGAAGTTGTTTGAAAGCTTTTTCATGCACTGTTTCCCATTTGAATACACAGTTCTTCCATAGGAGTGGCATAAGAGGTACTGTGACAGCTGCCAGTCTTGGGATGAATCTCCTTATATAGGATACCTTTCCTAAAAAACTTTTCAACTCTTTGACTGTGCTTGGGGCTGTCATGGATGCAATTGCTTGAGCCTTTGTAGGATCAACATCTATACCCTGTCTATTTACAATGAACCCCAAGAATTTGCCTGCAGAAACTTTGAAAGCTCATTTTAACGGATTCATTTTTAACTGATAATGGCGGCACTGTTGAAAAACTCTTCTTAGATCCTCAACATGACTGCAACGCTTTCGAGACTTGATAACAATATCATCCACATAATCTTCCACTGTATTATGGAACATATCATGAAAAATGGCTGTCATAGCTCTTTGATAAGTAGCCCCGGCATTTCTCAACCCAAATGGCATCACTGTATAATAAAAGTTTCCAATTGGTGTCCGAAAGGCGGTTTTTTCTGCATCTTCTGCTGCCATCTTGATCTGATTGTAACCACTGTAACCGTCCATGAATGAAAAAGCATCATGACCTGCTGTCGCATCAACTAATAGGTCCATATTGGGTAGAGGAAATTCATCTTTTGGGCATGCCTTATTTAAATCTCTGAAATCAACACAGCAACGGATTTGCCCATTCTTCTTTTTGACTGGTACAATATTGGCTAACCAGGTTGGATGTTGGATTGGCTTGATAAAACCTGCTTTCAGAAGCTTTTCAACTTCTATTTTGATTTGATCTTCAATATCTGGTCTGAACTTTCTTAGCATTTGCTTTATTGGTACATATCCTGGCTCAATATTCAATTTATGTGTGACCAATGTAGGATCTAATCCTGGCATTTCTTCATAATTCCACGCAAAAATATCTCGGTATTCTTTGAGCAAATTTACCAATTCTTCTTTTTCTTTTGGGACCAACTTGGAACTGATAAGTACCGGCCGTTTTTCTGATAAATTTTCTGCAATGTTTACTTCCTCAAGACTTTCTTGCACCGCTTTTACACCATCCTGCATCTGTTCTGGCGCTTCCCCAATTTCACTTGTTTCTTCTGCTTGAAATATTTGATCCATCATGGGAATCTGATTTTCTTTTGATGAATCAGTTTCCTTTAATTGTCATAAGATATATACAACCTTTCCATCTGGTTGTATCACCCTCTTACAGCCTCCAATTCTTGATTCTTTGATAGAGCTTCCCTTTTGAATTTCTGTTATCACGCTTTCGTCTCGTGGTCTTTTTGAGGCCTTTGAATTTTCTGATGGCGTTAAAACAGTGGATGATGGTGGCATAACTCCTTTGTCCATTTCAAAAGCGGTTTCACCTTCTTCAACCAACTCATCATAAAACAATGCTTCTAGGATATGAGCTTCAGCTTTATCAAATGGCACAGCAGTTGCTAGTATTCTGATAACTTTTCCTTTGTATATCCCCTTAACACATTGATGAAATGTTGATGGTATTAGCTGGAACTTGTGGATCCAAGGGCGGCCGAGAAGAATATGATAGCTTACATTGGCTTCAATAACATGGACTCTGACTGCTGAATTTATTGGCCTTACTTGAAGATTAATAGTAGCATAGCCAACAGTGTTCTGGCATTGTCCTCCAAATCCTGATATCTCTATAGACTGCTTTGAAATTTTTGAAGGATCTAACCCCATTGCTATTGCTGTTGATAATGGGATAAGGTTTAAGGAAGACCCAGGGTCTATCAATGCTCTTTTTGCTTCAATAGAGTTTATTAAAGCTGTAACATACAAAGGCTTATTGTGAGCTATTGATGAGGCTTTCATATCATCAGCAGTGAAACTCACATCTTGAATTTCCGGCATTGCCTTTCTTGTAGCAGAATAGGCAAGAAAGCAATATTCTGAATGAGCTTCTGCAACTGTTGTCAAAGCCGCTGTTGCAGCTATTCTTGCCGCTTTTGAGAAATGCATTTGGTCAAAGAAGTTTTTAAACTTTGAACTCTGTGAAAGAGTTTCTATTGCTGACTGATCATTAGGGATAATTTCCTCTTCAATTTCTTTTTCTATCATAATTACTGAGTTATGACAGACCATAGCAACCACATCTTTTACTTTATGATTTGGCAAAGGATCCTGATGGACAGATCCTTCAGGAGTAGTTGAGATTTTCAGGTGTCCAGCAGCTATTTTGTCATTAAAAATCCGCCTTAGAGAGAAACAATCTTTTGTTGAATGGCGTACGGTTTGGTGATACACACAGTATTTGCTGCTTTGTTTGTCTTCTTCTGTAGGCTTTTGGAATGGTGATGGTAAGTACAAAACGCCATCAGCAATCCATACTTCCACAATTCGTAATACTTCGGCCATGCTGCAGGGAAAAGGCGGTGGAATGCTTTCTGGGTTGTACTTTGGATTTTTATCAGATTGATAAGAGGTATTTCTCTGGAATGGCCGCCTCCCAGAATTTTCTGCCGCCATTGCTGATTCTCTCTTGTCCCTCCTACCATATCTGTCTTCATACCTTGGTAGAGTTGCTCTTGATATGACTGTGTTGAGCCTTTGAGAAATATCATAAAGCTTTTCAAAAGAGGGGATAGTAGCTACTTCCAAATAAGCTCTGTATTCTTTTGCTGCTCCATCGACACATATTTGTACAAGTTGCTCCTCAGTTGTTTGTTCATGACAATCTAAAACCAAATACCGAAAGCGACGAACATATTGTGTCAGATCTTCATTAGGTCTTTGCCGCTCTTTCGACAAGGTATTGAGAGTAACGCGGTCTTCTACAGAGAAGAACTTCTTGGAAAAGATATTGACCATTTCTTCCCAAGAGTGAATAGAGTTTGGGGCCAAAGTCGTGTACCAAGTGAAGGCACGATCAGTCAAAGATTTAGCAAATTCGCGGAGATGGAGCTCTTCATTGTTAGCATATCTGCTTAATGCATCAGTGAAACGCATCACATGCTCTCGAGCATTTCCAGTTCTTCCGTTGTAAAGAGTGAATTGGGGTGTGATATATCCCACTGGATATTCCATTCTCATGATTCTTGCCGAAAAGGGTGGTCTAGCATCAAAAGCATTTGAAAGTCCAGAGCGTTTTGCTTGCTCCCTTTCAAACATTTCAGAGAAATCCTCGGCTGTCATGTATGAGGAATGTCTCCCTTCCTGTTCACGATGATTACAGGGTGGAGAAGAAGGAATAGGATCTTTCTTGGGAGGATTATTGTGCATGTCATTTTCTTCGTCATGTTGAGATGGAGAAGGTGTACGCTCCTGCGACCTCTCCGAATTACGAATATTATCTTCACGATGGGCTTTCTTAAAAAACTCCTGCATTTGTTTTTCTGATGCTGCTAACTGAGCTGCTACCTGAGTTTGGATAGCCTGCATCTGAGCTTGCATCTGTACTTGGGTTGCTTGAAACTGAGCAAGAAAAGGCCCAAGAACAGCAGAAAGATCAGGAACATCCACTCTGGAAGTATGAGATTCTTCCCTATTTTCTTCTTGAACAACATGTGCTTGAGACGAAGCACCTCTTTTAGTCACCATTTTCTCTCAGAAATTGTTACAGAAGATCCCCAGCAGAGTCGCCAAAAATGTAGAGGGGTGTTTTGATTCTTGAAGAAATGGGGTTTACTGCAACCTCAATCTAGCCTAAATCCGATATCCAGACCGTTCTAAATTGAGTTATTTTTGGGAGAAATGATTCAGAGATCACAAGAAAGAAAAGGGGAAAAAGAAGGAAATGATTCAGAGGGAGAGAAGAAAGAACAATGAAGAAATGTAGTGACAGAATGTTTTTTTTTTTTTATGAATCCTTTACTTTCTCTCTCTGTAAATTCTATTTGGAAATCTGATTGTTTTTGAAAAATCTTCTGGGAATTCGAAAAAAATCTCTCCTTTCAACAAGGAGGGGTCACCTCTATTTATAGGTGATTAACAAAATCGTAACTAACTTGTACAGCTGTCATAACCGTTTTTTTGTAACTGACTTTTAGAGAGAAAAAATATTGGATTCCATCAAGATAAAGGCGTTTTGTCACCATACCTCCTTTAAGCTTTTATGACCAAAGCTTTCAGATATATTCTTCAAAGGTTAAAAGCGGTATTCACAATATCCATCTTTTAACAAATTCTATCTAAGCCCTCCAAACCACAACTCATCATCCTCCCCCAACAGTAATTGGTAACTACATCGTGAAAGCGGGTCATACGCTTTCATGGTGTACTGTCCTACTGAGGTAATATATTAGTGTTCAGACAGCAACACTCCTCTAAAGTAATAATCATGATATCGATAATAATAATAGCGATGATAATAATCATCTAATAATCATCTCAAGTCCAATAGGGAAATCGTAGGTGTTGGACGAAGTCACCCTTCCCGCATCTCAAGTCCAATAGGGAAATCGTAGGTGTTGGACGAAGACACCCTTCCCGTATCTCAAGTCCAATAGGGAAATCGTAGGTGTTGGACGAAGACACCCTTCCCGTCAGGCCTTAAGAGAAACTGAGGAAAAATCCATCCTCAATACTTTCTCCCTGACTGTCAGCCCAGGAAGTAATCCATGCTTCACTGGAATAGGTAATGAGGGGAAACAGCCACACTCATTCCCACGGGGAGGTACCAATCCATACCGTTCACCCCTAACAAAACAAATCTTCTTTCTGGCAAAAGTCATCAGAAAGGTATACAAGGAGGGTACTAATCCATACCACACCCATCATTATGAGAAAGGCATTGAAAGCCAGAGCGAGGCACTGAAGCCATATAGAATATCCGAAAGCGTTGAAGCCAGAATCAACATCAAAGGCATTAAAGCCTGAAACAACATCCAAAGGCGTTAGAGCTTGAAACAATATCCAAAGGCGTTAGAGCCTGAAATGATATCCGAAGGCGTTAGAGCCTGAAACAATATCCAAAGGCGTTTAGAGCCTGAAACAATATCCAAAGGCGTTAGGACTTGAATCTATGTCAATAGCGTTAAAGGCGCAATAGTTTCAACTTTCATCAGTAACATAAGGGTAGAATTGTTATTAATGAGCAAAAAATCTTTTTTATGAACTAAAAGCATAAGAGCTTAAAATCATTGATCATTAATGACCAAAATCATCATTATCAGATAAACATGGAATTCTGTTAACCAATTCTCAAAAAGGATTTTAGTATGTGTAATATGTTAGGACATCCTTTGAGCCACGTGTCATTATTTTATTGAATTATGAACAACGTTCTTAAATTCAAAATTTCACAAGTCAAGCTTTTCAATACCCATCATCAACAAGAAGTAAGACGTATCTGCATTTGAAACCATGATCAATCAAGAATGAACTAAACTGTAGGATCCATGCACAGGGTGCCTATTTAAGACAATAGATCGCCTTATGGAGATGACAGATATGAGTGGGGAACTTAGTATCGACAAAGCCAATGGCTGTTGCATATACACAGCTTCATTGAGAAATGCATTACGTACCAGATAACGAAAATGGATAGTCCAAGCCTTAATTCTATACACTTAGGCATACAAAAACGAAGGGATAATTTTATACTGCATTTTTTTGAAGTTTTTATTCAATAAATTAGGGTTAGAAGTATTAACTCTCAGGATTAAGGCTTCATAATTAACGTTTAAAGGGCACATGTAGAGTTGTGCAAAATATCAGACATTCTCTCTAGCTTCAGTCAAAGATGATCCTGTGTGTATATTAATTTGAGCAATGCTAGGTCTATTTTCCGATCGTCCACTCTCCCCTATTTTCATACAAGAAGATAAAATAATATGACACTTTTTTGTGGGTTCTATCATATTTATTTTGTCTTCTTGTATAAAAATAGTAAATCCTACCAGAGAGTAAACGACCGGAAAGTGGACGTAGTATTGCTCAAATTAATATAATGCTAGAGGCACCCATCTATAAGGGGGTGCTCTTTCCCACATAGTACATGACACGTTCGATCATATTTTCCTCTTACCCATGCTTAAGACAACCTAACACATAAAGGTGACAGGTGATTATAATTCATGAAAAATTCATCTTGGGCAGGAGCCAAGCTAACTTCTTTTGAATAATTTATTTTAGTAATATAGTGTACATCACTACCAATAATCATTTATTTTAATATTGTAACGTGCATCACTACAAATATATTTAGTAATCACAAGTACATTTAATGGAGGTGTCAACATGGCAAATTGGGGGTTCAAAAATGTCTATAAACGAGCCTGGTTCGGGCCAGGCCGGCCCATTGGCACCCCCAACATTTAACTCCAGGCTAGCAGTCCCATGTCCCCAACAATAGACCCCATTAAATGGCTCTTCTTTATTTCAACAGAAACAGCAACATCGATCCAGACAAAACTACAAAAGGTAGACTCACATACGATTATCATCTAAACTCTAAAAATTCACTTTTCTGATTTTCCCAACGCTTTTTCTCAGCCCTAGTCAATCCCAATCCTCTTCCTCACTTGCAAAACGTAGTCATAGATCTTGTGTGGGTCAGGGAGAGAATTGGAAACACTCTCCTTCTCCATGCACCTCTTGGCCCACGCCACCAGCTTAGAGCACTCGGCCTCTATACTGAAATTTGCGCAGGTCTCGTAGGTGTAAAACCAGCTGTAGAAGGGAATAAGAGCCACGTCCACAAACCCAAAGCTCTCACCCCCAAAGTAAGGCTTGTCTCCAAGCTCTCCTTCCAACATCTTCAAGCACTCTATCAACTCCTTAGCTGCTTCTTTCTCTTCTCCTTTAACTAACCATATCCTTCTTCCACAGACCATCACCTTCATTTCATTTCACATTTTGTAAGTGTAAGATGAAACCAAATCAATAAATGTTTTTTAAAAAAAATAAAAACAGAGAATATATCAACAGACCGCACCTTCTTGTCAACGAAATCAGCCCAGAACCTGGCTTGTGCTTGCTGGTAAGGATCAGAGGGAAGCAAAGGAGATTTATCCTTCCAAACTTCATCGATGTATTGAACAATGATGAAGGATTCACATATGGGTTTCCCATTATGGATCAAAACAGGTATCTGCTTATGAACAGGGTTCATCTGCAGAAGTAGACTACTCTTGTCCTTCAAGTCCTCTTCCTTGTGCTCGTATTTGATACCCTTTTCTGCCAAGGCGATTCTCACCCTCATCCCAAAAGGGCTGGGTGAGAAATCTAAGAGAACTAACGCTTCCGCCATTTCCACAGATCTGTCGAGATCGAAACTTGAAGACCAGAGAGAGAGAGGTATGGAGAGTATAAGGTGTGAGGTCCTTGAGATGTGAACGAGGCAATTTATAGAATTATAGAAGAATTCTAAAGTCGGTTTAGAGCGGGTGGAGTGGGACAGGGGCAACGCAGAATTTTGTTGAATTTTACTTTTATCTAGACCTTTCTAAAAAGATAGATGTCATTGCTTGCATAAGAGTTCGAAGACTATACAAAGCTTGTGAGACCCTCTTAGGTCCGAGACCACTGAGACCGTGCTCTAAGAGTACGGGATTTCAGGTGAAGCCCACCATGCGAAATAGGCCCCACCTGTAATCCTCAGCTCTTAGAGCATGGTCTCGGCCTAAGAGGGTCTCCGTGGCAAAGTCCATTTTGAAATGATAAAGCTTCTGACCCTCTAATTCGGTATGAGACAATTGAGACCGTGCTCTAAGAGCATGTGATTTCAGGTGGAGCCCACCCTATAAAATAGGCCCCACTTGAAATCCTATGCTCTTAGAGCATGGTCTTGGCCCTAAGAGGGTCTCAGTAGCAAAGTCCTATTTGAAAATGAAAGCGTTTTATAAAAGGAACTAAATCCTCTACCATTATAACCGGACTCAGGGAAGACCGGTTACGTCACTGAGGTTGCCACATGTCCCTTTAGATCCCCTCACTGTGGTTAATATTCAACCATCCCTAAGGTTTACCCACCTATCCTTGGTTTTTTGAAAAAAATATTTAAAATCTTTTAGTATTTTTTCTAACCATGGTTTAAATATATATATTAATTTAAGGTCCAAGACCTTAACTTAAACCTGGCAAAGGACAATCGCGACCTCTCGATCGTAAGCTTGTCCGAGAAGAGGGGTTTTGCAACCACACTCACAATACGATTGAGGGATTTTGCATTCATAATTGCAACCCTAGATTAGGCAATTTAATCCAAACGGAGATGGAGTGCAATGAGTACCAGTATTTTGTTACATAGTGAAAATGTGCAGTATGTTAAGCATTTAAAAAACATTGGCTATGATGGACGACTTGCTAGAAATTAAAATTTTGACCTTTTCATCCACAGTCCGATGGATTTTATATTGAGTCTTGTCTATGGATTTTATATTGGGTCTTCCATGGACTCAATGAGGTCTGGATTCTGTCTTTGTGGTGGTTGACAGGTATTCCCAGATGGCACATTTTACTCCCTGTAAAAAGACATCTGATGCCACCAACGTGGCAAATCTATTCTTTAAGGAAGTTGTTCAATTGCATAGAATTCCAAAATCTATCACTTCAGACCATGATACCAAATTCCTTTCCTATTTTTGGAAGACCTTATGGAAGCGATTTGATATGTCCTTAAATTATAGCAGCACTAGTCATCCATAGTCTGATGGGCAAACAGAGGCAGTGAATCAGACCTTGAGCAATCTTATTCATTGTCTTTCTGTTGAGAAACCAAAGCAGTGGGATCTTGCATTGGCACAGGCAGAGTTCGCTTATAATAGTATGGTGAACAGGTCAGCTGGAAAATCACCATTTGCAATTGTGTATTGTTCTCCGCCAAAACATGCCTTGGACTTAGTGTCATTGCCTAATATTCTTAGAGTTAGTATTGCAGCTGAAAATATGGCCGAACGGATTTAGGCCATACAAGAGGAAGTTCGGAAGCGGCTCGAAGAGTCCAATGCCATATATAAGGAAGCGGCTGATAAGCGACAGCGGGAGAAGATCTTCCAAGAGGATGATTTAGTGATGGTGTATTTGTGTAGCACCCCGGACTTTTTCATCCTTAATAAATAGCACCTTCGTAGCTAATTGGCCGTTTTTGTAGTCTAATTAATAAATAAGGGAGAAATCAGAAATTTCGAACGTCAGAAATGTTCGTTTTCGAAAGACGGATCCAACGCAAGTTGAATCGTCGAAATCCGACGAGCGAGTCAAAAGATATGGTCAAAACTGTCCAAACATAACAGAGCACCGATCGCTTGGTCATTACCTGCGATCGATCGGTCAACCACCGATCGCTCGATAGCTGTTGCACGGTTAACTTTTTTGTATGGGAAAAATTTCCAGAGAGCGTGTTTTTGACCGATCTCCCGGTCATAACACCGATCGACCGGAAGCCACCGATCGCTCGGTCCATACCACCGATCGATCGGTCAGACGCAGATTTTCTTCATTAAGGGTGTTTAAGACTTTGACCATCACCCTTTGCCTATAAATAGGCTGAGTTCATGCCTTAGGGTTTCAGAAACCCTCTATGCCCTATCTTAGGAGATTTTGAGAGAGAAAAGAAGGAGAGGAACTACTTGTTGATCAAGCTTGTGGAAGATCAAGGTTCTTCCACTTCCCTTGGTGATTCTCAACCAAGAACACAAGGTTATTGCTTGTTCCAGCCATTGGGAGTCAAACTCATTGATTTCTCCAAGGTAGATACACTCTACTACAATCTTGCAATCCTACTAGTTACTAGATATGATTCTTCTTCTATATGCCCTATCTATATGTATTGATTCTAGGTATGAAAAGGTGTGATTATATACTTGGATGAAGGTTACTATTATGATGCACTCTAAGTGTTTGATAAAATACCTCTAAGGGATTCTATGCTTAAATATGATGATTTCTCTTATTAAGTGCATATGCTCGCATGTCTCGCATGAACCGATGGTTTCCATGGATTTCTTAAAGTGCAAACAAAGGTTTTCACGAAAAGACGAATAATGAATGATTCTAAGTAACTCTATGATTTCTCTAAGATCGTTTCACAAGCTCTAAGGATCATACCATGCTCACAAGGAAACTCTATGATAATGCTCTAAGATCGTCTCACAAGCTCCACGGATCACAATGAAATGCTCTAAGATCTCTAAGGTTATGCTCTATGGAAATGCTCTAAGGTTATTGCTCTATGCTCTATGTCTCTACGGATCACAATGACTCTAAGTAACTCCATGAACTCACAAGAACTCATAAGGCTATGATTATCGATTGACTCACACGGTTACAGTTTTGGTTTCGAATATTATCTCACATATGTTTTCACGGTTTCCATGCTTTAAGAGATTTACGGATTTCATTCTCCATGTCTTGTATGCTCCATGCCTAACCGCTTTATTGTTATTAGTTTGTATACACTGAGTATTCCATGCTCAGTCGATATTGTTATGATCGGCAGGTGCTCGGGTTCCATTCGATTTGTGTGGCGAAGAACCTTGGGTCGAGGAAGAGTACCATGACCCGGAGCCTTCCATGGATCACTATCATGACGATGGTGCTCTAGATAGGAGTCGTGACTTCGATTTCTGTTGATCGACCGACTTAGAACTTGTGTCTTTTGTTATGTGAGTGTGGGGTTTGTCCACTCCACTTTTGGGTTTCTCACACATGTATACTTGTTGGTTCTTACTTGAGCCAAGTTATAGGAGTATTCATTTTGCTTCCGCTATGTTTAGTATTTTGTTTTCCGCTGTGCATTGTATTTCATTTCCGCTATGTATATTCAGGTACTCTGACAGGTTTCCACGTGTGCCTTATGTATCATACTGGAGGTATGATACGGCGGTCACGAGTCAAGGTACCCTTAACTCCTAGGGGGTATTTTGGGTCGCGACAGACTTGGTATCAGAGCTAGTTATGTCTAACGACAGACTTAGTTAGGTCACTCAGGCTTGGCCTAAGCAGAAGTAATTCCTATGAGTTGAACTTAGAACTCAGAAGGACTCAGTTGTCTTAGGCTTGTTACCACGACATAACCGGTATCAAGTGAATTCTTAGGTCAGTATAGGATCCGAGATCGATGTGATCTTATGCGAGGTTCTAGTATAGGCTCTAAAGTATAATTATATGATGATGTATATATACCTCGATGTATACTATGTGCGGTATAGCATTTCATGATTATTGAATTGCTATATGATATGTGAGGTTTGGTATCCAGTTAGACTCATGTTTTGCCAAATTGATCTCAGGATTCAACATCATGAGACGTGGCAATCGGGGTCGAGGTTACCATACTCGGAGGGCCGAGAGTGAAGTTCCGAGAGAAGAGGAACCGTTGTATTTCACGAATGCTATGGACTCCATAGCCGAGACGTTGGCATTGTTGGCAGCAAGGCCTATGCCTACCCCACCGTCCACGCCTGTGCCTACACCGGTGCATCACACCGCGGGGCTCGAAGCTTTTAGGAGACTGCGGCCTCCTACATTCTATGGCACTCTAGACCCCATGGTGGCCGATTCTTGGATTATGCAGCTGGAGAAGACCTTCCGGGCTCTCCATTGTACCGCTGAGCAAAGGGTAGAATGGGCTTCCTTCGTGATGGAAGGTGAAGCCGAACACTGGTGGAGAGCTGCCCAAAGGCAGAGGGATGTTGCTAAGGTAGGTGTGCCCTGGACTTGGGCGGAGTTCTTAGAGACTTTCAGGGAACAGTACTTTCCCAGGTTTATTCGGGAACAAAAGGCGAGAGAGTTTATGCTTTTGGAGCAAGGGTCGATGAGCGTAGCCGAGTATGAGGCTAAGTTCACCGAGTTGTCTAGGTTTGCTCCGCACTTGGTGGCTACTGAAGACCTACAGGTCAGGAAGTTTGAGATGGGCTTGAAGGCTTTCATCCGAGATCGGGTGTCCATTCTCCAGGTAGAGTCTTGGAGAGAGATAGTAGGGAAGGCGAAGATCACCGAAAGGAATGCGGAAGACTTCGTGAGAAGAAGAGACAGTGGCTTCGGGAAGAGCATGTCTCGGGGTCAGTCGAGTAGTTCTTCAGAGAAAAGGACTAGGACTGCACCGTACCAGTTCTCCCAGCCGATGTCGGCTCAGAGACCTTCTTTTGCGCCTCAGGCACCGCGTCCTACGGCATCGCAAGCTACGAGGGTTATGCCTCCGGCTTCCTCCGCATCGCAGACATTTGAGGAGTGCGCCGTATGTGGTCGTCGGCATAAGACTGGAGATTGCCGAAGAATGTCAGGTGGATGCTTCCACTGTGGCGAGGTGGGCCATATGATTCGAGATTACCCGCGCAAGCAGTCACAGTCGGGATCACAGGGAGTTCGGCCTCCAGGCAGGCAGAATTCACTTCAGGGGTCTTCATCTCAGGCCTCTAGATCCTTGCAGCCTACCCAGCAGCCTCGTCAGGCAAACCAGGGCAGAGTCTTTGCCATGACTGATAGAGACGCACAGGCATCTGATGATGTTGTGCAAGGTACGCGCGAACTAGTCCTTGTCAAAGTTCTAATATTGCCATGATATGTTCGTATCTATATATATCCTATGTGGTGTTTTGCGATGTTTGTATCTATATGTACAGTTGTGTTATAACTGAGATGATTCAAATTCTCAGGTTCGTTGCTCGTAAATGAATGTTTGGCAAGAGTGTTGATAGACACAGGATCCACTCACTCGTTCGTTTCACCAAGCTTTGCCAAGGGCTTTACGTCCGAGCCAAGCAAGCTACCTAGGGAGTTGTCCATTTCGACTCCATTGAGAAAATCTATTGAGACAGATAAAGTGTATCCGGATAGTGTTGTACAAGTCATACAGCACGAGTTGCCAGTCGACTTGATCCTTCTGGGAATTCAGGATTGGGATTTCGATATCATCCTAGGTATGGATTGGCTCTCAACTCACCATGGACACGTGGCATGTTTCGAGAAGGTGGTGCATTTTAAACCCGTGGGGTTAAAGCCGTTTCATTTCAGGGGACTTCAGAGAAGAGACATTGCCCGCTTTGCAGCTCTTAGTCTCGAGGGTGTAGAAGTGCGAGACTCCACACCCATTCCAGTGGTATGTGAGTATATGGATGTTTTTCCGAAAACCTTGCCGGGATTGCCTCCCGATCGTGCAATCGAGTTTGCGATTGAGCTAGCTCCAGGCACAGTTCCGATTTCAAGAGCTCCGTATAGGATGGCCCCTATTGAGCTTAAGGAGTTAAAAGAGCAGTTAGAAGAATTGCAAGGCCTTGGTTTTATCCGGCCAAGTGTTTCACCTTGGGGAGCTCCGGTTCTCTTCGTGAAGAAGAAAGATGGATCAATGCGTATGTGCATTGATTACAGGCAATTGAACAAGGTCACGATCAAGAATCGTTATCCATTACCTCGGATAGACGACTTGTTTGACCAATTGAAGGGTGCGCATTTTTTCTCCAAGATTGACCTTCGATCTGGTTATCATCAGTTGAAGATCAAGAAAGAGGACATTCCGAAGACAGCATTCCGAACTCGATACGGTCATTACAAGTTTTTGGTCATGTCTTTTGGACTGACTAACGCGCCGGCAGCATTCATGGATTTGATGAATCGGGTGTTCAGATCGTCTCTCGATCAATGTGTGATCGTGTTCGTAGATGATATCCTTGTGTATTCACAGTCACAGGAGGATCACACGAGAGATCTCCGTCTGGTCTTGCAGACACTTCGAGAGCATAGTCTGTATGCTAAGTTGAGCAAGTGCGAGTTCCGGCTGAACAAGGTGTCTTTTCTTGGACACCTGGTATCTGCTGAAGGTATTTCAGTTGATCCTGCAAAGATTGAAGCGGTGATGAATTGGGAAAGGCCGAAGAGTGTCACCGAGATTCGTAGTTTCCTCGGGTTGGCAGGATATTACAGAAGGTTTGTGGAAGGATTTTCAAGTTTAGCAGCTCCGCTTACCTATCTCACACGGAAGAACACGAGGTTCACTTGGAGTGATAAGTGCGAGGCTAGTTTCTTGGAGTTGAAAAAGAAGCTTACTTCGGCTCCTGTTCTCACAGTTCCATCTGGGAGCGGTGGTTTCGAAGTCTATAGTGATGCTTCACTAGTGGGACTTGGATGTGTTTTGATGCAGCATAAAAAGGTGGTCTCCTATGCTTCCCGTCAGCTGAAGGAGCATGAGCAGAATTACCCCACACATGACTTAGAGCTCGTTGCGGTCATTTTTGCACTGAAACTTTGGCGTCACTACCTCTACGGAGAAGAATTCGTGGTGTTCACAGACCACAAGAGTTTGAAGTATCTTTTCCTCCAGAAGGAGTTGAATATGAGGCAGCGTCGTTGGATGGAGTTCATGAAGGACTACGACTGTTCCATCCAGTACCACCCGGGTAAGGCTAACGTGGTAGCCGATGCTCTTAGCAGAAAACCTTACGGAGTTATGGCGCAATTGAGAGTGCAAGAGTGGAAGTTGTTACATGATATGTGTCATTTGGACACTACTCTCAGGCATGTCACCTATGGGCCGATAATGTCCAACGTGGTGGTTAGGCCACAGATCCTGAGCCAGATCAAGGAGTTACAGAATTCAGACGTTGAGTTGCTTGCTTTCCGAGACAAGTCGGTGAGTAACGGCAATCAAGAGTTCGCTTTAAATGATGATGGTGCTATCACATTTAAAGGCAGGTTGTGTGTCCCCGCCGACACAGTTTTGAGGGATGAAATTTTGAATGAAGCTCACCGATCAAAGTACACGGTACATCCGGGAGGTACTAAGATGTACCAGAATCTCAAGAAGCACTACTGGTGGCGAAACATGAAGAGGAAGTCGCTGAGTACGTCGCTAGATGTTTGATTTGCCAGCAGGTAAAAGCCGAACATCAAAGGCCGGTAGGTCTTTTGCAGTCTCTTCCTATTCCGGAGTGGAAATGGGAGAACATCTCGATGGATTTCATTGTGGGTTTGCCGCGAACGGCAAAGGGCTCCGATGCTATTTGGGTGATTGTGGACAGGTTGACTAAGTCTGCACATTTTATTCCGTACCGAACTACTTTCAATGCAAATCAGTTGGTAGCCCTATATGTTAAGGAGGTGGTTCGACTGCACGGTGTGCCAGTTTCTATTGTGTCTGATCGAGATCCTCGGTTTACTTCCAGGTTTTGGAAAACGTTCCAGGATGCTATGGGTTCGCGTTTAGAATTCAGTACCGCCTTCCATCCTCAGACCGATGGACAAACGGAGAGGGTGAATCAAGTAGTGGAGGATATGCTCCGAGCTTGTATGCTGGATTTTCAGGGTAGTTGGGAGGAACAGTTGCCGTTGGTTGAGTTTGCCTACAACAATAGCTATCAGGCAAGCATCCAGATGGCACATTTTGAAGCTCTGTATGGTCGGAGTTGTCGATCACCGCTATACTGGGATGAAGTTGGTGAGAGGAAGATTCTTGGTCCTGAGTTGATAGAGCGGACCGCAGAAAGGGTCAGAATTATCCGGGAGCGATTGAAAAGTGCTCAGGATAGGCAGAAGAGCTATGCGGATACACGCCGCAGAGATTTAGAGTTCCGAGTTGGAGATCGGGTCTTTGTGAAGATTTCGCCGAGTCGGGGAATCATACGATTCGGGAAGAAGGGGAAGCTCAGTCCGAGATATGTGGGTCCATTCGAGATCATTACTCAAGTTGGTGAGGTAGCTTACCGAGTTGCCTTGCCCGCTCACATGGCGGCGATCCACAACGTATTTCACATCTCCATGCTTCGAAAGTATATCCCGGATCCTTCTCATGTCATCGAGCTCGATCCGATAGAGATCCGAGAGGACCTCACCCTAGTTGAACAACCGATGCAGATCTTGGATAGGAGAGATCAAGTCTTGCGCAACAAGACCATTCCCTTGGTCTTGGTAAGATGGCAACACCATTCAAGGGAGGAAGCTACTTGGGGAACGAGAAGCCGAAGTACGAGAAAAGTACCCCCATTTATTTGTTTAAGGCCTTGGCATTCCCTTGTATTTTTTTATAGTTTTACGCATGTATGTATCGTCCAAATTTCGGGGACGAAATTTTTGTAAGGGGGGGAGAATGTAGCACCCCGGAATTTTTCATCCTTAATAAATAGCACCTTCGTAGCTAATTGGCCGTTTTTGTAGTCTAATTAATAAATAAGGGAGAAATTGGAAATTTCGAAACGTCAGAAATGTTCGTTTTCGAAAGACGGATCCAACGCAAGTTGAATCGTCGAAATCCGACTAGCGAGTCAAAAGATATGGTCAAAACAGTCCAGACATAACAGAGCACCGATCGCTCGGTCATTACCTGCGATCGATCGGTCAACCACCGATCGCTCGATAGCTGTCGCACGGTTAACTTTTTTGTATGGGAAAAATTTCCAGAGAGCATGTTTTTGACCGATCTCTCGGTCATAACACCGATCGACCGGAAGCCACCGATCGATCGGTCAGACGCAGATTTTCTTCATTAAGGGTGTTTAAGACTTTGACCATCACCCTTTGCCTATAAATAGGCTGAGTTCATGCCTTAGGGTTTCAGAAACCCTCTGTGCCCTATCTTAGGAGATTTTTAGAGAGAAAAGAAGGAGAGGAACTACTTGTTGATCAAGCTTGTGGAAGATCAAGGTTCTTCCACTTCCCTTGGTGATTCTCAACCAAGAACACAAGGTTATTGCTTGTTCCAGCCATTGGGAGTCAAACTCATTGATTTCTCCAAGGTAGATACACTCTACTACAATCTTGCAATCCTACTAGTTACTAGATATGATTCTTCTTATATATGCCCTATCTATATGTATTGATTCTAGGTATGAAAAGGTGTGATTATATACTTGGATGAAGGTTACTATTATGATGCACTCTAAGTGTTTGATAAAATACCTCTAAGGGATTCTATACTTAAATATGATGATTTCTCTTATTAAGTGCATATGCTCGCATGTCTCGCATGAACTGATGGTTTCCATGGATTTCTTAAAGTGCAAACAAAGGTTTTCACGAAAAGACGAATAATGAATGATTCTAAGTAACTCTATGATTTCTCTAAGATCGTTTCACAAGCTCTAAGGATCATACCATGCTCACAAGGAAACTCTATGATAATGCTCTAAGATCGTCTCACAAGCTCCACGGATCACAATGAAATGCTCTAAGATCTCTAAGGTTATGCTCTATGGAAATGCTCTAAGGTTATTGCTCTATGCTCTATGTCTCTACGGATCATAATGACTCTAAGTAACTCCATGAACTCGCAAGAACTCATAAGGCTATGATTATCGATTGACTCACACGGTTACAGTTTTGGTTTCGAATATTATCTCACATATGTTTTCACGGTTTCCATGCTTTAAGAGATTTACGGATTTCATTCTCCATGTCTTGTATGCTCCATGCCTAACTGCTTTATTGTTATTAGTTTGTATACACTGAGTATTCCATGCTCAGTCGATATTGTTATGATCGGCAAGTGCTCGGGTTCCATTCGATTTGTGTGGCGAAGAACCTTGGGTCGAGGAAGAGTACCATGACCCGGAGCCTTCCATGGATCACTATCATGACGATGGTGCTCTAGATAGGAGTTGTGACTTTGATTTCTGTTGATCGACCGACTTAGAACTTGTGTCTTTTGTTATGTGAGTGTGGGGTTTGTCCACTCCACTTTTGGGTTTCTCACACATGTATACTTGTTGGTTCTTACTTGAGCCAAGTTATAGGAGTATTCATTTTGCTTCCGCTATGTTTAGTATTTTGTTTTCCGCTGTGCATTGTATTTCATTTCCGCTATGTATATTCAGGTACTCTGACAGGTTTCCACGTGTGCCTTATGTATCATACTGGAGGTATGATACGGCGGTCACGAGTCAAGGTACCCTTAACTCCTAGGGGGTATTTTGGGTCGCGACAATTTGCGTAAGGGGAGATTTCATGTGGGCATGTACAACAAGTTGAAGAATAAGAAGTATGGCCCTTATCAAATCGTTAAGAAGAACAATGACAATGC
The DNA here is from genome assembly GCA_015143295.1 of Tetracentron sinense. Classification (NCBI taxonomy): domain Eukaryota; kingdom Viridiplantae; phylum Streptophyta; class Magnoliopsida; order Trochodendrales; family Trochodendraceae; genus Tetracentron; species Tetracentron sinense. The sequence goes on from CM026567.1 coordinate 19,617,438, forward strand.
TTATGTGAGTGATCTTCCCGACGACATGGTCATTTCTCCTATTTTCAATGTAGTTGATCTATTTGAATATTACCCATCTGATGAGCCTAGCTATCCAAAGCCTAACTCGAGGTCGAGTTCTTTTGAAGTGGGGGAGACTGATGTAGAACATGGAGCTGAAGCCTAGAGCCACAAAAGTCTAATTTTGCAACATCCAAGAAAGGATATTTGAATGGTCAAATATCACTTTCTTGCCAAGCTTTACCATTATTAGTAACTAGCGGGTGGCGCGTGAGAGAGAGGGAAAGGAGTTAACCACAGTTAATAGGAGTTAAAAGGGACACGTGTTAACCCGCGGGTGCGATTGAATTCGCTAGTGGCACATGCGATGTACGTAAGAGCGGGGGGAAGGAGTTAACCATTGTTAATAGGAGTTAAAAGGGTCACGTGTTAACCCGTGGATGCGATTGAACTCTCCCTGAGTTCAATCTCAATTGCCTGTGATTCAAAATAGATAGATCAGCAAGGGTAGTTTCGAAATTAAATCAAAGGTAAGGGGTAGTGTGGGAATTAAAGCAAACATTAAATCAAAGTTTTGTTTTATAAAGGGTAGTATGGGAATTTCAGAAAAATCATCTACAGTTGCCTCTCGCATTATAATAGTAAAGATTTCTACTCTAGATTTTATTTAATTCTGTATATGTTTGTTTTGGATTTTCTTTCAATTTTGTATCAGGACTTTAGTACTTATAGGACCTATGTAGCCTGTGGGCAGCAGCTTTTTTTGATAATCAATAATAGTTCAAAAGAGTTTTCTCTTTCTTCCTAGTGGAATGTAGGTGTCTTGTGGATTCGAGATCACAAGGGGATTGACGTGATCATCTCCTTAACAATACGTTGTGTCATACTATCATGGTGCTAGTAAAACTTTATTGTGCTTATTTTTTGATTCCAGTACTAATGTACACGTCTATATTAGACATGTATGATGTATCTAAGACAAAATGTTTAAAAGGCTCAAAGGTTAGCTATGAAGGTAGCAACTGAGGTTCTTAATGGCTTCTGCCTTCACTCTGTCTTGAATCCTTTTGCTAGATTCAATGAATTATTTTATTGTTAAAAATAAATTTTTAAAAAATATAATTCTATACCCTCCTTATAGACATGTTTGATAAGAAGAGGAGGGTTCTGATTAGCGTAGCTTACTAGAGACTCTAGTAAGCTACACAATCTTAACCGTTAGATTAGGTGGTTTTAAAATCTTAACCATTCAAACAAAACTACTAGTATTAAGAGTAAAACCACTGTGAGCATGAGTTTCAGTACTCACATTTGCGTTGTTGCTTATGAGTCACCACATATTAATTCAGTAGGGATAAGTCCCGGGTAATTGATAAGGTCTTGCTCTGCTTAGAGTTCTAAGTAAGAGGTTCGGTTAAGCCCAAGGAAGGTGTTAGGTGCCCCGGCACTTCCATTTTACAACAGTTCCTTACTTATTAGGTTTAAGCCAACTTAATTTCAATTTGTTAGTCAAATGCCTTTGGTTTAATTTATATAAATCCAAGAAGGGAAAAGCTAAACTAGGGTCGAACCCGAGTTGGGTTGCCTACGTATTCACATTGGGATAAGATCAGACCGAGCGTAATTCTGGCACATGAGCCCATGCCAAGGCTAGGGGAGTGTTGTGTGTGCACCAAGGGTGGCTTAGGGTCTAGCTAGAAGGCTAGGGGTGGTTGACCGGGTTGATCAAGTGCTTGGTTATATTTGATTGGGTCCGGTAGGCCGATGGGTAGTCCAGTAGACTAGGGTTTGGACCCGGTAGGCCAAGATTGGGCCCGGTAAGCCAAGGGAATAAGCTCAAAAGATAGGGTTTAGTCCGGTAGACTATGATTTGGGCCCGGTAGGCCGATATTAGGCCCAGTAGGTCAGGATTAGGCCCGGTAGGCCTTAGATAGACCCGGAGGTCAAAAGTAAGCCCGGTAGGCTTTCCCAGTAAGTCAAGGGTGAGCCCGGTAGATTTTGAGTTAGGCCCGGTAGGCCAAAGGTAAGCCCGGTAGGCTATGGTTAGGCCCGGTAGGCTATGGTTTGCGCCCGATAGGCCGATATTAGGCCCGGTAGGCCAAGATTAAGCCCGACAGGTCTTGGATGGACCCGGAGGTCAAAGGTAAGCCCGATAGGCTTTGGATTGGGCCCGGTAGGCTTTGAAAATTTTTTAAAGAAAATTTTATGTTGATGAAAGTGAGATGACACATTGAAGGGTGTTCGTGGGATTCTCGCCAAGGTGGATATTTGTGGGGATTTTGGCTCGAATAGGGCAAACCCATTTATGGGCGATCGATTACCACTATGGGCGATCAATCCCCGGTCAACGCTTTTAGACAGCTGGATTTTGAGTTGCTTTTGGAGACTTCTATTTTGTAATAGGAAGTTGCCTCTTTCATGGAGATGAGTTTTGGAAAATTCTTGAAATAGGAAGTTGCCTCTTTCATGGAGATGAGTTTTGGAAAAGTCCTAATTAGAGTGAGATTGTTTTGTGGCTATAAATAAGCCTAGAGTGGAGGCTTATTGAGATAACCCAGAGAGTAAGAACCTTAAGAGGGAGAGAAAACAAGATGTGAGGTGTGGGTTGGGCTTCCATGGAGAACAGGAGATCTCCCATGGAAAGCCCTTGTTAGCTCTCAAGAGAGGAGAGTGTTCTGACGACTTTATCTCGGTGTGCTCTCATGGTGGAGAGTATTGGTTCAATTTTGAAGGGTTCGGGTTTTGTGTTTCCTTTGTCCTAAAAAAAATCGGGTTTAGGTCAGATTTGGGTTGAGAGAGTGAACAAAGAATTGTGAGTTGAGTGAGAGCCTTTCAAGGGTTGTGGCAGAGTCCTTGAGTGTGTGTATTCTTGTTTATCTTCTCTCTTGTAATCTTCTCTTTAATTAGTTGAAGTATATCTGGACCATTTGTAGAGTGGATGTAGCCCTGGATTGGGTGAACCACTATATATCTTGTGTATTATGTGTTTGTCTTATTTTCTCGTGTAGACCCTTTGATAGCATCACCGCTTCCGCGCCCAACAAAACTGTGATCAAAATTGTACTTATTTAGATTAAAAAAGTCACTTTATCCCTCTCTTTGCATGCATATTTTGAACATAATTTCTAACTCTCTTTATTTCTTCCTCTAGAAACTCTATTATTCTCTCCCGCAAAGGTTTTGTTCCATTCAACATTCGGCATTTGTTCCGTTCATCCTCCGACAATTCTTCTCTCCATTCGTCAGGTACTGTTTTTTTTTTAATCTTCTTTCATTTATTTTCACCTAAGTATTAAACAAATGCTCATAACATATTGAACCGGATTACTTAAACAAATTCTTGTTCTTATTTGGAATCACAATCTATTTTTCTTCTCAAATAAAAAGTTTTGTGCGGCAAGTTTCCCATTAGAAATTTTTACTTTTCTATCCTTTCAGCATTTGAATAAGGATTATTGTTTTATACTGATTGTTCATAATAGTCATGTCAGGTGTAAGGTCTATATTTTTTCATATTTTGTATTGGCTTATTTCACTGTCAAAACAGTGAGTCTAGAGTGTATTGTGTCATTCCCTACAAACATCTAAGATAAGTGAAGATGAAGACCAAAGAAGATTAACTGAAGACATTCTGATCATTGTCTCCGTTTCACTCATAGGATGGTAAGTGACCTAGATGCCATGTATACCTTAGGTGGATTGACCTAGAAAAGTTTGTTTACCTTAGGTGGTTAGTGGCTTGCCCTTAGTTGAAGCTTCCTAGTCAAAATAGGTGAAATCGCCTGGCTATCATCACAGGGGTATTTTTTTCATTTCTAGTCATCCAATATTTATTAAAATTTTAGGGTAGATTTTAGATGACACAATGTAGTTAAGGTTCAAATTTCATCTTAATCCTATAAGAATTGACCTCTCTAGAATTTTTCTAAATCTCAGTAGTAGAGTTGTAAATAGTGTTGAAGTTGTGAATAATAGGTGGTTCGAACAACCTAAGGCATGGTTCGAACCACGGATGCCGAAATAGGGTTTGTTTCCATGAACGAATCTAAGGGTTTTGAGAGGATTGAGGGAGTTTATTTGAGAATAGGGTTTCCCAAGTTGTATTGGTTGAAAGCATTATTGTCTTCTCTCCCCTTCTTCTCTAGAGTTGCAAGCCATTGATTATATTTTGACTACTCTTGCTTGCTTGTGTATTCCAACATTGTGGAATCCCTCTAGAGGTTATTAATTACCATCAACCTTACTTGGTCGGAGCAATCTGAAGCCTTCATTGAAGGAGATTCGTCGTTATAGCGGATCGTGGTTATTGTGGTAGGAGTAATCCGGAGCCGAAAATCGATCGAGAAATCGTGGTTCCTGAGTTCGGGGAGGAGTGCAATCTGATGTTGGTAGATCACGTTGGCTTGCGAGCACGTAATTTCTTATTGAGGCATTGAGGACAGGTTGACGAGGATCGTGGTGTCGAGTCCGGTTATGTACAGTCCGAGTTTGTAAATATTGTTGCCTTTGCTCTTAGTTAAATCTCTTTCATCTGGACTAGGTCCCGTGATATTTCCTGAAAGGGTTTCCACGTAAAATCTTGGTGTTGTAGTTTGTGTGTTTGTTTATCATTTCCGCAACTTTAATTGTTAAAATTAAAATTGGTAGACAACCCTTATTAAAACCTATACACCCCCCCCCCCCCCCCCCCCCCTCTCTCTAGGTCTTGATTCATATGCAAGGGGTATATTTCATCAAGAACACAATATTTTAACTCAGAGCCAAGTATCAGTAGCCTACCTTGAAAAAAAAATCTAGAGGCCCCACCATGTGTAAAAGTTTGGGCAAAATAACATCGGTGAGAAGAAAATCATTGAATTGAATTCTAAAGGAATGCCAACTGGTGAAAATACAATATATTAATTTACCCATGTTTTAATTTTTAAGATTAATAATTTTTAAATTTTTTATTTTGAAAATAAATGTTAAAAATATTAATTATGAAAGTTAAAGAATCTTAACAACATTTAAACAAATTAAATGGGGCAGATGTTGACTTATAAGTGGTTACCAAAGGGTAAGGTAGGGGTTAACCCTAACCATGTCTTTACCTATAAGAGAATGCAAGACCCTAACCATGTCCTAGCCTTTCAAGGGCATGTATTTACCTAGGCCTAACCCAGCCCACAAGTGTTAGGGCAAGGTAATCCACATGTGAGAAAGAAAAGTGAATTTTTTTTTCATTCTAAATGATGAGATTTTTTTTTACACCAACAGAACCAAATAGATTACTTAATTAAAATTATTTAAAATAAAAATATAAGTAAAATAAAAATAGATAAAATAGAACATATCTTAGCAATAAACTAAGGATGTAATCATAGTGTTAGGGTTAAGGAATTTGCTAATCAGAAATTTAGGATTAGGGTTTCGAGGGATTAAAATTAGGGTTTTAAAAGGTTGGAGTTAGGGTAGGACCTAAGTAACCAAAGCGGGAGCAGGAGCGGGAGCGTCAAATTTTAATTTAGGATAGGGTCGAGAGAGCCTTCGGAGCGTCGGCACATATAAATAGTATTTTAATATTTTTTAAAAAAACTAAAATTATATTTTGATTTTATTAATTAAAAAAATATATATAGGTCCCACTTTACCAGCAACCTACACAATAAAACTGTTAAACCATTAAATACCAACGATATTCACCAATATCTCGTCCTTATTTACTTTTATTATGTTTATTTTTTTTTATAAAATATAGAAATATAAGAGAGCAAAGAAAAAAAAGCAATAATAAATGAAAATATAATGTGCTGACACAAGTACACTACACTTGATAAAATTAAGAAAAGTGGAAAGACAAAAAAGAGAGATAAAGGACGTGTCAGCCTTTCTTATGAAGTAAAATAGTAAACCTGACAACATTTATGGGGAATAGAAAACCAAAACCACCAATCCTAGTCAAAAACAGCCTTTATCGAGTCCAAACCGTGCACTACTGATTCAAAACCACGGTTTATAAAATCTAAAATTGTGCTCTCACGGTGAATCCGCTCTCAAACCGTGGGAGCAAGGTTTGAGAGTGGGAGCGGATGGGTGTTTACACAGTTTGGGTTACTAAGGGTAGGACTATAAAAAAGACAGGGTCAAAACAATGCAGGATCCAACCCCTAACCCTGCCCTTATAAGGGCAAGACCCTAATTATCCTACCCTAACCCTTCAAGGGTCTGAATTGACAAGGCCCTAACTACACAATCAAGGATCAGGGTCGGGCAAGGTACCCTTATTACCAGTTTTTTTGACAGTCCACATTTGAGTAAAATTGAAATTTTTCAATCACAATTGAATAGGACCCAAGCTCTCGAAGATCTTAACCAGCAGTGTTCAATCCTGATTGGATATGTTCCTTAACTGTTATATATGCCCTATTGTCAATTTCCTTTACCTAGAAACTTCTTTCTTGATCTTCCACCAAAAATAATAAATACAAAATCATTAGTTTGACTATGGCGACTAATCATACTATTTTTTCCTAGACTTAGGATCTTCTCAATTTAGTGTTAGCGAGGAGATTGCTAGCATCCAATCGAAAGGCACCACCACCCCCTTCACACCTACCAAGACATTGATTTCTGTTCAAACACCTCGGTAAGCATGCAAAACGGGTGTGTAGCACCTTCCAAATGGTGTTGGTGGTCTCCTCGCCAGCACCAACTAGAGAAGATCAAAAGTCTTTTTCTTAAATTAGTTTTGCCTTACAATTTTAGAAGAAGTAGGTTTATGGGCCCACAATTGTTAGAAATATTCTTGCTTCATTTAAAAAGAGAATGAAATAGGATGAGAGAGGGCTAGCAGTCCCTCATAAGTAACATATAGCGGTTTTCCCTGATTGCCCTTTAGGGTTGGGGTTGTTCCCCAAATATTCAAGTTTTAAAGACCTTTCTCTTAAAGGGCTTATGCACTTATAAAGGAGTTCGCACATGCAAACTTTTTTTTGGACTATTTTATTCTATCCATTTGATGAAAATATATTTGTGCCTCCTTCGTTCCCTATCAATATTAATTGAGCTCCCTTCGGTCCTTATCAACAATGAAGCCCCCTCCATTGATCCATAAGAGTCCCCTCAACATTTCATTACCTATCATTTCAACTGATATTTCCTACAAGAGAGTTTCATTTCTATAAGATCAAACGTCGCTCTGATGAGTAACCACAATCTTCAGAGAATGTCATCAACTGAAGAAAAAATTTCATTCTCCAGGTTCTTGTGTCATTTCAAGCATGAATTATTTAAAAGCATTGCATGTATGGTTAATTTAAGGAATATGTCTATAATCATTATTTAAACATTGCACTACAAGAAATTAGCTTACCACTCACAGTTTTATCCATGACCATAAGTCATTGATCATGGTTATATCACGTAGAATGAACCATAATCTTACAAGGAGTGGCCATAAGTCGACTCAAATATGATCTATCACGATTATTTATCAGTGATTGTAGATGTCAATTAACCAAAATTATACATTCAAGATGCGGTAATTTCGTGTTATTATTACAATCACATACAATTAAATCTTAAGCGTGATTGTTTAAAATTAAAAGTTCACGGTTCTTTAGCTATGATTGTAAATGTCAATTAACCAAGATTAAACATTACAAATTTTGAACTTAATATTACGGTATTTTTATTAACCGTTGTCATTGATCTCTTTTTTTTATTCGTAATCATCCTCCATTTGGTTTTCTAGTTAAATTTCTTCTTTATGCAACCCCTACTACATGTAGTTTCTCACAACCACTTTTAAATTTCTATATGAAAAAAATAAAGCATTCATCCACACATTAACTTGCAAATAATATAATAACTATATAACAATGATAAACTATACCTCCATGAATAATATAACAATGATAAACTATACTTCAATGAATAATATAACAACAAACTATATTTTATTAAATAATAGAAATTTATTTACAATGTTATCAGAATACATATATAGACATGGTAATATAAACAATAATACTTCTCAAGTATTTAGCTAAATCTCTTTAAGTCTTATTTTATCACTATATGGTTCATCAACCTTAACAAAACAATCAATAATCTTATCATGTATTTTTATTTCATTGTTCGTAATGATGTCTTTGATGTTGCTCATAGATATGCGGTACTCTTGCAATACAGTTGGGGCTGTCGATCCTCAGGGAGAAGTGAAAACAATGAACTATGGAAAAAGGAAATTGTAGAAATTTTGGTAAAAAACTGCAATTTAATTTGGGGGAAAAAGTTCAATGATTAAAAGGTCCAAGGCATCGGGATTCCTTCTTTTAACGGTGTAATATTAATTCGATTAATCCAAAGTTTAACTCAATTGGGGATTTCACATCCCAAATCCCCAATCAGAAGGTTTAGAAATACAATTTGTGATGAAAACCTAATTCAATTTCTAATCAACTACTCAATTAATTTTTAACCCATACAATAACTTCATTGGAAAGATCCAAAGAAGACGATATACCCTTAGACAATACCACAACAAAGAATAATATCCTATGAGATTAAAGTTCTGTTTGAGAAATCAAGAGTTATTACATAACTATGAAGAAAGCATTAGTAGGCTTATGAAACGATTTAAACCAAAGAGATTCAATTCAAAAAGAGATAATCAAAATAGATGAACACTTGAAAGAGAAATTATAATCATTAAAAACAAATCAATGGATTAATTTAAACTGAAATTACCTCATTAGGAGAATTCAACCCTAGCCAAGGCTAGGGATTTACCAGTTCATACAAAAAGAGCAAAGATGACCTAAAAGGGAAAAGAAAAGAATGAGAGAAGAAAGAATGACCTAAAGTTTGTTTGTCTCTGCCTATTTATACCTAAAAATCTAGAAAATACCAAAAACTAAAAGTATGCCTCTTTTTAATTTTACAAAAATAGTTCTTGGAAGGCATACATCGAATTTCAAGATATGACTATAGTTTTAATTGATTTTATTCAATGAAGGATAGAACAATGCTTACAAAACTCCGCAAGTTTAAAGTCTCATTCATGATTCACACAAACCTTCTTTAAGTCTCTAAAGCTTTTCTCCAATGGAAGCTAATGGCCCTTCCTACCCAAGCTCTTTAATCTTTCTTCTTTTCCTTGTTTGCAAGAACTATTATTGATCAATAAAGAATCAATCTTAATCCTTAAAGAAACAATCTTGATCTTCAAAGAATTAATCTTGGTCTATCAAGATCAAAATTCAAACCAAGGTTGAAGATGGGAGAGGGGTGGGTGTGTATTTTTGAGAGAGAGAGAAAAATAGAGAAATTTTGATCTCGAGTTATTTTGGACGTTCCACACTAGGGGTCTCTTTATAGACTCCCTTGATTGCTAACTTGTATGTCAAGTCTAACTCCTCTTTCTAATTCTAATCCAATTAGAATTCTCTTTCTATTTATAATTATTCATTATCTCTTTATTCTTTTCAAAGAAACAAATAATTAATTAGTAACTAACTTTTAGTAACTAATTAAACAAGGAATTATCCATAGTGTGGGGCTTCCCACCCTAGGTGGGCGCCACATATCTCACGTCTCTTTTAAGTGTTACTCCCTATATTCGATACCTCTTGATCTTTATCAAAATCCAATATGAGTCCTACCCATTTGTTTAATCACATCCAATATGATTTTACCTATTAGAGCTTCACTATACCATATAGTGAAATACATGAAGAAATTAATTAATTTAATTCTCAATTAAATTAAAATCTTTAAGAAGGTCCTACTGTGTGGGATCTAAAGAGATCTCCTATTTTCAGTTGTGGGACCAAGTGCTTCACCTATTAGGGTGTAGCCTTGTTGCTAGGAAACTCTTTCCAATAATTCCATTAGGATCATAGAATGTTATCTAAATCACTGGACTTTCACCAATCACAATAATGTCCATTAATACATTGTGACTAAACCTCCATAAATGAGAGAATTACTTGTAAGTCAATTCTATCACAAGATTGGTTTAGAGACATATCCTTCCACCATCTAATATTGTTTAAAGCTTACGGGATAATTTCTTATAGTGTCTATAATCCTTAGCTTATATTGAGAACTCTTTCTCTTTGACACCTTTAGTCAAACTTGGACTTTCAAATATAATTTAAAATTCATTAAAAGAATAATAATAATTACTATTCTTTTATTTATGTAAAGTCCATGTTTTTTGTGTTGGTATATTCCGGAGTCAAAACAAGTGAGTCTAGGTGTCTAGGTGTGGCTGTAGACACCCTGTTTTGCCCAGGCTTCTCTTCTCCCGCTTCAACTCTCCACTTCTCCAAGGCTTTCCCAAGCACTCTTGTCACACCTTAGCATACCCCATAGCCTACCCTCACCTCATTTCATGTGGGACCCCCAAAACCCAAAAGCAAAAAGCAAACAAAAACTAAAAAGCAAAAAGTCAAAGAAGGGAAGAAAAAAAGAAAGCAATGCTTTGGTCGTTTATGTCATAAACGACCAAAGCCTTTTGGGCTGAAAAGCTATGGTCGTTTATTACAAAAACGACCCTCCTTTTTTGGCCTTGAAAAATTGGTCGTTTTTTATAAAAACGACCCGATTTTTTATGCTTACTTTGTGAAGTCGTTTATATTAAAAACGACCCGAGCTTGACCCGTAACTACCCATGTGCGAGGGAATCTTTTCCGTTACAAAAGGGGATTTTTTGGTCGTTTTTACCAAAAACGACTGGACCATTTTGGCCTATTTTCTCCCTGTCGTTTTTGACAAAAACGACCAGACTAATACTCGATTTTTTGTCCATCAACTCTTATGGTATATTAACTTTCTTTGGACCAAAATACCCTCAATATTTTCAAGTTTCTAGGGATTTCGTCCAAATAATTAAAAAAATGACTTTTATGTCCCTAAAATTGTTTAGTCCCACATTGGAAATGGATGAGTTTTTCCCCTCAACCTCTCCCCTATAAATACCTCACCCCTTTACCCCATTTGACACCACTCTTACTAGCCAAAACTCTGCAAAAAAGAGACTAAGAAAGCCATGCTTTGCAAGGCATTCTAAGTCTTGAAAAAAAAAAAAAAAAAAATTTATCCTTGTCCCTTTGCCCCAAAATTCCCTAAGTCCCAAGAGAGTTAGAAGAAGAAAGCCTTGGAGAGGAGAAAGAAGGAGAAAGAAGGAGAGCTTGGAGCATTTGGGAAAAGCTTGAAGATTTAATTTCAAGTGGGTCTCCAACCCATATAGGTAGGCCAACACCCTACCTCATCTCATTTCCTTTGTACTACTTCTCTTCTTTACCCTCTCTTTTATTTTTTATGATGTGAGCCTTAGGTAATCTTTAAGACCTACCCCCCTTTTCTTCAAGTAGTTTGGACCCTCCTATGACGCGTTTCGCCGATTAGGGGGCTTCAAATGGAAGGAAGAGGGGTAGGAACCCTTAGGTCTTTTTTTTAGAACCCTTTTTTTATTTCCTTTTTTAAAAAAAAAATGATGTATGGGCCAAGTCGTTAAAATTATCCCCCCTCTTTGCTCTAACGCTCATTAAGGACCCCCTAAGACGCGTTTCGCTGAATTGGGGCTCCTTGTGAGATATGAGATATAGAGATATCCATAAACCCACATTTTCGTTCTCATTATTGCTCGAGCATTGTAATGAAGTGCTCCTCTTCTCCTTAAAATGTTCATTAAGGACCCCCTACGACGCGTTTCGCCGAATTGGGGCTCTTTGTGAATAGTAAGGAAAAGAGGGGTATTCCATTCATTGTTAGACACATGTTTGTTTTCAAAAAATCCTTTTATTTTCCTTTTTATCATCATTTTAGACAATATAACGATGTCTAATCTTTCTAGATTAGAGTCGTTATAATGCCGATTCTTAGATAGATTTTTATCATCATTTTTATGCAATATAACGATGTCTAATCTTTCTAGATTAGAGTCGTTATAATGCCGATTTTTAGATAATTTTTTCATCATCATTTCATGTATTCTAACGATGTCTAATCTTTCTAGATTAGAGTCGTTATAATGCCAATTTTTAGATAGATTTTTATCATCATTTTAGACAATATAACGATGTCTAATCTTTCTAGATTAGAGTCGTTATAATGCCGATTCTTAGATAGATTTTTATCATCATTTTTATGCAATATAACGATGTCTAATCTTTCTAGATTAGAGTCGTTATAATGCCGATTTTTAGATAATTTTTTCATCATCATTTCATGTGTTCTAACGATGTCTAATCTTTCTAGATTAGAGTCGTTATAATTCTTCAGAAATTAGAATTTCATTAATCATTTTCTTTAAGCCGATTTATTAAAGATTTTTAAGGAAATTTTGAAATCATAGGTTACCGTCTTTGGACGGGTGATTTGGGGTGCCTAACACCTTCCCCAAATCACAATAGAACCTCCTTTCCCGGGATCTCATTATGGTTTTGCATTGATTTTATTTTAAAATGAATTTCGGTGACCAATCACACCATAACTCGATGATTGGTGGCGACTCAAAGTTCTTTCTCTTCAAAAATATTTTTCGAAAAAAAAAAAGGTCGCTATTTCACAGCTGGCTCTGCTGGGGATTTGAGGGTTCGACCCTTTAATTGTTTTCATTTTTCCCTTTTTCTTAAAATGAAAATTTTTTATTTTATCGGCTTAGTCGTTTTGTTTTGTTTTTAAAAAAATGATGATAAAAAGAAAAAAAAAATGGCTTTGGAAAGTTTGCATGTTTCCATCTTTGGCATACCTTGAGCATTTATGTTCTTTATTATTCAATTATCATGATATCACATGCTTCTATTGTGTGTTTGGATGTTAATTTCATTCTTCCTTTCTAAATGCACTGAGCACCTCATGCTTGCATCATGCCACAACCCATCATACCTACTAGGATTAGTAGGGGATAAAGTAACTGAGCGCCCGAGGGTAGCACCCCGGTAGCGGCAACGAAACATCCCCGACCCGAATCACCAACCAAAGAAACGTATGCTTGCGTACGTGGAGGTTTGAAGATTTGGGAGCCGAGCCCTCTAGGTTGAATTAGTGAGCTCCAAACTCATGAGCATATAGAAGGGATATCATGTCAAAATAACTTTAGGACACATCTTCAAAATCATATGATATAAATTGTTTCTTACCTCTCTATATCAATGATGATGTGTTGAAATGCCATGATGCTTTTATCATGAATTGACATACTTGTGTTCTAAGCTTATGATGCCATATTTTGTTGCACTAATGTTATGATCATTGATGATATGTTTTAATGTTGTTGGATAATGATATTGCAATGCTAAATTTTGTATGTGAATGTTATAATTAATGTTCATTCTCAAACCCCATATGCAATTCATTTTGTCATACATACATGCATAAGAGTTCATGGAAAGCAAGAGTTTCTTACCCTAGCTTTATGCATGACAAGAGTTCATCTTTCATGTGGGTACTTCACCCATACTTGGTCTTATCATGTTCAAATGCAACCCCTTAGGTGAGTCTTTGACTCACTTTTTAGAGAAACCTCCCATTTGGTTTAGGGTAATGATTACCCAAAACCTTTTCATAAGCATTCGTGCATGACTCATGTCAAAGGGTACCTCCACCCTTGTAAGCATTGGTTCATTTCAAGAGGAGAGATGTGCTATTCTCACCTAAGCATGCATTAAAAGATCAAAATTCTCATTGTGTAAATATGATGTTTAGGTGAGGAGAACTTCAAGGAAGTAAGCGAGAAACCTTCAAGAAAAATAAGCTCGAGCCCAAGTGAAGACAATTCAAGACTTATTATCTTTGTTGCCCTCGAAGGCCCTATGTGTAAAAAGTTTTCTTTTTTTCGCCCTTGAAGGCCCCTTGTATTTCCTTATGGCAATTTGTAATAAAATCTTTTATTTGTGGATGAAAATTAAAAGGAGACATTCATTCTTTGGCGGCATAAATCCTTCGGGTAGCCTATTTCATTGCTAAGGGTTTCCAAACCATAAAGCAATCTCATTTTGCAATTAAAAAATCAACTCAAATTCATCTTTGGTGGCATAAATCCTTCGGGTAGCCCAGTTCATTGCTAAGGGTTCCAAAAACCCTAAAGCAATTTCTTATAAAAAATAAAAAATAAAAAATCTATTCAACTCATGGCATAAATCCTTTGGGTAGCCCATTCCATTGCTAAGGGTTCCAAAAACCCTAAAGCAATCTTCTTTAAGATCTAATCATAAAATCCATTCAACTTATGGCATAAATCCTTCGGGTAGCCCATTTGATCGCTAAGGGTTTCAAAACCCTAAAGCAATCTCATTTTAAAATCAATGATAAAATCCATTTAACTTATCCTTGGTGGCATAAATCCTTCGGGTAGCCCATTTCATTGCAAAGGGTTTCAAAACCCTAAAGCAATCTCATTTTAAAATCAATGATAAAATTCCTCTTTGGTGGTGTAAATCCTTCGGGTAGTCCATCTTTTCTTGCGCTAAAAGGGTCTAGGACCCTAAAAGCGAGAATGTTTTTAAAAGTTGTCAACCAATCGGTGTAATTCCTTCGGGTCGCCAACCTTTTCTGGGCATAATTCCTTCGGGTAGTCCTTTTCAGTTAAAAATTCAAATCCAACCAATTAAAATTTTTTGAGTTGCCATATCAGACTTCATGCAATGGTATTCTCTTTACTTTTTGAGGTATCACATCAGACTTCATGCAGTGATATTCTCTTTTCTTTGTTAGGTATCACATCAGACTTCATGCAGTGATACCCTATTTCTTTGTTGGGTGTCATAATCAGACTTCATGCAGTGACATTCTCTTTATCTTCCCAGAAAAAAAAATATATATATACAAAAATAAAAATAAAAATAGTGGAGCATAAATCCTTCGGGTATCTCCAATTTTGCATCATTCACTTAGTATTTTTACCCATGGGTAATCCCTCTAAGACATGGTCATCATAGTTTGTACAACTAATGCGGGTCAAAAGTCGATATCCCATTCATCACTTGTGCGTCATTGAAACCTTTGAGGTTCAATTGCATTTCATCTCATCACTCATACCTCTTGAATTTTTTTTCTATCATTTTACTGTCAACTTGTTTGGCTTTCCCATATAGGTTGGAGGGCAAGATTGGACGCTCCAAAAGGCTCATCCGCTTCGTACCAGTGCGAAGTCCGATAGTTACTCGCTCGAGATCTAACACAATGGAAAGTGCTGACAATAACAGTTCTGCTCCTCCACCTCCTAATATGACAGAGTATGCCTCTGTTACTGAATTGAATCAAGTTAATGAAAAACTTGACAGGCTCACTCAGATGTTCATGAATTTCATGCAAAACCAAAATCAATCAAACCAGGATCACCCAAATTACATACTTGTCCCAGATCAACCTCAGGCTCCCCCGGATCAACCACAAGGTCAAGCCAACCCGATAGGTCCATCTAGTTCTACAAATATCAGGTCACTTCTGCCGAAACAGACTGTAATATTCCATACCAGTGGCCAACAAGAGGATGACACCTATGAAGAAGAAGAGTGGAGATCTAAAGGAAAACAAAAGGCTGACATGAGTGATCAAATTGCACAGCTCAAATCAGAACTCCGATCAGAACTCAAATCAGAAGTTAGACAGTTGAAAGGTGTAGATACCTATGGAAAAATTGACTTAGAGGACCTCTGCCTGCATCCTGGGTCCAAGATGCCTCCAAAATTCAAGTGTCCGGAACTCTCCAAGTACAATGGAAAGGGATGCCCTCTGGCTCACTTAAAATTGTATATCGGGTCTTTAAGTGATTTTATCGACAATGAGCCACTATTGCTTCAACTCTTTCAAAGAAGTCTGACCGAAGAAGCATTAGACTGGTACTCCACTATTGACCATACTAAACTGAAAGTATGGAGGGATCTGGCCGAGGTGTTTCTGGACCATTTTCGATTCAATACCACCGATGTCGCTAATCGCATGGATGTGCAAAGGATGTACAAGAAGAGCCCCGAAACTTTCAAGCAGTATGCACATAGATGGAGAGGAGTCGCTGCTCGGGTAAAACCCCCAATGACTGAAACTGAGATGGTCTCAACCTTCATATCCACACTCAAGCGGCCTTACTATGGTTATCTGTTGGGATATTATGCTTCAAATTTTGCGACAATCGTTCACATCGGAGATGGAATTGATGATGGGATCAAAACAGGTAAGCTTGCGGATTATGAATATTTGCACAACATGTTTGAGCAACAGACTGCAGCAAATGCGACGACTAAGAGGCCAGTAAATGGAAGAAGAGACAATGGGAAGAAGGAAGGGGATGTTCAGACAGTCATGGTTAATCGCCCTCAAAACTCTTATGCCCAACCCATGTACACTCAACCATCTTACCCGGTATATGGCCAACCCCCTCAACCCAATTACCCAGTGTATGCTCAGCTTGCTCAGCCTGCCTATGCCCAAGCAGTTCAGCCAGCTCAACTTGCGGTTGTACCACCTATTGGCCTTCCTGGTCCAGGTAATAGGGCCCCGAATCAATCAAATGAAAAGAAGTATCGAGTTTTCACCAAGCTTCCTGTTCGGCCCTCTGAACTCCTCCCAACCCTGCTTGAAGGTCAGTTGATTAAGCTGCTTGAACCTAAAAATGGCAATGGAGCTAATTCCAAATTTTTCAATGCAAATGAACACTGTGATTTCCACATGGGAGCAGCAGGCCATTCCACTGATAGGTGCTACCCTCTCAAGCATGCAATCCAGGACTTGATAGACAGTAACCTTCTTATATTCAACCCTGCTCCTACTACCCAGAATACCAACATCAACCAGAACCCTTTTCCTACCCATGCAAACAATAATGCTAGCTCGTCTCGAACGACTAACATGATTGAAACCAAAGAGATAGGGTTCGACCCATCCCAGTTAATCGCCCCGGCCGGTGCAAAGATCCGAGTATACTTTGACAAGAAGAAGTCTTTTCCAGCTATCAATGTCATTTCCAATAACCCAAGCCGACCAGCCCAATCACCAACTCCTCATAACCCCATCCCACAATTCCAACACCTTAGCCTAAACCCCACTGGACCTATGACCATCAATACACCCCCACAACCACGACCAATCATCTTCAACTACCCATCACCACAACCTATCGCTGTTAACTACCGTCCTCAGACTCACTCAACTACCATCCAAGGCCAATCTCAATCCAATCCCATCATTATCCAAGACAATCCTCGGCCCCGACCTATTATTTTCAACTATCCATCCCCTACACCCATTGTCATCAATAGCCTACCCAAATCTGAACCAATTACCATCAATACTGAACCAAACCCAAAACCCATCGTCATAAATACCCCAAAACCCTTTCCATTTGCGGATACTAGGGCAACTCCTTGGAACTACGACATTCGAGTATCTCCTGTTAAAGCTGAGACTGTAGAGAATGAAGTGGCTGAGGTTGGGAACATGACAAAGGCAGGCAGGTGTCACAAATCTGATGAGAAAGGTAAAGCACAAAAGGCAGATGATGATGAGAATATCACTTTGGAAGAACTGAGGAAAAGAAAGATCAGAGGGATCATAACTGAAAAAGAAAAAGAGGCAGTGAAAAAGGCAGAGATGGAAGCTGAAAGGGTGAAGAAGCAAGCAGAAAAAGAACAAGCAGATAAACAAGCTGAGAAAGAGAAAGAGTTGGAAAAAGAAAAAGAAACTGGGGAAAGCATAGAGGCACCAGAAAATGAGGAAGATGAAAATTCGAGGCAGCCCTTAAGGAAGAGAGGGAGGGTATCAAATGAGCAAGCAGCAGATTTTGTCAAAATTGTTCAAAAAAGCCAATTTAATGTGGTAGAACATTTGAGCAAAATACCAGCTAGGATATCCATCCTAAATCTTTTACTGACGTCAGAGAATCACAGAACGTCTCTC
Source organism: Tetracentron sinense (assembly GCA_015143295.1). NCBI lineage: Eukaryota > Viridiplantae > Streptophyta > Magnoliopsida > Trochodendrales > Trochodendraceae > Tetracentron > Tetracentron sinense. The sequence goes on from CM026567.1 coordinate 19,635,321, forward strand.
CTTAAGGTCTTAAACGAAGCTCATGTACCCACTGACATATCCTCCCAAGGATTAGAGAATCTGGTAGGTCAAATCATGTCTCCAAATGTCATAACTTTCACGGATGAAGAGTTAAGCCACGATGAGCGAGGGCATATCAAGTCACTAAATATCACTGTTGTTTGCAAGAGTATGGTGATTGCTCGGGTCTTGATTGACAATGGATCAGCTTTGAATATCTGCCCATGGGTCACAGTTCAGAGATTGGGAATGGATGAGTCACATATCTACCCCAACGGCATGACAGTCAGAGGCTTCGACAATTCAAAGAGGGAAGTGATGGGAGAAATTGAAATGCCCGTAACCGTTGGCCCATATACCTTTGATGTCACTTTTCAAGTGGTGAAAATTCCAGCGGCATTCAATTTATTGCTTGGTAGACCATGGATCCATACAGCCGGAGCAGTACCTTCTACCCTTCACCAAAGGGTCAAATACATTGTCGACAATCAGCTTGTCACAGTCCTGGCTGAAGAGGATCTACTAGTTCAACCGTCTCCTGACATTCCTTACATTGACATGGAGCTTTCAAAAGATCAGAGCATGTTCCACTCATTTGAAATTGTTTCTGCAATAGACATTTCTGTGATGAAAGAGCCCAGATTATGCAAGACAGATTTGATGGTGGCCAGGGTAATGATGGACAGAGGATTTCAACCAGGAAAAGGTTTAGGTTTAAACTCACAAGGGATATCAGAACCCATACCAGAAACAACTTACATTCCGTGGTTTGGCTTGGGTTACAAGCCAAAAGGAAAAGATTGGATCGAAAGGGAGAAAAAAGTCAGAGAAAGAAGAAGGGCCAGGTTGGAAGGAAGAGAATCCAGAGAAAGATTGGGACCGATCCCTCACATCCGCGAAACTTTCCCCCGGTCTACTTACTTTATCCTACCCGACACCCAACCCCATGAGTATTTAAACTTGTCCTCACTCAGTCACTCCTCACCATCTATCTCCACTTACCCTAATCCTGTGGTTATGCATGAAACCATGAACATTAACGAGCCAACTCTGTTAGTATCAGAGGCATCCTTTGAAGAGGATGATTGGATGAATGATGAAGAATTGATGCAACAATTGTTCAAGGAAGAGCAAGAGCGAGAAATGGAAGAATTTGAGATGGAAGTACCACCAACAATGAACCAGGAGGACATCCCAGCCCTTGATGAGGAAGAAGAGTTCCTGAACCAGTTTCCCAGAAGTACTGATGCTGAGGTACTAATGGTTGATTATCACAGAATGGTCAAGGTTTCTGATCTGATTTACCCCGTCAAAGGTAATTATGAGTTGTTGAACTGGGAGATCACTCCACTCACTTATGAGGCCGCTTGCAGTAGCGATACTACAGCGGCTTCCAAAAAAAAACACCTGTGAGGGAATGCCCATTGCCTGAGGGATTCTGTAATAAACCTTCAACCTCAGGTAATTTTAAATATGAAGGTAAATTTTCAAAAGAAAACCTCAAAAATATTTTTGTTTTCCCTAAAAATTATGTTTTAGAAAAAAATTTCAAAAAACCTCCCTTATCAGTGTATGACAAAGAGGATAAAACTGAATATGAGCAAAATGAGTACAACTTTAACGTCGCCCTCGATTCTGAGCTCCTTGAGCAAGAATGCGATGACGATGTCATTCCAGAGGAAGAACCTCCAAAAGAAATCATAGACCTCTTGGAACGCCATGAGCGAGGCCCTCAACCCAACATAGACGAAGCTGAATCCATTAATTTGGGTTCAGAAGAGGACCCCAAGATGGTGAAAATTGGTACTCATCTGACCCCGCAACAAAGAACAGACATGATTGAATTTTTGAAAAGCTATCAAGATGTTTTTGCTTGGTCCTACCGAGACATGCCTGGCTTAGATACAGATCTTGTGGAGCATCGTTTGCCTGTTTTAGATGGATTCAAACCAGTCAAGCAGAAACTCCGGAGACTCAGACCAGAATGGACTTTAAAGATCAAAGATGAGGTTATGAAGCAGTTTGAAGCAGGATTCTTGGATGTCTCGACATACCCAGAGTGGCTCTCTAACATTGTTCCAGTTCCTAAGAAGGATGGGAAAGTCAGAATGTGTGTCGACTATCGGAACCTGAATAAAGCTAGCCCTAAAGACGACTTTCCTCTGCCTCACATTGATGTCCTGGTCGATAACACGGCAGGGCATGGGATGTATTCCTTTATGGATGGCTTTTCAGGTTACAATCAAATTAAGATGGCGGAAAAAGATAAAGAGAAAACAGCGTTCATCACTCCATGGGGGACCTTCTGTTATAAGGTTATGCCATTCGGACTCAAGAATGCTGGAGCAACATATCAAAGAGCCATGATGGCGATCTTCCATGACATGATCCATAAAGAGGTGGAAGTCTATGTGGATGACATGATTGTAAAATCCAAGGAGGAAGAAGACCATTTGATCAATTTGAAGAAGCTGTTTGATAGACTGAGGAAGTACTGCCTTCGCTTGAACCCGGCTAAATGTGTATTTGGAGTCTCTACAGGAAAATTGTTGGGATTTATCGTCAGCAGAAGAGGAATTGAGGTTGATCCGACAAAAGCCAAAGCAATCATCGACATGCCACCGCCAAGAACCCAAAAGGAGGTAAGGAGTTTCCTGGGGAGATTGCAATATATCAGTCGTTTCATTGCCCAGCTCACACCCATTTGTGAGCCCATCTTTAAGCTTCTCAGGAAAAATCAACCTACCGATTGGAATTCAGATTGTCAAGAAGCATTTGATAAAGTAAAGAGATATCTGCTTAGCCCGCCTATCTTGGTGCCGCCTACACCGGGTCGGCCTCTGTTGATGTACCTGTCAATATCTGAGAATTCTATGGGTTGTGTTCTCGGTCAGCATGATGAGTCAGGAAGAAAAGAAAGAGCAATTTACTACTTGAGCAAGAAGTTCACGGATTACGAAGCAAAGTATAATTCAATTGAGAAGACATGTTGTGCGCTTGTCTGGGCCTCTCAACGCCTAAGACACTATATGTTGGATTATACCACTGTGTTGATCGCAAGGATGGACCCGTTGAAATATTTGTTTGAGAAGCCAGCTCTTACCGGTCGCACAGCTAGATGGCAAATGCTCTTATCTGAATTCGATATCACATACGTGACTCAAAAGGCAATTAAAGGGCAGGCTATCGCGGATCATTTGGCAGAACATCCGATTCCTGACTATGAGCCACTAAAGGTTAACTTTCCTGATGAGTCCATTCTGGTTGCAACAGGTGAAGATGAAGCAAATGTCTCAGCAAGCTGGAAAATGTACTTTGATGGAGCAGTCAATAGATTTGGAAATGGGGTGGGTGCAGTACTTGTGTCTCCAAATGGAAATCATATCCCCATCTCCGTAAAATGAGATTCCATTGTACAAGCAACATCGCCGAATATGAAGCTTGTGTGGTCGGTCTCCAAGCAGCCCTCGACATGAAAATCAAAGAACTTGATGTGTACGGTGATTCAGCTTTGGTGATTCTTCAGACAAAAGGGAATTACAAAACAAAGGATGCCAAGTTGATTCCATATCACGAGTACTTGGAGGAGATCGCGGAGAAGTTTCACCGTATCTCGTTCAACTACATTGAGAGGACAGAGAACCGTTTTGCAGATGCTTTGGCTACCCTTGCCTCTATGATTCGCATACCAGAAGGAGTTGATATCAGGCCAATTGAAATTGAAATCAGAGATGATCCAGCATACTGTCTAGCTCTTGAGGAAGACGAGTCAGATGAGAAACCGTGGTATTATGACATAAAGAGATATCTTGAAGATCAGGTTTTTCCTCCAGATGCAACACCTACTGATCGAAGGACAATTCAAAGGTTAGCCGGACAGTTCTTCCTTGCTGCAGGCAATCTCTACAAAAAGCCGCATAATCAAATCCTGTTAAAGTGTGTTGACGAAGAAGAAGCAAAGACTATTATGATAGAATGCCATGAAGGGATTTGTGGACCTCACATGAACGGGCATATGCTAGCAAAGAAAATTATGAGATTGGGATATTATTGGTCCACCATGGAATGTGACTGCAATGATCATGTCAGAAAATGTCACCTATGTCAGATTTATGCTAACCGAATCAATGCACCTGCGTCTGAACTTCACAACATGACTACTCCGTGGCCATTCTCAATGTGGGGTTTGGACGTCATCGGCCCGATTTCCCCGAAAGCATCAAATGGTAATCGCTTCATATTGGTAGCAATTGATTATTTCACCAAGTGGGTAGAAGCAGCCGCATATACTAATGTCACTGCAAATCATGTCGCTAAATTCTTAAAAAAGGACATTATCTGTCGCTATGGATTACCGAGCGCAATCATAACAGATAATGGAACTAATTTCAAGAATAGGCGCATGACGGCATTATGTGAAGAGTTCAAGATCAAGCACCACAATTCTACCCCGTATAGACCTCAGATGAACGGAGCCGTTGAAGCTGCTAACAAGAATTTGAAAAGGATTATCGAGAAAATGACAACCACTTACAAAGATTGGCACGAGATGCTCCCGTTTGCTCTTCATGCGTACCGAACTTCTATAAGAACGTCAGTCGGAGCAACGCCGTATTCCTTGGTATATGGTATGGAGGCGGTCTTACCCATAGAGGTTGAAATACCCTCTCTCAGAGTGTTGATGGAGGCAGAGATTGAAGAAGCTGAATGGGTGAGGGCAAGGTTCGACCAGCTCAATTTGATTGAGGAGAAACGCTTGAACGCTATATGTCATGGCCAATGTTACCAGAGGAGAATGGCAAGGGCATATGCGAAGAAAGTGCGACCCCGACAGTTCAAAGAAGGCGATCTAGTGCTAAAGAAGATGCTTCATCACCAACCTGATCTGCGTGGGAAATTCAAGCCAAATTATGAAGGACCCTACGTGATCAGGAAGGTACTCTCGGGCGGGGCCGTTATTCTAGCCGAAATGGATGGTGAAGACCTTCCTGAACCGGTAAATTCTGATTCGATTAAAAGGTATTTTGCATGATTCACCTTGAGATTAAACAGTCAAAATTGAAAGGAAGAGAGGCCATCTTTTTATTTTCCAGTAGAAATTCCCCAAAAACCCTAGTCAAGCCATTTGAGCCTCCATGTCGTTTCTCAAACCAAACCGGGACAATTGAACCCCACACTGGGGCAGTTTTTATAAATTTTAGGATGTTTCATCAAAGCCCATTCACTGGCGCAGTTTTTATTTTTGTAAATCAAAAAAAAAAAACAAAAAAAAAAAAAGAAGTGTGGAAAAGTTAGTGAACAAGCAAAAGAAAAAAAAAAGAATAGAAAAAGGAAAAGGAAAAGACAAAAAAAAAAAAAAAAATATATATATATATATATATATATATATATATATACTTATGGTAGTTTACTTTTTCAAAATTAGTCCCGGTCGTCCCATTTCATCTTTATTTTGAGCCTTTTTATCCATTTATTTTTGAACCCAGCCTAGTTTACGTTTCGTCCTATAATAAAGTCCTCTCAGATCAAGATTGACTGTGAAAATCTCAAAACGAAACACATATTTATTCTAATCAGAGTTCCGGTGATGACGGAAGCTTGCAGATAAAATTTTCATAAAGAAAGCGTGATTTGAAAGGGCGTGATGAAAACCCGAAAGGGCGTCACGAGTAAAAAAATCAAGTCATGGCAAGATTCAAATACCACGGGCTGGATGAAAACCTTTCAAGGCGTCCATGCGCAAAAATTACGTGGGCCAGACCTAGTGAAAACCGTAAAAGGCACTAGGGGTAAAAAAGGCATTCCGAAAAGAAAAATAAAAAAATAAAAAAAATAAAAAAATAAAAAAATAAAAAATAAAAAATAAAAAATCAGCAAATCAGCAAGTATGCTGACGTACTCCAAGGCGGATGGATTCTTCTACAGTTCAGTTATCTCGGATCAGTATAACCTAAGCCAGTTGTTTCAGACTAATGCGGTGATATGCCCTACATTGGGGCATCATGGGGATTGATAGTTTCAGAGATTGTGGACTGGGGCATTTTGGCCCAATTTGACCTATTAAGGGTGAAGCTAATGAATCCAAGGTATATGTGGGGAAAGTATAGTCTATGATGGTTTGAGCGCCTCGAATGTGGTATAAAGTTCACTCATTTGCTTACTTTCATTTAAGTCCTTTTATGTCATACCCTTGGGATTAAAAAAAAAAAAAAAAAAAAAAAAACCAAAACTAATATTTTGGCCGATGAGGAAAATTCTAGGATATTCAAAAAGCAAAAAAATCAGTTTTTATGCAAGAATGATAGACAATTCTGAGGTCAATAAATACCAAAACCTATTTTGTTTCATTTCATTGTATGTAACTCTCTTTACATTAAGCTCATTTCTTTAAAAAAAAAAAAAAAGTGATCTCCTAGTCCATCAGACTCCTCAGATGAAACTCAGTCTATATTTCTCAACTTCCATCAAAGACGAGCAACGACAACATTCAGCAGGAAGAGTATTCTCTCTTGAGAACCAGCATGAGTCTGAACATTCTAGCAATACTCGTTGATACTCTCCAAGGTCATCTCCCGAACCTCCAGCTCCAAAGACTCATTCCTTGCTCGAGATGGTACAAGAGAATTTTTTGTCAATTATGCATTGCCTTCTTTAAGAGGTACATTGTCCCTGCAACCAATCCAAAATATCAATCAAGATTAAATGGTAAGAATTTGTAAATGCAACAATTCTATCTCTAGTTATCTTGTTATGCAAATTTTTCATAAATTTATTGAAAGCGAGCTAACAAGGTTTTGTAGGGATATGTCAATATACCTGCGATTCAGATGATGAATGAGATAATCGGCTGAGACCCGCCTGCAATGATGAATGGAACAAAAATTGTAAGTGCATGAAGTTAATGAATGATTAAACTAACTAACATGTTATTATGCTACCTGTGCAGGTGAATGAACAAATGAGGGTCCGAGAGCTCCATCATCAACACTCGATCAGATAAGCTGCATACAGACATAATGGTCATGAGAAGAGCAATTGCAGATGTCAATCAAGAATAGCAACGAAGTGAAGTTGTTCCAAAACGCATGTGTATCATGCAATCTGTTAACCCGTCAATGGTTTATCAGTTGAAAAACGTGCAACATCAAAATTTTAAGTCTAGATAATTTTTAGATTTAATAAGGATTAGAAATCAATAGACCGACTTGATCAATAGTCGAAATCATTTGATCCCCTTGTTTGAAAGATGATGTGTTTAACCTGAATCAATGATTAGATGACTCCATAAAATATTTTTAAAGTAATTTGAAAGCTTACAAAAACAAAATTTGTTTCCCTTTTTTCAGTTGCGCTATCCGTGGGTCCCAGATGAGGCGATGAGTCGCGAGGCCGGTTTAGTGAGGGGACTAAATTCCACATCAGTCTTCATGCAGTGGATTTAGTTCCATTTCCTTTTACATCTCAAAAATTTATATATTTTTTTTAAAAAAAAAAAAAATGAAAAATGAAAGCTTTCAAAAAGTTTTAAAGAAATTTTAAAGAGTCACCATTCATTTATTTGGGCTATACACGTCATCTTTCCCATGCAAAACAGGATTGTGTCTTTTTATCTTTGTCATTCTTTGCAAGCAAATCTGGCAAAGAGGGGGCAGCTATAGACACCCTGTTTTGCCCAGGCTTCTCTTCTCCCGCTTCAACTCTCCACTTCTCCAAGGCTTTCCCAAGCACTCTTGTCACACCTTAGCATACCCCATAGCCTACCCTCACCTCATTTCATGTGGGACCCCCAAAACCCAAAAGCAAAAAGCAAACAAAAACTAAAAAGCAAAAAGTCAAAGAAGGGAAGAAAAAAAGAAAGCAATGCTTTGGTCGTTTATGTCATAAACGACCAAAGCCTTTTGGGCTGAAAAGCTATGGTCGTTTATTACAAAAACGACCCTCCTTTTTTGGCTTTGAAAAATTGGTCGTTTTTGATAAAAACGACCCGATTTTTTATGCTTATTTTGTGAAGTCGTTTATATTAAAAACGACCCGAGCTTGACCCGTAACTACCCATGTGCGAGGGAATCTTTTCCGTTACAAAAGGGGATTTTTTGGTCGTTTTTACCAAAAACGACTGGACCATTTTGGCCTATTTTCTCCCTGTCGTTTTTGACAAAAACGACCAGACTAATACTCAATTTTTTTGTCCATCAACTCTTATGGTATATTAACTTTCTTTGGACCAAAATACCCTCAATATTTTCAAGTTTCTAGGGATTTCGTCCAAATAATTAAAAAAATGACTTTTATGTCCCTAAAATTGTTTAGTCCCACATTGGAAATGGATGAGTTTTTCCCCTCAACCTCTCCCCTATAAATACCTCACCCCTTTACCCCATTTGACACCACTCTTACTAGCCAAAACTCTGCAAAAAAAGAGACTAAGAAAGCCATGCTTTGCAAGGCATTCTAAGTCTTGAAAAAAAAAAAAAAAAAATTTTATCCTTGTCCCTTTGCCCCAAAATTCCCTAAGTCCCAAGAGAGTTAGAAGAAGAAAGCCTTGGAGAGGAGAAAGAAGGAGAAAGAAGGAGAGCTTGGAGCATTTGGGAAAAGCTTGAAGATTTAATTTCAAGTGGGTCTCCAACCCATATAGGTAGGCCAACACCCTACCTCATCTCATTTCCTTTGTACTACTTCTCTTCTTTACCCTCTCTTTTATTTTTTATGATGTGAGCCTTAGGTAATCTTTAAGACCTACCCCCCTTTTCTTCAAGTAGTTTGGACCCTCCTATGACGCGTTTCGCCGATTAGGGGGCTTCAAATGGAAGGAAGAGGGGTAGGAACCCTTAGGTCTTTTTTTTAGAACCCTTTTTTTATTTCCTTTTTTTTAAAAAAAAATGATGTATGGGCCAAGTCGTTAAAATTCTCCCCCCTCTTTGCTCTAATGCTCATTAAGGACCCCCTAAGACGCGTTTCGCTAAATTGGGGCTCCTTGTGAGATATGAGATATAGAGATATCCATAAACCCATATTTTCGTTCTCATTATTGCTCGAGCATTGTAATGAAGTGCTCCTCTTCTCCTTAAAATGTTCATTAAGGACCCCCTATGACGCGTTTCGCCGAATTGGGGCTCTTTGTGAATAGTAAGGAAAAGAGGGGTATTCCATTCATTGTTAGACACATGTTTGTTTTCAAAAAATCCTTTTATTTTCCTTTTTATCATCATTTTAGACAATATAACGATGTCTAATCTTTCTAGATTAGAGTCGTTATAATGCCGATTCTTAGATAGATTTTTATCATCATTTTTATGCAATATAACGATGTCTAATCTTTCTAGATTAGAGTCGTTATAATGCCGATTTTTAGATAATTTTTTCATCATCATTTCATGTGTTCTAACGATGTCTAATCTTTCTAGATTAGAGTCGTTATAATGCCAATTTTTAGATAGATTTTTATCATCATTTTAGACAATATAACGATGTCTAATCTTTCTAGATTAGAGTCGTTATAATGCCGATTCTTAGATAGATTTTTATCATCATTTTTATGCAATATAACGATGTCTAATCTTTCTAGATTAGAGTCGTTATAATGCCGATTTTTAGATAATTTTTTCATCATCATTTCATGTGTTCTAACGATGTCTAATCTTTCTAGATTAGAGTCGTTATAATTCTTCAGAAATTAGAATTTCATTAATCATTTTCTTTAAGCCGATTTATTAAAGATTTTTAAGGAAATTTTGAAATCATAGGTTACCGTCTTTGGACGGGTGATTTGGGGTGCCTAACACCTTCCCCAAATCACAATAGAACCTCCTTTCCCGGGATCTCATTATGGTTTCGCATTGATTTTATTTTAAAATGAATTTCGGTGACCAATCACACCATAACTCGATGATTGGTGGCGACTCAAAGTTCTTTCTCTTCAAAAATATTTTTCGAAAAAAAAAAAGGTCGCTATTTCACAGCGTGTCTTATGTCATTGCCTTCAAGCATCCACGACAAGTGAAGTTGAAGACCATTGAACACTCGGTTGGATCATTTCCTTCATAGGATGGTAAGTGAGCTAGATACCATGATACCATAGGTGGGAATCGACTTAGAATAACCCTAACATGTTGCCTTAGGCGGTAAGTGTCCTAGACTAACCATACGGACCCTAGGTGATGAGATTAGTGCAAAACAACTTAAAAATTCTGAAATTTTTCAAAAAAAGCAAGGTTCCTTGTTTTAGGTGTATCTCCCAAACCGTAGCTTGGATTTTGCTCTATAATATGTCATTAACGACCGCATCGAAAAGAGTTACAACTTTTGTGAACGGTGCGAGGCCCAAAAATGAAGTTTTAATTTCAGGTTTGCACCTCAGGGTCGAACCTGACCATTGAGGGTTCAAGTTCGACCCTGGGTATAGAATATTTTGTATGAGAAAAATGACCAGAGAGTTAATTTTTTGGAGGTCGACCCTGGAGGATTATTCAGTCGACCGAAAGGTACACTTTGGTCAACCGAACCATCCCCCAGGGTCGACCTTGATATGGGAATTTATTCCTATACGGTTTTTTGCTTTCCTCTTTGGTTTTTAAGCCTTTTAAGCAACTTCTAAACATGGTTATTGATTCCCTATAAGTGGAGAACCCTTCCACTTCGTGGAGAACAACTTTGGGAGGGTATAGAGAGGGTTTTTAACTCCTTCTAGAGTTCATAAAAGCTCTGGAATATTATTGTTCTCCTCCCCTTGGTTAGCTTCTTTCAACCTAGAGTTTGCAAGCCTAAAACTACAATTTTGCTTGTTTGGATTTGTGCATTGAAGGAGTCCATCTAGGTATTAATTTCTATCAAATCATCTACCCGTTCTGGATAGAACACCTTGACCGGAGTGTTCCGGAGCCTTTGTGAAGGAGATCGATCCGAGAAGAATCGTGGTAGAGTGATTTGGTAGGTAGAATCCGAAGCCGTCATTGACGAAGATCGATCGGAAGATCGTGGACTGTTTGCGAGACAGAAAGAGAAGTACAAGTGGCTGCGGTTGATCACAAGACTTGTGAGTACGTGATGACTTTTCGAGGCGTGGAGGACTAAGAACTGAAGGATCGTGGTGTCGAGTCCGAATGAGTCAAGTTCGAGTCTTGTAAGTTCTTGTTTACTTTGTCTTAGTGGATTCTCATGGCTGGACTAGGTCCCGTGGTTTTTCCCGAAAGAGTTTCCACGTAAAAATCCTTGTGTTGTGGTTTGCTTGGCTTTCTATTTTCCGCACTTAAAGTATATCATTCCTTAATTTATAACTTTATTGTTAAAACATCAAAAATGGTAGATAGACCTATAGGGAGCCCTAACCATCCCCTTGACTATATGAGATTCTCAACTCAAACCATAGATTTGAGGTTCACCAAATTTGATTTTTCAATTCAGAAAATGATCATTTCGATAAAACAATTTCATCGATAAACACCAGCTAGATTTTCAAGTCCGGTTTGACAAGTATCAACTCAATATAAATTACTCTAGATGATGAGTGGTGGAGTCCTTGCTGAGTGTGCACACACTTCTTCAAGTATGCATACATAACCCAACGAGCTCGTATTTAGTCCAGTGTGTTGGACATTGACAATTGGTTACATCAAAGCTATATAGGCAAATACTAGAGAAGATGTCAACCTCTCAGGTTAAGGACATTTTGTCAAATAGACTACCTTAAATATATAGACAGTATACTTACAAGGCTATCCACTATGCGATCCGGTTACAATATAATTACTTGTTACTTATATCCACATCTAAGCCAAGAGACCCTTCTCTCAGTAATTGAGATTCATCACTCCATCTTATGGAACTAACCATGTGTAAGTTAGTAGAATACATTGTCTAGATGTATCATAAATAACTTAGAACTATTCTAGGTCTACAAGGAACCAGAAAGCCATATCTCCTTAGCATTTGGTTCAAAACCAACTAAATGATTTTCCTACAATGTTACCTAAAGGACAAAGTAGTCTCATCTTATGAGATACTTTATAATATATTACCCAATGCAGAAGACAATCTGTGAATGTAAAGCTGCTAAATTAATAATGTAGATTAATACAAGTCTAGAATGACTTTTATGAGCATAAATGTCTAACAAAAACAACCTCAAATTCGCTCAAACGTCCTAAAATTAAAGTCTCGGGGTCGATCTCTGCTCGAGCGAAGCCTCACGACCGCTCGAGCAGTTGGTAACAAGGCATTTTATTTGATTTCTAGTGGAACTATCGTCAACCTCCACTCGAGTGGTTGGTAATAGGACATTTTAGTTGATTTTTGGTCGAATCAACCTCTTCAACCTTTACAAGCTTCAAATCACTTTTACCACGCATTTTATAGCACTTCTATGCATGAAAAAAGGAACCAAATCTTCAAAACATAGAAAAAAGCAAATATGATTTGAAATCACCGGAGCTTCAATATAGGTCCGAACAATCTACAACCACCTCCATTAGATCATGCATAAAAAAATGAAGAATCCACTTAAGATCAAACTAAAAAAAATATATCTATACAAATCTGGTGGATAGAAAACACTAGATCTGTATTTTTCAAAAAAAAAATTCTATTTCCACAAAAGTGTTATAACTTTTTCACAAAACTCCAAATCACATAAAACTTGATTCTAAAATTCTCTAAAATCAAGATCTATTAAAACATACCTTTACAATCTTGGTTCGATGGTCGTCAGTGCGTTAGATGACATTAGTCCATATAGATGCTGACGTCATCCGACGTCAAAATTTTTTTCCACTTTTTTTTCTTTTGTGTTCTTTATAAATCCCTTAGATCAATAGGCTCTGATGCCAAGTAGAAAGAGGTAGAGAATGAAGAAAGAGAAGACACAGAGAGAAGAAAGTGATTAGGGTTAGAGAGCATTAATAATTCATGTCTCTCATTTCCTTTATATATAATTACTAAAGAAGAGAATAACACTTTTACCCTTATGTGTATTATGTGTAATTGATACAGTATGCGTAATACACATGGTATAACTAATAAAATAAAATATCATAAATACCCTTGTCAATATATGCACTCATATTTTCCTTGCTTATCTATCAAAAAGTTTATAAATGGAAAAGTGTGAGTCCCCTCCCCTTCACCAGAAGACTTGTTTATAATGATAGAATAAGTCACTAATCGGTGAACAATTTGTTCATCTTTTTTGCACGAATATCGAGACAAAAGAGTTTTGGGTCTCTATATGTTTAGCCTAGATATCTCTTGTGTTGTTTGACCACTTGACTTAATAGAAGGCTGGTCCTGTGTGTAATTGTAACTCTGCTCTTCAATGTGTCACAACCACACATTGCAGTACCAGGCTGACCACCTCTAATACCTGTGACAAATCTTGATGTTATTTTCATAGTTTTTTAGGTGGTTTAGGCTGGTACGGTTATTTAACAAACCGTGAATCTTGTAAATACAATCACTATTTATTAGAAACTGTAATTGTATGAACTGTCATTTCTAATACTTAAAAATAAACTTTAGTTAAATTATTTTTTAATTATGATCACGGTTATTAAAATAACTATGATGCTTTTAAATAAACAATCACGGTTTATTGTAGACCGCGATTATAAGGGTTGTCATTTCAACTACAAATATATAAACTTTAGTTAATTCTTTTAAAGTTACGATCACAGTTACAATAAAAATACCGATGATATATTAAACGTGATCACGATGAGAGTGAAAAACTGTGATCAAAATTGTACCTATTTAAACTAAAAAAGTCAATTTATCTCTCTTTTCGTGCGCATATTTTGAACATAATCTCTAACCCTCTCTGTTTCTTCCTCTAGATACTGTATTATTCTCTCTCACAAAGGTTTCGTTTCATTCAACCTCCGGCAATTGTTCTCTCCATTCGTTAGGTATGGTTTTTTTTTTAATCTTCTTTCATTTATTTTCACCAAATTGATAGAGTATAGGATCAGTGAGAGGTTCACCATTAGATCAGCAAGAGGTTCACCATTAGAGACTAATATATAACTTGAAACTAATGGCTACAGGAGTAACACCAAGTTTTGCACCTACTATGTCCATTCGATAAAGTACACCGAGAATATATACTTGGTTTGCGTTAATGTGAGCGGAGGATGTGCGGGTAGCTTCCATGTGTAGGAAATTGTGTAGATCACCCAATTCCTATATATCAAATGAGGCATGAAGTGTTGAAATGAAGATTTGGATTGTAGTAGCCAAAGTTCCTTGAAGCATAATATCATCCACATAATAGAAGTGTAGAGGGGTGTTTTGATTCTTGAAGAAATGGGGTTTACTGCAACCTCAATCTAGCCTAAATCCGATATCCAGACCGTTCTAAATTGAGTTATTTTTGGGAGAAATGATTCAGAGATCACAAGAAAGAAAAGGGGAAAAAGAAGGAAATGATTCAAAGGGAGAGAAGAAAGAACAATGAAGAAATGTAGTGACAGAATGTTTTTTTTTTTTTATGAATCCTTTACTTTCTCTCTCTATAAATTCTATTTGGAAATCTAATTGTTTTTGAAAAATCATCTGGGAATTCGAAAAAAATCTCTCACCTTTCAACAAGGAGGGGTCACCTCTATTTATAGGTGATTAACAAAATCGTAACTAACTTGTACAGCTGTCATAACCGTTTTTTTGTAACTGACTTTTAGAGAGAAAAAATATTGGATTCCATCAAGATAAAGGCGTTTTGTCACCATACCTCCTTTAAGCTTTTATGACTAAAGCTTTCAGATATATTCTTCAAAGGTTAAAAGCGGTATTAATAAATATGTTTATTAATCACCGTTACATTTATTGGAAGTGTCAACATGGCAAATTCAAATTTAGGCTTTAAAAATCTCTATAAACCTGCCTGGTTCGGGCCAGGCCGGCCCATTGTCACCCCAACATATGTCCCCAACCATAGACCCATCAAATGGCTCATCTTTATTTCAACAGAAACAGCAACATCGATCCAGACAAAACTACAAAAGGTAGACTCACATACGATTATCATCTAAACTCAAAAAATTCACTTTTCTGATTTTCCCAACGCTTTTTCTCAGCCCTAGTCAATCCCAATCCTCTTCCTCACTTGCAAAACGTAGTCATAGATCTTGTGTGGGTCAGGGAGAGAATTGGAAACACTCTCCTTCTCCATGCACCTCTTGGCCCACGCCACCAGCTTAGGGCACTCGGCCTCTATACTGAAATTTGCGCAGGTCTCGTAGGTGTAAAACCAGCTGTAGAAGGGAACAAGAGCCACGTCCACAAACCCAAAGCTCTCACCCCCAAAGTAAGGCTTGTCTCCAAGCTCTCCTTCCAACATCTTCAAGCACTCTATCAACTCCTTAGCTGCTTCTTTCTCTTCTCCTTTAACCAACCATATCCTTCTTCCACAGTTTACTACCTGCATTTCATTTCACATTTTCTAAGTGTAAGACGAAACCAAATCAATAATAAAAAAATAAAAAATAAAAACAGAGAATATATCAACAGACCCCACCTTCTTGTCAACGAAATCAGCCCAGAACCTGGCTTGTGCTTGCCGGTAAGGATCAGAGGGAAGCAAAGGAGATTTATCCTTCCAAACTTCATCGATGTATTGAACAATGATGAAGGATTCACATATGGGTTTCCCATTATGGATCAAAACAGGTATCTGCTTATGAACAGGGTTCATCTGCAGAAGTAGACTACTCTTGTCCTTCAAGTCCTCTTCCTTGTACTCGTATTTGATACCCTTTTCTGCCAAGGCGATTCTCACCCTCACCCCAAAAGGGCTGAGTGAGAAATCCAAGAGAACTAACGCTTCCGCCATTTCCACAGATCTGTCGAGATCGAAACTGGAAGACCAGAGAGAGAGAGCTTAATTTGCTATGATACTCTTCGATGTGTATGGAGAGTGTAAGGTGTGAGGACCTTGAGAAGAGAACGAGGCTATTTATGTAAGAATTCTAAAGTCGGTTTAGAGTGGGACAGGGGCAACGCAGAATTTTGTTGACTTTTACTTCAATCCATCTAAACCTTTCTAAAAAGATATATGTCATTGCTTGCATAAGAGTTCGAAGACTATTATATTTTGAATCAAAATATAATAGTCTTCGAACTCTTATGCAACCAATGACATATAGGGTTGTATTCGGGCGGGCTTGACCGGGTTGGGGCTTGCCTTGAAAGGATTTGATCGAGGCCCGGCTCGGCTCGGAATGGAACTTGAAAGCGCGACCCGAAGCTCGGCCCGAATTCAAAATTGTGGCTCGAGCCGAGCTTGGCTTGGCTCGAGCTCGGCTTGATTCCTTTTTTTTTTTTTAAATAATAATATTTATATTATTTATATATATAAGAATGATATATATAAATAATATTTTATTTATTTTTTATTTTTTTAATAATCTTTGAGCTGAGCCGAGTTCGGGCTGAATTGAACCTCAATCGAGCCGGGCGAGCCGCACAGGGGTTGGCCCGAGCTCGGCTTGATTGAGTTTTTAGGTTTTTTTAGGCTTGGCTTGGCCCGTTCGAGCCTAAAATTTGGGCCAATCTCGGGCCGAGCAGAGCCGCACCAACAGGCCGATCAGGCTTTGTGCAGCCCTAATTTTGAAATGATAAAGCTTATATTTTGAAAGGATAAAGCTTCTGAGACACTCTTAGGTCCGAGACCACTGACCGTGCTCTAAGAGCACGGGATTTCAGGTGGAGCCCACCATGTGAAATGGGTCCCACCTGAAATCCTCTGCATCGTCTCGGTGGTCTCGGCCCTAAGAAGGTCTGAATAGCAAAGTCCTGAAAGGATAAAGCTTCTGAGACCCTCTTAGGTTCGATACCACTTAAACCGTGCTCTAAGAGCATGGGATTTCAAGTGGAGCCCACCATGTGAAATGGCCCCATTTGAGATCCTTTGCTCTTAGAGCATGGTCTCAGCCCTAAGAGGTCTCAGTTGCAAAGTCCTATTTGAAAAGGAAAGCGTTTTATAAAAGGAACTAAATCCTCTATGGTTATAACCGGACTCGGGGAAGTCCGGTTATGTCGCTATGGTTGCCACGTGTCCCTTTTGATCCCCTTAAATATGGTTAATATTCACTCATCCCTAAGGTTCACCCACCTATCCTTGGTTTTTAGAAAAAAATATTTAAAAATATTAAAAATCTTTTATTATTTTTTCTAACCACGGTTTAAAATTTTAATATATATGTATATATATATATATATATATATATTAAATTTAAGGTCTGAGACCTTAACGCAAACCTGGCAAAGGACAATCGCGACCTTTCAATCGTAAGCTTGTCCGAGAAGAGGGGTTTTGCAACCACACTCGCAATATGATTCAGGGATTTTGCATTCCACAAATGCAACCCTAGATTAGGCAATTTAATCCAAACAGAGATCGAGCGCAATTAGTACCGGCATTTTGTTACATAGTGGAAATGTGCGGTATGTTAAGTATTTAAAAAACATTGGCTATGATGGACGACTTGCTGAAAATTAAAATTTTCACCTTTGTCATGCATATGGATGAAATCTTAACCATCCAATTGACGTTCAAAAATTTCATTTATCCATATGATTAGGATAATTGGACAACTTCGGGTCTAAACTAACATGAACCTTTCGGGTATTAATAAAGCTTTTGATTCAGACTAGAGGAGAATTCTAAAATCTCTTTATTTTCCTAAATCTGATTTATGCAAGCTAGAAGCAGCTACAGAGAATCTTAGGGGTGGGAAAGCATTCTTCATGATCGTGATCTTCTTAAACTTGCTATGAAGAAACGAGTTGGTTCGGGTACTCTATTGATCCTTGGAAGGATCCTTAGATTCATAACATGCCGTATTTTCATATCCTTTCTCCAAAGCCAATTGGTTGCCCTATTGCAAGAGTGTCTCATTTTCTTGATCCTATTACAAAACAATAGAAAAATTATGTTCTTCGTAATCTTGTTTTCTAACATAGAGGTTAAAGAGATTTTGGATATTCAACCTAGTGTCCTTGTTTTCGAGATTCGTGGGTCTGGCACTTCGAGTCTAAGTGTAAAATCTGCATATTTTCTAGCCACTATGAACGAATCTTGGAGACTTAAAAATGCCTCATCATCTACTGATTGCTTCATTTTATGTGGAGCTGTATTACTAACATTTTTGCAGTAGGGGATAATCTTATGTGTAAGAAAGTTGATATTGATCTGATGTGCAGAATGTGCGGAAAATAAGTTGAATCTGATGTTTATATATTCCTTGAATGCAACTTTGCAAGGAGTGTTTGGTTTGGATCTGCATTAATTAAGTTGTCATTGTGACCGAGGTAAATGTTGAATCTATGGGGAAATGGTGGGAGGTGTGGTCAAATGGAAGCCTCTTCAAATTGAACAACTTCGAAATATCTATCAGGCTTATATGTGTGGTATGGATGATTTGGAAACCTCGGAATGAATGCATCTTTGAGAACTCTATACCCGGTCCCCAAAGAACAGTTGAAAGAGAAAATGAGTATGTAGTTGAGATACTTTCAGTTCAAAACCCTAACTCGGCTGTGGATATCTACACACCTTCTGTCCAAAGATTTTTTGTGATCAACAATGAAGTTTCAGTGTGGGTTGCTCCAATTGGTTGATTAATGTGGATGGATCACTTTTCTTGGATGGTTCTATTTCAAGTGTGGGAGGGTTGGCAAGGACACATACTAGACGGTGTGTGACATCCTTTTTTTCCTATAAATTCAGGTAATGCAAGACACTCTAAGGCAAAAGCTGTGTTTTTGGACATGTTGTTTACTCTTCAGAATAACTGGAATCAATTTATCTTGGAAGGTGATTCTAAATCCATTATGAAAGCTATTAGTAAAGGAGATGTGGCTCCTCATTGGGACATTAAATCAATATGTGAAGATATCAAAATTTTTTGAAATAATTTCCAAAAATCATCTATCTCATGGGTGAGAAGATCTTAGAACTCAGTAGCTCACAATCTTGCAAAGTAGCAGACTCGGAGGCATCAAACTTTTTTAGAACTGGAATATGTACTAAGGAAACTTTGATTATCGTAGGCAGAGATTTTAACCTCCAGGCTCATGTACCTCCTTCCTTCAGATGAATAAATTTTTGCATTTTACCAAAAAAAAAAAACTACAACTTTAAAAGGGTTATATATATTAGTGGACCGCATGTGAGACGCGAGAGAGAGGGAAGGGGGAGAAGTGGGAAGAGGGACCCTAGCTAGTGAGATCCACGTAATGCATGTGTGAGAGACATGTGAAAGTATGGAAAAAGAAAGTGGCGTAGAATGAAGAGAGACTTTCTAAAAAGTTAAAATTACCTCTCATTATAGTAGTAGAGAAAAGAAAAAAAATAAAAGTTATATTTATAATCATTTCATTGTCACCTCATTTTCTTTATAATAATAAATATATAAGTGTAAGGGCAATTTTTTTTCCCTTTTTTATGTAAACGTTGGTATCCTGGGCCCAGACTCAGACTAGTCCCATGTGATGTATAAGTAAACCCAGACTCAAACTTCAAGGTGAGGATCACCGCCATGCAAAGTGTATGACTTTTGAAGTTGGAGATGCTTATGGACATGATTTATTTGTGATTATTCAATTTCTCTAGGGTATGTTTTGGCGAAAAGGTAAGGAAAAGTAAAAGAATAGTGAGTGTTATTGCACTATTCCAGCGTTCGATGTGCAAGAAAACAAATTCTCTTTTCTTGCACTTTCTCAACATTGACAATCATTCAATAACCTTTTTTTTTAAAACTTTCTCCATCTTTTGATGTTATTTTGAAATAAAATTGGAATTTATTTTCCTTTTTCATTTTTTTTCTATTTACTCACCCACTTTTTTTTCAAATGAACACATGTGTTGCATCTAGATCCGTTTGATGATTAATATAGAAAACTGGATTCAATATATTGCTGAGAAGTATATATGTGCCCAAGATGAATAGAGAACTTGATGAACTCAAGCTCCAACATTTACGGTCTCAAAATTTACAACCTAAGCATGATGATGAAAATTATGCTTGTGGATGTGAATTTGATTATTTATTTATTTTTTAAAATCGATTTCTTTACATAAAATTTTGAAGCAAAAGAGCCGCACAAATTCTATAAACCATAAGTACGACCTAGATGATCGTAGATTTTATATCTTTTACCTCTATGTTGTAGGATTGTCCTACGTCAAAGTGTACCCTACTCTGTTTATCAGAAAAAGTGGAACCTATTGTTGTGATGTCTGAATTAATAGTGGGCAACATTAGGCGATTAAAGGATGTTAACTAAGACAACAGGCCGATACCAAAAACACACTTATATAGCAAGTGGTTATGTTTAGGTAGTGTTTGGGCAACATTACTATAAGTTAATAATTGCTTTTTATAAATAAATGTTTTTTTAAATAAGTAACTTTTTATTTTAAGAAAAGAACGTTTGGTAACTCAAACAAATTAGTATGTTTTCAAGTATAATTATGGTCATTTTTAATTCCGCTATGTATGAGCTCCCAATCTTTACAGAAGGGTTATTTGTGAAATTTTATTTTTTAAAAATAGGGAGACAAAAATGTATCACGAAAGAGACGTTTCGGCTTACTTATAAGTACCTGTTGGATTTTTTTTGGGGGATCTAAATAACATTTACTTATTACTTATTCAATGTTACCAAACAAGCTTATTTATAAATAAAAATTTATTCTAATAGAAATTTAAATAAGTACTTATTATAGTGTTAGTAGCATTACCACACACCCTAACTCTTTGAGTAATTAATACAATAATTTGTTGTAGCATTGCTAAATCTGTGAGTAATTAATACAATAATCTATTGTGAAACTCCTTAAGTATTTTGACTATATCATTTTCAAAAAGGTAATTCAAGATAGTAGGAGTGATGAAGAACCCCATTGGTAGCTTAGCACCATGATGTAGAACGTGGAGCTGAAGCCTAGAGCACAAAAGTCAAATTTTGCAACATCCAAGAAAGGCTGTTTGAATGGTCAAACATCACTTTCTTGGCAAGCTTTACCATTATTAGTAATTTCTACTCTAGCTTTTATTTAATTCCGTATATGCTTGTTTTGGATTTTCTTCCTATTTTATATTATGGCTTTAGTACTTATAGGACCTATGTAGCCTGTGGGAAATAGATTATTTTGATAATCAATAATAGTTTAGAAGAGTTTTCTCTTTCTTCTTAGTGGAATCTAGGTGTCTCATGGATTTGAGATCACAAAGGGATTGACGCGATCATCTCCTTACCATTACCCTGCGTCAGTTGGGTATCGGAGCCTAGTCAACAAGCTTGGTATGATGGCTAACGTACGAGATGGTGGTATTCCTCTCTTATGACAATGATCGTGAGGGAGGGGTTCTTTCGAGGGCTGAGTTTGTGGAGTTCCAGACTGAGACCCAACAGATGTTGCGTGACATGCAAGCAGCACAAACAGCAATGCAACGTAATTTGCAAGTAGCGCTTTCAGGGCTAACGGTGGCGTAGAACTAAAATTATGAAAACAACAAGACTCACAACGATGATGGCGTTCCGTTACCTCCAAAATGGCCTCCAGTCTATGAGGAGCAATCCAGTGACGACGAGGAATACGCTGAAGGAGTGTTTGGGGGGTGTAGAGGTGCTAGAGAATATAGGGGTCATGGAGACCAAGGATCAGGGGAGCATCGAATGAAGATGGATCTGCCCAGTTTTAATGGTCATCTTCATATCGAGGATTTCCTTGATTGGCAGGCTGGGGTTGAGAGATTCCTCGACTATATGGGGATCCTGGAGGAAAAGAAGGTCAAACTAGTAGCCTATAAATTGAAAGGTAGAGCTTCTGCCTGGTGGGAACAGTTACAGAACACCTGCGCGTAGCAAGATAAAGCGGCGGTGAGATCCTGGTTGAAGATGAAGCGGAGATTAAGGGCTAGATTTTTACCACTAGATTATGAGCAGATATTGTTCCAACAATATCAGAACTGTAGATAAGGAAGTCAAACCGTTGAGGTGTCAATGAGGAATTTCATAGGCTTCGATCACGCAATGATTTGACTGAAATGGAAGCACAACAGATTTCTAGATTTATTAGGGGATTGCGTGTGGCAATCCAGGATCGAGTCTTTATGCAGTATATATATTCCTTAACTGAGGCTATTAATTTAGCCACGAGGGCGGAGAATCAGTTAGACTGGTGAAACACGAGGGCATAGATAGCCACTAGAAATTCTTTTGATTCGTCGTGCACTACGTTGAACAAAGGAAAACCGCATGTGACCTCGCAACTACCTGTTGTCACGAGTTGAGAAGCAAACAGTGGAAGTGGTCAAGCAATAACAATGGGTACAACCCCTACAACCGATAGGGATACAGCTAGGAATCCGTATACTCGACCCACTGGGGAAAAGTGTTACAGGTTTGGACTATCGTGACATTGCTCTAATCAGTGTCCACAAAGGGGATTGGTGAATTTGATTGAGCTGGGTGAAGAATATTGTGAGGGGGAGCAAGAAGAGGGTGCTGATCCATGAGGAGACTCTGTTTACGTATGATGAAAATGATGTGACAAGAGCAGATGAAGGAGATCGACTTTCATAATCCCTTGCTGTTAGGAGGTTGTTGCTAGTGCTGAAGCAAGATGAGCACCCACAGAGACACAATATCTTCAAAACTAGATGCACTGCCAACCAAAAGTCTGTGATGTTATTATTGATAGTGGCAGTAGCAAGAATATTGTGTCCATGGTTACGAAACATGGCCTGAAAACGGAGAAGCACCCATCACTGTACAAGATTGGCTGGATAAAGAAAGGTGCAGAACAAAGGTAACAAATACTTGTCATTTTTCTTTTTCTATCAGCAAAAATTATGTTGATGAAGTTGTGTGTGATGTGGTTGAGATGGATGCCTGTCATAAGATTTTAGGGAGGCCATAGCAATTCGATGTTGATGCCACACATAGGGGTAGAGATGATGTATATATGTTCACAAAGGGGGCTCGGAAAATTGTTCTTGGTCCAACGAAGGAAAGGGATTCACCTAAAGCTTCTAAGGTGGAGAGGAAATCTTTTCTCCTTTCTAGCATCAAGGACTTCCAAGTAGAGGCAAAGGAGACTGGGACGGTTTATGCCTTAGTAGTACAAGGGGAAGTGTAGGCAGAATCCACAGTGATTCCAAAGAAATTCCAATCTATGCTTAATGATTTCAAGGAGATCATACCAGAGGACCTTCTAGAAGGGTTGCCTCCTATGCATGACATACAACACCATATCGACTTGGTGTCGGGGCCTAGTTTGCCTAATCTCTCACACTACCGAATGAGTCAGAAGGAAAGTCAGATTCTACAAGAGCAGGTAGAAGGCCCTATTCAAAGGGGTTGATCCAAGAGAGTATGACTCCTTGTGTTGTACCCGCATTGTTGACCCCAAAGAAAGATGGCAGTTGGCGTATGTGTGTAGACAATCGAGCCATCAACAAATTAACAATCAAATACAGGTTTCCCATACCACGGCTAGAGAACAATTTCCTACAGGTTTCGTTTCATTCACCTCCGGCAATTGTTCTCTCCATTCGTTAGGTATGTTTTTTTTTTAATCTTCTTTCATTTATTTTCACCAAATTGATAGAGTATAGGATCAGTGAGAGGTTCACCATTAGATCAGCAAGAGGTTCACCATTAGAGACTAATATATAACTTGAAACTAATGGCTACAGGAGTAACACCAAGTTTTGCACCTGCTATGTCCATTCGATAAAGTACACCGAGAATATATACTTGGTTTGCGTTAATGTGAGCGGAGGATGTGCGGGTAGCTTCCATGTGTAGGAAATTGTCACCCAATTCCTATATATCAAATGAGGCACGAAGTGTTGAAATGAAGATTTGGATTGTAGTAGCCAAAGTTCCTTGAAGCATAATATCATCCACATAATAGAAGTAAGACGTATCTGCATTTGAAACCATGATCAATCAAGAATGAACTAAACTGTAGGATCCATGCACAGGGTGCCTATTTAAGACAATAGATCGCCTTATGGAGATGACAGATATGAGTGGGGAACTTAGTATCGACAAAGCCAATGGCTGTTGCATATACACAGCTTCATTGAGAAATGCATTACGTACCAGATAACGAAAATGGATAGTCCAAGCCTTAATTCTATACACTTAGGCATACAAAAACGAAGGGATAATTTTATACTGCATTTTTTTGAAGTTTTTATTCAATAAATTAGGGTTAGAAGTATTAACTCTCAGGATTAAGGCTTCATAATTAACGTTTAAAGGGCACATGTAGAGTTGTGCAAAATATCACACATTCTCTCTAGCTTCAATCAAAGATGATCCTGTGTGTATATTAATTTGAGCAATGCTAGGTCCATTTTCCGATCGTCCACTCTCCCCTATTTTCATACAAGAAGATAAAATAATATGACACTTTTTTGTGAGTTCTATCATATTTATTTTGTCTTCTTGTATAAAAATAGTAAATCCTACCGGAGAGTAAACGACCGGAAAGTGGACCTAGTATTGCTCAAATTAATATAATGCTAGAGGCACCCATCTATAAGGGGTGCTCTTTCCCACATAGTACATGACACGTTCGATCATATTTTCCTCTTACCCATGCTTAAGACAACCTAACACATAAAGGTGACAGGTGATTATAATTCATGAAAAATTCATCTTGGGCAGGAGCCAAGCTAACTTCTTTTGAATAATTTATTTTAGTAATATAGTGTACATCACTACCAATAATCATTTATTTTAATATTGTAACGTGCATCACTACAAATATATTTAGTAATCACAAGTACATTTAATGGAGGTGTCAACATGGCAAATTGGGGGTTCAAAAATGTCTATAAACGAGCCTGGTTCGGGCCAGGCCGGCCCATTGGCACCCCCAACATTTAACTTCAGGCTAGCAGTCCCATGTCCCCAACAATAGACCCCATTAAATGGCTCGTCTTTATTTTAACAGAAACAGCAACATCCAGACAAAACTACAAAAGGTAGACTGACATACGACTTTCATCTACTCTAAAAATCCACTTTTCTGATTTCCCCAACGGTTTTTTTCAGCCCTAGTCAATCCCAATCCTCTTCCTCACTTGCAAAACGTAGTCATAGATCTTGTGTGGGTCAGGGAGAGAATTGGAAACACTCTCCTTCTCCATGCACCTCTTGGCCCACGCCACCAGCTTAGGGCACTCGGCCTCTATACTGAAATTTGCGCAGGTCTCGTAGGTGTAAAACCAGCTGTAGAAGGGAATAAGAGCCACGTCCACAAACCCAAAGCTCTCACCCCCAAAGTAAGGCTTGTCTCCAAGCTCTCCTTCCAACATCTTCAAGCACTCTATCAACTCCTTAGCTGCTTCTTTCTCTTCTCCTTTAACTAACCATATCCTTCTTCCACAGACCATCACCTGCATTTCATTTCACATTTTGTAAGTGTAAGATGAAACCAAATCAATAAATTAAAAAAAAAAAAAAAACAGAGAATATATCAACAGACCGCACCTTCTTGTCAACGAAATCAGCCCAGAACCTGGCTTGTGCTTGCTGGTAAGGATCAGAGGGAAGCAAAGGAGATTTATCCTTCCAAACTTCATCGATGTATTGAACAATGATGAAGGATTCACATATGGGTTTCCCATTATGGATCAACAGGGTTCATCTGCAGAAGTAGACTACTCTTGTCCTTCAAATCCTCTTCCTTGTGCTCGTATTTGATACCCTTTTCTGCCAAGGCGATTCTCACCCTCACCCCAAAAGGGCTGAGTGAGAAATCCAAGAGAACTAACGCTTCCGCCATTTCCACAGATCTGTCGAGATCGAAACTTGAAGACCAGAGAGAGCGAGGTATGGAGAGTATAAGGTGTGAGGTCCTTGAGATGTGAACGAGGCAATTTATAGAAGAATTCTAAAGTCGGTTTAGAGCGGGTGGAGTGGGACAGGGGCAACGCAGAATTTTGTTGAATTCTAAAGTCGGCTTGCATAAGAGTTCGAAGACTATTATATTATATTTTGATTCAAAATATAATAGTCAAAATATAATAGTCTTCGAACTCTTATGCAAGCAATGACATATAGGGCTGTATTCGGGCCGGGCTTGACCGGGTTGGGGTTTGGCTTGAAAGGATTTGATCGAGGCCTGAAGCCCGGCTTGGCCCGAAATGGAAGTTGAAAGCACGACCCGAAGCTCGGCCCGAATTCAAAATTGTGGCTCGAGCCGAGCTTGGCTTGGCTCGAGCTCGGCTTGAATCCTTTTTTTTTTTAAATAATAATATTTTATATTATTTATATGTATAATAATGATATATATAAATAATATTTTATTTATTTTTTATTATTTTAATAATCTTTGAGCTGAACCGAGTTCGGGCTGAATTGAACCTCAATCGAGCCGGGCGAGCCGCACAGGGGTTGGCCCGAGCTCAACTTGATTGAGTTTTTAGGTTTTTTTTAGGCTTGGCTTGGCCCGTTCGAGCCTAAAATTTGGGCCAATCTCGGGCCGAGCAGAGCCGCACCAACAGGCCGATCAGGCTTTGTGCAGCCCTAATTTTGAAATGATAAAGCTTATATTTTGAAAGGATAAAGCTTCTGAGACACTCTTAGGTCCGAGACCACTGACCGTGCTCTAAGAGCACGGGATTTCAGGTGGAGCCCACCATGTGAAATGGGTCCCACCTGAAATCCTCTGCATCGTCTCGGTGGTCTCGGCCCTAAGAAGGTCTGAATAGCAAAGTCCTGAAAGGATAAAGCTTCTGAGACCCTCTTAGGTTCGATACCACTTAAACCGTGCTCTAAGAGCATGGGATTTCAAGTGGAGCCCACCATGTGAAATGGCCCCATTTGAGATCCTTTGCTCTTAGAGCATGGTCTCGGCCCTAAGAGGTCTCAGTTGCAAAGTCCTATTTGAAAAGGAAAGCGTTTTATAAAAGGAACTAAATCCTCTATGGTTATAACCGGACTCGGGGAAGTCCAGTTATGTCGCTAAGGTTGCCACGTGTCCCTTTTGATCCCCTTAAATATGGTTAATATTCACTCATCCCTAAGGTTCAACCACCTATCCTTGGTTTTTAGAAAAAAATATTTAAAAATATTGTAATGAGTAAATTTCGTAAAAACCTAAGTGTGGTAACAACGAGCTCGTCCTCAGTGTGGTGTTATCGTTTGAGCTCATTTCCGTCGTCTCTTCGACGACGGGCCCGTTGTCGTATGGACGACGAGAACGTGGTCTCGTGAACGACGATCACGTCCTCACTCTGACGACGGACCCGTGGTCTCGTGGACGACGATCACGTCCTCACTCTGACGACGGACCCGTGGTCTCGTGGACGACGATCACGTCCTCATTCGGACGACGTACCCGTCGTCTTATTGTCCACGATCGCGTATCCTAACACGTAATGAGATCTGGCGTTGCTGCCCAATCGCCTGGGACTGATCCTACCTCTACGATGGTAGGTGGGTAACATTGTCTTGGCATTAAATGGCATTTAATGCTGCATTTAATGCCAGTCACCTCGGGCGAGTTCCTACTCTTGGCCTGCTCTTTTTTGTGTGCAGATGCGCGTGCAGTACGAATGACCGGGAGATCTATCTAAAATGATTACTGAAGTACACATCAGGGATTCGAGGTATGCATGGACATCAATGGGTGCCCATGGCCATGACAAGGGTGGCCTATTTAAACCTGTGAAAAACAGTGTGAAAGGACGGGAAAAAAAAATTGGAAGAGCTAAGACCTTCGAACTCTCTATTATATTCTTACTGTTCATCATCTTCTACACCTACTGACTTAATCATCGGAGTACAGGTCAGGGTATCACACCCTCCACTCCAACCTTCTACCAGTAAATCAGAACTTGGGAGGAGCTGCTGCTGACGCGTGTCCTTTCGGTAAATTCCCCTCACAAAATTGGCGCCGTCTGTGGGAACTTCTTAGCCGAAACCACCCTTTGCTCACACCACCTCTCGGTCAGCATGGCAGACCAAACTCCCCAGTCTATCATCGAAAACCAGCCCCCTTAAGCCATTTCATGCACCCCTTCCACCATGCAAACGTTCGCATCAGGCCCATCTTTTGGACAACCAGAAAGGCCCATGACCATATCTGATCCCATCCTGTTACTATTACAACAACAACAGGCCACTCTGGCCCAGATAGTCAGCCAGCAACAGTCACTGCAGGAGTGGCTTGATGCTTTGGAGCACGGAAACTTGGAGATCGATGACGAATCTCTTAGAGGGGGCTCTGCAGCTCGTAAACTCAATTTCCCTTCTTCTCCTCCCCCCAGAGGAACGGCCCCGATCTCGCCGTCTGCACCAGAGAATCTGGAAAGAAGATTCACTCTCACTCCTTCTACTGACGAAACTGCCCACCCTCGTTCTCTTGGTGCTCATGCCGAACATCGAGATCTCCGTGTCAGCTACGACGGGTTGAAGACAAGCCTGACCCTCAAAGACATGGAAGCCTTGATTAATGCTCGAGTCAGAGGAACGATAGGTGGAGCCTCTCTCGATCAGTATGTTCAGAAGTACAAGGACGAGGAGGAGACGTCCCATTTCTCCAAGGAGATCGTCGAATCTTATACCCCATCAAAGTTCACGGTACCAAACTTTGTTAAGTTCGACGGGAGGAGAGATCCTATTGACCACCTGACCGACTTCAAGAATGCTATAGCTGTCCGTAACCCGGATGACAATCTCCTCTGCAAAGCCTTTCCTAGCAGCCTGACTGGAGCGGCTGCGAGATGGTTCCGTAATCTACCCGCGGGGTCGATCAGGTGTATGGCTGATCTGAGATCAGTTTTCATTAACCAGTACATCATTAACAAGAAGAAGAAAGCAGGCGCAGATTCACTCTTCGCCATGAGAATGAAGTCGGCGGAATCCCTTAGGGATTTTATTCAACGGTTTACCGATGAAGTCTCTAATATCGACAAGATTGAGGACTGCACTTGCATAGCGGCCTTCAAGAATGCCATACCCAAGAGTTCCAAGCTCTACGAGTCTCTTGCCCTTGACTGTCCGATCAAGATGGACGAGCTGATAGTCCGTGCCTCTAAGTACGGAAGGATGGAGGAGGATATTGCAGCAACAACGAGGCCCAGAGCACGAGGGGTAGATGCTGTGGAATGGGGAAGCAGACCCTCCTCGAAGAGAGGGAAGAGACCAAAGTATGAATCATCTTCCAGCGACGAGGAACCACGAAGACGCACACGACAGGAAAAAGTTGTGTACGTTGAACGACGAGGAGAACCGAACCGACTCTCGTTGGGAATCCGCCAAGATGCAGACTCGTCGAGGAGAACGGATCTACGGTCCAATTTCCTGCGGCGGGACGACCGTGCTTATCAGAGACGAGAGGAACCCGGGCATTACAAGGAGAGGGAAAATCAAGCAATAGAAAGACGTCCTTTCGCGTCTCGTGCTGGTCAGGTCAACTTCTCCGCAAGCCCGGCGACGATCATGAAGACGATGGAAGACAAACCATACTTCGAATGGCCAGCACGGACCGTTCGTGACGTCACCATGGGACCCAGGGCGCACGAATACTGTCAGTACCACAAATGCCACGGGCATCTCACAAATCGTTGTCGCATCCTGAGAGAATACTTGGAAAGATTAGTCCGTGAGGGCTATCTGGGAGAATACGTGGACTCTGGAAGAGAAGAGGGGCATATTACGGAGCCATCCACTCGGTCTCACGAGGGAGAGCCATCTGGTCATATGAGCCGAGGCGGAGAAGCTCCGAAGGGAGTCATAAACGTCATCCATCGCGCTCGAGCACCGGAAGTAGATGTCGAGCAGCAGTACCGAGCGAAGGCGAGGAAGTTATCACACGTGGCAAAAGTTACTCAAGTGCGATCGACGACGAAGGAAGTCGAGCAGGCCCTATCGTTCACTGATCAAGACTTGACAACGGTGGTCAGGCCTCACTACGATGCTCTTGTCCTGTCTATGAGAATTGGCGATTTCGACATCAAGCGAGTGCTCATTGACCCTGGAAGTGGGGCAGATATCCTCTATCTCCATGCTTTCGGAAAGATGGAGTTGGACCCGGCGGTTCTTGTCCCTGCACAGACCCCCCTGATAGGATTCGAAGGAAGTTCGATGCAACCCCTAGGAGAAGTCGTCTTACCAGTCAAAGCTGGACCTATCACCCTATCCACCCGGTTCTCCATTATCGACTCGCCGTCCCCATACAATGCTATCTTGGGGCGATGGTGGACTCACGAAATGAGAGCTGTTCCATCTTCCTATTACCAGGTACTGAAATTCCCCACTCCGGACGGACCAAGTGAAATAAGAGGAGACCAGCTGGCATCGCAGAAGTGTGATTACGCCTCACCCAACCCACTCAAATAGCAATTACAGGTCGGGTCCGTGAAAGATGAGAGCACGGGTGAATCGTTGACAAACCACTCTGTTGAACCCACGAAGCTTGTCAACCTGGGGACGAAGAACGAGCCAAGAATGCTGCAGATCGGGACTTGTTTGACAACGGATGAAGAGCGGGAGTTGATAAATTTTCTGAGGAAGAATCTTGACGTTTTCGCTTGGTCACATGAGGACATGACGGGTATACGTCCTGAAATCATCTGTCACCACCTCAACGTTGATCCCGTAGTCAATCCAGTTAAACAGAAGCCTCGTAGACTTGCTCCAGCGTACCATAAGGCCGTCAATGAAGAGATCGATAAGTTAATTCGGCACGGGTTCATTCGTGAGGTCCAATATCCGGAGTGGATAGCCAATGTAGTAGCTGTTCCGAAGAAGAACGGGAAAGTCAGAGTCTGTATCGATTTCACTAATGTTAATAAAGCCTGTCCGAAAGACTTCTTCCCAGTTCCCAGAATCGATAGACTAATCACAGCAACCGCGGGTCACGAGATGTTGAGCTTCATGGACGGGTACTCAGGTTACAATCAAATCCTCTTAGCGGAGGACGATCAAGAGAAAACGGCCTTCATAACGGAGCGTGGCCTGTTCTGTTACCGGGTCATGCCCTTTGGCCTGAAGAATGCCGGGGCCACTTATCAACGGCTAATGAATCTGATGTTTGGACCCTTGCTTGGTAAATCGGTGGAGGTGTATGTTGACGATATCGTTGTGAAAAGCCGAACTCGGGACTCTCTTGTAGCCGACTTGGCGGAGCCGTTTTCTATTTTACGCACTTTCAACCTGAAGTTAAATCCTGAGAAATGTACATTCGGCGTCGCCTCGGGCAAATTCCTTGGTTATCTCGTCAGTCAACGGGGCATTGAAGCAAATCCCACGCAAATCCGTGCTCTGATAGATATGCCGGAACCGAAGACAAGGAAAGAAGTTCAAAAACTGACGGGACGTATCGCTGCTCTCAACCGGTTTATATCAAAGTCTTCTGATCGATGCAGACCTCTGTTCGAGTTGTTGAGAAAGGATTCCGTCTTCAGATGGACAGAAGAGTGTTCCCAATCTTTCGCCGCCTTGAAGACGTATCTAGGCTCTGCTCCGATCCTCTCCGTACCTGAACCTGGTGAAGTGTTGTACCTCTACCTCTCCGTTTCAGAACGAGCCATTGGCTCCGTGCTGTTCAGAAGTCACAACGGCGTAGAGAAGCCTGTTTATTTCGTCAGCAAGACATTCCACAAGGCAGAGTCCAACTACAGCAGAATGGAGAAGGTATGTCTGGCTCTCGTCTTTTCTGCTGAGAAGTTACGTCCTTATTTTCAAGCACATACCGTCGTCGTCATCACAACGTACCCTTTGAAAACTGTGTTGGGGCGACCTGAAACCGCTGGACGTATGTCGAAGTGGGCCGTGGCGCTTAGCGAGTTCGATATCCAATATCAGGCCTGAACCGCAGAGAAGGGGCAGGCCGTTGCAAGCTTCTTAGCCGATTTCCCCGTGGAGGAGGCCGAAACTTCAGCGGAGCCCGACCGTCACGAGCTCCCAGACGATGCGGAGGAGGATCCCGTTGTGGAAGAAGGGGCTGGAGACGGAACCAAACTGACGGCGTGGTGCGATTGGGTCTTGTACGTGGATGGGTCGTCTAATGTCAGCGGTTCGGGACTTGGTGCTGTTCTTGTCAGCCCTGATCATGTTAAAGTACAGAAACTGACGCGCCTTGGTTATGCTGCCTCCAATAACGAAGCTGAATATGAGGCGTTAATCCTTGGGTTGCAGAGTGCCCGAGAGTTGGGAATTTCTAAACTCCGGGTGTTCTGTGATTCACAGCTCGTGGTGAACCAAGTCAACGGTACCTATGAATGTCGGGATGAGCGGATGAGGCGCTACGCTGCATTTTTACAAGAACAACGGAGGGCCTTTGATGTCCTCGAGATCAAACATGTCCGAAGGGACGATAACAGGCATGCTGACGCGTTGGCATACCTCGCCTCAATGATACAGACTGATGAACCCAAGACAATCCTCGTTGAGTATAAAGAGTACCCCTCTATTGAGCTACAAACGCAACGCACGGTGTTGTCCGTAATTCAAGTGCCGAGCTGGATGACGGGCATAACGACTTACTTGAAGAATGGAATTCTCCCCTCTGACACAAAGGAAGCAAGACGAATTCAATATAAAGCTCCCCGTTATACCCTTGTGGACGGGGAACTGTACCGTAAATCCTTTGGAGGACCTCTTTTGAAATGCGTGCATCCTGAAGATGTAGAGACGATCTTAGCCGAGCTCCACGAAGGGATCTGTGGCATCCATTCGGGAGGACGGACTATCGCTCATCGTGCTCTGGGGCAAGGATATTTTTGGCCTTACATGCAAGCTGACGCACAGAAGTACGTACAAAAATGCAGTCAATGTCAGCGTCATGCGAAGTTGATTCATGCCCCCGCTTAGGAACTCAACATCGTATCTCAACCTTGGCCTTTCGCTCGTTGGGGACTTGACATCGTGGGACCCTTTCCCAAAGCTCCCGGTAATTTAATTTTTCTGCTGGTGGTCACGGATTACTTCTCCCGGTGGATCGAGGCTGTTCTCCTAGCGCGTATTAGAGAACAAGAAGTGAAGAAATTCTTGTGGGAACATATTATCTGTAGATTCGGCATCCCGCAGTCCATCATTTCTGACAATGGGAAGCAATTCACAGGAAAGCTCATCGCCGACTTTTGCCGAGAGTTGAAAATCAAGCACATCTTCTCTTCTCCTTATTATCCTCAAGGGAATGGCCTTGCCGAAGCAGCCAACAAGAACATTTTGAATGCCCTCAAGAGAAGACTGGAAGATTCCAAGGGAAAATGGACCAGCGAACTACATAATGCGTTGTGGGGATACAGGACAACACCACGGAGCCCTACGAACGAGACCCCGTTCTCTTTGGCATACGGGGCGGAAGCTGTTATTCCCACTGAAGTGTGTCTGCCAACAACACGTTCACGGAAGAAACACGGAGAGGAAGACAAAAATGTCGAATTAATGGTTATTCATTTAGACTTGCTGGAAGAAAAGCGGGAAGATGCCAGCATTCAGATGAAACGCTATCAACAACAATTACGAAAGGCATACAACAAGAAAGTACGGAGAAGGATTCTTCAAGTCGGAGATCTTGTTCTTCGAAAAGTTTTCCAAAACACTCGAGAAGTCAATAGCGGGAAACTGGGTCCCAACTGGGAAGGGCCATATATCGTGGATCGTGTCGGGAGTCCCGGGGTGTACTACCTTAAAGACTTACAAGGTAATGTAATTCAAAATCGTGGAACATTATGAATTTAAAACAATTTTTCCAATAAAGTTGTGTGTTATGAACATTTGCTAAAAGCGTGAGTTCAGTCGTTCGTTTTACTTACATATTCAGTACGTTGTAAAACATTCTAGACGAATTACCACGACGGGTACATTTCACTCGCACAGGGTACTCACCACGGGACACAGGTGGCTCATACAAAGGAATTGCCATCTGAGCATCTTAGCGGCTTATACTAATGGAATGTCCTCTGAGCATGGTGTCCCACCACGAGTTACCACGGCGAGTGCATTTCACACGAACAGGGTACTCACCACGGGACACAGGTGGCTCATACAAAGGAATTGCCATCTGAGCATACCGGTGGCTTATACTAATGGAATGTCCTCTGAGCATGGTGTCCCACCACGAGTTACCATAAGTTCGTCTTTATGGAATGGACTTGTTGTCGAATTACGTCCGTAGTATTAATCCGCTTCTTTAACGACCCGTTATTAGAAGTGATGTGAATTATTTTCGTTATGAGATTTATACTCGATCACGAGTTAATTATGTGCTATTTGTCTTATTTGAACGAGATGATTATTCCGGACGAATCGGTTGCAACACAGTGATCATAAAAGGAGGTACATATAAAACAGAAATTTTTTATTGACATAAGATGAACAAGAGTACAGCCGATACAAAATTGAAAGGAAAGGGATAGGAAGGAGGAAGGATCAGTCCTCGCCAACGTCAACGATCACGACAGCGTCATCAGGAACGGTCGGAACGTCGTCAGCAGCAGCAGCAGGATCGGCAGAGGCGATTTCAGCAGGAGCCTCGGGCAGGACGGGAGATGGTCCAAGAGATGACGGGGGTTGCCCCACTCCTTGTACCTCGGGTTCTTCGCCAGGCGAGATCTCCATGCCCACAGCCTCCGAACGAGTGGCCTCGTCCTTCGACTGTTGGGGAGACTCTACCAGTCGTCCCGATTCTCGGAGTTCGTTCATTAATTCTCTCTCCGTCTCGACCCGGTCTTCAGTTATCAGCCGTTCCATCTCCGTCTGGAAGTGGGCTCGAAGAGACTCCATTAAAGCCTCCTTGGCGGCTTCAACCTCCTTGTCCCTCGCGGCCGTGGCCTCCTCGAGCTGTTCGGCCAATGCTGCCTTCTCGGCTTCCGTCGACTCCAGCCGCTGTCGGAGAGAGTTCACGATCTCGTCCATCTCACTGATCCGAGGACGGATGTTTCGGCTTGCTCCACTGCCGCCTTCTCTCCTTCCATTGCCTTGCGGGCTTCATCCCGAGCTTTGTCCACGCTGTTTCACGGCCGTGGCAATCGTGCCTTTGGCAGACCGAAGATCAGCTTTGACGGACATCAGCTCGTGATTCAGCCGTTTCACGTCCTCGGCTCCCCTCCTCTCCAGGTCAAGGACCTTGTCCCTCAGCCCATTGGAGGTACGCCTATTCTCGGTTGTGACCTCGTACATCCCGCAGCATGTTGCCCAGCTATAAAAAGAAGAGAAAAAAAAAAAAACGCGTACCGTGGCAACAGCTCGACTCACGGCACTGAACATCCCCATCCAGTGCAGGTCCCTCGTTGCGGCCATATCCGCTGGGAGCCTCATCGCCAACATCATCGATGTGGCGATGGAATCGTGCTCCATCGCAGAATGGGCAAAGGACGAGTGTACCCTCTGGGGAAGACGGGATTCCAGAGCTTGGCGGGGCCCCCCATGGTGATCCTCTCTCGAGGAGGGGCAGAAGATGAAGCCACATTTGCGGCTGGTGAGGGAAGCAGAGGCCGGGACGATCGCGGGGGCAGCCGTCTCTACCACAATAGACGGAGCGGTCACAACATCCGCGGAGAGCCGCTGATGACGATTGGAGGTTCCTCCACGGGGACACCACTCCCCTCGCCAATTGTTGCCGCCTGAGCAGATGGCACCCCGGCAGATTCGCGTTCTCGGACCCGTCGATCGTGCTCCGCTTCTCGACGAGCCTTCTTCGCCGTCAGAGCCTTGAGAGCTTCCTACTCTCTCTCTTTCCTCCGCCTTCTTCTCCGTTGAAGATAGACGGGAAGGGCGGGGAGGACGAGTTAAGGCCGAGCCTGTGAAGATCGCGGAGAAGGTTGGTCAGCCATGTCTTCTTCTTCTCCAAGAACGCTGCCTGTCCGAGCGGTCTCTTTGACGGCGGACGAGCTTGTCGACGAGACTTTTTAGGTTTGGTCCCGCTTCTACAGTGGACCTCTGTCTCTCGAGTCCGGAGGACGGCCTCCAGGTGACGTAGGCGTCCCCTTATATCGCTGCGAACCCTCCGGAGCGCGTACTCTTCTTCCGCGGACAGGTCAGAAGAAGTGTATCTTTAGAAGCCTCTGCAGAAAAGAAAAAATATTATTAGCCTGTGCAGAGCACGTTTTCAAAAACCGCACGGAAAACGACTGAATAGTAACAGACCTAGGTAAATTCGTGGGAACAGGACGGGCAGTCTCTGCCCCCAAGCCCCGGAGCCACGTTGCCGAAGCAGCCAACAAGATTACATTTTGAATGCCATCAAGAGAAGGCGGAAGATTCCAAGGGAAAAGTCGGACCGCGAATTGACATAATGCGTTGTGGGGATACAGGACAACACCACGGAGCCCTACGACCGGAGAACCCGTTCTCTTTGGCATAACGCGGCGGAAGCTGTTAGTCCCCCTGAAGGTTGTCTGCCAACAACACAGTCCACGAAGAAAAACGGAGCGGGAAGAAAAAAGTCGAATTAATGGCTATTCATTTAGACTTGCTGGAAGAAAAGGCGGGAAGATGCCAGCTTCAGAGAACGATATCAACAAACAATTACGAAAGGCATACAACAAGAAAGTACGGAGAAGGATTCTTCAAGTCGGAGATCTTGTTCTTCGAAAAGTTTTCCAAAACACTCGAGAAGTCAATAGCGGGAAACTGGGTCCCAACTGGGAAGGGCCATATATCGTGGATCGTGTCGGGAGTCCCGGGGTGTACTACCTTAAAGACTTACAAGGTAATGTAATTCAAAAATCGTGGAACATTATGAATTTAAAACAATTTTTCCAATAAAGTTGTGTGTTATGAACATTTGCTAAAAGCGTGAGTTCAGTCGTTCGTTTTACTTACATATTCAGTACGTTGTAAAACATTCTAGACGAATTACCACGACGGGTACATTTCACTCGCACAGGGTACTCACCACGGGACACAGGTGGCTCATACAAAGGAATTGCCATCTGAGCATCTTAGCGGCTTATACTAATGGAATGTCCTCTGAGCATGGTGTCCCACCACGAGTTACCACGGCGAGTGCATTTCACACGAACAGGGTACTCACCACGGGACACAGGTGGCTCATACAAAGGAATTGCCATCTGAGCATACCGGTGGCTTATACTAATGGAATGTCCTCTGAGCATGGTGTCCCACCACGAGTTACCATAAGTTCGTCTTTATGGAATGGACTTGTTGTCGAATTACGTCCGTAGTATTAATCCGCTTCTTTAACGACCCGTTATTAGAAGTGATGTGAATTATTTTCGTTATGAGATTTATACTCGATCACGAGTTAATTATGTGCTATTTGTCTTATTTGAACGAGATGATTATTCCGGACGAATCGGTTGCAACACAGTGATCATAAAAGGAGGTACATATAAAACAGAAATTTTTTATTGACATAAGATGAACAAGAGTACAGCCGATACAAAATTGAAAGGAAAGGGATAGGAAGGAGGAAGGATCAGTCCTCGCCAACGTCAACGATCACGACAGCGTCATCAGGAACGGTCGGAACGTCGTCAGCAGCAGCAGCAGGATCGGCAGAGGCGATTTCAGCAGGAGCCTCGGGCAGGACGGGAGATGGTCCAAGAGATGACGGGGTTGCCCCCCTCCTTGTACCTCGGGTTCTTCGCCAGGCGAGATCTCCATGCCCACAGCCTCCGAACGAGTGGCCTCGTCCTTCGACTGTTGGGGAGACTCTACCAGTCGTCCCGATTCTCGGAGTTCGTTCATTAATTCTCTCTCCGTCTCGACCCGGTCTTCAGTTATCAGCCGTTCCATCTCCGTCTGGAAGTGGGCTCGAAGAGACTCCATTAAAGCCTCCTTGGCGGCTTCAACCTCCTTGTCCCTCGCGGCCGTGGCCTCCTCGAGCTGTTCGGCCAATGCTGCCTTCTCGGCTTCCGTCGACTCCAGCCGCTGTCGGAGAGAGTTCACGATCTCGTCCATCTCACTGATCCGGAGGACGGATGTTTCGGCTTGCTCCACTGCCGCCTTCTCTCCTTCCATTGCCTTGCGGGCTTCATCCCGAGCTTTGTCCCGCTGTTTCACGGCCGTGGCAATCGTGCCTTTAGCAGACCGAAGATCAGCTTTGACGGACATCAGCTCGTGATTCAGCCGTTTCACGTCCTCGGCTCCCCTCCTCTCCAGGTCAAGGACCTTGTCCCTCAGCCCATTGGAGGTACGCCTATTCTCGGTTGTGACCTCGTACATCCCGGCAAGCATGTTGCCCAGCTATAAAAAGAAGAGAAAAAAAAAAAAACGCGTACCATGGCAACAGCTCGACTCACGGCACTGAACATCCCCATCCAGTGCAGGTCCCTCGTTGCGGCCATATCCGCTGGGAGCCTCATCGCCAACATCATCGATGTGGCGATGGAATCGTGCTCCATCGCAGAATGGGCAAAGGACGAGTGTACCCTCTGGGGAAGACGGGATTCCAGAGCTTGGCGGGGCCCCCCATGGTGATCCTCTCTCGAGGAGGGGCAGAAGATGAAGCCACATTTGCGGCTGGTGAGGGAGCAGAGGCCGGGACGATCGCGGGGGCAGCCGTCTCTACCACAATAGACGGAGCGGTCACAACATCCGCGGGAGAGCCGCTGATGACGATTGGAGGTTCCTCCACGGGGACACCACTCCCCTCGCCAATTGTTGCCGCCTGAGCAGATGGCACCCCGGCAGATTCGCGTTCTCGGACCCGTCGATCGTGCTCCGCTTCTCGCCGAGCCTTCTTCGCCGTCAGAGCCTTGAGAGCTTCTACTCTCTCTCTTTTCTCCGCCTTCTTCTCCGTTGAAGATAGACGGGAAGGGCGGGGAGGACGAGTTAAGGCCGGAGCCTGTGAAGATCGCGGAGAAGGTTGGTCAGCCATGTCTTCTTCTTCTCCAAGAACAGCTGCCTGTCCGAGCGGTCTCTTTGACGGCGGACGAGCTTGTCGACGAGACTTTTTAGGTTTGGTCCCTGCTTCTACAGTGGACTCTGTCTCTCGAGTCGAGGACGGCCTCCAGGTGACGTAGGCGTCCCCTTTATCGCTGCGAACCCTCCGGAGCGCGTACTCTTCTTCCGCGGACAGGTCAGAGAAGTGTATCTTAGAAGCCTCTGCAGAAAAAGAAAAATATTATTAGCCATGTGACAAGAGCACGTTTTCAAAAAACCGACAACGGAAAACGACTGAATAGTAACAGACCTGAGGTAAATTCGTGGGGAACAGGACGGGCAGTCTCTGCCCTCCAAGCACCGGAGACCACGAAGGGCATCTCCTTCCAATCCCGTTCCACGTCGGGGAGGTGTGCGATGATGTCGGGAGTTTTGGATTTTTGTCTCCAGGTGAAGTACGTCTTCTTTCCCTCCTCAACAACCACGGGACACTTCACGACGTAGCGGAAGTGGAAGACGTGCCTGGCTTCTACATTGTACCCGTCTCTGTTGAACTTGTCCATCAGAGACATGTACTTGTAGAACTTCGGATGCATTTGCCCCGGGGTAATTTGAAGGGCGGACAGGACAGAGTCCGTGACGGGAGAGAGGAGAAATCGAAGTCCAGCCTCGAACTGAGCGAGGTAGACGATTGTACAGGAAGAACGATGGTCAGGAAGAACGTCTTCTTCCCCGAAATGAAGGTGGACGTGAGGAGGAATTTGGAAAAGAGTTCTGTAATGGTCAAGTGCGTATTTGACCACTGGTCTGGTTTTGGATT
The DNA here is from genome assembly GCA_015143295.1 of Tetracentron sinense. NCBI lineage: Eukaryota > Viridiplantae > Streptophyta > Magnoliopsida > Trochodendrales > Trochodendraceae > Tetracentron > Tetracentron sinense. The sequence goes on from CM026567.1 coordinate 19,674,958, forward strand.
TAGAAACACCGGTGATAACACCGTGAGGGGCACTGCCTGAGCAACTGGCCTCATTGGCACTGTCTATCCTAACTATTTCGGCAGACATGGTCGCAAACAAGGAGAAAAAGAAGAAATGTAGGAAAGAAAACCACAGAATAAAAAGAAAAGAAAAGGTTCTTACCGAAACTGGATTTAGGAAGCAAGGGGAGGCACAGCCGGAGAAGGAAGAAAACCAGAACAGCAATCGTCGGTGAGGAGAAATTCCGGCAGAGTAACAGGATGCAAGAATTCGAGTGAAGAAGATGAAGTACCAGGCCTTCGGTACTTATAGACCGGTCCATAACTCTAAGGACGATAATGACCTCGATCTGTACCGTACGCGTGTCCACACATGTAGACAACGCGAAGGGCAGGATGGTCTTTTGACCGAGTTAAGTAACCGTCGGGAAAAACGAAGCGTCTGGAAGATAATGATGACAGCCTGCCAAACATTTATGAGGTATGACGTTTCGGCACGCGCAATACAGCTGGCACGACGCTACGCCTTCGCGTACAGAGTATGTGACCTATCATCATTCTGAGGTGAGCCGTATCTTCTCCTCCAACGTTTTGCTATATTTATGACACTCTGAACCACGTTCGAAGTATCATAAAGGGGCAATTTGTAATGAGTAAATTTCGTAAAAACCTAAGTGTGGTAACAACGAGCTCGTCCTCAGTGTGGTGTTATCGTTTGAGCTCATTTCCGTCGTCTCCTCGACTACAGGCCCGTTGTCGTATGGACGACGAGAACGTGGTCTCGTGAACGACGATCACGTCCTCACTCTGACGACGGACCCGTGGTCTCGTGGACGACGATCACGTCCTCACTCTGACGACGGACCCGTGGTCTCGTGGACGACGATCACGTCCTCATTCGGACGACGTACCCGTCGTCTTATTGTCCACGATTGCGTATCCTAACACGTAATGAGATCTGGCGTTGCTGCCCAGTCGCCTGGGACTGATCCTACCTCTACGATGGTAGGTGGGTAACATTGTCTTGGCATTAAATGGCATTTAATGCCAGTCACCTCGGACGAGTTCCTACTCTTGGCCTGCTCTTTTTTGTGTGCAGATGCGCGTGCAGTACGAATGACCGGGAGATCTATCTAAAATGATTACTGAAGTACACATCAGGGATTCGAGGTATGCATGGACATCAATGGGTGCCCATGGCCATGACAAGGGTGGCCTATTTAAACCTGTGAAAAACAGTGTGAAAGGACGGGAAAAAAAATTGGAAGAGCTAAGACCTTCGAACTCTCTATTATATTCTTACTGTTCATCATCTTCTACACCTACTGACTTAATCATCGGAGTACAGGTCAGGGTATCACACCCTCCACTCCAACCTTCTACCAGTAAATCAGAACTTGGGAGGAGCTGCTGCTGACGCGTGTCCTTTCGGTAAATTCCCCTCACAAATATTAAAAATCTTTTATTATTTTTTCTAACCACGGTTTAAAATTTTTTAATATATATGTATATATATATATATATATATATATATATATATATATATATATATATATTAAATTTAAGGTCTGAGACCTTAACGCAAACCTGGCAAAGGACAATCGCGACCTTTCAATCGTAAGCTTGTCCGAGAAGAGGGGTTTTGCAACCACACTCGCAATATGATTCAGGGATTTTGCATTCCACAAATGCAACCCTAGATTAGGCAATTTAATCCAAACAGAGATCGAGCGCAATTAGTACCGGCATTTTGTTACATAGTGGAAATGTGCGGTATGTTAAGCATTTAAAAAACATTGGCTAAGATGGACGACTTGCTGAAAATTAAAATTTTCACCTTTGTCATGCATATGGATGAAATCATGACCATCCAATTGACGTTCAAAAATTTCATTTATCCGTATGATTAGGATAATTGGACAACTTCGGGTCTAAACTAACATGAACCTCTCGGATATTAATAAAGTTTGGATTCAGACTAGAGGAGAATTCTAAAATCTCTTTATTTTCCTAAATCTGATTTATGCAAGCTAGAAGCAGCTACAGAGAATCTTAGGGGTGGGAAAGCATTCTTCATGATCGTGATCTTCTTAAACTTGCTATGAAGAAACGAGTTGGTTCGGGTACTCTATTGATCCTTGGAAGGATCCTTAGATTCATAACATGCCGTATTTTCATATCCTTTCTCCAAAGCCAATTGGTTGCCCTATTGCAAGAGTGTCTCATTTTCTTGATCCTATTACAAAACAATAGAAAAATTATGTTCTTCGTAATCTTGTTTTCTAACATAGAGGTTAAAGAGATTTTGGATATTCAACCTAGTGTCCTTGTTTTCGAGATTCGTGGGTCTGGCACTTCGAGTCTAAGTGTAAAATCTGCATATTTTCTAGCTACTATGAACGAATCTTGGAGACTTAAAAATGCCTCATCATCTACTGATTGCTTCATTTTATGTGGAGCTGTATTACTAACATTTTTGCAGTAGGGGATAATCTTATGTGTAAGAAAGTTGATATTGATCTGATGTGCAGAATGTGCGGAAAATAAGTTGAATCTGATGTTTATATATTCCTTGAATGCAACTTTGCAAGGAGTGTTTGGTTTGGATCTGCATTAATTAAGTTGTCATTGTGACCGAGGTAAACGTTGAATCTATGGGGAAATGGTGGGAGGTGTGGTCGAATGGAAGCCTCTTCAAATTGAACAACTTCGAAATATCTATCAGGCTTATATGTGTGGTATGGATGATTTGGAAACCTCGGAATGAATGCATCTTTGAGAACTCTATACCCGGTCCCCAAAGAACTGTTGAAAGAGAAAATGAGTATGCAGTTGAGTTACTTTCAGTTCAAAACCCTAACTCGGCTGTGGATATCTACACACCTTCTGTCCAAAGATTTTTTGTGATCAACAATGAAGTTTCAGTGTGGGTTGCTCCAATTGGTTGATTAATGTGGATGGATCACTTTTCTTGGATGGTTCTATTTCAAGTGTGGGAGGGTTGGCAAGGACACATACTAGACAGTGCGTGACATCCTTTTTTTTCCTATAAATTCAGGTAATGCAAGACACTCTAAGGCAAAAGCTGTGTTTTTGGACATGTTGTTTACTCTTCAGAATAACTGGAATCAATTTATCTTGGAAGGTGATTCTAAATCCATTATGAAAGCTATTAGTGAAGGAGATGTGGCTCCTCATTGGGACATTAAATCAATATGTGAAGATATCAAAATTTTATGAAATAATTTCCAAAAATCATCTATCTCATGGGTGAGAAGATCTTAGAACTCAGTAGCTCACAATCTTGCAAAGTAGCAGACTCGGAGGCATCAAACTTTTTTAGAACTGGAATATGTACTAAGGAAACTTTGATTATCGTAGGCAGAGATTTTAACCTCCAGGCTCATGTACCTCCTTCCTTCAGATGAATAAATTTTTGCATTTTACCAAAAAAAAAAACTACAACTTTAAAAGGGTTATATATATTAGTGGTCCGCATGTGAGACGCGAGAGAGAGGGAAGGGGGAGAAGTGGGAAGAGGGACCCTAGCTAGTGAGATCCACGTAATGCATGTGTGAGAGACATGTGAAAGTATGGAAAAAGAAAGTGGCGTAGAATGAAGAGAGACTTTCTAAAAAGTTAAAATTACATCTCATTATAGTAGTAGAGAAAAGAAAAAAAATAAAAGTTATATTTATAATCATTTCATTGTCACCTCATTTTCTTTATAATAATAAATATATAAGTGTAAGGGCAATTTTGTTTCCCTTTTTTATGTAAACGTTGGTATCCTGGGCCCAGACTCAGATTAGTCCCTTGTGATGTATAAGTAAACCCAGACTCAAACTTCAAGGTGAGGATCACCGCCATGCAAAGTGTATGACTTTTGAAGTTGGAGATGCTTATGGACATGATTTATTTGTGATTATTCAATTTCTCTAGGGTATGTTTTGGCGAAAAGGTAAGGAAAAGTAAAAGAATAGTGAGTGTTATTGCACTATTCCAGCGTTCGATGTGCAAGAAAACAAATTCTCTTTTCTTGCACTTTCTCAACATTGACAATCATTCAATAACTTTTTTTAAAAAAACTTTCTCCATCTTTTGATGTTATTTTGAAATAAAATTGGAATTTATTTTCCTTTTTCATTTTTTTTCTATTTACTCACCCACTTTTTTTTCAAATGAACACATGTGTTGCATCTAGATCCGTTTGATGATTAATATAGAAAACTGGATTCAAGATATTGCTGAGAAGTACATATGTGCCCAAGATGAATAGAGAACTTGATGAACTCAAGCTCCAACATTTACGGTCTCAAAATTTACAACCTAAGCATGATGATGAAAATTATGCTTGTAGATGTGAATTTGATTATTTATTTATTTTTTAAAATCGATTTCTTTACATAAAATTTTGAAGCAAAAGAGCCGCACAAATTCTATAAACCATAAGTACGACCTAGATGATCATCGTAGATTTTATATCTTTTACCTCTATGTTGTAGGATTGTCCTACGTCAAAGTGTACCCTACTCTGTTTATCAGAAAAAGTGGAACCTATTGTTGTGATGTCTGAATTAATAGTGGGCAACATTAGGCGATTAAAGGATGTTAACTAAGACAACAGGCCGATACCAAAAACACACTAATACAGCAAGTGGTTATGTTTAGGTAGTGTTTGGGCAACATTAGTATAAGTTAATAATTGCTTTTTATAAATAAATGTTTTTTTAAATAAGTAACTTTTTATTTTAAGAAAAGAACGTTTGGTAACTCAAACAAATTACTATGTTTTCAAGTATAATTATGGTCATTTTTAATTCCGCTATGTATGAGCTCCCAATCTTTACAGAAGGGTTATTTGTGAAATTTTATTTTTTAAAAATAGGGAGACAAAAATGTATCACGAAAGAGACGTTTCGGCTTACTTATAAGTACCTGTTGGATTTTTTTGGGGGATCTAAATAACATTTACTTATTACTTATTCAATGTTACCAAACAAGCTTATTTATAAATAAAAATTTATTCTAATAGAAATTTAAATAAGTACTTATTATAGTGTTAGTAGCATTACCACACACCCTAACTCTTTGGGTAATTAATACAATAATTTGTTGTAGCATTGCTAAATCTGTGAGTAATTAATACAATAATCTATTGTGCAACTCCTTAAGTATTTTGACTATATCATTTTGAAAAAGGTAATTCAAGATAGTAGGAGTGATGAAGAACCCCATTGGTAGCTTAGCACCATGATGTAGAACGTGGAGCTGAAGCCTAGAGCCACAAAAGTCAAATTTTGCAACATCCAAGAAAGGCTGTTTGAATGGTCAAACATCACTTTCTTGGCATGCTTTACCATTATTAGTAATTTCTACTCTAGCTTTTATTTAATTCCGTATATGCTTGTTTTGGATTTTCTTCCTATTTTATATTATGGCTTTAGTACTTATAGGACCTATGTAGCCTGTCGGAAATAGATTATTTTGATAATCAATAATAGTTTAGAAGAGTTTTCTCTTTCTTCTTTGTGGAATCTAGGTGTCTCATGGATTTGAGATCACAAAGGGATTGACGCGATCATCTCCTTACCATTACCCTGCGTCAGTTGGGTATCAGAGCCTAGTCAACAAGCTTGGTATGATGGCTAACGTACGAGATGGTGGTATTCCTCTCTTATGACAATGATCGTGAGGGAGGGGTTCTTTCAAGGGCTGAGTTTGTGGAGTTCCAGACTGAGACCCAACAGATGTTGCGTGACATGCAAGCAGCACAAACAGCAATGCAACGTAATTTGCAAGTAGCGCTTGCAGGGCTAACGGTGGCGTAGAACTAAAATTATGAAAACAACAAGACTCACAACGATGATGGCGTTCCGTTACCTCCAAAATGGCCTCCAGTCTATGAGGAGCAATCCAGTGACGACGAGGAATACGCCGAAGGAGTGTTTGGGGGGTGTAGAGGTGCTAGAGAATATAGGGGTCATGGAGACCAAGGATCAGGGGAGCATCGAATGAAGATGGATCTGCCCAGTTTTAATGGTCATCTTCATATCGAGGATTTCCTTGATTGGCAGGCCGGGGTTGAGAGATTATTCGACTATATGGGGATCCTGGAGGAAAAGAAGGTCAAACTAGTAGCCTATAAATTGAAAGGTAGAGCTTCTACTTGGTGGGAACAGTTACAGAACACCTGCGCGCAGCAAGATAAAGCGGCGGTGAGATCCTGGTTGAAGATGAAGCGGAGATTAAGGGCTAGATTTTTACCACCAGATTATGAGCAGATATTGTTCCAACAATATCAGAACTATAGATAAGGAAGTCGAACCGTTGAGGTGTCAATGAGGAATTTCATAGGCTTCGATCACGCAATGATTTGACTGAAATGGAAGCACAACAGATTTCTAGATTTATTAGGGGATTGCGTGTGGCAATCCAGGATCGAGTCTTTATGCAGTATATATATTCCTTAACTGAGGCTATTAATTTAGCCACGAGGGCGGAGAATCAGTTAGATTGGTGAAACACGAGGGCATAGATAGCCACTAGAAATTCTTTTGATTCGTCGTGCACTACGTTGAACAAAGGAAAACCACATGTGACCTCGCAACTACCTGTTGTCACGAGTCGAGAAGCAAACAGTGGAAGTGGTCAAGCAATAACAGTGGGTACAACCCCTACAACCGATAGGGATACAGCCAGGAATCCGTATACTCGACCCACTGGGGAAAAGTGTTACAGGTTTGGACTATCGTGACATTGCTCTAATCAGTGTCCACAAAGGGGATTGGTGAATTTGATTGAGTTGGGTGAAGAATATTATGAGGGGGAGCAAGAAGAGGGTGTTGATCCATGAGGAGACTCTGTTTACGTATGATGAAAATGATGTGACAAGAGCAGATGAAGGAGATCGACTTTCATAATCCCTTGCTGTTAGGAGGTTGTTGCTAGTGCTGAAGCAAGATGAGCACCCACAGAGGCACAATATCTTCAAAACTAGATGCACTGCCAACCGAAAGTCTGTGATGTTATTATTGATAGTGGCAGTAGCAAGAATATTGTGTCCATGGTTATGAAACATGGCCTGAAGGACAATCTATCAAATGGACAATCTAGCAAGATATCGACCTCTCAGGTTAAGGACAATCTATCAAATGGACTACCCTACATATAAAGACAATATATTTCTAAGGGTATCTACTGAGCGATCCAGTTGCAATATAAGTACTTCTTACTTATATCCACAATCTTAGTCAAGAGACCCTTTTCTCATTGATTGAGATTCATCACTCCATCATATGGAGCTAACAATGCGTAAGTTATTAGGAATACATTGTCCAGATGTATCTTGATTAACTTAGAACATTTTAGGTCCAGAAGAAACCGGAAAACCATATCTCCTTAGTAATCAGTTATCAACTAATTGAATGATTTTCCTACAATGTTACCTAAGGGACAAAGTAGTCTCATCCAATGAGATACTTTGGATATATTATCTAATGTAGAAGACAATGTGTGAATGCAAAATATGCATTTATTGATTAAATAGATAAATACAATTCTAGAATGGCTTTCGTGGGCATATATGTCTAACAATCTCCCACTTACACTCAAAGCCAATCTCCTATGTATCTAATGCCCATCGACTCTAGATGTTTCTCAAACACCATCTGAGGTAGTGCTTTAGTAAATGGGTCCACCACGTTATCCGCTGATGCAATCTTGGATAACACGATGTCTCCTCTCTTGACAATGTCTCAAATCAAATGGAATCTCCTTTCAATGTGCTTAGTCTTCTGATGTGCTCTTGGTTCTATGGCTTGAGCTACAACACCACTATTATCATAATAAAGTGTGATAGGAGATTCAATCGAGGAGACAACACCAAGTTCTAGTATGAATTTCTTTATTCGTACTGTTTCTTTTGCATCATCACATATAACAACATATTCAGCTTCAGTTGTTGAGTCAGCAATTGTTGAGTCAGCAGTTGCTAATTGCTTGCAACTCCTCCAACTAAATGCTCATATTTCCCAAGAGTAAAGACAAATCCTGAGGTGGACTTTCTATCATCAACATCTGCCTGAAAATTTGAATCTGTGTACCCTATAACAGTCAGATCTTTTCCACTGTAAACCAAATAGTGGTGCATTGTCCTACTCAAATACTTGAAAATGTGATTAACTGTTGTCCAATGCTTAGGACCCGAATTTGATTGATATCTACTCACGATACTCACTGCATGACAAATATCAGGTCTTGTGCACAACATAGCATACATGAGACTTCCCACTGCAGATGCATATAGGATATGACTCATCTACTCTCTTTCATCATCAGTCTTTGGAGACTTTGATTTGGAGAGACTAATTCCATGCCTACAGGGTAAAAACCCTTTCTTGGAATTTTTCATGTTATATTTGTGCAAGATCTTGTCAATGTAATTACCTTGGGACAATCCCAACATCCTTTTCTTTCGATCTCTAAACAATTTAAGATCAAGAATATAGGATGCCTCACTGAGGTCTTTCATTGCAAAGTTACATGACAACCAGATTTTAACCGTTGATAACATTCCTACATCATTCCCAATGAGTAGAATATCATCTACATAAAGAACTAGGAAATTTATTGCACTCCCACTGACCTTCTTGTACACACATGCCTCATCCATGTTTTGTTGAAAACCAAACGATTTGATTGATTCATCAAAATGGATATTCCAACTCCGAGAAGCTTGCTTAAGGCCATAAATGGATTTTATCAATTTGCAGACTTTATTATTTTGGTCATGAAATTCAAAACCTTCGGGCTGGTCCTTATAAATATCCTCTTGAATGTTTCCATTCAAGAAAGCGGTTTTGACATCCATCTGCCATATCTCATAATCATAGAAAGTTGCAATTGATAACAGAATTCTGATGGACTTTAGCATTGCTACTGGTGAAAAGGTTTCCTCATAGTCGATAACAGCCCTTTGACTATACCCTTTCACCACAAGCCTTGCTTTAAAGGTCTCTACCTTTCCATTGGATCCACGTTTCCTCTTGTAGATCCATTTGCACCCAATGGGAATAATTCCCTCAGGCTTTTCAACCAGGGTCTAGACACCATTCGAGTACATGGAGTCCATTTCAGATTCCATGGCCTTATGCAATTATCAGAATCAATATCACATATTGCTTCTTGATAAGTGTAAGGATCATCATCCAAGGAATCCGATTCCATAGAATATACCTCAAGCTGATAAGACAATCTATCTGGAGGTCGACTGATCCTTGTACTTCTCCTAAGCTGTTGTGTATTTAAAGGTTCAGTTAAGATAAGATTAACCATGGTCACTTTATCCTGACTTTGCTCTTCAAGATCAATTCTAAGTCCATCTTTTCTATTGAGGATCATATCATCTTCTAGAAAAATGACATTCCTACTTACAAACACCTTTTGTTCGCTAGGATTATAGAAATAATATCCATGAATCTCTTTTGGGTATCCTATGAATAGGCACTTCTCAGTCTTACTTTCCAACTTGTCAAAGTTCTACTTTCGCACATGAACTGGACAACCCCCATACTCTGACATGCTTTAGACTAGGCTTTCGCCCCCTCCATAGCTCAATTGGAATTTTGGAAACAGCCTTAGAAGATACCCTATTCAATAGATAGATTATAGTCTCTAATGCATATCCCCAAAAAGATATTGGTAAATCAGTATTATTCATCATTGAACGAACCATATCTAATATGGTTCGATTTCTTCTTTCTGAAACACCATTAAGTTGGGGTGTTCCTGGGGGAGTCCATTGGGATAAAATTCCATTATCTCTAAGATAATCTATGGACTCATTCGAGAGGTACTCTCCTCCTTGGTCAGATTTAAGAGTTTTAATACATTTACTTGATAACTTTTCTACTTCATTTCGGAATTCTTTGAACTTTTCAAAAGACTCCGACTTGTGTTTCATTAGATATATATAACCATATCTTGAAAAATCATCTGTGAATGTAATGAAGTAGGCAAAGCCACCTCTGACTGAATGATTCATGGGTCCACATACATCAGTGTGAATTAATTCTAATATACTTGTGGCTCTCATAGGTTTGCCTGTAAATGGCCTTTTGGTCATTTTACCTTGCAAACAAGGTTCACAAGTTGGATAAGGTTCAACATATAAATGGTTTAAAGGATCACCCTTTACTAATTTGTTGAGCCTATCCAAATTGATATGGCCTAATCTGAGATGCCATAAGTATGTTGGATTCACAGACTCTCTACCTCTTTTCTGAGGTGTCACACTGGTGGACTCTTTATCCTCAATGTTATTAACAGAATTTCTTATAGGATCAAGATAATAAAGACCATTAGACAATGTGCCGAAAACAATAAAACTATTATTGTATTTGATAACTACATTAGTATCAAAATGCACTAAATAACCATTAACGGTTAAACTAGAAACAGAAATTAAATTTTTGCGCATGTCTGGCACATATAAACAGTCTTTTAAAACCAAAATCCTATTTAAAGAAAATTCTAAAATATAAGTTCCGATGGAGGTCGCTGCAACACTTGCTTCCGTTCCCATCCTTATCTTGACCTCCCCATCACTGAGCTTTCTGCTTTCTTGAAACCTCTGTAACATATTACAAATATGTGAGGTAGATCCACTATCTACACACCAAGAGTTCAAGGAACCAATAATGAAATTGGATTCAGTGATGAAAGATTCTGTCATACCTTCCAAAGGCTTGTCCTTGAGGGATGCTAAGTAAACTTTGCAATTCCTCTTCCAGTGACCTGGTTTCTTGCAATAGAAGCAGACATTTTGATTCTTTTCATTATCTTTCTTCTCAGAAGCTTTCTTGTTCTTGTTCTTACCCTTCTTGCCTTTGAGGAACCTAGAGAAATTGGATTTCTTCTTTTTCTGGCCTTTGTCCTTAGGCTTGGGCCTTAAAGGTCCAAGTCTCTCTGCCACATTTGCATAGAGCTTAGTACGCTTCATAAGGTCCTTAGCTCCTTGCAACATGTTTAGGAGATCTGACAAAGAAGTCTCCAATTTGTTCATGTTGAAATTCAACACAAAAGCATAAAAGGATTCTGGGAGAGAGTTCAGGATCGTATCCGTTTGACTTTGTTGATCAAGATCTACTCCAAGGGTCAAGAGTTCATTAATGAACCCCATCATCTCGACAACATGCTGGCGGACTAGGCTACCATCAAACATCTTGGTCCTCATCATTCCTTTCATTGCCAACTGCCTAGCAGTTCTGTTTTGTTCCCCAAACATCTCCTTGAGATTAGTCAATATGTCCTTAGCTGTAGCAAAACCCTCGTGTTGTTGCTGAAGGACATTTGACATGGATGGAAGCATGTAGCATTTGGCCAAACTATTTGACTCATGCCACTTTGAGGCTTTCTCAACTGCCTCAAGGGTCTGAATTGCCTCATCAAATTCTGGATAGTCGGATGTGAGGATATAAACTATCTTCTGAGAGATAAGCACAATGTCAAGGTTTCTTTTCCAACCCACAAAATTTGGACCAGTCAACCGATTCTCTTCTAGAATCTTGAAAAGGGGATTCATGGCTTATCTACAAAATAAAATAAGCATAAATTATTACATTTATTTTCACACATATATTCATCGGATTTTTGAGATTTTAAAATCTGATGATCCTCTCATTTTTCTTCAAATTTCATCATTCCCTTTAATATATGTAATCAGGGAATAAATACTTAGGCATTTGAACTAAATTGAGGTTTATTTGGCTTAAACCTAGGTTCCGGGTTGAAGCTTGAAGTAAAAAGTAATTCCCAGCGGAGTCACCAGAGCTGTGAGTATGGGATTTGCTACCCACGGGTTATGTTGAGAGTCGCCACCTATTAATTCAGAAGGGATAAATCCATCTACGTGAGAGTTCTAGGTAAGAGGTTCAGTTAAGTTCTGGGGATGGTATTAGGCAACCCGGGACCCCTATTTTATAATGGTTACCTACTTTCTAGGTGTAAACCAAATTAAATCAAATTATGTTCAAATGAATAAGTATTTAGAGTAATAATAACTCAAGAAAGAGAAAACTAACTAGGGTCGACCCGAGTTGAGTTGCCTACGTACTCACAAGGGTGAGATCAGACCGAGCGTAGTTCTGGCACATAAGCCTGTGCCAAGGCTAATGGGTGTGTGTGTGTGCACCGAGGTGGCTAAGGGTCTAGCCCGGATGCTAGGGTTTAGTTGATCGGGTTGGTCAAATGCATGATTTTGGGCACAGAGGCCAAGGGTTAGTCTAGGGGACTAGGATTTTAGTCTAGTAGAATAAGGATAAGGCCTGGTAGGTCAAGATTGGATTTAACCACGATTAAGGTTGCTAACCGAAATTAAAGGGTAAGTTAACAATGGTTAGGGTTGCTAACCATAATTGAGGGAAATAAGGTTGGGCCCGGTAGGCCAAGGTTAGGCCCGGTAGGCCAGAGATAAGCCCGGTAGGCTAAGAGATTAGGCCCAATAGGCCAAAAGGGAGTTAAGCGGAGTTAGGGTTGCTAACCAGGGTTAAAGGGAGTGTTAACCATGGTTAGGGCTGCTAACCATGGTGAAAAGGTTCAAGGCAGAACGTTTTGGTCTCTTTGCATTTTTTAAATTTTTTTCATATTTTTTCAAGTTTTTCAAGGGTTAAGGGAGTTTTAACCATGGTTAAATGCTAATCCGGGTCAAATTAACCTCATTTAAAGGGTCTAGTCTGATCAGAGCGAGCCAGATAGCATGGCAGAGCCTAAAATGGCCTCCTACCTGATCTGGGCCCTATGCGAAGCCCACATAACAAAAATAGGGAATGGTGGTAAACTGTTTACCATCATTCTCAAACCTTCATAGGTTTGGAATGACGGTAGACTATCTACTGCCATTCTCAGTTTTGCTTAGAATGGTGTTTGCAGCTCTAGGGTCAGGTTAAGGGTGAGCCCACAGGGGTCAAGGCCTCAAGAAAAGATATGGGACTCCCCAAAGTGTCCTGGGTCTGTTGTGGGCCCAGGGGTTGATCTGAAATGGGCCTGTAGAGGCCTGGATCAGTGCTAAATGAAAGGATCAGAATGGTGGTAGACTGTCTACCGCCATTTTGGACAGCTTCCAAATAGGGTCATTTAACCATGGTTAGGCTGCTGGGGTTAAACTGGAATGACCAGGGTAAACAGGGGAACGTCTTATGGACCCAAAACAGGCCCTGGAATAGACCAGGGCCCAGCCTAAAGGGGCCTAAGTCTTATTGTAATAGAGGATTCTAGGAATGGCGATACTGTGTTTACCACCATTCATGGCATTTCCAAAAACTTCAATTTCCCCTCTTGGGCTTGGGAGACATGGCTACTCCAAGGGACCCCTCATGGACTGAGGGTGCCCCAGAGGATCAGGGGTGGTACCATGCATAGTGGGGAAGCCTTGAGTCAAGGTTTCTAACCCTCAAGAGAGTCCCCTATACCTATGAAGAGGTAGGAGGCCTATTTCCTTGGGTGAAAATGAAACAAGATAGAAATCAAGGCCCCTAGAATAGGACCAGGGGCTTACAAAGCCATTTACAGAAGATAAATGGGGTAGGGGATAGCCCTACCCTATCATTTTGATTCTCACAGTGGAGGTAGAGGCAGTGCATGGTGGTGGAAGGTTGAGGTAGGCCTGGGGATGTTCCCTAGTTAGTCTGGGAAGCTCAGGGACCTCCTCGAGGTGGAAGACAATGGCTGGAGTGGCTAGAGTGGTTGGAGTTTGGGCTGGCTGAATTCCAACAGGGGTTCACTAAGGTTGTTTTTGAATAGCCTCAAGCTTGAAGGGTGGGGGTTTATTTATAGGCTCAAGGGACCTAGGGTAGTTTAGGAATACCCTAAGGTGGCGGAGGACCCAAGGGGGACAGAGCTGGAGTGGCCAAGGGGTGTCAGAATAGGTTTCAAAGCCAACACCAGGAATGACAGTAGATTTTTAACCGTCATTCCTGATTTAAACTAGAATAGCAGTAGAAACTCGACCGTCATTTCCTATTTTTTGCTCAAATAGGCCCAACCTTCGTGCAATTGGTCTGCGTTACTATTCATTTTTCTAAAATTGGAAATGGCAGTAGAGTTTCTACCGTCATTCCTGAAATATTTAAATTTTGACAGTGACCCCACACCAACGGGTTTCTAAGGTATGTGGGCCCATGTTTAGGCCCAAAGGGTGGTCTGGAGTGGTTTTTGAGTCCCTAAGCCTAGAAATGGGCCTTGGATTAACCTAGGGTTTGACTATGGTTAGGCCTAAGGTGACTAGGGTTAGGCCTAGGGTTTTATTAGGGTTAGGCCTAGGGTTGCTTAGGTTTGACTAAGGCTTAACTAGGGTTTGACCTAGGATTTTCCTAGGGTTAGGGGATGTTAACCATGGTTAAGATGCTTAACCATGATTAGAAAATGGTGTAAAAATTGGGTGCTCACAGTGGCCTGTTGGCTCCACCTTGAGCTGATTTAGTATCAATTTTGACTAGTGCTTTACCATTATTTGATCGACTGGTTGGTCTACTCATACTTGGTGTTGGTTGCGCAGTCTCTTTCATTTCAACTACTGCAGTAGTTGAGGATTTAGGACGATCACTGCCTCTACCTCACCTTCTTTTTCCTATGTGACTTTCCATGTCGTGTGCTTTTGTGCACGGATCTTCAAAACCAACAAATGTTTGGGCCATAAGAGCAGTCGACAGATCATGCCTAAAGTTATTGAGGCACATCTGGCTAAGTTCTAATTGAGTGAACTTTTGAGGATAAGAGAAGGTCAAAGTTCTCCATCGGGAAATGAACTCTATTATGGTCTCATTATTTCTCTGTCTGGTTTTAATCAATTCTGGAACACCCACTCTTCTTAGAGTGTTATAAAATTGCTTGCTGAATTCATTCACCATTGTACCCCAATCTGGTATTGATACATCAGGGAGGTTAGCATACCATATGAAAACAACACTTTCTAGGGATTGTACGAAGAGTTGGAGGGGATGCCAATCCGCATCTTGAGAGGAATTGAGACAAATGTTGTTTAGGATCTCTGGTACCATCAAATATTTTGAATGTTGGTTGAACGAAGCTTGATGGAAATGAAACCACATCCATGATAGCTGGATAAGGCTTCACGATCATCCGAATATCTTCTTCTTTTCCTTTGGCCTGCCGCATTGGATTGCAAATGGTCTTTTCGATTGTGGTGAGAAGGGATGACAAAACCCCTGCTTATGATCCTATAAGGGCGGCCTGATCTGGAATGGGACCTATTCTGAGTACCATTGGATGATTTAGAGGTGCAAGGGTTGTGCCTTGATTGTTGTTATCTCATTAGTACGGGAAACGGGGTCCTGGTGCCGATGCAGATTTGAGAGCTGACAATTGAGTAGCCAACTCATGTATTTGAAACATCATAGCCGTGATTTCATCATCTTTGTACAAGAGTTTGGCCCTGTAAGGCTGTTGTTTGATCATCTGATAGTGGAGGCACCGAAGTTAAAGGGTTATTTCCTGGATCTCTGTTTTCATCCAAGTTTGTCATCATAACTGATACTAGTCGTTCTAACACTGATACTTGTAGTAGAAAAAGATTCGAAAATTCTTCTTCTGTGAAGTAAGTATCAGGCATCCTATATAGAGGGTTAGGTGCATTTAAAAACTATTTGAGATATTTCTGACGCTACTTCCGACATTGCTGACTGAACAACTAGTTCGTCAGAGTCATAATCCTCGATTGGAGGGATTCTTTCCAATTCTCTTAGAGAGGTTATTGGAGTCGCTTCTTGCTCTAATCCATCGTGGGATTCACTGATGTCAGGTTTTGGCATTGACTGAGCTGGGTCCTGGGCTATTTCTTTGCCTTTGGCCCCATTTCTATGGCTTCTCCTCCTTAGAACTATTTGACTAGGAGCTATTGTTTCATAGCTCTAAAAGATTTTGCTTCGTCTAGAGCGGCTAAAATGGCAGTGACCGAATTCTGAGAGCGTTGCCTTTCCAAGAGATTTTGCTCGAGCGGTGTACCAGTTCCTTAGAACAATGGAGTTGTAAACTGCTCTGGATCAGGGTTGCTCCTTATACCAATCACATTAACAGCCACCCTTTCATAATGGGTGTATAATGTTCTAGTTCTTGGTTCCTCCCGAACATGGTGAGTAGGAGCTGGCCTTTGCTTGCTAGACCTTTTTAGTTTTAACAGGTAATTATGTGCCCTCTTTGGAGGAGCCGAGGGGTATTTCTGATTTCTAAACTGGAGGATCCCCTCAGGAATTTTCTTCCTTGGCATTTCAAAGGGGGAATAACTTATATTCAGTACTTTAATCTGAGGGTCATACGGTGCTCTGGTTCTTCTTTCTGGTTCTGTATTTGTACGGTCCCAGAATGGGCTGACATCTCTGGATGGAGGCCTTTGATTTTGATGACGAATAATTATCGTCATTGCTGTGAAGGTCATCGGATTAATACCTCTGAATGCATTTGGACCTAGCATGAACAACAAGTTCATGTCTGCTTGGGCTGAGTCTAGTTTTGTATTTGCATTAACAATCGGGTGACTTTGATCATTGTTGTTAATGCCCCTTTCATAGTTTGAAGAAATTTGCAAGTTTTTATTTTCACTTCTTGATCTGATAACATCATTGATAATATCATCGGGTGTCGAGTTCTATCCCAGGGGGACCCCAGGGGGACCCTGTTCCTGTTGGCCTTCAACTGGCAACTTTTCTATTTCTTGGAAGAGGAACTATCTGTGGATGATTGTAACTCTATCCACAGGTTCCTCCTTCTCTTAAGAGGGGCTTGTCCGTGGACTCAGGTCTGTTTCTAGACCTATCTGTGGAGTTGCTTGAAACTCTGCCCGCGGGATAAGTCTGGGTTGGACCCTTGGATCTGGCTGGGCTTTGGGTCCGTGGACCCTGATTGGTGTCCGTGGATAGGCATTGCCCCTTGCCTGCGGAGTGGTCTTGGCCACTTCTCCTTCTATCCGTAAGATTAGCTTGCGGACCAATCTTCTAATCTGCCACTCTGGTTTGCGGATTCGTTCCCTAAACTTGGTTGTTTTTAACCAATTTTGTTGGGGAAGTTTCTGTAAAGTCCTTTAGGCCAGTGGCCTTCTTATTTTGCCTTGAGATAATTTGGGCAGCATCTCCCCTCTATTGATAAACTGTTGAGGGGTGAGTCTCAATAACCAACTTAGGCTGGGGGATCTCAACAGTCTGTCTTAGGATCAACCCATGGGGCCTTTCCTATTTAGACTTTGACTGGATTATGGTTTGGGCTTGAAACGAGCTTGCTCTATTAGTTGACCCTGAAGGGTTAACAAATTTGGAATCCCTTCTCAAGGTTTCTGGTGACATAGGTCTGCCTTTTGGGCTGACCTATTGTGAAGTGGCTAAGCCACTTTGCATTGTGTGCACCCGATTGGGGGCACTCTCCTTGGTGTCCGCGGACAGAGATGTCTGCGACTAGGCACTTCTTTTATGAGGTGCCTGGGAGCTGGTTGGCATCCTCTGGGTTCCCGCGGGTCGGCGACCTACTATTGGCGGGCTGCCTACCTTTGATCTAGCCGGGCAGACTGCCTTTCCACTCTTGAGTTGATGGGGTGGGTCCTGCTTTTATTGCAGGCTGGAGCGTCCTCAACAAAGACCTGGTCTAGTGACCGCGATCTCTTTGCAGAAGTTTGAACAGTCAGATTACCTCAATTGTTATATGGAGTTTATTATTTTGTGTGGAGGACTATCCTTCCAATCTAAGTAAACTCAGACTGTTAATTACCTTCCCGATTTGGGGAAGAACCTCTAATTAAGAAGAATAACAAGAAGAGCAAATATTTGAATAAAATATTTTATTTATTTGATGGGGTTGTCCAGATCCCATATAGGCATTACAAGATACCTCATAGAGGTTTTTTGCATAAAAAAAAAGAAAAGAAAGAGAGGATACCATGTTGACCTGGTATTCTGCATTAGTGGGAGATCCTTATTCTTCCTCATTGGGTTACTGTTGTTTTCCTGCTTTGTACTTTTTGCCCTTGTAAGTGCATGTGAGTTTCTTTTAAGAAACTTCCTTTTTTATATATTCTTGGAGAGTCCTTTTTGAACTTCCCTTTGACTTCCTCTTTTTAAAGAAATCAAAAGAGACCAACTCTTTTTAGAGAGGATCATCTGTCCAAGACAGCTGGTTTCTCTTATCTTAGAGAAATCATATGAATGGTAGTCCTTTTTGAAGGGCTTCAAATTGGTTTCCTTTTCTGGGAAACCTGAGAGGATCGGATTTCTCTCACAAAAAGGGGAAAGAGTTTTATCTTCCCAGAAAATGGAAGAGATTACTTCCCTTTTCGGAT
Source organism: Tetracentron sinense (assembly GCA_015143295.1). Lineage (NCBI taxonomy): Eukaryota > Viridiplantae > Streptophyta > Magnoliopsida > Trochodendrales > Trochodendraceae > Tetracentron > Tetracentron sinense. Next base: position 19,693,295 of record CM026567.1, read on the forward strand.
AGGGTGTCATATGGCACTTTCTTATAGGAAAAAGAGAGGGGATCTTTATCTTGCGATCCCCCAAAGCTAGCAGAGAGTTCTTTTTGTTAAGAATTGTCTACCATATGGCGGTTAGATATTGGCTACCATCTAGGAAAGGACTGACCTTGGTCAGTCCGCAAATTAAAGAAGTGAGAACTGGTCTGGGTCATGTCTGAAGCCTATTTGGGCTCCGGACTAGGGTCTGACCTTAGTCAGTCCACGGACCAATGTAAAGTGGGACCATAGGTCTAGCCCTTGGTCTAGGTTAGGTCCATGGCCTTTTATCATCAAGGATGTTAGACATATATGTCCACGAAAGTCATTCCGAAATTGTATTTGTCTACTTAATCAATAAAAGCATATATTTTACATTCACACATTGTCTTCTGCATTGGGTAACATATTAAAAGTATCTCATTGGATGAGACTATTTTGTCCCTTAGGTAACATTGTAGGAAAATCATCCAATTAGTTATTAACTAATTGCTTAGGAGATATGGTTTTCAGTTCCTTATAAACCTAGTATTGTTCTAAGTTATTCAGGATACATCTGGACAATGTATTCCTACTAACTTACACATTGCTAGTTCCATATGATGGAGTGATGAATCTCAATCACTGAGAGAAGGGTCTCTTGACTAAGATGTGGATATAAGTAAGAAGTACTTATATTGCAACTGGATCGCTCAGTGGATACCCTTAGAAATATACTGTCTTTACATTTAGGGTAGTCCATTTAACAAATTGTCATTCACCTGAAAGGTCGACATCTTCTCTAGTATTTGCCTATGTAGCTTTGATGTAGTTAATCGTCAATGTCCAACACACCGGACTAAATACGGACTCGTTGGGTTATGTACGCTGTAGAGCCCCAGACTTTTCCATGCTTAATACATGACACTTTCGTTGTCATCTTGCCTTTTAAGAGGTAGGATTAATAAATGAGGAAGAATTTGGAAATTTCGAAATGTCAGAATTGTTCCTCTTCGAAGTACGAACACAACGCAAGTTGAATCGTCAAAATCGGACGAACGAGTCAAAAGATATGGCCAAAACAGTCTGTACCTGTAGGAAAACGTATACTGTGTGCATCCGTTGTACAACTCACCACGGGCACGTTGTACAACTCACCACGGGCACGTTGTACAACTCACCACGGGCACTATTCACAGCACAACGAGTTGGCACTATTCACAGCACAACGAGTTGGCACTATTCATAGTACAACGAGTTGGCACTATTCACAGCACAACGAGTTGGCACTATTCACAGTACAACGAGTTGGCACTATTCACAGCACAACGAGTTGGCACTATTCATAGCACAACGAGTTGGCACTATTCACAGCACAACGAGTTGGCACTATTCACAGCACAACGAGTTGGCACTATTCATAGTACAACGAGTTGGCACTATTCACAGCACAACGAGTTGGCACTATTCACAGCACAACGAGTTGGCACTATTCATAGTACAACGAGTTGGCACTATTCACAGCACAACGAGTTGGCACTATTCACAGTACAACGAGTTGGCACTATTCACAGCACAACGAGTTGGCACTATTCATAGCACAACGAGTTGGCACTATTCACAGCACAACGAGTTGGCACTATTCACAGCACAACGAGTTGGCACTATTCACAGTACAACGAGTTGGCACTATTCACAGCACAACGAGTTGGCACTATTCACAGCACAACGAGTTGGCACTATTCACAGCACAACGAGTTGGCACTATTCATAGTACAACGAGTTGGCACTATTCACAGCACAACGAGTTGGCACTATTCACAGTACAACGAGTTGGCACTATTCACAGCACAACGAGTTGGCACTATTCACAGCACTATTCACAGAAATCCCAATAAGGGTATTTCGGTCTTTTGGTCAGTTCACTCTTACCTTAAGAGTTTAATCTGAGCCTTTAGGGCATCATTCGACACTTAGAGAGTTTGAGAGAATAGAAGAAAGAGGAGAAGGCGATTCCAACCTAGGGTTTCCATTTGGGAGAGAAATCAAAGGGTTTGAAACCCTAGATCAACCTCCAGCCCGTTTTTCTTCAAGATCAAGGCACAAACTCGTGAGGAGCATCTCCTCAAACTAGGGCAGCAGCTACACAGTCGTTTTGGAAAGGGGTTTCTTCCTCATTTCTTCAAGGTCGGTGCTTCTTACTACCCTCCTAGTTATAGTTCCTCTTTCCCCTTCTTTACTCTTCATTTTCTTTCATTTACACATGTGCTATGAGATGGATAAATGGTAAATGGTGAATGGTGAATGGTGAATGGTGAATGGAGATGGAATGGGCGATTGGATGCCAATGGTTGTGTGTGATGAACAAATGGGGAAGGGCATTGTTCCAATAATGAATGTACATGTATGATTTGAGTAAAACCCATCTAGAAAAGCATGTTGTAGGGTAAATCCATAATGAACACACCATGTTTGATGAAATGCCAAGGTGAACACAGTGAGCTGAAAATCTGGAAATGCATGCCTAATAAATTATGAATATTGCTAGGGACTATGATAGTGTGTTTCCTGTTTTCCCATAATGCTATGAATACTACATTACTCAATCTTTGATGCTATATGTGTTGTGAAATTACCCAAATGTCATCTTTAAATTTGAATGCAAGTTTGTACACGGTTTCCACGAGCACGGCATGCATGGCATGATTTATCGAGGTTTTCAAGAACATGGTTAGAGGTGGGACATATCCTACGATATGTTTTACCTCGCTTTTCACAAGAAGACAAGAACCAACATTCCACGAGGGGTCTCCCCTCACTCACAAGTGCATATCATGAAGAAGTGGTATCAAAGCTTAGGCTTTAGGTCTCTAGGGTCACTTAGAATCTTATACCACGGCTTGACAAGAGCATATGTCAGGAAACAAGTTAGGAAGAAAGTAAGTCGGAAGAGAGTCTTGATCCAAGTGTAAGACTAAACTTTAGTCTTAGTCAAAATGATTGTTTCAACCAAGTACGAGCCTTAGGAACGCTAGAACACCAAAGTATAATATTATAAATACTCTGATGACTTAATGCGATGTATATTAGTATTATACAACTAATACAAATTGGATTATTGTGAAATGGCATTGAAGTAAACTGTGGTTTAAAGTTAGACTCATGTGGTGTTATTATTCTCAGGACTTGAGTCATGAGACGGAACACACGGGGTCGTGGACCACATACCAGAGCTTCCTCTTCTTCACGGGATGAGGATGAGCAGCCGGACCTCTCTCGAGTCTTAGGCTCTATTGCTGAGACACTCGCCATACTGGCGGCTCGGCAGGCTATACCATCATCGGCGGCACCTACTCCACCGCCCGCAGCTCCAGTACATCGTACCGCTGGAGTTGAGGCATTCAGGAGATTGAGGCCTCCACCATTCCATGGGAGTGTGGACCCTCTTGCTGCGGAGGCATGGATCCTCCAGATGGAGAAGATCCTTACGGTCCTCTCACCTACAGAGGAGGAGAGGGTAGCATGGGCAGCTTTCATGCTAGAAGGCGAAGCCCACCATTGGTGGTTGTCCGCACTGAGGACGAGAGATTTGACCATGCAGGGTCTACCTTGGACTTGGGAGGAGTTCAAGGATACTTTTTACAAAAAGTATTTTCCGATTGGAGCACGGGAAAAGAAAGAGAGAGAATTCATCAACCTTGAGCAAGGTTTGATGTCGGTGGCACAATACGAGGCCAAGTTCTCGGAGTTGTCGAGATTTGCGCCTCATATGGTTGCTACTGAGGCAATGAAGGCGAGGAGATTTGAGCAAGGGCTCAAGGATGTGATTATGGAGAAGGTGTCCGTTTTCAGGCATACTACCTACCCTGAGGTAGTAGACAAGGCCTTATTGGTCGAGGCCAATTCGGAGACAGTGTCCAAGAAGAGGGAGTTAGCGAGAGGCCAAGCTAGTAGTTCAGCACCTCCAGAGAGGCGGACTCGTTATCAGTATGCGTGGCCAGCACCATCGATGAGGCCTTCTTATGCGCCTCCAGCTCCACGGCAGTATGTGCCTCAGGCACCGAGACCGCAGGCTCTTCCAGCCCCACGGCCTGTTGCACCTCAGACGATGAGGTATGCTCCACTTCCGGCCCCTCCGACTTATGCACACGAGGTCTGCACTTCATGCGGCCGAAGGCACCCGGCAGGGGATTGCCGAAGGGCATCGGGTGGATGTTTTCATTGTGGTCGCCAGGGCCATATGATCAGGGATTGCCCCAGTCGGCATTTACCAGGCCAGTCTCAGGGGATTAATCCACCAGCACGCCCAGCAGGATCATATCAGGCGTCATCTCAGACTACCCGGTCTACACCTCAGTCTCGCCAGGCAAACCAGGGGCGTGTATTTGCTTTGACAGAGGGTGATGCACTTGCATCTGATGATGTGGTGCAAGGTACGCGTTTGGAATTATTTTCGTTATTCGTGATTGATATGTTGTGTTTTATTCCTTGTGTACATACTTGGTATGATATATATATATACCTATGAGTATACTCTGTTGATGCATGGATTGACTTAGTTAGTTAAAATTTCAGGAACCCTACTAGTCAATGAGTATTTGGCTCGAGTATTGATTGATACCGGGTCTACTCATTCGTTTGTCTCGCCGAGTTTTTCAGAAGGTTTTTCTGCAGGGCCAAGTCAGCTAGAACCGGAGTTAGCCATTTCGACTCCTCTCGGCAAAACAGTATTGGCAGATAAAGTGTATGGAGATAGTGTGGTCCAAGTTGGGAGCCACGAGTTGGCGGTTGATCTCATCGTCCTTGGATTCCAAGACTTTGATGTTATATTGGGAATGGATTGGTTAGCAGCACATCATGGGCATGTAGCTTGCTTTGAGAAAATGGTACTCTTCAAGCCGGTAGAAGGAAAACCATTTCACTTTCGAGGGTTGAGAAGTAGAGACATTGCCCGCTTTGCGGCGTTGAGCTTAGCTAACCCTGAAGCAAAAGACTCATCGACTATTCCGGTTGTGAGTGAATTCCTGGATGTATTTCCAGAGGAGTTGCCAGGATTGCCTCCAGACAGGGAGATTGAGTTTGTGATCGAGCTTGCACCAGGCACAGCTCCTGTTTTCAGAGCTCCATACCGAATGGCCCCTATTGAACTCAAGGAGTTGAAGACTCAGTTGGAGGAATTACAAGGCCTTGGTTTCATTCGACCAAGTGTCTCACCGTGGGGTGCCCCGGTGTTGTTTGTTAAGAAGAAAGATGGCTCGATGCGGATGTGTGTCGATTACCGACAATTGAACAAAGTCACCATAAAGAATAGGTATCCCTTGCCTAGGATTGATGACTTGTTCGATCAGTTGAAGGGAGCGAGATTTTTCTCGAAGATAGATCTTCGATCGGGTTATCACCAGTTGAAGATTAAGGTGGAAGATGTTCCCAAAACTGCTTTCAGGACTCGGTATGGGCACTACGAGTTCTTGGTGATGCCTTTTGGACTCACGAACGCGCCGGCAGCCTTTATGGATTTGATGAACCGGGTGTTCCGGCCATATCTTGATAGGTGCGTGATTGTATTTGTTGATGACATCTTGGTCTATTCCCAGACACGGGAAGATCACACACGCGACCTATGCCTTGCTTTGGAGATGCTAAGAGAACACAAGCTGTACGCCAAACTTAGCAAGTGTGAGTTTTGGTTGGAAGAGGTGGCATTCCTAGGCCACGTTGTTTCTGCAGAAGGTATATCGGTAGATCCAAAGAAGATCGAAGCAGTTATGAGTTGGGCGAGGCCCAAGAGTGTTACCGAGATACGCAGCTTTCTTGGATTGGCAGGCTACTATAGGAGATTCGTAGAGGGTTTCTCTAGCCTTGCAGCACCACTCACTTACCTGACAAGGAAGAGCGCCAAGTTTGTATGGAGTGATAAGTGCGAGATCAGTTTCTTGGAGCTGAAGAAGAGGCTTACTACAGCCCCTGTCCTTACTGTGCCATCTGGACCTTATGGGTATGAGGTGTATAGTGATGCCTCACACGTTGGACTTGGGTGTGTACTCATGCAGCATAAGAAAGTCATTGCCTATGCATCAAGGCAATTGAAGGAGCATGAGAAGAATTATCCCACGCACGACTTGGAGCTTGCGGCGGTCGTGTTTGCACTTAAGATTTGGCGTCATTACCTTTATGGGGTGGAGTTCTATGTGTTCACTGATCACAAGAGTCTCAAGTATCTCTTTTCCCAAAAGGAGCTGAATCTAAGGCAACGGCGTTGGATGGAATTTTTGAAAGACTATGATTGTACCATTCAATACCACCCGGGTAAAGCAAATGTAGTGGCAGATGCTTTGAGTAGAAGACCTCAAGGGTTGTTAGCACATATGTTGGTTCAAGAATGGAAGCTACTAGAAGATTTGGCAAATCTGGACATCAGTGTGAATGACTCTGTCCGTGGTCCTACCTTGGCAAATGTTACGGTTCGGCCGTACATTATAGATTTGATCCAAGAATATCAAGCCATGGATGCTGAATTGTTGGCTTATCGGGACAAGGAAGTTGCTAAGGGTAGTGAGGACTTCTCTCTCACTAGTCGGGGTGCTATCACCTTCAAGGGAAGACTGTGCGTCCCAGCCAATGCAGATCTTCGAAGAGAAATTTTGGATGAAGCACACCGTTCGAAATACACAGTGCACCCAGGGGGTACAAAGATGTACCGGAACCTCAAGAGTCACTTTTGGTGGCGGAATATGAAGAGGGAGGTTGCGGAATATGTGGCACGGTGCTTAGTGTGCCAACAGGTGAAAGCAGAACACATGCGACCCGCCGGTCTATTGCATTCCCTTCCGATTCCCGAGTGGAAATGGGAGAACATATCCATGGATTTCATAGTTGGCTTGCCAAAGACGGCAAGGGGCTCAGATGCGATATGGGTAGTAGTGGATCGTTTGACAAAGTCCGCTCATTTCTTACCCTACCGAACTACTTTCAACTCAAGTCAGTTGGCTGCACTATACATCAAGGAAGTAGTTAGATTGCACGGAGTGCCTGTTAGTATTGTGTCGGATCGGGATCCAAGATTCACGTCAAGATTTTGGAAAAGTTTCCAGGAGGCTATGGGTTCCCGACTTGATTTCAGCACCGCTTTTCATCCACAGACGGATGGACAAACCGAAAGAGTGAACCAAGTCATTGAAGACATGCTTCGGGCTTGTATGTTGGATTTCAGAGGTAGTTGGGAAGAGCACTTGCCATTGGTTGAATTTGCCTATAATAACAGCTATCAAGCAAGTATTCAAATGGCACCATTTGAGGCCTTGTATGGGCGAAGTTGTAGGTCTCCTCTCTATTGGGATGAGGTAGGCGAAAGGAAAGTGCTTGGTCCGGAGTTGATTGAGCAAACTGCAAACACAGTTAAGATCATCCGGGATCGATTGAAAGCCGCTCAAGATCGCCAGAAAAGTTATGCGGACACACGCCGTAGGGACTTGGAATTTCAAGTAGGGGATCAAGTTTTTGTGAAAGTATCTCCTAGCAAAGGGATCATGAGATTTGGGAAGCGAGGCAAGCTCAGTCCTCGGTATGTTGGGCCTTTTGAGATTATCACACGAGTTGGTGAAGTTGCTTATCGAGTAGCTCTTCCACCTCACATGGCTACAGTTCATAACGTCTTCCATGTGTCCATGCTTCGGAAGTATCTTGCGGATCCTTCGCATGTCATAGACTTGGAACAGTTGGAGATTCGAGAGGACCTCACCTTGATTGAAAAGCCAGTCCAGATTTTAGATCGAAGGGATCAGGTGCTTCGCAACAAGACAATCCCTTTGGTTCTTGTGCAATGGCAACACCATGCTCGGGAAGAAGCTACATGGGAGCGTGAAGCCGAAGTCAAAGCAAAGTACCCAGAATTACTTGAATGAATTTATGTGTGAAGTCTGTATATGACTTGTAATGTCCTTTTTGATTTGTAATGCAAGTAGTGTCTGAATTTCGAGGACGAAATTTTTGTAAGGGGGGGAGGATGTAGAGCCCCAGACTTTTCCATGCTTAATACATGACACTTTCGTTGTCATCTTGCCTTTTAAGAGGTAGGATTAATAAATGAGGAAGAATTTGGAAATTTCGAAATGTCAGAATTGTTCCTCTTCGAAGTACGAACACAACGCAAGTTGAATCGTCAAAATCGGACGAACGAGTCAAAAGATATGGCCAAAACAGTCTGTACCTGTAGGAAAACGTTATTGTGTGCATCCGTTGTACAACTCACCACGGGCACGTTGTACAACTCACCACGGGCACGTTGTACAACTCACCACGGGCACTATTCACAGCACAACGAGTTGGCACTATTCAGTCACAGCACAACGAGTTGGCACTCTCATATTCACAGCACAACTAGTTTGCAACTAGACAACAGCGGTTGGCACTATTCACAGCACAACGAGTTGGCCCCCCGCTCTGTCATAGCCCAACGAAGTTGGCACTATTCACTCACCGATTTGGCACTATTCACAGCAGGCAACTTCACCATATACAACGAGTTGGTGGCACTATTCACCCCAACGAGTTGGCCTAATTCAACATCCAGCACAACGAGTTGGCCTATCATAGTACAACTGTTGGACACTATTCACAGCACAAGATTGGCACTTTCCACAGCACAAAGAGTTGGCACTATTCATAGTACAACGAGTTGCACTATCACGCAACGTCCCGATCTTCACAGCACAACGATGTTGGCACTATCACACACAGACAAAGAGGTGCCCTATTCCAGCACACAGAGGTTTGCACTATTCATAGTACAACGGTTGGCACTACGTCCCAGCACAACGAAGTGGCCTATTCACAGCACAACGAGTTGGCACATATTCAAGTACAACGAGTGGCACTATTCACAGCACAACGATGAACTATTCCATAAGCACACGCGTTGGACTATCACAGCACAACGAGTGGCCAGATTCACAGCCACGATGTTTGGCACTATTGACAGTTAAAACGAGTGGCACTATTCACCAGCACAACGAGTTGGCACTATTCATAGTCAACGAGGTTGGCACTATTCACCGGCACACGACGTTGGCACTATTCATAGTACAACGAGTTGGCACTATTCACAGCACAACGAGTGGCACTAGTACAACGAGTTGCACTATTCACAGCACAACGCGGTTGGCACTATTCACAGCCAATATTCACAGAATCCAATAAGGGTTATTTCGGTCTTGTTGGTCAGTTCACTCTACCTTAAGAGTTTAATCTGAGCCTTTAGGGCATCATTCGACACTTAGAGAGTTTGAGAGAATAGAAGAAAGAGGAGAAGGCGATTCCAACCTAGGGTTTCCATTTGGGAGAGAAATCAAAGGGTTGAAACCCTAGATCAACCTCCAGCCCGTTTTTCTTCAAGATCAAGGCACAAACTCGTGAGGAGCATCTCCTCAAACTAGGGCAGCAGCTACACAGTCGTTTTGGAAAGGGGTTTCTTCCTCATTCTTCAAGGTCGGTGCTTCTTACTAACCCTCCTAGTATAGTTCCTCTTTCCCCTTCTTTACTCTTCATTTTCTTTCATTACACATGTGCTATGAGATGGATAAATGGTAAATGGTGAATGGTGAATGGTGAATGGTGAATGGAGATGGAATGGGCGATTGGATGCCAATGGTTGTGTGTGATGAACAAATGGGGAAGGGCATTGTTCCAATAATGAATGTACATGTATGATTTGAGTAAAACCCATCTAGAAAAGCATGTTGTAGGGTAATCCATAATGAACACACCATGTTTGATGAATGCCAAGGTGAACACAGTGAGCTGAAAATCTGGAAATGCATGCCTAATAAATTATGAATATTGCTAGGGACTATGATAGTGTGTTTCCTGTTTTCCCATAATGCTATGAATACTACATTACTCAATCTTTGATGCTATATGTGTTGTGAAATTACCCAAATGTCATCTTTAAATTTGAATGCAAGTATGTACACGGTTTCCACGAGCACGGCTGCATGGATTGATTTATCGAGGTTTCCAAGAACATGTAAGGTGGGATATCCCTCACCTTTCGATCTGTTTTAACTCGCTTCACAAGAAGGACAGAACAACATTCCCGAGGGGTTCCCTCATCCCACAAGTGCCATATCATGAAGAAGGGTCCCTTCCCTCGCAAGTACATAATATCATAAAGAAAAAAAGGGTCTCCCTTCCCTCGCAAGTGCATTGCATAAAGAAGGGTCTCCCTTCCCTCTCAAGGCATCTCACAAGGACACCTCACAAGGATATCTCACAAGTTACATGAAGATACTTCAGAAGAACCGAGAACGGTGCCATACATGATATCATAGATAAGGGATGCCAAACGAAGATAGTTGTCTTCTTCGTGCAGACTATAATCTGGTTTTGTTTGAGTAAGGACCACCCAATGGTAGTTCTATGTAAGAAAGTTTGAATGCGTAGTAAACCATTGACCTTTCTTCGTTGAAGTTCTTCGACAGTATAAAAGGGTTTAGTTCGGATATGAGCAGGAGGATTGTCATCAGGATCAAAATGATGATCGCTTTGGTGTTTGCTTACAAAGTAGTCTTCTTTGGTGTTTGCTTCTAGCCTAGTGAGGCTCCTGTTTATCTCTCATCTCTCATCTCCCCACATAATGGTATCAGAGCCTAACTTGGCTCCTTGTTCGCAGAACATGATCGCTTAAATACCGATCCTATCCCTGGATCTATTACCTCTGATGGCTTTTTAACGTAGAGCTGATCCTTTGGGGATTTATTTCTCTATGAGTCGTTACTTTAAGTTCTTCCGATTAGTATGAAGCATAGTCCCCTGCCCAGTTGCATGATCTTGACGGGCCAATTCGCGTGGATCTCTCACATCAGAAAGCGGGAGGCTGACTATCCGGCAGAACACTAGAAACTTAACTTAACATTAAGTACGGACCATCTCATAGCTTATGAGATAAGTATAAACATGTCCGTGGGAAACGTGATCAGTACGCACTGGGGAACGCCTAGACCCTCCGAGGCCAGGAGAGTGCCGTTATGTGGTCAAGGGCATGCGGTGTATGATCATGGGTTTCACTGCCTACGTTTGTCAAAATATTTCAATTAACTACTTTTGAGATACTTGCCAACACCAGCTTTGCTCACTAGTTAAACTGCTACTCATTGGTTAATAGCTAAGGGGATAGACTCTTTATCAATCATGGAATCTGCACGTCTTTCAACTTCATCTACTTCTAGTTTATCTAATTCTCCTTCTTTCCGCACTTCAAATGCTTCTAGATTAGATTACTTATATGAAATAGAATATCAACCCGAAGATGTTCGAGTCCCTCCTACATCTTACCCTGTTGTAAATCCTTATAGTATTTATGGTCGTGTGTCAGAAAATAGAGTCACAAAATCCATAAAAAAATTAGTCGGTCTAAATACTCCTAAGTCTATTAAGGAATATGTTCAAGCTTCTAAATTTGATCACTTCCAAATCCCTGCATCGGATCAAGAATCCTTCTACACCCTCTCTTTACCTAGAGAACTTATTATCCCTTGGATTCACGAAGGATACACTCATCTTCACTTTGGTGCTATTAAATTAGCCTTAACCTTTCATGGGAGAAAAGGTCTTCCTGTTGTCTCCAGGATAGCTCTTTTAGACTCGAGGTTTAAAGAATATCAACATGCCACTATCGGTACAGTTCAAACTACACTCAATGCTGGCACGGTATTCATTACCCTCTTTCCCAATTTTAATATGTCTCTAAACGATCCCTATGTTGTCGACGCTCTTAAGGTTCAGATCCAAATAGATGGTGCTCCTTTAATATCAACTACCTATGCAGCAACTCTTCATTATCAAATGGCTTATAGACTTCAAAATCATGCCTTTGATATGATGGTTCCAGACTTTGCTAAAACTGATGATGCTCTTATGATCAAAGTTGACGCTGGCAAAGTTCCGCAATGTACCTATGTCCCTCGCCAACTTAGTCCGTCTGAATTAACCTCTCTATTCCCTCTTAAATGGATTACACATTATGAATCTATTCATAATGAACACAAACCAGTTCAATCAGACAGACCTATCTTCATCCGACACTCCGATGGTACTGTAGAAACACAGTTCCTACCCACTACCACTAGTGAACCTACATCAGTCTTCACTACTCCTTTACCCGCGATAGCACATGAAACCCCATCGGTTTTCACAACTGCTCTCCCGAATACTTCTACACAAATGTTGCTTACTCCCGAGCGACCTAACAATTTTCATATCCCATGTGATATCTGTAAGTGTGACGATTGTTTATCATATGATTCTGACGATGATTATGATATCATTCCCATTAAACCTGGAATTAGGAAGAAAACATCTCAGCAACTTCTTCAAGAACGATATGAAGCTGGAGATCCCGACGTTGGTCTTCTTGGCCATCCTTCTGGTAAATTTGACTATTATGTTCTTTACTCTAGATCCAGTAAACCACCGGATTTACCACACAAACCACCCGATCTTCCTTCCAAATCAGCTTCACCTCCTCTGTCACCTTACTACCAAAAGGTTCTTAAGCTACTTCCTAGATCAACCTCCAAAGACCTTATGTTACAATATAAGTTACCCACTTCTGGTACCGGCATGGATTGTAATATTCAACTTCCTGAAATTAATATGTTTCAACCCTCTTCAGCTCCCTATCCTCAAGACTTTCCACCTTTGGCTGATTTTTCCTATCCTCAATCCAATGAACAACATACATGGAAAATCAAACCTACACATGGAAAAACGATTACTGCTGCTGAAGCTTCTCTGAATTGGCAAGCAGAAAACTCTCGCCATCAGAATATCACACTCAATTCCCTCCTTGAAAACCAAAAGACTTTAACCTCCTCCATCTCTCAGTATTTCAGTAATACTGATATTTTAATTCAACACTGTCACGGTCAGATTTCTCTCTTAAGATCTGAAATATATCAAATCACTTCTACAATCAAAGATTTGAATTATCAATGGCAATTGATGAATCCCAAGATTTCTCAATTGACTCATCTCGAATCTCAACTCAGATCTCTAGAACTCTCTCGACAGGCTGAACATGAACGCGGTTACTATCCACATCTTAGTACACCTCCGCCACCAACGTTTGCATCTAGCTTACCTCCAGGTCTTACCTATCAACCACCACCTAGGTACACACCTCCAAGTCATATGAATATGCAACCTTTAGTCTTCGACACAGTCAATAATCCTTTTAGATCAGACCCCTGGATTTCTACAGCCTCTACAGCACCTACTGTATTACCCTTACCTCCAGTTCCCACGAGGACTTTACCTCTATCCTCTACTGTAACTCCCTTAGCAACCATGGTAACGCCTGTAGCAAACCAGTCTTTACATCCTATAGTCTCCCAGTCGTTAAGCCAAACACGTTACACACCTACTCCACCTTATGTTCCAAACGACCCTGTTATAGGTGCTTCTTCTTCTGAACCACCTCTTTCTCTTCTCTTAGAAAAGGATCAACCTAATCCTATAACATCCTTTCTAAAAAACTTAACCAACCCAGTCGAATCCGAATTATTTCCAGTCTCTCTTACAGACACTGAAAGTCATTCTACCACTGAATCTCCGACAGATGATGACACTACTTCATCTGATCAATCTCAGGTTGTCCCTCTCACCTTCATGATGGATACTCCCGATCTAGATGATCCTCATGTAGAAGAACCTCCTGAACCACCTGATATACCACCAAATCTTCGGTTTCCTCATCCCGATGTTAAAAAATTCTTCACTATAGATGACATTCCTCCATCCAAATGGCGTGAACGTTTGTTCGAAATATTTGCTTGGTGCAATACTGAATTCCATATTCCTGGTACTACTGTGAGTATGGTCATCGAAAAACTAGTCACTCGCCTTAATGGTCGTCTTCGTGAATGGTATAACAGTCTTGGTGAATACAGACAAATTCAGTTTCGTCAACTTCCCACACTTGATGCTGTTTTATCCTCCATTCATCAAGAATTTATCGGATCTGCTATCTTTCATACTGATAAATGTCGTGATGAATTTCTTAAAATGAAATGCTGTTCTTATCAACGTTCTGATTTAGAAAAGCACTATGATCGAATGTCCAAACGATTCTACATACTTAACGGTATGGACGATGTTAATCTCAAACAGGCTTTTCTTGCTTCTCTACCAGAACCTCTTGGTGATAACACCACAACTATTATGAATACTAAACGTATTACGCTACAACAAGCTTCTCTTGGTGAAATTTTCCAGTTTACTCTTCAAGCTTTAGAAACCCTGTGTAATCAGACTACTTTCTTTCGAAATTTCGAGTCTATTGGCAACAAGATTAAGTCTACTTGTGATAAAGGTTATCTTTCTATCAAATGCGATAAACGTGATTGCTCTTGTCTTACTTGTCTCTCAAAGCACACCAAGTCCAAGTCCAAGTTTCATAAGCATCACAAAAAATCTTCTAAACGACATCATACTCGTCCTCCCGACGATAATCCACAGATTCCTCGCTTTAAGAAAAAACGCAAATGGCGATACTTGCGAAAGAAAAAAGTTAAAGGCAAAACATCTTCCCGATGTTATCTTTGCAACAAGTTTGGTCACTTTGCCAAAGATTGTCCCAACCGGGATAAAAGTGTGAAACTCTTACAGCAAATTGCTACTTATGCAGCTGACGAATCAGATTTCTCTGATATCGAATCAGTCTTTTCTCTTGATGATGAGTTTTCACCTGCAACTATTGTCGCTATTGGTTATTCCAGTAGTGATGATGATGACGATGAACCTCCGGTTCACAGTTCTACGCTCCTTTGTGAGCAGTTTTCAAATATTGGAATTACTACTACTATACCTCAGGTATATACAGTACAAGCACTATATCCAGTCACTTCTACTCAACCTATTCCTATGGCCCAAGTTCAGATCCTTACAGATCATTACTCCAGACCTATTCCAGCCATAGCCTTCTTTGACACTGGTGCTTCCCAATCCATCCTAAATCCTGATATTATCCCCAAAGAATATTGGAAACCTCATGAACAAGCTTTTCGTGCTGTCAATGGTGAACGTTTCATTATTGATAAAATCAGTAAACCTATATTAGTTAAACTCTTTCCCAACTTGACCGTTAAACACCAATTTCTTGGTTCTAGCCTTCCTGGCAAAGATCTTTTGATTGGCTTCGATATCCTTCATAAATTCAGAAATTTACGTTGGTCAGACAAAGGACTTTCCTGTAGACTATAGGATGTAATGTCTATAAATAAAGGCTTTGCTCTTTCATTTGAGGCATAACCGGGGTAGTGTCCCGACCTCTCTTAGCTCTCTTGAGCACTCTTAGGTAGTCTTCTTTGGTGTGTGCTTCTAGCCCAGTGAGGCTCCTGTTCATCTTCTTCTTCTGTTAGTCTGTCAAGGCTTCGGCCTCAGTCCACTGTAAGTACTACTTCTATGTATTAAGGTTTCTTACCTGGCTTGTTTAGCTTGTTTATCTCTCAACTCTCTCATCTCCCCACATAATGGTATCAGAGCCTAACTTGGCTCCTTGTTCTCAGAACATGATCGCTTAAATACAGATCCTATCCCTGGATCTATTACCTCTGATGGCTTTTTAACTTACTGAGCATGGATCTTTGTTGGCTATTATTTCTCTACTGAGTACGTTACTTTAATTTCTCAGATTAGTATGAAGCATAGTCCCCCTGACCAGTATGCTCTGTGACTGCCACTTCGCGTGGATCTCTCACATCAGAAAACGGGAGGCTGACTATCCGGCAGAACACTAGAAACTTAACTTAACATTAAGTACGGACCATCTCATAGCTTATGAGATAAGTATAAACATGTCCGTGGGAAACATGATCAGTACGCACTGGGGAACGCCTAGACCCTCCGAGGCCAGGAGAGTGCCGTTTTGTGGTCAAGGGCATGCGGTGTATGATCATGGGTTTCACTGCCTACGTTTGTCAAAATCTTTCAATTAACTACTTTTGAGATATTTGCCAACACCAGCTTTGCTCACTAGTTAAACTGCTACTCATTGGTTAATAGCTAAGGGGATAGACTCTTTATCAATCATGGAATCTGCACGTCTTTCAACTTCATCTACTTCTAGTTTATCTAATTCTCCTTCTTTCCGCACTTCAAATGCTTCTAGATTAGATTACTTATATGAAATAGAATATCAACCCGAAGATGTTCGAGTCCCTCCTACATCTTACCCTGTTGTAAATCCTTATAGTATTTATGGTCGTGTGTCAGAAAATAGAGTCACAAAATCCATAAAAAAATTAGTCGGTCTAAATACTCCTAAGTCTATTAAGGAATATGTTCAAGCTTCTAAATTTGATCACTTCCAAATCCCTGCATCGGATCAAGAATCCTTCTACACCCTCTCTTTACCTAGAGAACTTATTATCCCTTGGATTCACGAAGGATACACTCATCTTCACTTTGGTGCTATTAAATTAGCCTTAACCTTTCATGGAAGAAAAGGTCTTCCTGTTGTCTCCAGGATAGCTCTTTTAGACTCAAGGTTTAAAGAATATCAACATGCCACTATCGGAACAGTTCAAACTACACTCAATGCTGGCACGGTATTCATTACCCTCTTTCCCAATTTTAATATGTCTCTAAAAGATCCCCATGTTGTCGACGCTCTTAAGGTTCAAATCCAAATAGATGGTGCTCCTTTAATATCAACAACATTTGCAGCAACTCTTCATTATCAAATGGCTTATAGACTTCAAAATCATGCCTTTGATATGATGGTTCCAGACTTTGCTAAAACTGATGATGCTCTTATGATCAAAGTTGACGCTGGCAAAGTTCCGCAATGTACTTATGTCCCTCGCCAACTTAGTCCGTCTGAATTAACTGAACACAAACCAGTTCAATCAGACAGACCTATCTTCATCAGACACTCCGATGGTACTGTGGAAACACAGTTCCTACCCACAACCACAAGTGAAACTACATCAGTCTTCACTACTCCTTTACCCGCGATAGCACATGAAACCCCATCGGTTTTCACAACTGCTCTCCCGAATACTTCTACACAAATGTTGCTTACTCCCGAGCGACCTAACAATTTTCATATCCCATGTGATATCTGTAAGTGTGACGATTGTTTATCATATGATTCTGACGATGATTATGATATCATTCCCATTAAACCTGGAATTAGGAAGAAAACATCTCAGCAACTTCTTCAAGAACGATATGAAGCTGGAGATCCCGACGTTGGTCTTCTTGGCCATCCTTCTGGTAAATTTGACTATTATGTTCTTTACTCTAGATCCAGTAAACCACCGGATTTACCACACAAACCACCCGATCTTCCTTCCAAATCAGCTTCACCTCCTCTGTCACCTTACTACCAAAAGGTTCTTAAGCTACTTCCTAGATCAACCTCCAAAGACCTTATGTTACAATATAAGTTACCCACTTCTGGTACCGGCATGGATTGTAATATTCAACTTCCTGAAATTAATATGTTTCAACCCTCTTCAGCTCCCTATCCTCAAGACTTTCCACCTTTGGCTGATTTTTCCTATCCTCAATCCAATGAACAACATACATGGAAAATCAAACCTACACATGGAAAAACGATTACTGCTGCTGAAGCTTCTCTGAATTGGCAAGCAGAAAACTCTCGCCATCAGAATATCACACTCAATTCCCTCCTTGAAAACCAAAAGACTTTAACCTCCTCCATCTCTCAGTATTTCAGTAATACTGATATTTTAATTCAACACTGTCACGGTCAGATTTCTCTCTTAAGATCTGAAATATATCAAATCACTTCTACAATCAAAGATTTGAATTATCAATGGCAATTGATGAATCCCAAGATTTCTCAATTGACTCATCTCGAATCTCAACTCAGATCTCTAGAACTCTCTCGACAGGCTGAACATGAACGCGGTTACTATCCACATCTTAGTACACCTCCGCCACCAACGTTTGCATCTAGTTTACCTCCAGGTCTTACCTATCAACCACCACCTAGGTACACACCTCCAAGTCATATGAATATGCAACCTTTAGTCTTCGACACAGTCAATAATCCTTTTAGATCAGACCCCTGGATTTCTACAGCCTCTACAGCACCTACTGTATTACCCTTACCTCCAGTTCCCACGAGGACTTTACCTTTACCCTCTACTGTAACTCCCTTAGCAACCATGGTAACGCCTGTAGCAAACCAGTCTTTACATCCTATAGTCTCCCAGTCGTTAAGCCAAACACGTTACACACCTACTCCACCTTATGTTCCAAACGACCCTGTTATAGGTGCTTCTTCTTCTGAACCACCTCTTTCTCTTCTCTTAGAAAAGGATCAACCTAATCCTATAACATCCTTTCTAAAAAACTTAACCAACCCAGTCGAATCCGAATTATTTCCAGTCTCTCTTACAGACACTGAAAGTCATTCTACCACTGAATCTCCGACAGATGATGACACTACTTCATCTGATCAATCTCAGGTTGTCCCTCTCACCTTCATGATGGATACTCCCGATCTAGATGATCCTCATGTAGAAGAACCTCCTGAACCACCTGATATACCACCAAATCTTCGGTTTCCTCATCCCGATGTTAAAAAATTCTTCACTATAGATGACATTCCTCCATCCAAATGGCGTGAACGTTTGTTCGAAATATTTGCTTGGTGCAATACTGAATTCCATATTCCTGGTACTACTGTGAGTATGGTCATCGAAAAACTAGTCACTCGTCTTAATGGTCGTCTTCGTGAATGGTATAACAGTCTTGGTGAATACAGACAAATTCAGTTTCGTCAACTTCCTACACTTGATGCTGTCTTATCCTCCATTCATCAAGAATTTATCGGATCTGCTATCTTTCATACTGAAAAATGTCGTGATGAATTTCTTAAAATGAAATGCTGTTCTTATCAACGTTCTGATTTAGAAAAGCACTATGATCGAATGTCCAAACGATTCTACATACTTAACGGTATGGATGATGTTAATCTCAAACAGGCTTTTCTAGCTTCTCTACCAGAACCTCTTGGTGATAACACCACAACTATTATGAATACTAAACGTATTACGCTACAACAAGCTTCTCTTGGTGAAATTTTCCAGTTTACTCTTCAAGCTTTAGAAACCCTGTGTAATCAGACTACTTTCTTTAGAAATTTCGAGTCTATTGGCAACAAGATTAAGTCTACCTGTGATAAAGGTTATCTTTCTATCAAATGCGATAAACGTGATTGCTCTTGTCTTACTTGTCTCTCAAAGCACACCAAGTCCAAGTCCAAGTTTCATAAGCATCACCAAAAATCTTCTAAACGACATCATACTCGTCCTCCCGACGATAATCCACAGATTCCTCGCTTTAAGAAGAAACGCAAATGGCGATACTTGCGAAAGAAAAAAGTTAAAGGCAAAACATCTTCCCGATGTTATCTTTGCAACAAGTTTGGTCACTTTGCCAAAGATTGTCCCAACCGGGATAAAAGTGTGAAACTCTTACAGCAAATTGCTACTTATGCAGCTGACGAATCAGATTTCTCTGATATCGAATCAGTCTTTTCTCTTGATGATGAGTTTTCACCTGCAACTATTGTCGCTATTGGTTATTCCAGTAGTGATGATGATGATGATGATGAACCTCCGGTTCACAGTTCTACGCTCCTTTGTGAGCAGTTTTCAAATATTGGAATTACTACTACTATACCTCAGGTATATACAGTACAAGCACTATATCCAGTCACTTCTACTCAACCTATTCCTATGGCCCAAGTTCAGATCCTTACAGATCATTACTCCAGACCTATTCCAGCCATAGCCTTCTTTGACACTGGTGCTTCCCAATCCATCCTAAATCCTGATATTATCCCCAAAGAATATTGGAAACCTCATGAACAAGCTTTTCGTGCTGTCAATGGTGAACGTTTCATTATTGATAAAATCAGTAAACCTTTATTGGTTAAACTCTTTCCCAACCTTACCATTAAACACCAATTTCTTGGTTCTAGCCTTCCTGGCAAAGATCTTTTGATTGGCTTCGATATCCTTCATAAATTCAGAAATTTACGTTGGTCAGACAAAGGACTTTCCCATAAACAAAACTTCCTCACCTGGTCCCAAATTCCTAACCTTCATTTATCCGAACCTTTTGATCCCATCAAGACCAAACTCATAAATGACTGTTGTGCAAATTCTCATTCCGAATTCCTCAGGAAACACCCTAAACCCTTATGGACCAATTCGACATTCTTCGTTCATCTTCCCTTCAAAAAGAATGAAGATATAAATCCAACTAAAGCTAGTCATCGTGGTATGAATCCAGAACATCTTGCCCTTGCTACTCAAGAATTACTCCAACTCCAAACCGAAGGTCTCATTGAACCCACTTCTTCTCCATGGGCTTGTGAAGCTTTCTATGTCAATAATCGTGCTGAACAAAAACGCAACAAACTTCGTCTTGTCATCAATTATCAACCTTTGAATTGCTTCCTTGCTGATGATAAATTTCCCCTTCCTATGAAGCATAGTCTTTTTCAGCATCTTTCCAATGCCCGTATATTCTCTAAATTTGATTTGAAAGCTGGATTTTGGCAACTTGGTATTCATCCTGATGATCGACCCAAAACTGCCTTTTGCATTCCTGATAAACATTACCAATGGACAGTTATGCCTTTTGGCCTTAAAAATGCTCCTAGTTGTTTTCAAAAGACTATGATTACCATTTTCCAACCCATTTTAGCCAATGCTCTCATCTACATTGATGATATCCTTCTATTTTCTGCGGACACTTCTTCTCATACTACTCTTCTTCACCAATTCTATGACATTCTCCTACAATATGGTATTATGCTCTCTGAGAAGAAGATGCTTCTTGGACAAACCTCTATTGAGTTCCTTGGCACTACTATTACTAATGGCAAATATGTTCTTCAGCCTCATATTGGCCAATCTCTTTTGGAATTTCCTGATGTCCTTCCCAATGTCAAAACTATCCAACAGTTTCTTGGATTAGCCAATTATATGGCCGATTACATTCCTCATATTTCTCATCAACGGTCTCTTCTATCTGAATTATTAAGAAAGAATCCTCCTCCTTGGTCTTCCAGACATACTACTGCCGTTCAAATCCTTAAGAAGAAAGCCCAATCTCTTCCTCTTCTTCAAATTCCTAGCACTGGTAATCGCATCCTTCAAACTGATGCCAGTGATGAATTCTGGGGTGCTGCTCTTTTTGAAGATCTCAATGGTCGTCGCTCTTTATGTGGTTATAAAAGTGGTTCTTTCAAATCTTCAGAATTACATTATCATTCTACCTTCAAAGAAATCCTAGCAGTTAAACATGGCATTGAGAAATTCCAGTTCCATCTTCTTGGTCATCATTTTCTTATCGAAATGGATATGTCCTCTTTTCCTAAAATGCTGTCATTCAAACAAAAAATGTTACCCAACCCTCAGTTACTTCGATGGGCAAATTGGTTTTCTCAGTGGAATTTTACTGTTAAACATATTAAAGGAAAGCATAATGTCCTTGCTGATTTTCTATCTCGAAAACCTCCTTTACCCAAGGTTCTTACAGCACCTCTATGTGTTTATCCTTTAGAACCAATTACTCATCTTCCTATTGATGTTCAAGATACTATTCTTCACTTTCTTCAAGCTAAACGTGGTACGCAAAATTACAAAGCTTTTCTTGAAGCTACTATCTTCCAACATGGAACGGTTTTCAGGTGCCTTCCACATCCTGATTATCCTTTCTTGGCTCCTTATACTATTCGTAATTTCTATTGATTGAACTTATTATATTTTGATTCAAAATATAATAGTCTTCGAACTCTTATGCAAGCAATGACATAAAGGGCTGTATTCGGGCCAGGCTTGACCGGGTTGGGGCTTGGCTTGAAAGGATTTGATCGAGGCCCAAGCCCGGCTCGGCCCGAAATGGAACTTGAAAGCGCGACCCGAAGCTCGGCCCGAATTCAAAATTGTGGCTCGAGCTCTGCTTGAATCCTTTTTTTTTTTTTAAATAATAATATTTTATATTATTTATATATATAATAATGATATATATAAATAATATTTTATTTATTTTTTATTTTTTTAATAATCTTTGAGTTGAGCCGAGTTCGGACTGAATTGAACCTCAATCGAGCCGGGCGAGCCGCACAGGGGTTGCCCGAGCTCGACTTGATTGAGTTTTCGGGTTTTTTTTAGGCTTGGCTTGGCCCGTTCGAGCCTAAAATTTGGGCCAATCTCGGGCCGAGCAGAGCCGCACCAACAAGCCGATCAGGCTTTGTGCAGCCCTAATTTTGAAAGGATAAAGCTTATATTTTGAAAGGATAAAGCTTCTGAGACACTCTTAGGTCCGAGACCACTGACCGTGCTCTAAGAGCACGGGATTTCAGGTGAAGCCTACCATGTGAAATGGGTCCCACCTGAAATCCTCTGCATCGTCTCGGTGGTCTCGGCCCTAAGAAGGTCTGAATAGCAAAGTCCTAAAAGGATAAAGCTTCTGAGACCCTCTTAGGTTCGATACCACTTAAACCGTGCTCTAAGAGCATGGGATTTCAGGTGGAGCCCACCATGTGAAATGGCCCCATTTGAGATCCTTTGCTCTTAGAGCATGGTCTCGGCCCTAAGAGGTCTCAGTTGCAAAGTCCTATTTGAAAAGGAAAGCGTTTTATAAAAGGAACTAAATCCTCTATGGTTATAACCGGACTCGGGGAAGTCCGGTTATGTCGCTAAGGTTGCCACGTGTCCCTTTTGATCCCCTTAAATATGGTTAATATTCACTCATCCCTAAGGTTCACCCACCTATCCTTGGTTTTTAGAAAAAAATATTAAAAATCTTTTATTATTTTTTCAAACCACGGTTTAAAATTTTTTAATATATATGTATAGATATATATATATATATATATTAAATTTAAGGTCTGAGACCTTAACGCAAACCTGGCAAAGGACAATCACGACCTTTCAATCATAAGCTTGTCCGAGAAGAGGGGTTTTGCAACCACACTCGCAATATGATTGAGGGATTTTGCATTCCACAAATGCAACCCTAGATTAGGCAATTTAATCCAAACAGAGATCGAGCGCAATTAGTACCGGCATTTTGTTACATAGTGGAAATGTGCGGTATGTTAAGCATTTAAAAAACATTGGCTATCATGGACGACTTGCTGAAAATAAAAATTTTCACCTTTGTCATGCATATGGGTGAAATCTTAACCATCCAATTGACGTTCAAAAATTTCATTTATCCGTATGATTAGGATAATTGGACGACTTCGGGTCTAAACTAACATGAACCTTTCGGTTATTAATAAAGCTTTGGATTCAGACTAGAGGAGAATTCTAAAATCTCTTTATTTTCCTAAATCTGATTTATGCAAGCTAGAAGCAGCTACAGAGAATCTTAGGGGTGGGAAAGCATTCTTCATGATCGTGATCTTCTTAAACTTGCTATGAAGAAATGAGTTGGTTCGGGTACTCTATTGATCCTTGGAAGGATCCTTAGATTCATAACATGCCGTATTTTCATATCCTTTCTCCAAAGCCAGTTGGTTGCCCTATTGCAAGAGTGTCTCATTTTCTTGATCCTATTACAAAACAATAGAAAAATTATGTTCTTCATAATCTTGTTTTCTAACATAGAGGTTAAAGAGATTTTGGATATTCAACCTAGTGTCCTTGTTTTCGAGATTCGTGGGTCTGGCACTTCGAGTCTAAGTGTAAAATCTGCATATTTTCTAGCCACTATGAACGAATCTTGGAGACTTAAAAATGCCTCATCATCTACTAATTGCTTCATTTTATGTGGAGCTGTATTACTAACATTTTTGCAGTAGGGGATAATCTTATGTGTAAGAAAGTTGATATTGATCTAATGTGCAGAATGTGCGGAAAATAAGTTGAATCTGATGTTTATATATTCCTTGAATGCAACTTTGCAAGGAGTGTTTGGTTTGGATCTTCATTAATTAAGTTGTCATTGTGACCGAGGTAAACGTTGAATCTATGGGGAAATGGTGGGAGGTGTGGTCGAATGGAAGCCTCTTCAAATTGAACAACTTCGAAATATCTATGAGGCTTATATGTGTGGTATGGATGATTTGGAAACCTCGGAATGAATGCATCTTTGAGAACTCTATACCCGGTTCCCAAATAACAGTTGAAAGAGAAAATGAGTATGCAGTTGAGTTACTTTCAGTTCAAAACCCTAACTCGGCTGTGGATATCTACACACCTTTTGTCCAAAGATTTTTTGTGATTAACAATGATGTTTCAGTGTGGGTTGCTCCAATTGGTTGATTAATGTGGATGGATCACTTTTCTTGGATCGTTCTATTTCAAGTGTGGGAGGGTTGGCAAGGACACATACTAGACGGTGCGTGACATCCTTTTTTTTCCTATAAATTCAGGTAATGCAAGACAATCTAAAGCAAAAGCTGTGTTTTTGGACATGTTGTTTACTCTTCAGAATAACTGGAATCAATTTATCTTGGAAGGTGATTCTAAATCCATTATGAAAGCTATTAGTGAAGGAGATGTGGCTCCTCATTGGGACATTAAATCAGTATGTGAAGATATCAAAATTTTATGAAATAATTTCCAAAAATCATCTATCTCATGGGTGAGAAGATCTTAGAACTCAATAGCTCACAATCTTGCAAAGTAGCAGACTCAGAGGCATCAAACTTTTTTAGAACTGGAATATGTACTAAGGAAACTTTGATTATTGTAGGCAGAGATTTTAACCTCCAGGCTCATGTACCTCCTTCCTTCAAATGAATAAATTTTTGCATTTTACCAAAAAAAAAAACTACAACTTTAAAAGGGTTATATATATTAGTGGACCGCATGTGAGACGCGAGAGAGAGGGAAGGGGGAGAAGTGGGAAGAGGGACCCTAGCTAGTGAGATCCACGTAATGCATGTGTGAGAGACATGTGAAAGTATGGAAAAAGAAAGTGGCGTAGAATGAAGAGAGACTTTCTAAAAAGTTAAAATTACCTCTCATTATAGTAGTAGACAAAAGAAAAAAAGTAAAAGTTATATTTATAATCATTTCATTGTCACCTCATTTTCTTTATAATAATAAATATAAAAGTGTAAGGACAATTTTGTTTCCTTTTTTATGTAAACGTGGGTATCCTGGACCCAGACTCAGACTAGTCCCATGTGATGTATAAGTAAACCCAGACTCAAACTTCAAGGTGAGGATCACCGCCATGCAAAGTGTATGACTTTTGAAGTTGGAGATGCCTATGGACATGATTTATTTGTGATTATTCAATTTCTCTAGGGTATGTTTTGGCGAAAAGCTAAGGAAAAGTAAAAGAATAGTGAGTGTTATTGCACTATTCCCGCGTTCGATGTGCAAGAAAACAAATTCTCTTTTCTTGCACTTTCTCAACATTGACAATCATTCAATAACTTTTTTTAAAAAACTTTCTCCATCTTTTGATGTTATTTTGAAATAAAATTGGAATTTATTTTCCTTTTTCATTTTTTTTCTATTTACTCACCCACTTTTTTTTCAAATGAACACATGTGTTGCATCTAGATCTGTTTGATGATTAATATAGAAAACTGGATTCAAGATATTGCTGAGAAGTATATATGTGCCCAAGATGAATAGAGAACTTGATGAACTCAAGCTCCAACAGTTACGGTCTCAAAAATTACAACCTAAGCATGATGATGAAAATTATGCTTGTGGATGTGAATTTGATTATTTATTTATTTTTTAAAATCGATTTCTTTACATAAAATTTTGAAGCAAAAGAGCCGCACAAATTCTATAAACCATAAGTACGACCTAGATGATCCTAGTTTTATATCTTTTACCTCTATGTTGTAGGATTGTCCTACGTCAAAGTGAACCCTACTGTGTTTATCAGAAAAAGTGGAACCTATTGTTGTGATGTCTGAATTAATAGTGGGCAACATTTGGTGATTAAAGGATGTTAACTAAGACAACAGGCCGATACCAAAAACACACTAATACAGCAAGTGGTTATGTTTAGGTAGTGTTTGGGCAACATTACTATAAGTTAATAATTGCTTTTTATAAATAAATGTTTTTTTAAATAAGTAACTTTTTATTTTAAGAAAGAACGTTTGGTAACTCAAACAAATTAGTATGTTTTCAAGTATAATTATGGTCATTTTTAATTCCGCTATGTATGAGCTCCCAATCTTTACAGAAGGGTTATTTGTGAAATTTTATTTTTTAAAAATAGGGAGACAAAAATGTATCACGAAAGAGACGTTTTGGCTTACTTATAAGTACCTGTTGGATTTTTTTTGGGGGATCTAAATAACATTTACTTATTACTTATTCAATGTTAACAAACAAGCTTATTTATAAATAAAAATTTATTCTAATAGAAATTTAAATAAGCACTTATTATAGTGTTAGTAGCATTACCACACACCCTAACTCTTTGAGTAATTAATACAATAATTTGTTGTAGCATTGCTAAATCTGTGAGTAATTAATACAATAATCTGTTGTGCAACTCCTTAATTACTTTGACTATATCATTTTCAAAAAGGTAATTCAAGATAGTAGGAGTGATGAAGAACCCCATTGGTAACTTAGCACCATGATGTAGAACGTGGAGCTGAAGCCTAGAGCCACAAAAGTCAAATTTTGCAACATCCAAGAAAGGCTGTTTGAATGGTCAAACATCACTTTCTTGGCAAGCTTTACCATTATTAGTAATTTCAAGAAAGGCTGTTTGAATGGTCGAACCGTTGAGGTGTCAATGAGGAATTTCACAGGCTTCGATCACGCAATGATTTGACTGAAACGGAAGCACAACAGATTTCTAGATTTATTAGGGGATTGCGTGTGGCAATCCAGGATCGAATCTTTATGCAGTATATATATTCCTTAATTGAGGCTATTAATTTAGCCACGAGGGCGGAGAATCAGTTAGATTGGTGAAACACGAGGGCATAGATAGCCACTAGAAATTCTTTTGATTCGTCGCGCACTACGTTGAACAAAGGAAAACCGCATGTGACCTCACAACTACCTGTTGTCACGAGTCGAGAAAAACAGTGGAAGTGGTCAAGCAATAACAGTGGGTACAATCCCTACAACCAATAGGGATATAGCCAGGAATCCGTATACTCGACCCACTGGGGAAAAGTGTTACAGGTTTGGACTATCGTGACATTGCTCTAATCCGTGTCCACAAAGGGGATTGGTGAATTTGATTGAGCTGGGTGAAGAATATTGTGAGGGGGAGCAAGATTGAGCGAGAATGAGCCCAAGCATAGGCATCGTTGTTCATCCCACCACCATTATGGAATAGATTTGGCGGCACATTGTAAACCGGCAACGACGATGATGGGTCGGGCGGCAGCGCAGCCTGTGACAAGAACAGATGAAATGAGCAATAAAATTCCTTTCATATGAATTTTATTGCTCATTTTTAGGGTGTTTCGCCAAATCTATTCCATATTGTTGATCCATGAGGAGACTCTGTTTACGTATGATGAAAATGATGTGACAAGAACAGATGAAGGAGATCGACTTTCATAATCCCTTGCTGTTAGGAGGTTGTTGCTAGTGCTGAAGCAAGATGAGCACCCACAGAGGCACAATATCTTCAAAACTAGATGCACTGCCAACCGAAAGTCTGTGATGTTAGTTATTATTGATAGTGGCTGTAGCAAGAATATTTTGTCCATGGTTACAAAACATGGCCTGAAAACGGAGAAGCGCCCATCACCGTACAAGATTGGCTGGATAAAGAAAGGTGCAGAACAAAGGTAACAAATACTTGTCATTTTTCTTTTTCTATCAGCAAAAATTATGTTGATGAAGTTGTGTGTGATGTGGTTGAGATGGATGCCTGTCATAAGATTTTGGGGAGGCCATTGCAATTCGATGTTGATGCCACACATAGGGGTAGAGATGATGTATATATGTTCACAAAGGGGGCTCGGAAAATTGTTCTTGGTCCAACAAAGGAAAGGGATTCACCTAAAGCTTCTAAGGTGGAGAGGAAATCTTTTCTCCTTTCTAGCATCAAGGACTTCCAAGTAGAGGCAAAGGAGACTGGGAAGGTTTATGCCTTAGTAGTACAAGGGGAAGTGTAGCCAGAATCCACAGTGATTCCAAAGAAATTCCAATCCAAAGAAATTCCAATCTATGCTTAATGATTTCAAGGAGATCATACCAGAGGACCTTCCAGAAGGGTTGCCTCTTATGCATGATATACAACACCATATCGACTTGGTGTCAGGGCCTAGTTTGCCTAATCTCTCACACTACCGAATGAGTCAGAAGGAAAGTCAGATTCTACAAGAGCAGGTAGAAGGCCTTATTCAAAGGAGTTGATCCAAGAAAGTATGACTCCTTGTGTTGTGTCCGAATTGTTGACCCCAAAGAAAGATGGCAGTTGGCGTATGTGTGTAGACAATCGAGCCATCAACAAGTTAACAATCAAATACAGGTTTCCCATACCACGGCTAGAGAATAAATTAGATATGCTAGATGGATCACAAATCTTTTCGAAGCTTGATCTGCAGAGTGGTTACCATCAGATTCGCATAAGGCCCAGGGATGAGTGGAAGACTACGTTCAAAATGAAAGAGGGTTTGTATGAATGATTGGTAATGCAATTCCGGTTGTCCAATACTCCAAGTACCTTAATGAGGCTGATGAATCAGGCATTGAAATCATTTATTGGCAGATTTGTTGTAGTTTACTTCGATGATATTTTAATCTATAGTCGGACCAAGTTTGAACACAGTACATTTGAGAGAGATACTAACAGTCTTGCAGGAAAACAAATTGTATGTCAACTTAAAGAAGTGTAGTTTCATGACCGACAGTTTATTATTTTTAGGGTTTGTGGTAAGTGCTGAAGGCATTCGAGTTGATGAGGAGAAAGTGAGGGCAATTCGTGAGTGGCTAACTCCGAAGGCAGTGAGTGAGGTCCGTAGCTCCAATGGTCTAGCAACCTTTTACAGAAGGTTTGTTAGAAACTTTAGTATTGTTGTTGCCCTCATTATCGAATGCATGAAGAAAGGCAAGTTTTATTGGGGAGAAGAGGTAGAGTAGAGTTTTGCTTTAATTAAAGAGAAATTGTCCATTGAACCTGTATTAGCACTACCTAGTTTTGAGAAGTTGTTTCAGGTGGAGTGTGATGCTTCTATTGTGCGAGTGTAAGCACCCAATTTTTACACCCCTGTCTAGCCATGGTTAAGGCCTTTTAACCATGGTTACCCTCTGCCAAGTCCTCTAAACCCTAGGTAAACCTCTAGTTAAATTTTAGGTCCAACCCTAAGTCGAACCCTAGAAAACCCTAGAACCAAATCCTAGCCCTAGGTAACCCTAAACCGAAACCCTAAGGCTTAACCCTAGGTAAACCCCCATTTGACTTTAGGTCCAACCCTAAGTCGAACCCTAGAAAACCCTAGAACCAAATCCTAGACCAAGGTAACCCTAAACTGGAGCCCTAGCCTAGCCCTAGAGCCCTTAGGGCTTGAACCCTAAGTCCATGGCCCCTAGGGCCTAAACCTCGGCTTGGGTCCATAAAGCCCAAAAACCCTAAAGCCTAAATTCCCAAACCTGAGTGCACATGGGCCAGGCCCAAAATTTAAAAAATCTTAGATTGGCGGTAAATGATTTACTGCCAATCAAAACCTTGCATGTTTTGACAATGGCAGTAGACCATCTACCTCCATTGTTCAAGTTCCCAGTTCCCAATCTGCAAACCCCCTGCACACTCTACCATCCACTCCACCTTCACCTCATAGCCCTTACTCGATCTCCAAAGGGTCCAACCAGCTTCTAGAGCTTCCCTTTAATCCCCCTTAGGTCCCTAGAACTCCCTTCTATAAAACCCCAACTCCTCAACCGTAGGAGAGATCGGAAAAAACTAACAGTCGAACCCCTGTTACGAAAAATCAGGCCTCAGCCCTCCTCAACATCCAGGTCTTGATCCCAGTAGTCCTAGGCTTCCTCTAGACCTGTCCCAGGTTCCCCCTCAACGTTGCAAGACCACTGTGCAACATCACCACAGTGCACAGGCCACCACCACATCAGAGCAAAACAGAGCACCAGGGTAGGGGTTTCCCCCTCCCCTATATCTTTTGTTTTCAATCCCTGTGAGCCCTTGGTTCCTTCCAAGTGACTTATCTTTCATTTTTGTTGCTATATCATTGTTCAAAACCCAATACAGGGTGTTCACCCACCTTGATCATAGGTGTGGTGAACTCCTACGGGTACTAACTATGCCCTAAGCATATCAGGCCACCATGAAGCTTCTGGGGTCCCTCAGTTCATGAGGGAACCCCTGAACATAGCCCCCGTTGGCACATTTCTGGTTTTCAAAAGACCCAGGAATGGCGGTAAACTCAATACCGCCATTCTTGGCCTTCACTATTTTAACCCTAGTTAGGCCCTGGTCCATGTCCAGGGCCTGGGTTGAACCCCTTTGCCTCTTCTGAGCCTAACTTGGTCATTCTATGACCATGGTTTAACATTAACCATGGTTAAAATTCAAAAAACCAGCGCTGTTGATAATGGCAGTATTCCTATTACCGCTATTTATCATTTTATGTAATGGTGGGCAGACCACCTTTGGCTCACTGTGGGACCTACTTCAGGCCACCTGTAGGGCCCATTTTAGGTCCATTCTCTTCCCTAGACTGCCCTCTTCATCCTCATGCTTTCAGGTCTCCCTGGGTTAGATTTTAACCCGAGTTACCAATGGACAAACCTGGTTAAAAAACAGTCTTAATGGCGGTAACCCTATTACCGCCATTAATTTATTTTTGATTCTAAACTTTTGCAAGTGCCCAGGCTTGATAGGAGGTCACTTTAGGCCCTGCCTGGCCCCCTGGGCCCAATCTTGACTTAATCTGACCCTTAACCATAGTTAATTTCACCATCGGTTAACATTTAACCATAATTAAGCACCCCTTAACCCAACAAATCTTGGAAAAATAATCAAAAAATCAGAAATATTTTAAGGATTTCAGAATGGTCTTTTGTGACCATTTTAACCCTGGTTAGGACCCTTAACCATGGTTAAGTACTCCTTAACCCCCAACAAAATCTGAAAAATTCACAAAAATGCTCTTGGACCATAAAATTGACCTTGGCCCATTCCTAACCCTGGTTAGCAACCCTAACCACGGTTAAACCAACCTTAACCCCGGTTAGTAACCTTAACCGTGGTTAAATCCGATTTTGGCCTACCGAGCCTAAATCCAGTCTACCAGACTCACCCCTTGGCCTACTAGGCCTGATCTCAGCCTATCGGGCTTGACCATTCACCTATCTTGACTGTGGTTAGCAATCCTAACCATAGTTAGTTTGACCTAACCCCGGTTAGCAACCCTAACCTCGGTCAAACTCCGTCATTGGCCTACTGAGCCTAAACTCTAATCTACCGGACTATCCCTAAGCCTACCAGGCTTGAACCATGCACTTGAGCAACCTCGATCAATCAAACCCTAGTCTACAGGACTAGTCCATGTTAGCCACCTTTGGTGCAAAGACACACACCCCTAGCCTCGGCACAAGCTCACGTGGCAGAAGTATGCTCGGTTTGATCTCACCCTGTGAGTACGTAGGCAACCCCGCGGGTTCGACCCTAATTAGTTTTTTTTCTTATTGGATTAGTGTTAACTTAAATACTAAGGCATTTTAATAAACATTGACTTTAATTGGCTTAAACATAGGGAGTAGGGAACCGTTTTAAAACGAAAGCCTCGGGGTGCCTAAAACCTTCCCTGAACTTAATCGAACTTCTCACCCTGATCTCAATCGCAGACCAAGACCTTATCCAACTCTCGGGGGACTTATCCCTTCTGAATGAATAAGTGGCGACTCTTAAATCTACCTTCACACCCGTGAGGGTATGCAACCCCTTAGTGAGTGTCCGAAAATCTATGATTATAACTCTGGCGACTCTACTGGGGAAAACAAGCATTTAGTTCAACTTGGAACCTAGGTTTAACCCAATTAAACCTCAAACTTGCTAAAATGCCTAAGCGTTTAACTAAACACTAATCATTTTTACATCTTTTGGTTAATTATGTACAGTGCATTTATACATGTCATAGTAGTGTAATTATCTTATTAACCCAAGTAGACAGACGTATTACATGGCTACTGGATGATTATCCTCAGTGTCAGTGGCTTAACAGTTTTGGAGGTCCGTGGAATTACTCCTGATGGGTGATTACCCTCAGGAAAGGATTTTGAACGCTGCCGCTTGCACTAATCGTCAATTTTCAGGTATGTTTTATACCGGGGAGTCGCATATATGGTGTTAAATGATCCCCCCGCCCTACTAGGAATAGACTTGCATCGAACCACCACTCATACATATAGCTTAGGTTAGGGTATAGTCTACAAGAAGCCTACCCAGGGAGAGCTACTCTAAACCCTAACCTTCTTACACCCTATACCTCTCCCCAACCATGGTTGACTACCCGGGCACATTTTACTTGGATAACCACCCACCTAGGGGCATGTAATGAGCCAAACCTGTGCTTGTAATAAACTAGATCTAACCTTGCTTCCCGACATAGCATATGAGGTTCAAATCCCAGGTAGACAGTCTTTCACTAGGCCTATCCCCAACCTTGACCTGATAGGTTCCTTGGTTCCCAACAACCCAAACTAAAGCACGTCGGACCTCTGTCTGTCTGCCCTATCGGATCACATATGCCTTGCAACACCCAATCAAATAAAAAATAAAAAATATTGCATCATCTTTTGCATTCCATCGGCATACACAGTATACTTACAGAGTCTGTATATTGTCCAGGTAGATGGTAGGTCCTTCAAGGATTGTTCAGTTAGTGGGTCAACCGTCACGGCCCGTGCATCTAACTTCTCAGGGGGTATATGATGACAATCTCTAAAAAATAATTGAGGCCTTTACCTTAAGTTAACGTCTTGCTTGAGCTTAGTACTACAAAATCGAGAATTTTTTAGACTTATCCATGGTTAACCAGAACCCGTGCCTTATGAACGCAGCTATCCAATGTTGGAACCCATCTCACATGGTATTCCGTTTTGGTAAGAACGAGTTGTGTCCAACACTGGAAGAAATTCAGTACATTCTAAGGTTAAAAATGGAAGTCATAGTACCGCGCTACAAGACAACATACCAGGTAGACCTATCCAGGTTCTTGCATATCAAGCCTGCCTGCTTGTAGCCCAGCCCTAACGGCTCTTTTGATCGGATACCCGTGTCATTTCTTGAAAAGAAGTACAAGCGTAAGTGAAACCCTGACTCCATTACAGTGGAACTTTCCGGTCTCAACACCCTTGCACTGATAGCCATGTCTCAACTAGTGTTCCCAATGTGCCATACACTTGTCGAATCAGTTCTGGTCGGGATCATCGAGGACATGCACAACTCCTGTTCAGTCGTACCCATCATCCTAACAGAGCTTTTCAGGGCTCTCAACCAGGCAGCAGGCCACAGAAAGGGCATCTTTCATGCCAGCACACCTCTTCTACACCTTTGGTTGGTAGGACACCTGCCTACAATCATATCAGTACCAGACGACCTCCGTAAAGCCTATAGTCTATCTCGAAAGATTTCTTAGAATCAGGGCTCGATAGCGACTATAGACGTCAAGAAGCTCTACCAGCTTCTCCAAAACATAGTAGCAGAAGAAATCACATGGCAATGCGAGTGGCTTGTACTGAATAGGATAACTCGTGTCATCATCACCAGCAGACGATGCATGATTCTTGTTGGTCTAACAGGCTCCGCAGTCTATACACCACTCTGAGTCCTTCGATAGTTTGGATTTCCTCAGTGTATCCTAGTAATAAACCAGTAGAAAAATGATTGTGTCAGCTTCACAGTGCACTCCGACAGCCTCACCCGATGCTTCCAGATAGCTTGGCATAGCTTCCGACGAGACCAATGGCCTGATTTTATGGTTACATCAGGGCCATCGACCGATTCAGCATACCGGTAGTGGGTGGATAATCCTGACATTCTACCTTGCACGCCTGTACCCAAGGAACTGCCCACACCAGTCTTAGCTTCATCAAACGGAACCATACCCCTAACTGAAATGGTGGTTCCCTGGAAAAACATCTTCCTGGAGAGACAGCTCCAGATCCAGCATAAAGACAAAAGGCTACGAAAAACCCAGCGTCCATTCAGGCAACAGGAAGCGAAACAGGGCCGTGAACTCCAAGCCACGCAAGAACAGGTTGAGCAACTCGAGTAGACAGTCCAGTCTCTCCAGATGAGGCATAGGGGCGATACGAAAGAGATAGCCGTCATCAGGGCCCAACTACACTTCTACCAAGAGCAGCATGCAATCAAAACTCGATAGTGTTCTGGAATCCCTGAAGATTCTAATTGGTGTCCGAGCCGATGAACCCTCTACCCAGATCCCGACCGGAGAACTATTTGAGCAACCCATGCCAAAGCCTCACGCTATCTCCCTCATCATACCTAACCCTGGACCCACAACAGGCAGAGGTGAAGAGTATGATCAATATGAAGAGTAGCCTAAAACCTTACATGTCAATCAGGACCAGCCATCATCTTTAGACCCTACTCCATCCCTTAGGGATCAACATGAGGAGATCAAGTAGATGAAAAAAGAAATAAAGAGAATGAAGGGTGCATCAACCAGTACCTGTTTATCTTTGGAAGACTTAACCTTCTCATCAGGGGATGTTATTCTCGTAGGCTTCAAAGTACCAAACTTTGATAAATATGGTGGCTCGGGTTGTCCGAAGCAACACCTGCAATTATACCTCGGGGATATGCTCCAACACAATAGAAACCAGCCTCTACTCATCCACTACTTTCAAAAGAGTTTAAAGGGGGTAGCCCTTACATGGTAGATGTTAGTAAACAAATAGAAGGTCAAGACTTGGCAAGATATCATAGACTGCTTCATGGAGCAATATTCCTTTAATCAGAAACTCCACCCTCAGAGGAGCCAGCTTGAACAATTGAGCCAACATAATAATAAATCATTCCTAAAATATACCACTCGCTGGAAGAAGATGATGGCAAAGATCCCAACTCCTATCCTTAAGGAAGAGCTGCAAGCATGTTCATGGGCACTCTAAAGCAGCCCTAATCTACACTTATGGTGACCTTACCAGTAGTGGACTTCAACACCATCGTTAAGATGGGTGCCCGTATTTAGACTGCCATCAAGAGCGGGGTTATTTACTCCAGTTTAGGACTTGATCCCCCAAAAGCAACTACCTCATCCAGCAAGAACATCGGTCTCAGGGACCACAGAAAGAAGGAAGATGTTCATATGGTTACTTCTACAACACCCATCAAGTTACCAGCTCCAGTAGCTCAGCAGCAGTCAGCTATCGGAAACACTTGGCCAGCCTGACCTAACCAGGGGTAAAACCATCAATAAGACCAACCCTACAGAAATTTTACCCCTCTCCCTATTCACTCAGCTACATTCTGGACCTTTTAACCAAGCAGGGTCTTCTCACCTTGAGAGGCCCTACTCTTCTCTTTCCCCCCAACAAAAAAAATAAAAACTATAGAGCCGATCATCACTGCGCCTTCCATCAAGGCCCAAGCCATGCCACTGACTACTACATTGGCCTGAAGTCCGTCATCTGAAAGTATGCCTCTTTTTAATTTTAGAAAAATAGTTATTGGGAGGCATACATCGAATTTCAAGATCTGACTAAGATTCTAATTGATTTTATTCAATGAAGGTTAGAATAAAAATTACCTTTGCGACTTTAAAATTATTAAGTCAAATCCACATTAGAATTGTACTCGTAAAACTTCACAACTGTCAAGTCTCATGTTGATTCACATGAACCTTGTTTTTCCTTTAAAGCTTTCTCTAATGGAAACTAATAGCCCTTCCAAATTTCATGCTCTTTAATCTTTTCTTCTTTTCTTTGATCGAAGAACCTTTCTTGATCAAACAATATCCAATCTTGATCTTCAAAGAATTTGTTCTTGATCATCAAGATCAAAAACCAAACAAAAGAAAGAAGAGGAGGGGTGACCGTACACCCTCAAAGGAGGACAGGGTTGGGCATGAACTTGAGGAGAGGGAGAGAGATAAGAATATCTGGAGAAAAATTAAATTCTCCTATGGGTGGGCGTCCACCTATATATTCCCTCTTGGTTGCTTGAATTGTAATCCAATTACAACACCTCAACCTTATCCTAATCCAATTAGGATTCCTCAATAGTTTACTTTCTTGATTATTCTTCTAATCCAATTAGGATTAGTCTTAAAAGAAACTAATCTTATCCATTAGTAACTAATATTATCCTTATCCAAAAAGGATTCTTGAATTAGTAACTAACTAATAGAATCCCTAACAATTAGGAAATCTTTAATTAGTAACTAACTAACTAACCTTATCCAATAAGGTGTTAATTAATTAGAAACTATTTAAAATAAGTTTCTCCTTTAAGTGGCCGTCCCACCCTAGGTGGGCCCCACTTCCACATGCCCTTTAGGGTTCTAAACCCCTTAGGTCACTTTTGTGAGCGCGGGTTTCGGGGAAACCCAGGTTTGCATCTCACGGGTGAATATAGAGTCCCCACCTATTCATTCGGAGGGGATAAGTCCTCGGGATTTGGATAAGGTCTTGATCTGCGGTCCGAGGTCAAGGTAAGAGGTTCGATTAAGTCCGGGGAAGGGGTTAGGCACCCCGGCACTTCCACTTTTCAGTGGTTCCCTACTTGCTAGGGTTAAGCCAAACTAATCTCAATGTTAATCAAATGCCTCAAGTATTTAAGAAAATGTTAATCTAAGAAGGAGAAACTTCTAGACTAGGGTCGAACCCGAGTTGGGCTGCCTACGTACTCACATAGGGGTGAGATCAGACCGAGCGTAGTTCTGGCACATGAGCCCGTGCCGAGGCTAGGGGTGTGTGTGTGTGCACCAAGGGTGGCTTAGGGTCTAGTCGGGAGGCTAGGGGTGGTTGATCGGGTT
Source organism: Tetracentron sinense (assembly GCA_015143295.1). Taxonomy (NCBI): domain Eukaryota; kingdom Viridiplantae; phylum Streptophyta; class Magnoliopsida; order Trochodendrales; family Trochodendraceae; genus Tetracentron; species Tetracentron sinense. The sequence goes on from CM026567.1 coordinate 19,730,256, forward strand.
GGTTAAGTACTTGGTATTGGGCCCAGTAGGCCTAAGGTAAGTCCGATAGACTAGGGTTGGGCCCCGTAGGCTGAGGGTGAAGCCCGGTAGGCTAGTTTGGGCCCGGTAGGTCGAGATTGGGCCCGGTAGGCCGAGAATGAGCCCGGTAGGTTAGGGTTTGGCCCGGTAGGCCAAGGAGTGAGGCCCGGTAGGCCCAAGGGTGTTTTAACCAAGGGTTAGGGTTGCTAACCGGGGTTAAAAGGTGATTAACCCTGGTCAGGGGTTCTAACCATGGTTAAAAAGAGTTCAATATCAGATTTTTTGGTCTTTTGAATTTTTTTGATTTTTTTGGGGTTTTCTCAGATTTTTCCCAACGGTCAAAGATGCTTAACCGCGGTTAAGGAGGGGAGGTCACCATAGTTAAGGGTCTTACCCATGGTTAAATGGTCAAAAGAGACCATTTTTGGATTTCTCCTAATATTTTGGATTTTTTGAGCATTTTTCCAGATTTTTTCCGAGTCAGGATTTTTTACCTGTGGTTAAGGGTCAAAAATGGGGTCGACTCTAATTAAGTGTCTTAACCATAGTAAAAAATGCAATTGTAGACATTTCTAGATTCCATGTAATATTTATGATTTTTTGATGATTTTTCCAGAATTTTTGCTAGGTCATGGGCCGCTTAACCATGGTTAAATGTTAACCACGGGTGAGTTTAACCATGGTTAAGGGGCCGACTGAAGAAAAAGTGGGCCCAAGGTTCATGACAGGGCCTAGACTAGCCTCCTACCCGGTCTAGGCCCCCACAAATATCCGAAATTGCAAAAAACTCCAAATTTTCATCAAATTTTTAATCATAGTTAACATGAATTTAACTATGGTTAACGGGGGAATCACGGGAATCCGAGACCACCATTGGGTAGCCTGATATGTGGGAAAAATTTGGGCCCTTGTGGGACCCAAGGGGATGCCGTATATGGGCCCTACAGTGGCCCAAAGTTGCCCCGAAAAACACCACATAAAATGACGATTTTCACCAAAACAGATTTTTTTTCAAACTTTGTGACGATTTTGCCGTTGATTGGCTCAACTCCCGGGGGATCCGAGACCATGGTCACGATGTGTGCTATGAGGGAAACAATCTGGGCCCTTGTGGGGCCCAAGAGGAGGTCGGATGTGGGCCCCACAGAGGCCCAAAGTCGCCTCGTCGCACAGATTTTCACACTGTCGACCCCACTTTGGGGTCGATTTAACTATGGTTAACGGGGGAGTTAAGAGCCAAAAATTTACAGGGTGTTAGCCCATAGTATGGGGAGTCTAACCATGGCCTTGGTTTTGACCAAGGCCGGGTCTAACCATGGTTAAACTGGGGTTACAGGCAGCTACCTGAAAACAATTTTTGTTGAAAATTTTTTGAAAAAAAACTTTGGTGGCTGATTGGGTTGAGCAATGGGAGTCTAGGGGGGGTTTCTCATGGATTGAGGACCCCCCTAGACCTTTGGGAAAGACTGCCATGGTGTGGGGTGGTGGTGTCCGTGGCCACGCATCAAAGGGAGACCCCCTTGCCAAACGGTTTGGAACTACCAAAAAAAAAAAAAAGGCAAAAATGGGACCCCTGGAATGGGACCAGGGGTCCCTTACAAGGGCAGTGACAACAAAAACAAAACAAAAAAAAAAAACAGGGGGAGTGTACGTATACCCTGTGGCTATAGTGGCCGCGTGGTGATGGCGAGGGCTGTGCGTGGTGAGGACGACCTGGGCTAGGTGGCAGCTGCCTGGGAAGATGTGGGGGCGACCAGGGGACTGTGAACAACTCTGAGAGTGGACTAAAGCAAAGGGCAAGGGGTGTTGCGAGTCCGGGCTGAGCAAACCGAGCTCGGGCAGTCCCTATTCCTCAAAAAAATTAGTTAGGGAACTCTAGGGGTATACTTGGAGCCGAGGTTGAAGGCTAAAGATGATTGAAGCGAGGCTGGCCAAATGGGGGTGGCTGTAAAAAAAATTTGAAAAAATTTCTTTGCAACCGTGGCTTTTGGTAATGGTTTAGGAGAGGTCGTGAAGCTTGGGAAATGTCTAAGGGTTTGCCTAAGGTGGAGGTACGGTGGGGACTTGGATGAGCGGGCTGGTAGAAGGTGGAGCTCCACTGTGTTTTTTTTTTCAAAAAATCCCCCCTAACCGTAGTTGCTATGGTGGTTTAAATAGAGAGGGAAGGAGGTCGACGTGGAGAGGATAAGTGTGAGGGAAGGCGTGGGGGACACGACCTGGAACGGCAGGGCAGCAGGGGCAGGAGGGCTCAGTGGGAGGCAGCACTGTTCACTCGTCCCTTTGACAAGGATGATGAACAGTATCATTTTGAAATTTTTTTTTTGTTGGTTTTTGAACTTGAGCCCAGCCCGCATGTGGGCCTTGCCACATGGGGTTGGGCCCAATATTTATTTATTTATTTATTTATTTTTTATAACTTTTCAAAAAAAAAAAAATTATTTACATTATTTTTTTGGTTTTTTTTTCTTTTCAATTATTCAATTGATTAAATTGGGCCCAATCCGCATGTGGGCCCTACTACATGGGATTGGTGCCCAATCAAATCCCTTTTTTTTTTCTCATTCATTTTTTGATTACATTTTTTCAAAAATTTTTATTTATATATATTTTTGAATTTTAAAATTTTGTATTGTTTCCCTTTTTGGGCTAAACCCCCACACATGTGGGGGAAAGCAAAAAGTATTTTACTCTCAAACAAAATTTGAATTTTTCAAAGGGGTAGTGTGGGTCCTACCTTAGATTTGGCTTAATGGGCCGAAAAACAAGGTTTTATCTATTTTGGACTTGAAAAGGGGCCTTGGGCCCATGGGACTTTGCCTAGGGCTTGGGCTAGGGCTAGGCTAGGGTTAGACCTAGGTTTAGGTCTAGGGTTTAGGTGAGTAGGGTGTAAAAATTGGGTGCTTACAGCTGCCCCTCCTTGCCGGAGAGTGTCAGGATGACGATTAAACGGCAAAGACTGGAAACATCCTATTTTTACACCAAGATGAATGTTAAGAACGATGTGCTGTGCAAATGACGAGTGTGGTGAAGCGATGAATACTACTGCTAGAGGATAGCGAGTAGCAGGGGAAGAACATGAATATAGAGATGGCATGGCCCTAAGGCGCTGGCTGGAAGAAAATGTCGCTCAGAAGCATCGAGAGGGATCAATCGAAACAACGTTTCCCAAGGGATATTAGCCGGATCGATCAAAGGACACACCGGGTGTCGAGAACACAGGGGGTGTTGGGCATTCCGGGTGTCGACAAAGTGTGTTATGTCTACGCTCACCTGGGATGCTAAGGACACACAGGGTGTCACAGAGGGGGACATGCAGGAGGTAGTGATGCAGTGTGACGAGGTTGTCACGGAGCACACAGGATGCCCGACATGCGAGGTGTCAACAAAATGTATTATGTCAACGCTTACCGGGGATGCCAAGGACACACGGGGGTGTCACAGAGGGGGACATGCAGGAGGTAATGTTGCAGTGTGGCGAGATTGTCACGGAGCATACGGGATGTCCGGCATGCGAGGTGTCAACAAAATATATTATGTCGACGTTCACCTGGGATGCCAAGGACACACGGGGGTGTCACAGAGGGGGACATGCAGGAGGTAGTGCTGCAGTGTGACGGGATTGTCATGGAACACACAGGATGTTCGGCATGCGAGGTGTCGGTAAAATGTATTATGTCGACGCTCACCTGGGATGTCAAGGACACACAGGGGTGTCACGGAGGGGGACATGCAGGAGGTAGTGCTGTAGTGTGGCGAGATTGTCACGGAGCACATAGGATGTCCGGCATGTGAGGTGTCGACAAACTGTATTATGTCGACGCTCACCTGGGATGCCAAGGACACACAGGGGTGTCACAGAGGGGGATATGCAGGAGGTAGTGCTGCAGTGTGACGGGATTGTCACGGAACACACAGGATGTCCGGCATGCGAGGTGTCGATAAAATGTATTATGTCGACGCTCACCTGGGATGCCAAGGACACACGGGGGTGTCACAGAGGTAACATGCGAGTGGTGTACACTGTAAAGGTACACACGGGATATCGAATTGATTGAAGATTCGATTTTGATATGACCGTAAGGCACTGAGTTTGATCATGTTTGAATGATGCTGAAGAGTTTTGTCATGCAGGGGATAAAGACGAGGATGCTTTCCTATGACTCTACTGACTGCAACTTGCAGGGGAGGTGCGGAAATGGCTTTTTCTGTTTTACCTGTCGGGGAGTCCTTGTGCAGGTTGGTTTAAACAGATTTTGATACCCAGAGTTTACTTGTTTTTGAAAATCTTTTCAGGAAAAGTGTAGAAAACTTTTGTAAAGATTTTAATTTTGACAAAAACGTGCTTAGTTAGCTTTTCAGATTTGCCAGTAAATTGCCTTTGTTTAGGGCTTATGGGATTTTGTGGGTTCCTTTCTATTCTTGGAGAGCCGAGTACGATTCAAAGCAGGATATTATTGTTGCGGGCTGAGGACCTTAGCTGATGAGAAGCTTTTTGAAGACTTATGGACCCTTGCCGGGGAAGAGCGTTCTTGAGAGGTTGTCAGAGGCTTATGTTGGGGGATCCATTGGGGATTGGAAGATTGTTATAGCCTGATGCTGAGAATTTGCTAGGGAGTAGGTCTTTGTTATAGACCATTGCCGGGAAGTTCAGAGGTCTCTAGTCTGCTGGGGGATTTCCCAATGTTTACCCTTCTGCTGGGGAGATCCTTTCTGGAGGATTCTCTGTCGGGGAATGCCTTGAGTAGATCACCTGCTGGGGATATTCCCTGATGGGATCTCTGTTGGGGATACTGATCCGTTGAGTCCAGTGAGACTGATCGCTGTCGGATGTAGTTGCCAAACTGATTTTCAGCTTTTCTTCCCCTTTTTTACCCTTGGGATGACCAAGTCATGGGATTCGCATAATTTGTGTGCGATGAGGCCGTTGCCGGTTTTTCTCATGCCTGCGAAGCTAATTAATTTTGTCTTTTTTTTACCCCTAATCGCAAGACTAGGTCTGGGAGTCACGTAACTTTTGCGCAATGAAGTAATTTTCGGTTTTCACTCATGCCCATGATTTGTTTGAGGATTCGGATCTTCTCCCTTCATTGCCCTGATGGACATTCGTTGAGGATTGATACTCCACTGGAGATATAGGTGTGATATTGCACTTGTACTTGCAGTTTCTAGGGAATCTGGGAGGACTTAGAATAGGACGAAACGTTGGCTAGGGGACCGAAGTTTGGGAGACCCTTTAATTTTTGTTGCAACTGACTTGCATGGGGGTTTTTTGTTGAAGATAAAAATTTTTTGTTGGGCTCCACTGGGGATTACCCTCTTTGGTAGAAGCTGATTGTTTTGGGATTCTTCCCTGTTTTTTTTTTGGACGAGTTTTTTTCTTTTTTTGGGAAGAGTTTTGGGAGAAGTTGATCTTGTTGGGGGGGAAAGCCCGGACATATCAAGTGCTCCATTAGTCTGTGGCCTATATGGTGTGGAGTTATGATGTTGAATCTTAAATTTTTAGCAGAGGTCAGTCATCCCCTTATTGCAGAAGTTGAGAGCGTTGTCTGTTACAATCTCGAATGGGACATCGTATCGGCAGATAATGTCTCTCTTCAAGAAACGTTGAACTACAGAGGCTGTGACGTTGGCATAAGAGGCTGCCTCGACCCATTTTGTAAAATAATCGATTGCAACCAGGATGAATCGATGTCCGTTAGATGCTTTCAGAACTATGGGTCCGATGACATCGATGCCCCAAGTAGAGAAAGGCCAAGGAGCAGTCAGATTGTGTAGCCTTGTCGGCGGTGCATTGATCTTATCAGCATAAATCTGGCACTAGTGGTATTTTTGTATATGCTTGCAACAATCCGCTTCCATAGTAGACCAATAGTAGCCCAGTCTGAGAATTTTCTTAGATAACATCAACCCGTTCATGTGTGGGCTGCAAGTTCCTCCATGAACTTCTTCAACTACCTATGCTGCTTCACTGGCATCGAGGCATCTGAGCCATATCAAGTTCGGCGATCTCTTGTATAAAATGCCCCCTTATAGGACAAACTGGATGGCCAGTCTTCTGATTGCCTGACGGTCTGTTTTTGTGGTATCGAGAGGGAACGTCCCATCCTCGAGGTACTACTTGATGTCTGCATACCAAGGCTTATTGTCATTCACTGTGTCCAGCTCAAGGCAGTAGACAGGTTGATCCTGTTGCTGAATTTCAATTGGCCAGAGTATAATGCCCCTGGAAATCTGTACCATAGAGGCGAGAGTAGCCAATGCGTTAGCAAATCTGTTATGGTTCCTGGATCGGTGACTGAAACTGATTCTTCTGAATCGAGTGATTAGTACACTGAGATAAGATAAGTATGGGACCAGCCTGGCTTCTTGGATGGCCCAAGATTCATTTGCCTGACAGATTACCAAAGATGAGTCCCCGTAGACGTCTATCTCCTCAATTCCGATACCGAGGGCTCCTTTTAGTTCGGCTATGCATGCTTCGTATTCTACTTCATTGTTGGAGCATCTGAATTTTAGCTTTACAGAGATAGGGAGATGTGCCCCCTTGGGTGAGATTAGGACTGCTCCTGCCCCGTGTCCATGACTGTTGGCAGCTCTGTCAAAGTATAACTCCCAGCCGGAGTATTCTTCCTCTTCTGCTTCTGCGTATAAGATGGCTTCGTCCGGAAACTGATCATGTACAGACACATAGTCTTGAGTTGGGCTGTGGGCCAAGTGATCTGCAATCGCCTGCCCTTTGATTGACTTTTGAGTCATGTACGTAATGTCGAATTCAGACAACATCATAAGCCATCGGGCAGTCCTTCCGGTAGTGGCTGACTTTTTCAGTAGATATTTGAGTGGGTCCATCCGGGAGATCAGAATTACCGGGTAGGAAAGCAGATAATGCCGAAGACGCTGAGTAGCCCAAACCAGTGCCAAACATGTTTTCTCCAGCGAGCTGTACCTTTCTTCGTACTCTAGTAAACACTTACTGATGTAGTAAATGGCTTGTTCTGTTCTGCCTGTCTCGTCATGCTGTGCCAAGACGCACCCCATAGAGGTTTCTTGTACTGAAATATAGAGTAGTAGGGGTCGTCCCGGCGTAGGAGGCATAAGTACTGGAGGGTTGAGAAGATACTGCTTTATCCTGTCAAAGGCTTCTTGGCATTTGGCTGTCCAAACTGTCGATGTATTCTTCCGAAGAAGCTTGAAGATCGGTTCACAAATCAGAGTGAGCTGAGAGATGAACCGGCTAATGTACTGAATTCGGCCCAAGAAACCACGGATCTCCTTTTCAGTTTGGGGTGTTGACATCTCGATGATGGCTCTGGCTTTAGCTGGATCGACCTCAATGCTTCTTTTACTAACTATGAAGCCGAGGAGCTTTCCTGATGAGGCTCTAAAGACACATTTGGCCGGGTTCAGTCTTAGGACAAATTCTCTGAGTCTGTCACAGAGTCTTTTTAGATCTTCAGGGTGTTGCCTGGCAGTAGGTGATTTGATGATCATGTCATCCACATAAATTTCAGCTATCTTGTAGATCATGTCATGGAAAAGTGCCGTCATGGCCCTCTGATAGGTTGCCCCTGCGTTCTTGAGTCCGAATGGCATGACCTTGTAGCAGAACGTGCCCCAAGGTGTGATGAAGGAAGTTTTTTCCATATCTTCCTCTGCCATTCTAATTTGGTTATACCCAGAGAAACCATTCATGAATGAGAGCATCTCGTGCCTTACAGTATTGTCGACTAGGATGTCGATGTGCGGGAGAGGAAAGTTGTCCTTAGGGCTAGCTTTATTCAGATTCCGATAGTCGATGCACATCCGAACTTTTCCATCCTTTTTGGGTACTGGTACGATGTTTGCCAACTATTTCGGATAGTTTGCTACTGCCAAGAAGCCTGTATTGATCTGCTTTTCTACCTCTTCTTTGACTTTTTGTGACCATTCGGGCCTCATCCGTCTCAGTTTCTGCTTAACCGGTCTGACATCCGGGTTCAGGGACAGTCTGTGTACCACTAATGCTGGGTCTAGGCCAGGCATGTCTGCATATGACCATGCAAAGACATCACTGTAGCTTTTTGGGAAGCTGATCATATTTGTTCTTTGCTGTGGGCTCATAGTTGTGCCAATCTGGACCAGTTGAGGGTTGTCTTCGGAACCCAAGTTCACTGTCTCGGTATCCTCGATGTTCGACTGTATTAGCCATTCACTGCGTTCTATTAGGTCCAAAATCTCCTGAGGCGGTTCCTCATCCTGTTCTGTTTCCTGCTCTGAGTCATACTCAACTTCTGAAAGCTCAAGGAGGGTTTCAGGGGTAGCCTTGTTAGAGGCGATTTCTTGGTAAATCATTAAGCTTAGTTTAGCATGCTTATATTTTTATATTTTGTTGGCTTCAGGACACTAGGCCTTTCAGGAGAAGCGTCCATGTGATTTCGTCATTAGCCGAATGCAAATATTTTTGAAAAACATGTTTTTGAGTCAAAACTCCAGATCTTCATTAAAAAAAAGTGGACTGTTTATAAAATTGACTCAATAAAACAAAAAGAGGCCTATAGTTGGCCGACATTTTGGACTTTTACAACAGGAGCAAAGAGAGATAGATTAAGAAGAAGAGGGGAATGATACTGCATCACTGCTTGATCTGACCAACCTTCCCTGCACTGCTCTTTCCCTGGCCCTGCGTGGCCTCGATGGTGAGAGCCTCAGTCCACCAACGGATTAGTAGCTGACGACTAGATGATGCTTCTGTGCTGTTGGAGATGGTGCACACCTGTTCTCCCGCTGAATACTCTGCTTCTGCTTCTGCATCTTCAACAGTCAGCTCTTTAAACATCCGAGCGACGCTGAATACCTCGGGTTCGGGAATCCCTGAAGACTCGGTGCCGGGTTGAGGGTAAGAGATATCGGTAACTGGTGCAAGAGAGGTTTCTGGGTCAGTTTCAAAGATTCTGACGGGAAAAGTTATGGAAATGTGGGGTCGGGGTTCAGGTTTTGCCGACTATCTACTCTTCTTTATCAACTTGTTGAGATAGTCCTCGTACTTAGGTTTGTATCCCAATCCAAATGGAGGTGTGTAACGTGGAGGCACATATCTCTTCTTCATGCCCTGGTTCCTGACACCCAGGCCTAGACCCGACTGGTAATTCATCTTTACCATCATTCTGATAAAGGGAGGTACTGCTTGCTTGCTCTGCTGTTCCACTTGGGCGATAGAGCTAACCTGTTCAAACTGAAAAGTCATGAAAGTTGTACCTTACCCCAGCTCCTGGATGTCCCCGAAGGAACTTGCCAACTCCTCAGATGGAATGACGACTAGGTGGTTGTCCTGTATAAACTTGATCCTCTAATGCAGAGAGGAGGGAATGGCACCGACCGAATGAATCCACGGTCTCCCTAGGAGCAAGGTGAATGAGGCAGGTATATTCACAATTTGGAAATTTGTCAAGAACTGAGCCGGTCCAACCCGATGGTCAGGTCAATATCACCCAAGTTCTACCTGGTGGTATTATCAAAAGCACTTATAGTCATAGGTCTCTTCTTAACTTGGCTGGTACTCAAACCCAGGCTTTGCAAGGTGGAGAGTGTGCAGACATTTATGCCGGAGCCATTGTCAATGAGTACTGAGGATAATGTCCTATCCATACACTGAACTGTAATATATAGGGCTCGAGTATGATCTCTGTCTCCATCCGGTATTTCATCTTCAGTAAAGGAGATGATTCGTGATTCTAGCACTTGCCCTACCATCTGCCCCAGTTTCTCAGGCGAGATGTCTGGTGTTACGTGGGCGTTGTTAAATACCCGGAGGAGTTGCTTTCTGTGATGCTCTGAAGTCAAGAGAAGGCCCAAGATAGAGATTTGTGCCTGAGTTTTGCCCAACTGCTGGGTAATATTGAATTCTTCTGCTTTTTCTAATATTTTTAGTAGGAGAGCCAAATCTGCTGTTTCCTTTTCTGGGTCTACTACCCCTGCTTTTTCTTTACCCTTTTCTTTCACTGGCTCAATCGCCGGAGGTTGATACACCCGACCGAATCGGGTGAGGTTGGCTATGTACTCACTTTTCAGGATGAGAGATTGAGGGGCAGGTACATGATTAAGGTTGAAAGGCTGGGAAGGGATGTAAGGGATCTTGACTGGTTCAAAGGATGTTGAGGCCTTGGCTGAAGCGGTGGGCCAACTGGCAGGACAAGGAATTGTGTAAACAATTTTCTCTTTGTCCGATTCCAGAGCGGGGAGTTGTATTGGGGTCTGGATGGTCTGAACATTTGATTGTGGTAGAGGGATTATAACTGGGGGTCGGTACGAGGGCCTGATGATGCCATCATCGACTGCGGGTGCGCTGGGTCTAGGTTACCCTACCCCGGGCTCTTCCCATTTAATAAAGTTAACTTGGCTGTTATGTGGGGGCAGTGGTACCTGGTCGATACTGGTGTTGCTGGGAGCTAGTTCGACCTTACCCGTATCTAGGAGATCCTGGATAGCGTACTTCAGACCAATGCAGTAATCGGTTGCATGGTCCGGGCCTCTATGAAAGGTGCAGTGTTGGTTGACATCGTAATTTTTGTTCCTCTTGTTTGGTGGTAAAAGAGGGGTAGGGCCTCTTAGTTCGAGAAGACCCTGCTTGGTTATGAAGTCCAAAAGTTAACTGAGTGTGTAAGGGAGAGGGGTAAAGGTCCTAGGGGGACGGGTTTGCCCCTGGTTCTGTTTAGCCGACCGGGTGTTTCCGGGTGTTGGCTGTTGCTAAGCGACCGGAGCCGGTAATCTGATCGGGGCTACGGGGGCCACCAAGTTAACATTTTCTTTTCTCTTCTGGTCTCTGTGACTGTTGTTTCTGTTGGTTGAAGCTGCTGTCGCTTTGGGGGGAGCAAGCCCTAGGCTGGAATGAATGGCTCCACTCTGTATTGCTGCCTCAATACGGGCACCTGTTTTGACTATTGTGCTAAAGTCCACAACCGGTAGAGTGACCATCAGTGTAGAGTAGGGCTGCTTCAGCGTGCCCAAAAATATGTTCACCAGCTCTTCCTTAGGGATAGGGGTGATGACCTTTGCTGCCATTTCTCTCCACCGGGTGGCATATTCCAAGAACGACTCATTGTTTCGATGGTACATCTGTTCCAGTTGGCTTCGTTGAGGTCGAAGCTCCTGATTAAAAGAGTATTGCTCCACAAAGGCATCCATGGCATCCTGCCATGTCTTGATTCTCTGTTTATCGATCGACATCCACCAGGTAAGGGCTGCCCCCTTCAGACTTTTCTGGAAATACTGTATGAGCAAAGGCTGATTCTTGTTATATGAGAGCATGTCCCCCAGGTACATCTGTAAATGTTGCTTGGGACAGCCTGAACCGTTATATTTATCGAAATCAGGTACCTTGAATCCGGGGGGAATAGTATCTCCAGAGGACAAAGTCAGGTCCTCCAATGATAGGGTGGGATTGGCAGATGCCCCTCTCATTCTTCTCATTTCCTCTTTCATCTGTTTTATCTCTTCATGTTGGTCCTTGAGGGACGGTGTAGGGTCAGAAGACGATGGCCTGTCCTGATTGACATGTGATGCCTTAGGCTGCTCATCATACTGGTCATACTCCTCTCCTCCTCCGCCTATCTCGGGTATAAGGTTGGGAATAATGATAGGGGTAGGCTGCTTTGGGTGAGGCTGATCGGGGACTTTATTGGTAGGGTTTCGGTTAGACGGTTCTTCGGTTCGGGCACCAATAGAATATTCAGGGATTCAAGAACTCGGTCCAACTTGTTTAGCATAGCTACAATATCCCGGTCATGTGACTGTACCAGTTCCTCGATCATCTGTTGATGGTCTGATGGTTCTTTCATTGCTTCTGAGCTGCTTTCTATCGGGCCGGTGTAGGGTACAATCTCCGTGACTGGTATTTCTGTGAGGGCTGCTTCTGTGACTTCTGCGAGAATCGCAGTCAGAGAACGAGTCATGGGTCGGCTCATGCAGACTGAAAAGATGCAACGACTAAACATGAATATGCATGAGGGAGAGACTGAAAATGCAGGAAAGATTTTAATTGATTGTGTGAGTGTAATACAGGACTGACTCAATAAAAGCGAAAAAGGACTCAACCCTAGGCAGGCCCGTCGGGGATGGCAAAGTCAAGCTGCCGGGCCACGCCGTCACGGTCCATGACCTGTTGTTGGAGGGATATGATTTCGACCTCCATGCACTCGATTGTCTCCGAGGTATTATACGTATGGGATCCGTACTGACGGATCCGACTGGTCATCTCCTCCTTCGTACTATCAAGCTGTTCCTGATGGAAGTGCAACTGGGGCCGAAGGACGGAGTTCTCTCTGATATCACCCCTATGTCTCTTCTGCAAGGATCAGACTGTGTGCTCGAGGCTATCAACCTGCTCCTGCATGGCTATGAGTTCACGGTTCTGCTCCGCTTCCTACTACCTAAATGAGCGTTGGGCTCGTCTATGCTGCTTTTTTCTCTCCTGGATCTTTAGCTGCCTTTCCAAGAAGAAGTCTGTCCAGGGAACCGCCATGTCAGCTATGGGTATGGTTCCTCGAGATGGGGCTGCAACTGGTGTAGGCAGTTCCCTAGGCGCTGGCATGCCGGGTGGAAGGTCAGGATTTTCTACCCATATACGGTATGCAGAATCAGTTGGTGGTCCAGTTATGACCACAAAATCTGACCATTTGTCCCTTCTGGAGCTTCGCCAATCTGCTTGGAATCGGCGGGTGAGGCATTCAGATTGCACTGTGAAATTGACGAAATCATTCTCCAGGTCGTCTATTACTGGTATGCGCTGAGGGAGTCCAAACTGGCAGAGGACTCGAAGCGGTACGTAGGCTGTAGAGCCGGTGAGTCCTGCTAGGACCATACATCGCCTTCCTGCTATGACGACGCGTGGTAGTTGTCTGCGAACCAGTCACACACATTCCCATGTGATCTTCTCCTCTGTCAAGTCTTGGAGAAGCCGGTAGAGAGTCTTAACATCCGAAGTTACGATCTCGCCCTGATTCTGCCAAATCTTCCTGGGCAGGCTGTATGCATCTCGAGGTACGTTGGGTACCGGAAAAATGGTGGGCAGGTGTGAGACCATCCACAGATGTAAAAGCGGTGCACTGGAGTGGAAGACGCCCTTTCTGCGTCTTGCTGTAAGGTTGAGAGCCCTAAGTAACTCTGCAAGAATGACTGGGACAACCATCTTTGATTCCCGCATGTTGTCGATTATCCCTGTCAGTACTGAGTTGGCGAAGGCGCGACTTTTCGGGAGCACCAGTTGTGACATGATGATCAGTGTGAAGGCATTGAGACCAGGGACCTCAGTTTCTAGGGAGTCAGGGTCCCACTTGGGCCAGTACAATTTCTCAAGAAATTCAATGGACACCCGATCGTAAGTGCCGCTAGGATCGTACTGCAAGGAGGCAGGCCTGATTCGTAAGAATCGTGAGAGATCTGCCTGAAAGTTTGCCTTGTAGCGCGGTACTATGGCATCACCTTCCATGTTTAAGCCGAGAATGCGTTGTATCTCCTCCAGTGTTGGACACAATTCGTTCTTACCGAAACAGAATACCATATAGGTAGGGTTCCAACACTGGACGGCGGCATTAATGAGGCGCCAATCTGTCTTAACCATGGACAGGTCTAGGGTGTTACCCAGTCTGTAGTACTGGGCCCAAGTGAGACGCTGATCCCGACTCAGTGCCTCAATTTTCTCACGGAGGGCCGGATCACATGCCCCCTGGGAGGTCAGGTGCATAGGCCTAGGAGGCTGACCATTTGGCGGAACAATCCCTGACGGACCTGCCATCTATCCTGGACAAAATATACAGACTCTGTGTAAGTGTACTATATATGAAATGCAAATGATGCAATATTTTTTTGATTTTTTCATTAGGGTGTGACATGGCACATGTATCCTGATAGGGCAATCGGACAGGGGTCCGGTATGCTTTACCCGGGTTGTAGGGAACCAGGGGCCTATAAGGACAAGGCGGGGGATAGGTCTAAGTGAAGACCTATATGCCGGGGATTTGAACCTCATGTGCTATGTCCGGATGTCGGGTAGGATGTGTTTTATTACAAGCACAAGTTTGGCTCATCATATGCCCCTGGGTGGGTGCTTATCCGGGTGGAATATATCCGGGTAATCAATCCTGATTGGGGACAGGTATAGGGTGCAAGCAGGTTAGGGTTTAGAGTATCCCTCCAGGTGGGGCTGCTTGTAGACTATACCCTAGCCTAGGCTATATCTATGCATGCTGGGGTATGCAGTATTGTGTTCCTAAGGTTGGGGGGTCACTTACACCATATATGCTACTCCCTGAAAAGGGCCGATTAGTGTAAGTGGGAGCGTTCAGAACCGTTTCTTGTGGATTGTCACCCAGCAGGCTAGTTCCGGGAACCTCCAAGACTGTTAAGCCCCTGTCATTGAGGATAGTCATCCAATAGCCGTGAGTGTAATAAGCCTGTCTAATAGGTATTAGGTTGATTACACTACTATGTTATGAATGAGATGCACAGTACACAAATCACCAAAGAGATGTAAAATGATTAGTATTAGGTTAAATACTTAAGCATTTGATTAGTTTGAGGTTTAGTTTGGCTTAAACCTAGGTTCCAAGTTGAACCTTGGGAACTCCCCAGCAGAGTCGCCAGAGCTGTGAGCGCGGGTTTCGGGGAAACCCTGGTTTGCATCTCACGGGTGAATATAGAGTCGCCACCTATTCATTCGGAGGGGATAAGTCCCCGGGATTTGGATAAGGTCTTGGTCTGCGTTCTGAGGTCAGGGTAAGTGGTTCGATTAAGTCCGGGAAAGGGGTTAGGTACCCCGGCACTTCCACTTTTCAGTGGTTCCCTACTTGCTAGGGTTAAGCCAAATTAATCTCAATGTTAATCAAATGCCTCAAGTATTTAAGAAAATGTTAATCTAAGAAGGAGAAACTTCTAGACTAGGGTCGAACCCGAGTTGGGCTGCCTACGTACTCACATAGGGGTAAGATCAGACCGAACGTAGTTCTGGCACATGAGCTCGTGCCGAGGCTAGGGGTGTGTGTGTGTGCACTAAGGGTGGTTTAGGGTCTAGCCGGGAGGCTAGGGGTGGTTGACCGGGTTGGTCAAGTGCTTGGTATTGGGCCCGGTAGGCCTAAGGTAAGTCCGATAGACTAGGGTTGGGCCCAGTAGGCTAGTTTGGGCCCGGTAGGTCGAGATTGGGCCCGGTAGGCCGAGAATGAGCCCGGTAGGCTAGGGTTTGGCCCGGTAGGCCGAGATTAGGCCCGGTAGGCCAAGGGGTGAGGCTCGGTAGGCCCAAAGGTGTTTTAACCAAGGGTTAGGGTTGCTAACCGGGGTTAAAAGGTGATTAACCCTGGTAAGGGGTTCTAACCATGGTTAAAAAGAGTCCAATATCAGATCTTTTGGTCTTTTGAATTTTTTTGATTTTTTTGGGGTTTTCTCAGATTTTTCCCAACGGTTAAAGATGCTTAACCGCTGTTAAGGAGGGGAGGTCACCATGGTTAAGGGTCTTACCCATGGTTAAATGGTCAAAAGAGACAATTTTTGGGTTTCTCCTAATATTTTGGATTTTTTGAGCATTTTTCCAGATTTTTTCTAGGTCAGGATTTTTTACACGTGATTAACGGTCAAAAATGGGGTCGACTCTAATTAAGTGTTTTAACCACAGTAAAAAATACAATCGAAGACATTTTTGGATTCCATGTAATATTTATGATTTTTTGATGATTTTTTCAGAATTTTTGCTAGGCAATGGGCCGCTTAACCATGGTTAAATGTTAACCACGGGTGAGTTTAACCATGGTTAAGGGGCTGACTAAGCAAAAGTGGGCCCAAGGTTCATGGCAGGGCCTAGACTAGCCTCCTACCCGGTCTGGGCCCCCACAAATATCCGAAATTGCAAAAATCTCTAAATTTTCATCAAATTTCTAACCATAGTTAACATGAATTTAACTATGGTTAACGGAGGAATCGCGGGAATCCGAGACCACCATTGGGTAGCCTGATATGTGAGAAAAAATTTGGGCCCTTGTGGGACCCAAGGGGATGCCGTATATAGGCCCCACAATGGCCCAAAGTTGCCCCGAAAAACACCACATAAAATGACGATTTCCACCAAAACAGATTTTTTTTCGAACTTTGTAGCGATTTTGCCGCTGATTGGCACAACCCCCGGGGGATCCGAGACCATGGTCGTGAAGCTTTCTATGAGGGAAACAATTTGTGCCCTTGTGGGGCCCAAGGGGAGGTTGGATGTGGGCCCCACAGAGGCTCAAAGTCGCCTCGTCGCAATGATTTTCACACTGTCGACCCCACTTTGGGGTCGATTTAACTATGGTTAACGGGGTAGTTAAGAGCCGAACATTTTCAGGGGGTTAGCCCGTAGTATGTGGAGTCTAACCATGTCCTTGGTTTCGACCAAGGCCGGGTCTAACCATGGTTAAACCGGGGTTACAGGCGGCTACCTGAAAACAATTTTTTTTGAAAAATTTTTGAAAAAAAACTTTGGTGGCTGATTGGGTTGAGCAATGGGAGCCTAGGGGGGGTTTCTCATGGATTGAGGACCCCCCCCAGACCTTCGGGAAAGACTGCCATGGTGTGGGGTGGTGGTGTCCATGGCCACGCATCAAAGGGAGACCCCCTTGCCAAACGGTTTGGAACTACAAAAAAAAAAAAAAAAGGCAAAAATGGGACCCCTGGAATGGGACCAGGGGTCCCTTACAAGGGCAGTGACAACAAAAACAAATAAAAAAAAAACAGGGGGAGTGTACGTATACCCTGTGGCTATAGTGGCCGCGCGGTGATGGTGAGGTCTGTGCGTGGTGAGGACAACTTGGGCTAGGTGGTAGCTGCCTGGGAAGATGTGGGGGCGACCAGGGGACTGTGAACAACTCCGAGAGTGGACTAAAGCAAAGGGCAAGGGGTGTTGCGAGTCCGGGCTGAGAAAACCGAGCTCAGGCAATCCCTATTCCTCAAAAAAATTAGAAGCTCTTGATGGCTCGCAGTGGTGGTGGGGAGATGGTGATTTAGGGGACTCTAGGGGTATACTTGGAGCCGAGGTTGAAGGCTAAAGATGATTGAAGCGAGGCTGGCCGAATGGGGGTGGCTGTAAAAAAATTTTGAAAAAATTTCTTTGCAACCTTGCTATTGGTAATGGTTTAGGGGATTTCGTGAAGCTTGGGAAATGTCTAAGGGTTTGCCTAAGGTGGAGGTACGGTGGGGACTTGGATGAGTGGGCTGGTAGAAGGTGGAGCTCCACTGTGTGTTTTTTTTCAAAAAATCCCCCATAACCGTAGTTGCTATGGTGGTTTAAATAGAGAGGGAAGGAGGTCGACGTGGAGAGGATAAAGGTGAGGGAAGGCGTGGGGGACACGACCTGGAACGGCAGGGCAGCAGGGGCAGGAGGGCTCAGTGGGAGGCAGCACTGTTCACTCGTCCCTTTGACAGGGACGATGAACAGTGTCATTTTGAAAAAAAAAAAAATTTTTTTTTGTTTGTTGGTTTTTGAACTTGAGCCCAGCCCGCATGTGGGCCTTGCCACATGGGGTTGGGCCCAATATTTATTTATTTTTATAACTTTTCAAAAAAATAATAATAATTTATTTACATTATTTTTTGGTTTTTTTTTTTTTTTCAATTATTCAATTGATTGAATTGGGCCCAATCCGCATGTGGGCCCTACCACATGGGATTGGTGCCCAATCAAATCCCTTTTTTTTTTCTCATTCATTTTTTGAATACATTTTTTCAATAAATTTTATTTATATATATTTTTGAATTTTAAACTTTTGTATTGTTTCCCTTTTTGGGCGAAACCCCCATACATGTGGCGGAAAGCAAAAAGTCTTTTACTCTCAAACAAAATTTGAATTTTACAAAGGGGTAGTGTGGGTCCTACATTAGATTTGGCTTAATGGGCCCATGCTTGGGCCCAAAAACAAGGTTTTATCTATTTTGGACTTGAAAAGGGGTCTTGGGCACATGGGACTTTGCCTAGGGCTTTGGCTAGGGCTAGGCTAGGGTTAGACCTAGGTTTAGGTCTAGGGTTTAGGTGAGTAAGGTGTAAAAATTGGGTGCTTACAACTTTTTGATCTTTATAAAAAATTCACAATGGGTTCTACCCATTTGATTTATTACATCCAATGTGATTTTGCCTTTAGAGCTTCACTATACCATATAGTGATTACTTAGAAAAATTAATCAATTTAATTAATAATTAAATGAAATACTTTAAGAAGGTCCTTGTGTGTCGGATCTAAAGGTATCTCCTATTTCCGGTTGTAGGACCAAGTACTCAACCTTTTGGTTAAAGCATTGTTACTAGGAAACACCTTTCCGAAAACTCCATTAGGATCATAGAATGTTATCTAAGTCCCTGGACTTCCACCAATCACAATAATGTCCATTAACACAATGTGACTAACCTTCAAAAATTATAGAATTGCTTGTAAGTACCATCTTACAATATATTTACAAATAAATCCTTCCACATTCTGATATCACTTGTAAGCTTTCGGGATTGGAACAAATCCACTATTTAGTCCCTACCTTATGTATAGAACCCTTTCTCATGATTACTTTTTCATTGAACTGAACCTCCAAAACACTTTTGAAGAAACATTAGAAAAGATCTGACACATATATATTTATATATACTTTTCCATATTGAAAATATCAACTTCAATAAAGACTATTTTACCAAAAAGCACCAGTACTAGATTCAACAGTTTACTTCAACAAGTATCACTTTGATATCATTATCTCCAATTAAGGAGTTGTGGATTCCTTATTGAGTGTTTACACACTTCTCCAAACATTGTGTACATGACCCAACGTACCCGGAGTTAGTCCTGTGTATTGGACATTGCCGATTGGTACATCAAAGCCATATAGACAGATGTTTGAGAAGATGTTAACCTCTCAGGTCCAAGGACAATTTGTCAAATGGATAACCCTACTACAATCTGATAGTGTATTCCATAGGGTATCCACTAGTAACCGCATTCAGTATTATGTACTTGCTACATATACTCACATGTTAGTCAAGAGTCACCCCTCTCTGTGAATGAGATTTATCACACTATCTCATAGAACTACACATGTGCAAGCCATGATGAAGTACAACGCCCAACCACTACTCTAGAGGTTTCAAAAAATATTAAGTTTACAATGAACTAAAAAATCATATCTCCTCGCAACATTTGCATAATTTTCCTACAATGTTACCTATGGAACTTTACCATGACGTGTACTGTCATCATCAAATGAGATAGTAATTAATATAAATGCCCTTTATAGTTGGTTGTATGAATATGATGCTTATCTAATCAACATAGAAAAGTCTCTTATTGGCTTTCGAGGGCATATATGTCCAACACCATCCAAGATCTCTTGGATGACAGAAGGGTTGAGCTGGCTCCTAGTAACACCAACATTAATCAGGCATCACTACCCCCACATAACAATCAAGTCAATTTCATTCAGTGGGAAGAGCTTAGGGTAGGGCAGCCAGGACCCTTCCCACAAGTAATCAATGATGGCGTCATCAAGCCCTCTTACCGACCCTCTGTCATAATCCTCTTCCCTCAGTCAAACACCCAAGCCATCCAGGCCCCGGTACGGATCCCCGCTCTTAAACCTGAAAAAGAACAGATTATCTATACAATCCCTGAAAGTATGCCTCTTTTTAATTTTAGAAAAATAGTGCTTTGGGGGGCATACATCGAATCCCAAGATCTGACTAAGATTCTAATTGATTTTATTCAATGAGAGTAAAAATCACAATCACATTTGCGACTTTGAAATTGTTAAGTCAATTCCACGATAATATACTAAACTGGAAAAACTTCACAAGCATCAAGTCTCCTTCGCAATCCACACGAACCTTTTTTTTTTTTTAAAGCTTTCTCTAATGGAAGCTAATGGCCCTTCTAAATTTCCAACTCTACGATCTTGAAAAAAAGATCCAATCTTTAATAATCAAGAACCTTTCTTAATAAATAAAACCCTTGATATTCTTATTCTATTTTCAAATTAGAAAAACAAGAGAAGAAAGGGGAGGGGAGGTGTGACCGTACACCTTGAGAGAAGAGAGAGAGGGGCGTGAGATTGAGGGAGGAGAGGGATTTCTAAAAATTTGGAAATTATTAAGTGTTCAATAATATGGACGTCCACCCTTATATATAGATCCATCTTGGATCTTATCCTTATCCTAATTCTATTAGGATACCCTCAATTTGTTTCCTATTTGATTTCTCCATAATTAATTAGGATTAATCAAAATAAAAACTAATCTTATCTATTAGTAACCAACTAACCTTATCCTTATCCTTATCATAATCCAATTAGGATTTCTTTATTAGCAAGAAACTAATAGAATCCTTGTCCAACAATGAATCTTTAATTAGTAACTAACCTTATCCAATAAGGATATTAGTTATTAGAAACTAATTAAAATTAATAACAATTATTATTCTCTCATGGAGTGAGCGTCCCACCCTAGGTGGGTCCCACCCCACATGCCCCCTATTGTATTAAAACCCTTTTGGTCACTTGAATTATTCTTTTAAAATAATCCCCAATGGGTCCTACCCATTTGGTTTTTCACATCTAATGTGATTCCATCTTTTAGAGCTTTCCTATACCATATAGTGATTACTTAGAGAAATTAATTAATTTAATAAATAATTAAATTAAATACTTTAAGAAAATCCATGTGTATGGGATCTAAAGGGATCTCCTATTTTCGGTTGTGGAACCAAGTACTCAACCTTTTGGTTAAAGCATTGCTACTAGAAAACACCTTTCCTATACTCAATTAGGATTATAGAATTTTATCTATATCCCTAGACTTCCACCAATCACAATAATGTCTATTAACACATTGTGATTAACCTCCAGAAAATAGAGAATTACTTGCAGGTATTTCCATCTCCAGATTTGTTTACAGATGCGTCCCTCGACTTCCCATATTGTTATAAGCTTACAGGACAATAGCTAATACTGTCTTTTAATCCATGGCTTATATTAAGAACCCATTCTCTTTGATACTTTTAGTCAAACTTGGACTCTCAAAACATTTTAGAAATTCTTTAAAAGAAATAATAATATTAATTACAATTCTTTTATATAGAAAATAAATTTCTCGATAAAACCATTTCATCAATAAATATCAGCGTTGGGTTTTTCAAGTCCAGTTTTGACAAGTATCAACTCAGTATTAATTACTCTATAAGAGTAGTGGAATCCTTGTTGAGCGTATACACACTTCTTCTAATACAACGTACATAACCCAACGAGCCCGTATTTAGTCCGGTGTGTTGGACATTGACGATTGGCTACATCAAAGCTATATAGGCAAATAGTAGAGAAGATATCAACCTCTCAGGTTAAGGACAATCTATCAAATGGACTACCCTAAATATAAAGATAATATATTTCTAAGGGTATCCACTGAGCGATCCAGTTGCAATATAAGTACTTCTTACTTATATCCACATCTTAGTCAAGATACCCTTCTCTCAATGATTGAGATTCATCACTCCATCATATGGAACTAACAATGCGTAAGTTATTAGGAATACATTGTTCAGATGTATCCTAATTAACTTAGAACAATTTTAGGTCCAGAAGGAACCGGAAAACCATATCTCCTTAGTAATCAGTTATCAACTAATTGAATGGTTTTCCTATAATGTATCCTAAGGGACAAAGTAGTCTCATCCAATGAGATACTTTGGATATATTATCCAATGTAGAAGACAATGTGTGAATGTAAAATATGCATTTATTGATTAAATAGATAAATATAATTTTAGAATGGCTTTCGTGGGCATATATGTCTAACAATCTCCCACTTGCACACAAAACCAATCTCCTATGTATTTAATGCCCATCGACTCTAGATGTTTCTCAAACACCATCTGAGGTAGTGCTTTAGTAAATGGGTCCACCACGTTATCCGCTGACGCAATCTTGGATAACACGATGTCTCCTCTCTTGACAATGTCTCAAATCAAATGGAATCTCCTTTCAATGTGCTTAGTCTTCTGATGTGCTCTTGGTTCCATGGCTTGAGCTACAACACCACTATTATCATAATAAAGTGTGATAGGAGATTCAATCGAGGAGACAACACCAAGTTCTAGAATGAATTTCTTTATTCGTACTGTTTCTTTTGCATCATCACATGTAGCAACATATTCAGCTTCAGTTGTTGAGTCAACAGTTATTGATTGCTTGCAACTCCTCCAACTAAATGCTCATTTCCCAAGAGTAAAGACAAATCCTGAGGTGGACTTTCTATCATCAACATCTGTCTGAAAATTTGAATCTGTGTACCCAACAACAGTCAGATCTTTTCCACTGTAAACCAAATAATGGTGCATTGTCCTACTCAAATACTTAAAAATGTGCTTAACTGCTGTCCAATGCTTAGGACCCGAATTTGATTGATATTTACTCACGATACTCACTGCGTGACAAATATCAGGTCTTGTGCACAACATAGTATACATGAGACTTCCCACTGCAGATGCATATAGGATATGACTCATCTACTCTCTTTCATCATCAGTCTTTGGAGACTTTGATTTGGACAGACTAATTCCATGCCTATAGGGTAAAAACCCTTTCTTGGAATTTTTCATGTTATATTTGCGCAAGATCTTATCAATGTAATTACCTTGGGACAATCCCAACATCCTTTTCTTTCAATCTCTAAACAATTTAAGATCAAGAATATAGGATGCCTCACTGAGGTTTTTCATTGCAAAGTTACATGACAACCAGATTTTAACCGTTGATAACATTCCTACATCATTCCCAATGAGTAGAATATCATCTACATAAAGAACTAGGAAAGTTATTGCACTCTCACTGACCTTCTTGTACACACATGCCTCATCCATGTTTTGTTGAAAATCAAATGATTTGATTGATTCATCAAAATGGATAATCCAACTCCGAGAAGCTTGTTTAAGGCCATAAATGGATTTTATCAATTTGCAGACTTTATTATTTTGGTCATGAAATTCAAAACCTTCGGGCTGGTCCTTATAAATATCCTCTTTAATGTTTCCATTCAAGAAAGCGGTTTTGACATCCATCTGCCATATCTTATAATCATAGAAAGTTGCAATTGATAACAGAATTCTGATGGACTTTAGCATTGCTACTGGTGAAAAGGTTTCCTCTTAGTCGATAACAGCTCTTTGACTATACCCTTTCGCCACAAGCCTCGCTTTAAAGGTCTCTACCTTTCCATTGGATCCACGTTTCCTCTTGTAGATCCATTTGCACCCAATGGGAATAATTCCCTCAGGCTTTTCAACCAGGGTCCAGACACCATTCGAGTACATGGAGTCCATTTCAAATTCCATGGCCTTATGCAATTATCAGAATCAATATCACATATTGCTTCTTGATAAGTGTAAGGATCATCATCTAAGGAATCCGATTTCATAGAATATACCTCAAGCTGATAAGACAATCTATCTGGAGGTCGACTGATCCTTGTACATCTCCTAAGCTATTGTGTATTTAAAGGTTTGGTTAAGATGAGATTAACCATGGTCACTTTATCATGACTTTGCTCTTCAAGATTAATTCTAAGTCCATCTTTTCTATTGAGGATCGTATCATCTTCTAGAAAAATGACATTCCTACTTACAAACACCTTTTGTTCGCTAGGATTATAGAAATAATATCCATGAGTCTCTTTTGGGTATCCTATGAATAGGCACTTCTCAGTCTTACTTTCCAACTTGTCACAGTTCTACTTTCGCACATGAACTGGACAACCCTCATACTCTGACATGCTTTAAACTAGGCTTTCGCCCCCTCCATAGCTCAATTGGAATTTTGGAAACAGACTTAGAAGGTACCCTATTCAATAGATAGATTATAGTCTCTAATGCATATCCCCAAAAAGATATTGGTAAATCAGTATTATTCATCATTGAACGAACCATATCTAATATGGTTCGATTTCTTCTTTCTGAAACACCATTAAGTTGGGATGTTCCTGGGGGAGTCCATTGGGATAAAATTCCATTATCTCTAAGATAATCCATGAACTCATTAGAGAGGTACTTTCCTCCTCGATCGGATTTAAGAGTTTTAAGACATTTACTTGATTACTTTTCTACTTCATTTTGGAATTCTTTGAACTTTTCAAAAGACTCCGACTTGTGTTTCATTAGATATAGATAACCATATCTTGAAAAATCATCTGTGAATGTAATGAAGTAGACAAAGCCACCTCTGACTGAATGATTCATGGGTCCACATACATCAGTGTGAATTAATTCTAATATACTTGTGGCTCTCATAGGTTTGCCTGTAAATGGCCTTTTAGTCATTTTACCTTGCAAACAAGGTTCACAAGTTGGATAAGGTTCAACATGTAAATGTTTTAAAGGACCATCCTTTACTAATTTGTTGAGCCTATCCAAATTGATATGGCCTAATCTGAGATGCCATAAGTATGTTGGATTCACAGACTCTCTACCTCTTTTCTGAGGTGTCACACTGGTGGACTCTTTATCCTCAATGTTATTAATAGAATTTCTTATAGGATCAAGATAATAAAGACCATTAGACAATGTGCCGGAAACAATAAAACTATTATTGTATTTGATAACTACATTAGTATCAAAATACACTAAATAACCATTAATGGTTAAACTAGAAACAGAAATTAAATTTTTGCGCATGTCTGGCACATATAAACAGTCTTTTAAAACCAAAATCCTATCTAAAGAAAATTCTAAAATATAAGTTCCAATGGAGATCACAGCAACACTTGCTTCCATTCCCATCCTTATCTTGACCTCCCCATCACTGAGCTTTCTGCTCTCTTGAAACCCTTGTAACATATTACAAATATGTGAGGTAGATCCACTATCTACATACCAAGAGTTCAAGGAACCAATAATTAAATTGGATTCAGTGATGAAAGATTCTGTCATACCTTCCAAAGGCTTGTCCTCGAGGGATGCTAAGTAAACTTTGCAATTCCTCTTCCAGTGACCTGGTTTCTTGCAATAGAAGCAGACATTTTGATTCTTTTCATTGTCCTTCTCAGAAGCTTTCTTGTTCTTGTTCTTACCCTTCTTGCCTTTGAGGAACCTGGAGAAATTGGATTTCTTCTTTTTCTAGCCTTTGTCCTTAGGCTTGGGCCTTAAAGGAACAACTCCCTCTGCCACATTTGCATAGAGCTTAGTACGCTTCATAAGGTCCTTAGCTCCTTGCAACATGTTTAAGAGATCTGACAGAGAAGTCTCCAATTTGTTCATGCTGAAATTCAACACAAAAGCATAAAAGGATTCTGGGAGAGAGTTCTGGATCGTATCCGTTTGACTCTATTGATCAAGATCTACTCCAAGGGTCAAGAGTTCATTAATGAACCCCATCATCTCGACAACATGCTGGCGGACTAGGCTACTATCAAACATCTTGGTCCTCATCATTCCTTTCATTGCTAACTGCCTAGCAGTTCTGTTTTGTTCCCCAAACATCTCCCTGAGATTAGTCAATATGTCCTTAGCTGTAGCAAAACCCTCGTGTTGTTGCTGAAGGACATTCGACATGGATGCAAGCATGTAGCATTTGGCCAAACTATTTGACTCATGCCACTTTGAGGCTTTCTCAACTGTCTTAAGGGTCTGAATTGCCTCATCAAATTCTGGATAGTCGGATGTGAGGATATAAGCTATCTTCTGAGAGATAAGCACAATGTCAAGGTTTCTTTTCCAATCCACAAAATTTGGACCAATCAACCGATTCTCTTCTAGAATCTTGGAAAGGGGATTCATGGCTTATCTACAAAATAAAATAAGCATAAATTATTACATTTATTTTCACACATATATTCATCGGATTTTTGAGATTTTAAAATCTGATGATCCTCTCATCTTTCTTCAAATTTCATCATTCCCTTTAATATATGTAATCAGGGAATAAATACTTAGGCATTTGAACTAAATTGAGGTTTATTTGGCTTAAACCTAGGTTTCGGGTTGAAGCTTGAAGTAAAAAGTAATTCCCAGCGGAGTCGCCAGAGCTGTGAGTATGGGATTTACTACCCACGGGTTATGTTGAGAGTCGCCACCTATTAATTCAGAAGGGATAAATCCATCTACGTGAGAGTTCTAGGTAAGAGGTTCAGTTAAGTTCTGGGGATGGTATTAGGCATCCCGGGACCCCTATTTTACAATGGTTACCTACTTTCTAGGTGTAAACCAAATTAAATCAAATTATGTTCAAATGCATAACTGTTTAGAGTAATACTAACCCAAGAAAGAGAAAACTAACTAGGGTCGACCCGAGTTGAGTTGCCTACGTACTCACAAGGGTGAGATTAGACCGAGCGTAGTTCGGCACATAAGCCTGTGTCAAGGCTAATGGGTGTGTGTGTGTGCACCGAGGTGGCTAAGGGTCTAGCCCAGATGCTAAGGTTTAGATGATCGGGTTGGTCAAGTGCATGATTTTGGGCACAGAGGCCAATGGTTAGTTTAGGAGACTAGGATTTTAGTCTAGTAGAATAAAGATAAGGCCCGGTAGGTCAAGATCGGATTTAACCACGATTAAGGTTGCTAACCAAAATTAAAAGGTAAGTTAACAATGGTTAGGATTGCTAACCATAATTGAGGGAAATAAGGTTGGGCCCGGTAGGCCAGGGATAAGCCCGATAGGCTAAGAGATTAGGCCCAATAGGCCAAAAGGGATTTAAGCGGAGTTAGGGTTGCTAACCGGGGTTAAAGCGATGTTAACCATGGTTAGGGCTGCTAACCATGGTGAAAAGGTTCAAGGCAGAACTTTTTGGTCTCTTTGCATTTTTTAAATGTTTTTCATATTTTTTCAAGTTTTTCAAGGGTTGAGGGAGTTTTAACCATGGTTAAATGCTAATCCGAGTCAAGTTAACCTCATTTAAAGGGTCTAGTTTGATCCAAGCGAGCCAGATAGTATGGCAGAGCCTAGAATGGCCTCCTACCTGATCTGGGCCCTATGCGAAGCCGACATAACAAAAAAAGGGAATGGCGGTAAACTGTTTACCGCCATTCTCAAACCTTTATAGGTTTGGAATGGCGGTAGACTATCTACTGCCATTCTCAGTTTTGCTGAGAATGGTGTTTGCAGCTCTGGGGTCAGGTTAAGGGTAAGCCCACAGGGGTCAAGGCCTCAAGAAAAGATATGGGACTCCCCAAAGTGTCATGGGTCTGTTGTGGGCCCAGGGGTTGATCTGAAATGGGCCTGTAAGGGCCTGGATCAGTGCTAAACAAAAGGATCAGAATGGTGGTAGACTGTCTACCGTCATTTTGGACAGCTTCCAAATGGGGTCATTTAACCATGGTTAGGCTGCTGGGGTTAAACTGGAATGACCAGGGTAAACAGGGGAACATCTTATGGACCCAAAACAGACCCTGGAATGGACCAGAGCCCAGCCTAAAAGGGCCTAAGTCTTATTATAATAGAGGAGTCTAGGAATGGCGATACTGTGTTTACCGCCATTCATGACATTTCCACAAACTTCAATTTCCCCTCTTGGGCTTGGGACATGGCTACTCCAAGGGATCCCTCATGGACTGAGGGTCCTCCAGAGGATCAGGGGTGGTACCATGCATAGTGGGGAAGCCTTGAGTCAAGGTTTCTAACCCTCAAGAGAGTCCCTATACCTATGAAGAGGTAGGGGGCCTATGTCCTTGAGTGAAAATGAAACAAGACAGAAATCAAGGCCCCTAGAATAGGATCAGGAGCTTACAAAGCCATTTACAGAAGATAAATGGGGTAGGGGGTAGCCCTACCCTATCGTTTTGATTCTCACAGTGGAGGTAGAGGCAATGCACAGTGGTGGAAGGCTGAGGTAGGCCTGGGGATGTTCCCTGGTTAGTCTCGGAAGCTCAGGGACCTCCTCGAGGTGGAAGACAATGGCTGGAGTGGTTGGAGTTTAGGCTGACCGAATTCCAACAGGGGTTCACTAAGGTTGTTTTTTAATAGCCTCAAGCTTGAAGGGTGAGGGTTTATTTATAGGCTCAAGGGACCTAGGGTAGTTTAGGAATACCCTAAGGTGGCGGAGGACCCAAGGGGGATAGAGCTGGAGTGGCCGAGGGGTGTCAGAATAGGTTTCAAAGCCAACACCAGGAATGACAGTAGATTTTTAACCGTCATTCCTGATTTAAACAAAAACTAGAACAACAGTAGAAACTCGACCGTCATTTCCTATTTTTTGCTCAAATAGGCCCAACCCTCATGCAATTGGTTTGCGTTACTATTCATTTTTCTAAAATTGGAAATGGTGGTAGAGTTTCTACCGTCATTCCTGAAACGTTTAAATTTTGACAGTGGCCCCACACCAACGGGTTTTTAAGGTATGTGGGCCCATTTTTAGGCCCACAGGGTGGTCTGGAGTGGTTTTTGAGTCCCTAAGCCTAGAAATGGGCCTTGGGTTAACCTAGGGTTTGACTATGGTTAGGCCTAAGGTGACTAGGGTTAGGCCTAGGGTTTTATTAGGGTTAGGCCTAGAGTTGCTTAGGTTTGACTAAGGCTTAACTAGGGTTTAACTAGTTTTGACCTAGGATTTTCCTAGGGTTAAGGATGTTAACCATGGTTAAGATGCTTAACCATGATTAGAAAAGGGTGTAAGAATTAGGTGCTCACAGTGGCCTGTTGGCTCTACCTTGAGCTAATTTAGTATCAATTTTGACTAGTGCTTTACCATTATTTGATCGACTGGTTGGTCTACTCATACTTGGTGTTAGTTGCGCAGTCTCTTTCATTTCAACTACTGCAGTAGTTGAGGATTTAGGACGATCACTGCCTCTACCTCACATTCTTTTTCCTATGTGACTTTCCATGTCGTGTGCTTTTATGCACAGATCTTCAAAACCAACAAAAGTTTGGGCCATAAGAGCAGTCGACAGATCATGCCTAAAGTTATTGGGGCACATCTGGATAAGTTCTAATTGAGTAAACTTTGAGGATAGGAGAAGGTCAAAGTTCTCCATTGGGAAATGAACTCTATTATGGTCTCATTATTTCTCTATCTGGTTTTAATCAATTCTGGAATACCTACTCTTCTTAGAGTGTTATAGAATTGCTTGCTGAATTCATTCACCATTGCACCCCAATCCGATATTGATACCTCAGGGAGGTTGGCATACCATATGAAAACAACACTTTCTAGGGATTGTACGAAGAGTTGGAGGGGATGCCAATCCGCATCTTGAGAGGAATTGAGACAAATGTTGTCTAGGGTTCTGGTACCATCAAATATTTTGAATGTTGGTTGAACGAAGCTTGATGGAAATGAAACCACATCCATGATAGCTGGATAAGGCTTCACGATCATCCGAACATCTTCTTCTTTTCCTTTGGCTTGCCGCATTGGATTACAAATGGTCCTTTCGATTGTAGTGAGAAGAGATGGCAAAACCCCTGCTATGATCCTATGAGGGCGGCCTGATCTGGAATGGGACCTATTCTGAGTACCATTGGATGATTTGGCGGTGCAAGGGTTGTGCCTTGATTGCTGTTATTCATTAGTACGGGAAACGGGGTCCTGGTGCCGATGCAGATTTGAGAGCTGACAATTGAGTAGCCAACTCATGTATTTGAGACATCATAGCCATGATTTCATCATCTTTGCACAGGAGTTTGGGCCTGTAAGGCTGTTGTTTGATCATCTGATAGTGGAGGCACCGAAGTTAAAGGGTTATTTCCTGGATCTCTGTTTTCGTCCAAGTTTGTCATCATAACTGATACTGGTCGTTCTAACACTGATACTTGTAGTAGAAAAAGATTCGAAAATTCTTCTTCTGTGAAGTAAGTATCAGGCATCCCATATAGAGGGTTAGGTGCGTTAAAAACTATTTGAGGTATTTCTGACGCTACTTCCGACATTGCTGACTGAACAACTAGTTTGTCAGAGTCATAATCCTCGATTGGAGGAATTCTTTCCAATTCTCTTAGAGAGGTTATTAGAGTCGCTTTTTTCTCTGATCCATCTTGGGATTCACTGATGTCAGGTTTTGGCATTGACTGAGCTGGGTCCTGGGCTATTTCTTTGCCTTTGGCCCCATTTCTACGGCTTCTCCTCCTTCTTAGAAATATTTGACTAGGAGCTATTGTTTCATAGCTCTAAAAGATTTTGCTTCGTCTAGAGCGGCTAAAATGGCAGTGACCGAATTCTGAGAGCGTTGCCTTTCTAAGAGATTTTGCTCGAGCGGTGTACCAGTTCCTTAGAACAATGGAGTTGTAAACTGCTTTGGATCGGGGTTACTCCTTATACCAATCACATTAACAACCACCCTTTCATAATGGGTGTATAATGTTCTAGTTCTTGGTTCCTCCCGAACATGGTGAGTAGGAGCTGGCCTTTGTTTGCTAGACCTTTTTAGTTTTAACAGGTAATTATGTGCCCTCTTTGGCGGAGCCGAGGGGTATTTCTAATTTCTAAGCTGGAGGATCTCCTCATGAATTTTCTTCCTTGGCATTTCAAAGGGGGAATAACTTATATTCAACACTTTAATCCGAGGGTCATACGGTGCTCTGGTTCTTCTTTCTGGTTCTGTATTTGTACGGTCCCCAAATGGGCTGACATCTTTGGACGGAGGCCATTGATTTTG
Organism: Tetracentron sinense; assembly: GCA_015143295.1. Lineage (NCBI taxonomy): Eukaryota > Viridiplantae > Streptophyta > Magnoliopsida > Trochodendrales > Trochodendraceae > Tetracentron > Tetracentron sinense. Next base: position 19,760,867 of record CM026567.1, read on the forward strand.
ATGACGAAAAATTGTCGTCATTGCTACGAAGGTTACCAGATTAATGCCTCTAAATGCATTTGGACCTAGCATGAACAACAAGTTCATGTCTGCTTGGGCTGAGTCTAGTTTTGTATTTGCATTAACAATCGGGTGACTTTGGTCATGGTTGTTAATGCCCCTTTCATAGTTTGAAGAAATTTGCAAGTTTTTATTTTCACTTCTTGATCTGATAACATCATTGATAATATCATCGGGTGTCGAGTTCTATCCCAGGGGGATCCCAGGCGGACCCTGTTCCTGTTGACCTTGAACTGTCAATTTTTCTATTTCTTGGAAGAGGAACTATCTGTGGATGATTGTAACTCTATCCATAGGTTCCTCCTTCTCTTAAGAGGAGCTTGTCCGTGGACTCAGGTCTGTTTCTTGACCTATCTGTGGAGTTGCTTGCAACTCTACCCGTGGGATAAGTTCGGGCTGGTCCCTTGGATCTGGTTAGGCTTTGGGTCCGTGGACCCTGATTGGTGTCCGTGGATAGGCATTGCCCCTTGCCTGCGAAGTGGTCTTGGCCACTTCTCCTTCTATCCGTAAGATTAGCTTGCGGACAAATCTTCTAATCTGCCACTCTGGTTTGGGGATTCGTTCCCTAAACTTGGTTGTTTTTAACCAATTTTGTTGGAGAAGTTTCTGTAAAGTCCTTTAGGCCAGTGGCCTTCTTATTTTGCCTTTAGATAATTTGGGCAGCATCTCCCCTCTGTTGATAAACTGTTGAGGGGTGAGTCCCAATAACCAACTTAGGCTGGGGGATTTCAACAGTCTGTCTTAGGATCAACCCATGGGGCCTTTCCTATTTAGACTTTGACTGGATTATGGTTTGGGCTTAAAACAAGCTTGCTCTATTAGTTGACCCCGAAGGGTTAACAAATTTGGAATCCCTTCTCAAGGTTTCCGGTGACATAGGTCTGCCTTTTGGGCTGACTTATCGCTAAGTGGCTGAGCCACTTTGCATTGTGTGCACCCGGTTGGGTGCACCCTCCTTGGTGTCCACGAACAGAGATGTCTGCGACTAGGCACTTCTTTTATGAGGTGCCTGGGAGCTGGCTGGCATCGTCTGGGTACCCGCGGGTTGGCGACCTACTATTGGCAGGCTGCCTACCTTTGATTTAGTCGGTAGACTGCCTTTCCACTCTTGAGTTGATGGGGTGGGTCGTGCTTCTATTGCAGGCTGGAGTGTGCTCAACAAAGACCTGGTCTAGTGACAGCGATCTCTTTGCAGAAGTTTAAATAGTTGGTCAGTCTTATCTAGCTAGAGCTATTGTAATCTTGGCCCAGGTGAGTGGATGAGTCACCAAGATCCGGATCGAGGTACATACACCCACCAATTGATGGTTAAGACGTAGGTCTAACGGACACAGACAGTTTCGATTATCCTGCACAAGATGATAAGAAAAGAAAGGAAAATATCACTCATCTTCTCTTTTTGTTCTTCTTTATTTTAATTTTTTTTATTCTTCTTCAAAGATAAGAGAAAAAGAGAAGTCCCACTGGGAGTGGCATTAATTTGTACACAAATTTTAAGCGCCTTTTTATGATTGACCTTTTGAACTTTGCGGTCAGATTACCTCAATTGTTCTATGGAGTTTATTATTTTGTGTGGAGGACTATCCTTCTAATCTAAGTAAACTCAGACTATTAATTACCTTCCCGATTTGGGGAAGAACCTCTAATTAAGAAGAATAACAAGAAGAGCAAATATTTGACTAAAATATTTTACTTATTCAATGGGGTTGTCCAGATCCCATGTAGGCATTACAAGATACCTCATAGATGATTTTTGCATCAAAAAAAAGAAAAGAAAGAGAGGTGACCATGTTGGGAGTTCACCTGGTATTCTACATTAGTGGGAGATCCTTATTCTTCCTCATTGGGTTGCTGTTGTTTTCCTGCTTTGTGCTTTTTGTCCTTGTACGTGCATGTGAGTTTCTTGTAAGAAACTTCCTTTTTTATATATTCTTGGAGAGACCTTTTTGAACTTCCTATTTTTTAAGAACTCAAAAGAGACCAACTCTCCTTAAAGAGGGTCATCTGTCCAAGACAGCTGGTTTCTCTTATCTTAGAGAAACCATATGAATGGTAGTCCTTTTTGGAGGGCTCCAAATTGGTTTCCTTTTGTGGGAAACCTGGGAGGATCAGATTTCTCCAATAAAAAAGGGAAAGAGTCTTATCTTCCCAGAAAATGGAAGAGATTACTTCCCTTTTCGGATAGGGTGTCATATGGCACTTTCTTATAGGAGAAAGAGAAGGGATCTTTATCTTGCGATCCCCCAAAGCTAGCAGAGAGTCCTTTTTGTTAAGAATTGTCTGTCATATGGCAGTTAGATATTGGCTACCATCTAGGAAAGGACTGACCTTGGTCAGTCCGCAAATTAAAGAAGTGAGACCCGGTCTGGGTCATGTCTGAAGCCTATTTGGGCTCCGGACTAGGGTCTGACCTTAGTCAGTCCGCAGACCAATGTAAAGTGGGACCATAGGTCCAGCCCTTGGTCTAGGTTAGGTCCATGGCCTTTTATCATCAAGGATGTTAGACATATATGTCCACGAAAGTCATTCCGAAATTGTATTTGTCTACTTAATCAATAAAAGCATATATTTACATTCACACATTGTCTTCTGCATTGAGTAACATATTAAAAGTATCTCATTGGATGAGACTATTTTGTCCCTTAGGTAACATTGTAGGAAAATCATCCAATTAGTTATTAACTAATTTCTTAGGAGATATGGTTTTTCAGTTCCTTATAAACCTAGTATTATTCTAAGTTATTCAGGATACATCTGGACAATGTATTCCTACTAACTTACACATTGTTAGTTCCATATGATGGAGTGATGAATCTCAATCACTGAGAGAAGGGTCTCTTGACTAAGATATGGATATAAGTAAGAAGTACTTATATTGCAACTGGATCGCTCAGTGGATACCCTTAGAAATATACAGTCTTTATATTTAGGGTAGTCCATTTAACAAATTGTCATTCACCTAAAAGGTCGACATCTTCTCTAGTATTTGCCTATGTAGCTTTGATGTAGTTAATCGTCAATGTCCAACACACCGGACTAAATACGGACTCATTGGATTATGTACGCTATATTAAAAGAAGTGTGTGCACGCTTAACAAGGATTCCACCACTCTTACAAAGTGATTAATATTGTGTTAATACTTGTCAAAACTGGACATAAAAAACTCAGCACTGGTATTTATCGATAAAATGTTTTTATCAAGGAGTTTATTTTATGTATAAAAGAAATGTAATTATTATTATTATTTCTTTTTAAGAATTTCTAAAATGTTTTTGAAAGTCTAAGTTTGACTAAAAGTATCAAAGAGAATGGGTTCTCATTATAAGCTAGGGATTAAAGACAGTATTAAATTGTCTCGTAACCTTATAACATTATTGGAAGTGGAGGGACGCATTTGTAAACAAATCTTGTGATAGAAATACCTGCAATTAATTCTCTATTTTCTGGAGGTTAATCACATTGTGTTAATGGACATTATTGAGATTAGTGGAAGTCTAGGGATATAAATAAAATTCTATAATCCCAATGGAATGTAGGAAAGGTATTTCTTAGTCACAATGTTTTAACCAAAAGGTTAAGCACTTGGTCCCACAACCGGAAATAGGAGATCCCTTTAGATCCCATACACTAGGACCTTCTTAAAGTCTCTAATTTAATTATTAATTAAATTAATTAATTTTTCTAAGAAATCACTATATGGTATAGTGAAGCTCTAAAAGGTAAAATCACATTGGATGTGATAAACTAAATGGGTAGGACCCATTTGAGATTTTGATAAAAGAATCAAAAGTGACCTAAGGGGTTTAGGAAACCCTAAGGGGCATGTAGAGTGGGGCCCACCTAGGGTGGGATGCCCTCTTCAAGGAGTAATCTTATTTTAATTGGTTTCTGACTATTGCTCCTTATTGGATAAGGTTAGTTAGTTAGTTACTAATTAAAGATTCCCTTATTAAATGGGATTCTATTAGTTTGTTACTAATCAAGATTCCTTGTTAGATAAGGTTAGTTGGTTACTAATAGATAAGGTTAGTTTCTTTTAAAGATTAATCCTAATTAATTAGGAGAAATCAATAAAGGAAACAAATTGAGAAAACCTAATTGGATTAGGATTAGGAGTCTTGGATTGCAAGCAATCCAAGACAAGCCTATAAATAGGGTTGGACGCCCACTTTGGGAGACACATTAACTCTCCAAGTTTTTCTCTCCCTCTCCTCTCCTCTCCTCTCCTCAATCTCACGCCCACTCCTCTCTCCCTCTAGGAGTGTACGGTCACCCCTCTCCCCATTCTTCTCTCTTGTCTTCTAGTTTGAACATCAAGAGGAAGAAGATCAAGAAATCCAATCTTTATTATCAAGATAAGATCTTTATTTCAAGATCCATGAGTGAAATTTTTGGAAGGGCCATTAGTTTCCATTAGAGAAAGCTTTAAAGAAAAAGAAGAAGATTCATGTGGATTGCAAAGGAGACTTGACACTTGTGAATTTTTGCCGGTCTTTTGTTCTATCGTGGATTTGACTTAACAATTTCAAAGTCGCAAAGGTGATTATGATTTCAACCTTCATTAAATAAAATCAATTAGAATCTTAGTCAGATCTTGGGATTCGATGTATGCCCCACCAAGAACTATTTTTCTAAAATTAAAAAGAGGCATACTTTCAAAGGACTAGGCTAGTCTTTGACTGGCCCGTGGATGGACTTATAGAGTCTATCCGCAAAATGAGGGTCTGTCCGCGAGGGCAAACCCTAACCACGTGTCAATCCCCTAAAGACTGACGCAAAGGGATATTCGCGGGGCATTATTACCCTGCTGCTAGCATTTAATGCTAGACGGGCTGGCGGTGAGCCAACCCTTGGCCAGTTGGTGCGTGTGTTTTTGGTATGCGCAAAGCTTAACCACCCATTCAATGGGTGGTGATCCTGTGTAGGCAGGTGCACCATGCACCCGCCTTGCGTGCGATGAGATTTCATTGCCCACAGCCTGTGGGCAACAGCTTTTTTTTATAATCAATAATAGTTCAAAAGAGTTTTCAATTTCTTCTTAGTGGAATCTAGGTGTCTCGTGGATTCGAGATCACAAGGGGATTGACGTGATCATCTCCTTACCATTACACTGTGTCAGTTGGTATCAAAGCCTAGTCAACAAGCCTGGTATGATGGCTAACATACGAGATGGTTGCCACTTAGAAAGACTCATTAAGAGACATACCTTCTGCATGAATGTCATGCAACACTAGTTGAAGATCTTGAACTTGACTACTAACAGTCTTGGAATCCACCATTTTGTAGTCAAGGAATCTGCCGACAACAAACTTTTTCATTCCGGCATCTTCCGTTTTGTACTTCTTTTATAAGGATTCCCATAGTTCCTTCGTAGTCATAATTGGACTATACACATTATACAACATGTTGTCCAAACCATTGAGGACATAGTTTTTACACAGAAAATCGGCATGCTTCCAAGCACCCACGGCAGCCACTACCTGCCTATCAGTCTCTCACTCATTGAGAGCAGGAACATCTTACAAAGAAAATTATGTGAACATCTTACAAAGAACATCTTACATAATTCATGTTTTGAATGTGTTCGAGGAAGATGTCTCCAAACTGTTCACCAGGTGTAGGCTTTTGTTTTTTATGTGGAGAACTAGTATCGTTATTTTCAGAGGTAGAACAGACCATGATTATCTGCAAAATACATGTAAAAGTTAGTAACAAGAAACAGATAATAGTGAAGTGGAAGGACCAAGCATGTTTAATTTTAGCAATATCTTGATAGTCATCATCTAATAAAAAGGGGAGCAGAGGCTCGTAAGAAGGGATGATGGTAACCAAGATATATAAAGAAGTAACCATGGTTGGAGGTCTTCCATCAGGTTGTATGGTATGTAACCAAGATGGTGGATATGTTTCCTGGGTTGCAAGAGCAAGATGTTCTGGATTCATACCACGATGACTAGCTTTAGTTGGATTAATATCTTCATTCTTTTTGAAGGGAAGATGAACAAAGAAGGTTGAATTGGTCCATAAAGGTTTAGGGTGTTTCTTGAGGAATTCGGAATGAGAATTTGCACCACAGTCATTTATGAGTTTGGTTTTGATGGGATCAAAAGGTTCGGATAAATGAAGGTTAGGAATTTGGGACCAGGTAAGAAAGTTTTGTTTATGAGAAAGTCCTTTGTCTGACCAACGTAAATTTCTGAATTTATGAAGGATATCGAAGCCAATCAAAAAATCTTTGCCAGGAAGGCTAGAACCAAGAAATTGGTGTTTAATGGTCAGGTTTGGGAAGAGTTTGACCAATATAGGTTTACTGATTTTATCAATAATGAAACGTTCACCATTGACAGCACGAAAAGCTTGTTCATGAGGTTTCCAATATTCTTTTGGGATAATCTCAGGATTAAGGATAGATTGGGAAGCACCAGTGTCAAAGAAGGCTATGGCTGGAATAGGTCTGGAATAATGATCTGTAAGGATCTGGACTTGGGCCATAGGAATAGGTTGAGTAGAAGTGACTGGATATAGTGCTTGTACAGTATATACCTGGGGTATAGTAGTTGTAATTCCAATATTTGCAAACTGCTCACAAAGGAGCGTAGAACTGTGAACTGGAGGTTCATCATCATCACTACTAGAATATCCAATAGCGACAATAGTTACTGGTGAAAACTCATCATCAAGAGAAAAGACTGATTCGATATCAGAGAAATCTGATTCATCAGCATATGTAGCAATTTGCTGTAAGAGTTTCACACTTTTATCCCGGTTGGGACAATTTTTAGCAAAGTGGCCAAACTTGTTGCAAAGATAACATCGGGAAGATGTTTTTCCTTTAACTTTTTTCTTTCACAAGTATCGCCATTTGCGTTTTTTCTTAAAGAGATGAGACTGTGGATTATCGTCTGGAGGATGAGTATTATGACGTTTATAAGATTTCTTGTGATGCTTATGATACTTGGACTTGGACTTGGTGTGCTTAGAGCGACAAGTAAGACAAGAGCAATCACGTTTATCGCATTTAATAGAAAGATAACTTTTATCACAAGTAGACTGAATCTTTTTGCCCATAGACTTGAAATTTCGAAAGAAAGTAGTCTGATTACACAGAGTTTCTAAAGCTTGAAGAGTAAACTGAAAATTTTCACCAAGAGAAGCTTGTTGAAGTGTAATACGTTTAGTATTCATAATAGTAGTGGTGTTATCACCAAGAGGTTCTGGTAGAGAAGCTAAAAAAGCCTGTTTGAGATTAACGTCGTCCATACCATTAAGTATGTAGAATCGTTTGGACATTCGATCATAATGCTTTTCTAAATCAGAACGTTGATAAGAACAACATTTAATTTTAAGAAATTCATCACGACATTTTTCTGTATGAAAAATAGCAGATCCGATAAATTCTTGATGAATGGTGGATAAGACAGTATCAAGTGTAGGAAGTTGACGAAATTGAATTTGTCTGTATTCTCCAAGACTGTTATACCATTCACGAAGACGACCATTAAGGCGAGTGACTAGTTTTTCGATTACCATACTCACAGTAGTACCAAGAATATGGAATTCAGTATTGCACCCAGTAAATATTTCAAATAAACGTTCACGCCATTTGGATGGAGGAATGTCATCTATAGTGAAGAAGTTTTTAACATCTGGATGAGGAATCCGAAGATTAGGTGGTATATCTGGAGGATCAGGATGTTCTTCGACATGAGGATCATCTAGATCGGGAGTGTCCATCATAAAGGTGAGAGGGACAACCTGAGATTGATCAGATGAAGAAGTGTCATCATCTGTCTGAGATTCAGTGGGAGAATGACTTTCAGTATCAGTAAGAGAGACTGGAAATAATTCAGATTCGACTGGTTTGGTTAATTTTTTTAGAAAGGATGCTATGGGATTAGGTTGATCATTTTCTAAGAGAAGGGAAAGAGGTGGTTCAGAAGAAGAAGCACCTATGACAGGGTCATTTGGAACATAAGGTGGAGTAGGTGTGTAACGTGGTTGACTTAAAGTTTGGGTGACTGTAGGATTTAAAGACTGGGTTGCTACAGGCGTTACCATGGGTGGTAAAGTTGTTAAAGGAGTTATAGTAGAGGGTAAAGGTAAAGACCTAGTGGGAACTGGAGATAATGGTAATACAGTAGGTGATGTAGAGGCTGTAGAAATCCAGGGGTCTGATCTAAAAGGATTATTGACTGTATCGAAGACCAAAGGTTGTATATTCATATGACTAGGAGGAGTGTACCTAGGTGGTGGTTGATAGGTAAGACCTGGAGGTAAACTAGATGCAAATGTTAGTGGAGGAGGTGTACTAAGATGTTGATAGTAACCACGTTCATGTTCAGCCTGTCGAGAATGTTCTAGAGATCTGAGTTGAGATTCAAGATGAGTTAATTGAGAAATCTTGGGATTCATCAATTGCCATTGATAATTTAAATCTTTGATTGTAGAAGTGATTTGATATATTTTAGATCTTAATAGAGAAATCTGACCTTGACAGTGTTGGATTATAATATCAGTATTACTGAAATACTGAGAGATGGAAGAGGTTAAAGTCTTTTGATTTTCAAGGAGGGAATGGAGTGTGATATTCTGATGGCAAGAGTTTTCTGCTTGCCAATTCAGAGAAGCTTCAGCAGCAGTAATCGTTTTTCCATGAGTAGGTTCGATTTTCCATGTATGTTGTTCATTAGATTGAGGATAGGAAAAATCAACCAAGGGTGGAAAGTCTTGAGGATAGGTAGCTGAAGTGGGTTGAAACATATTAATTTCAGAAAGTTGAATATTACGATCCATACCTGTACTTGAAGTGGGTAACTTACATTGTAACATAAGGTCATTAGAGGTGGAACTAGGAAGTAGCTTAAGAACCTTTTGGTAGTAAGGTGACAGAGGAGGTGAAGCTAATTTGGAAGGAGATGAAGGAAGATCAGGTGGTTTACGTGAAAAATCTGGTGATTTACGTGGTAAATCTGATGGTTGATGTGATCTAGAGTAAAGAACATAATAGTCAAATTTACCAGAAGGATGGCCAAGAAGACCAACGTCGGGATCTCCATCTTCATATCTTTCTTGAAGAAGTTGTTGAGATGTTTTCTTCCTAATACCAGGTTTAATGGGAATGATATCATAATCATCATCAGAATCATATGATAAACAATCGTCACACGTACAAATATCACATGGGATATGAAAATTGTTAGGTCTCTCAAGAGTTAGCAACATTTGTGTAGAAGTAGGAGGGAGAGCAGTAGTGAAAACCAATGAGGTTTCATTAGCTATCGTGGGTAAAGGAGTAGTGAAGACTGATGGAGTTTCACTAGTGGTATTGGGTAGGAATTGAGTTTCCACAGTACCATCGGAGTGTCTGATGAAGATAGGTCTGTCTGATTGAACTGGTTTGTGTTCATTATGAATAGATTCATAATGTCTAATCCATTTAAGAGGGAAGAGAGATGTTAATTCAGACTGACTAAGATGGCGAGGGACATAAGTACATTGCGGTACTTTACCGACGTCAACTTTGATCATAAGAGCATCATCAGTTTTAGCAAAGTCTGGAACCATCATATCAAAGGCATGATTTTGAAGTCTATAAGCCATTTGATAATGAAGAGTTACTGCATATGTTGTTGATATTAAAGGAGCACCATCTATTTGGATCTGAACCTTAAAAGCGTCGACAACATGTGGATCTTTTAGAGACATATTAAAATTGGGAAAAATGGTATTGAATACCGTGCCAGTATTGAGTGTAGTTTGAACTGTTCCGATAATAGCATGTTGGTATTCCTTAAAACTTGAATCTAAAAGAGCTATTCTGGAGACAACAGGAAGACCTTTTCTTCCATGAAAGGTTAAGGCTAATTTAATAGCACCAAAGTGAAGATGAGTGTATCCTTCATGAATCCAAGGGATAATAAGTTCTCTAGGTAAAGAGAGGGTATAGAAGGATTCTTGATCCGATGCAGGGATTGGAAGTGATCAAATTTAGAAGATTGAACATATTCCTTAATAGACTTAGGAGTATTTGGACTGACTAATTTTTTTATGGATTTTGTGACTCTATTTTCGGACACACGACCATAAATACTATAAGGATTTACAACAGGGTAAGATGTAGGAGGGACTCGAACATCATCAGGTTGATATTCTATTTCATAAGTAATCTAATTTAGAAGCAGTAGATGTGCGGAAAGAAGGAGAATTAGATAAACTAGAAGTAGATGAAGTTGAAAGACGTGCAGATTCCATGAATGATAAAGAGTCTATCCCCTTAGCTATTAACCATTGATTAGCAGTTTAACTAGTGAGCAATGCTGGTGTTGGCAAGTATTTCAAAACTAGTTAATTGAAAGATTTTGACAAACGTAGGCAGTGAAACCCATGATCATACACCGCATGCCCTTGACCACATAATGGCACTCTCCTGGCCTCGGAGGGTCTAGGCATTCCCCAGTGCGTACTGATCATGTATCCCACTGACATATTTATACTTATCTCATAAGCTATGAGATGGTCCGTACTGAATGTTAATTTAAGTTTCTAGTGTTCTGCCGGATAGTCAGCCTCCCATTTTCTGATGTGAGAGATCCACGCGAAGTGGCAGTCACAGAGCATACTGGTCAGAGGGACTATTCTTCATACTAATCTAAGAAATTAAAATAACGTACTCTGTAGAGAAATATTAGCCAACAAAGATCCATGCTCAGTAAGCTAAAAAGCCATCAAAGGTAATAGATCCGGGGATAGGATCTGTATTTAAGCGATCATGTTCTGTGAACAAGGAGCCATGTTAGGCTCTGATACCATTATATGGGGAGATGAGAAATTGAGAGATAAACAAGATAAACAAGAAGTAGATGAAGTTGAAAGACGTGCAGATTCCATGAATGAACAAGGAGCCAGGTTTAATTTAAGGTCCAAGACCTTAACTTAAACCTGGCAAAGGACAATCGCAACCTCTCAATCGTAAGCTTGTCCGAGAAGAGGGGTTTTTCAACCACACTCACAATACGATTGAGGGATTTTGCATTCCACAATTGCAACCCTAGATTAGGCAATTTAATCCAAACAGAGATCGAGTGCAATGAGTACCAGTATTTTGTTACATAGTGAAAATGTGCAATATGTTAAGCATTTAAAAAAAATTGGCTATGATGGACGACTTGCTAGAAATTAAAATTTTGACCTTTTCATCCACAGTCCGATGGATTTTATATTGAGTCTTGTCCATGGATTTTATATTGGGTCTTCCATGGACTCAATGAGGTCTGGATTCTGTCTTTGTGGTGGTTGACAGGTATTCCCAGATGGCACATTTTACTCCCTGTAAAAAGACATCTGATGCCACCAACATGGCAAATCTATTCTTTAAGGAAGTTGTTCAATTGCATAGAATTCCAAAATCTATCACTTCAGACCGTGATACCAAATTCCTTTCCTATTTTTGGAAGACCTTATGGAAGCGATTTGATATGTCCTTAAATTATAGCAGCACTAGTCATCCATAGTCTGATGGGCAAACAGAGGCAGTGAATCAGACCTTGAGCAATCTTATTCATTGTCTTTCTGGTGAGAAATCAAAGCAGTGGGATCTTGCATTGGCACTGGCAGAGTTCGCTTATAATAGTATGGTGAACAGGTCAGCTGGAAAATCACCATTTGCAATTGTGTATTGTTCTCAGCCAAAACATGCCTTGGACTTAGTGTCATTGCCTAATATTCCTGGAGTTAGTATTGCAGCTAAAAATATGGCCGAATGGATTCAGGCCATACAAGAGGAAGTTCGGAAGCGGCTCAAAGAGTCCAATGCCATATATAAGGAAGCAGCTGATAAGCGACGGCGGGAGAAGATCTTCCAAGAGGATGATTTAGTGATGGTATATTTGCGTAAGGGGAGATTTCATGTGGGCATGTACAACAAGTTGAAGAATAAGAAGTATGGCCCTTATCAAATCGTTAAGAAGAACAATGACAATGCTTATGTGAGTGATCTTCCCGACGACATGGTCATTTCTCCTATTTTCAATGTAGTTGATCTATTTGAATATTACCCATCTGATGAGCCTAGCTATCCAAAGCCTAACTCGAGGTCGAGTTCTTTTAAAGTGGGAGAGACTGATGTAGAACATGGAGCTGAAGCCTAGAGCCACAAAAGTCTAATTTTGCAACATCCAAGAAAGGATATTTGAATGGTCAAATATCACTTTCTTGCCAAGCTTTACCATTATTAGTAACTAGCGGGTGGCACGTGAGAGAGAGGGAAAGGAGTTAACCACAGTTAATAGGAGTTAAAAGGGACACGTGTTAACCCGCGGGTGCGATTGAATTCGCTAGTGGCACATGCGATGTACGTAAGAGTGGGGGGAAGGAGTTAACCACAGTTAATAGGAGTTAAAAGGGTCACGTGTTAACCCGTGGATGCAATTGAACTCTCCCTGAGTTCAATCTCAATTGGCTGTGATTCAAAATAGATAGATCAGCAAGGGTAGTTTCGAAATTAAATCAAAGGTAAGGGGTAGTTTGGGAATTAAAACAAACATTAAATCAAAGTTTTGTTTTATAAAGGGTAGTATGGGAATTTCAGAAAAATCATCTACGGCTGCCTCTCGCATTATAATAGTAAAGATTTCTACTCTAGATTTTATTTAATTCTGTATATGTTTGTTTTGGATTTTCTTTCTATTTTGTATCAGGGCTTTAGTACTTATAGGACCTGTGTAGCCTGTGGGCAGCAGCTTTTTTTGATAATCAATAATAGTTCAAAAGAGTTTTCTCTTTCTTCCTAGTGGAATGTAGGTGTCTTGTGGATTCGAGATCACAAGGGGATTGACGTGATCATCTCCTTAACATTACGTTGTGTCATACTATCATAGTGGTAGTAAAACTTTATTGTGTTTATTTTTTGATTCCAGTACTAATGTACATGTCTATATTAGACATGTATGATGTATCTAAGACAAAATGTTTAAAAGGCTCAAAGGTTAGCTATGAAGGTAGCAACTGAGGTTCTTAATGGCTTCTGCCTTCACTCTGTCTCGAATCCTTTTGCTAGATTCAATGAATTATTTTATTGTTAAAAATAAATTTTTAAAAAATATAATTCTATACTCTCCTTATAGACATGTTTGATAAGAAGAGGAGGGTTCTGATTAGCGTAGCTTACTAGAGACTCTAGTAAGCTACACAATCTTAACCGTTAGATTAGGTGGTTTTAAAATCTTAACCACTCAAATAAAACTACTAGTATTAAGAGTAAAACCACTGTGAGCATGGGTTTCAGTACTCACATTTACGTTGTTGCTTATGAGTCGCCACATATTAATTCAGTAGGGATAAGTCCCGGGTAATGGATAAGATCTTGGTCTGCTTAGAGTTCTAAATAAGAGGTTCGGTTAAGCCCGGGGAAGGTGTTAGGTGCCCCGGCACTTCCATTTTACAACAGTTCCTTACTTATTAGGTTTAAGCCAACTTAATTTCAATTTCTTAGTCAAATGCCTTTGGTTTAATTTATATAAATCCAAGAAGGGAAAAGCTAAACTAGGGTTGAACCCGAGTTGGGTTGCTTACGTACTCACATTGGGATGAGATCAGACTGAGCTTAATTCTGGCACATGAGCCCATGCCAAGGCTAGGGGAGTGTTGTGTGTGCACCAAGGGTGGCTTAGGGTCTAGCTGGAAGGCTAGGGGTGGTTGATCGGGTTGATCAAGTGCTTTGTTATATTTGATTTGGTCCGGTAGGCAGATGGGTAGTCCGATAGACTAGGGTTTGGACCCGGTAGGCCAAGATTGGGCCCGGTAAGCCAAGGGAATAAGCTCGGAGGATAGGGTTTAGTCCGGTAGACTATGGTTTAGGCCTGGTAGGCCGATATTAGGCCCGGTAGGTCAGGATTAGGCCCGGTAGGCCTTAGATGGACCCGGAGGTCAAGGGTAAGCCCGGTAGGCTTTGGATTGGACCCAGTAGGCCAAGGGTGAGCCCGGTAGATTTTGAGTTGGGCCCGGTAGGCCAAAGGTAAGCCCGATAGGCTTAGGGTTAGGCCCGGTAGGCTATGGTTTGCGCCCGATAGGCCAATATTAGGCCCGGTAGTCCAAGATTAAGCCCAGCAAGTCTTGGATGGACCCGGAGGTCAAAGGTAAGCCTGATAGGCTTTGGATTGGGCCCGGTAGGCCAAGGTTGAACCCGGTAGGCTTTAAGTTGGGCCTGGTAGGCCAAGGGTAAGCCCGATAGGCCAAGAGGGGTTTAACCGTGGTTAGGATTGCTAATCGGGGTTGGGCAAGATCCAAGACATGGGTTTAACCATAGTTAGTTCGGATAATCATGGTTAGGCAAAGTATGGAGCATGATTTGAACACCTTTTGCCTATTTGAATCTTTCATGATATTTGAAAATTTTCAAGATTTAAATGGGCTTAACCATGGTTAAACCAAGTGTTAACCATGGTTAAGCTCATCTAACCGTGGTTAGGCATGCTTGCACAGTCCAAAGTTGATATTTTCTAAAGTTTCAGAATATATTAGATTTTTTGAGATTTTCTATAATTTTTTATCTGGTTAGGCTAACTAACCATGGTTAATTTTTAACCGGGGTTAAGTTAACCCGTGGTTAAGCCAAGGAGGGGTCTGGAATGGGCCCAAGGGGCCAAGGCAGGCATGGTATGGGTCTCCTATGTGGGCTGGGCTCTTGTAAGGCCCAAAACAAACCAAAACCAAGATTGGCGGTAGATGGATTACCGCCAATCTGGCACATTGTAACCACAATTTGAGGCCCTATAACTCGGGTCAGGGGCTAACCCAGGGAGGTCTGAAGGCATAGGGTAGAAGAGGGAACTCCAGGAAAGAGATTGAGCTTGAGGTAGGCCCTAGGGGTGGCCTGGAGTGGGCCACATAGTGTGCCCAAGAGGCACTGGTCACCATTAACATAAAATGATAAATGTCGATAATGTAATTACCGACATTTTGCTAGTTTTTGATTTACAGCAAATTAACCATGGTTAGAATGATGGGGAAGGCCTGTAAAGCTCAAGATGGGTTAAGGGGAGGTCTGTAGACCCATTTTAGGCCTTGAGAGGGACCAGGGCATGCTCAGGTGGGGCCCACAACCACTAGAACAAAGACCTCTAGGAATGTCAGTACTGAGTTTACTGACACTCCTGAAATTTTTTTGAGAAATTAAATCTGCCCTACGGGGCTGCTATGAGGGTGGTTCCAGTGGTTTCCTCATAGCATGAGGGATCCCCAGATGCTTTGAGGCTGCTTAGAATGTCTGTGTACTCGTGAGGGGTTCCCCCACACCTATGAAGAAGGTGGGGGAGACCCTTACAATGGGTTTTCTGCCAATACCACAAAGAAAGGTCCCCTGGAAGGACTAGGGGCTCACAATGTAATCAAAACAAGTAAGAAAAAAGGGGTAGGGAGAAGCCCTACCTTGCTGCTGCTTCTTCTTGCCGAGATGAGAGCTATGGCAGTGATGGGTGGTGGTCCACGGTGGTAGCATGTGGTGGTTCTGCTGCACAGGAGCAAGGAAGCTATGTGAAGCTTAGTGGAGATACTGGAGCTTGCTTAAAGGCCTAGGAAGAGGGTTGGAACTTCAAAAATGGCCAAGGGTTCGGAGTGGAGGATTTGCAGTCGAGTTTGAAACTGAGGGGGTGGCTGTCATTTACAGAGGGACACATCTGGTATTAGTATCAGAGTGGATGGACCTACAGGAGGCGGAGTGGGGTGCCTGAAGTCGGAGAGGGGAGCTGTAGGCATGTCTGACCATGCAGGGGGGTTGGTGTGCAGCAAGAAGCAAATACATGGATTGGCAGTAATCAGTTTACCGCTATTCCCCAGCCTTTGCAATTCGGGGTGTTGGTGAAGAGATTACCGCCAGGCCTGGGTTTTACCCAACAGGCTTGGCCCAGGCTATGCATGCAGTACGGGGGGCTTAAGTTTGAATTTATTGGGTCTGGGCTTGGGCCTAGGCCAAGAGGTTTGGTTTTAGGGGGATGTGGACCTAGGGTTTAAGCCCTAAGGGCTTGGGGTTTGGGTTTAGGGTTTAAGCCCTAGGGGCCTAGGGCCTAGGGCTTGGCTTATGGCTTGGTTTTACCATGGTTTTGGCTAGGGTTAGGACCTTGGGTTAGGCTAGGGCTTACCTAGGGTTAACTAGGGGTCTTCCTAAAGTTTGGTTCTAGGGTTAGGCTAGGTTTACCTAGGGTTAGGGCTTAACTAGGGTTGGAACCTAGGGTTTAACCAAGGTGATATCTAGGGTTTACTAGGGTTTTGCCTAAGATTTTCTTGGGTTTTTCCAAGGGTTAAGGGTCAACTAGGGCTAAGTCCAGAGGTTGAGGGGATTCGGCTAGGGATGACTATGGTTAAGAGATTTAACCATGGTTAGGCTAGGGGTGTTAAAATTGGGTGCATACAACCACCTAAATAAAAGCCTAAAACCATGGTTCAAAAACCCAAAAATTCGAGTCGACTCGAAAGTTAGCTGGGTTGAGTAACTCGGAAAACTCGAAAAAAACTCAACTCGGTCCACTGATATTCGCTTAAAAGTGTTTGTTTTTTACGATTATCTTTTGAGAATTATTGAACTCTCTTATGTAAAAATTTTATCTTTACAAACTTTTCTATGTAAGAGTTTTATCAATTGCATAGAACACATTTTTCTAGTTAAAATGGTTTATTTGCATAGTTTAAACACATTTACGAAAGTCTAGATACTGAGCCATTTCGATGAACTTTCATTACGTGTTTTAACTGTCTCAGGAACCCTAAGTGGACAATTTCCAAGGACCGGAGGCCGTAGTTAAGCATCAAAGCCCATTACCAAAGACTAAAGACCCAACAGTCTATACCAAGTAGATGCAAGCCAAGTGTGGGCTAAGCCAAGAGATCATAATTACAGAATGAGGCCTAGGGAGCTGAAGAGTTGATTTCCAAGAAAGAGGACTTAAGTAATAAAGATCACTATACAAGACAAATGAGAAAAGCTTGCTTAGTTGGTGAAATCTATAGGAGTCTGTGTTAGAGACCAGGGTTCAAAACCCTCTGCCATCATTTTCTCTTCTTTTTCTCTTTTATTTCTGAAAATACTAATCTCTCTCTCCTAATCCTATTCGTCTAACCTTAATCATCTTAGCCGTCCATCCTTACTTTTCAAAACCCTAGTTGGTTCAAAAAAACCCTAATCCCATCTCTTTTTCCTAAACCTAGCCACCACCTTCTAGCCTAAATCTTAGCCACCCATATCACCAAACTCTAATCCTAGCCACCCATCTTATTTTCTTTCAAAACCCTAATCCCCTTCCATTTCTTACATTCTTTCCTAATTTCTCTCTCATCCTAACAACTTACTTTTCAAAAGTGAAACCCTAATTTCTCTTTTTCTCTACGAAATCCTAGCCGTCCATCCCATCACACCCTCTTTCTCTCCAAACCCTAACTATGATCCTATATAACCTATACCATCTCTTCCTCTAAAAAATGGTTCCTTCCCCCCTAACTTCTCTTCTCATCTCTCTCTCATTTCTCAATCTCTTTTCTCTCTCTCTCTCTCTCTCTCTCTCTCTCTCACCCCACTCTCTATCATCTAACCTCTTCTCTCTCACCTACGAATCTTTGGTTCTCTCTCTATCTCTCGGTATATCTCCATCTTTGGTGACTCTTGCAAAGGAAGGAGAAAAAGAAAGAAAGTGAAGAAGAAAGCTCTCCATCTCACCATTTTTACAGCTTTACTTTCGAATGTTCTTGCAATTTCGTTGTCTTCAAGTGTTGTAAGTACTTTTTAATTTAATGAATCATTTTTAATAAATGTTAGTTTTTTTTTTCTCATGTTTAATTATGTTTTATGCTTGTTTCATGGATAGTGGTAGACCTTAATAATTTCTCAAATAAAATTATTTTTAAAAAATCTCATTATTCCATCATTCTCACCACTCCACCATTTTAATCTTTTCTTTATTTTATTATTTTTATTTTCTTTATTGCACTAACTAACTAACCCCGAGTGAGGATTTGACATCTGACACAAGCCTTATACCATTCTCATATGTATGCAGGATTTGGATTAAATTAAAGTATTAAAATAGGGTGATTCATTTCAACGACCGAAAAACCCACTTTCAAATGGTGCCGTTGCCGGGGATTCCATTTTCAACAATTCCATTTTGAGAAGTTTGCTCTGATTTCATCAATCTAAATTAGAAGGTTTCCAAAACTTGAGGGAAAATTTAGGAATAGTTGTTCCCTACTTTAGCGAACTACTAAGTTTGAATTAAAACCCAAATTTGGAAATTAATTAATCTGCCTAATTCACTAAATGTTGTGTGCAACCCCTTAAAGGCAGCCCACCTTCCAACAATAATTCTCAATCATGTGACCTATATTTTATTGTGCACTAACTTGTGCGTAGGGAAGGAGTGTGAGTAGGGAGTACTAGCTCGGAGTGGGCCCAAGCCCATTACCCCTCCCTACCTCACGGAGGCGATCCCGTGGCATAGCCCACGGGTAGGTACGTGTTCTATACCTCGCTTGAAAGCGATCCCGGGTGTTGATTGAGCATCTAGGTGGTGATTGTTTATTTGCTTTTGTACAATTTTTTCGAACTGCGTGGATGGCCGAAAAATACATTAATTAAAGATTAAACCCAGCTCTACTTGAAACTGGTAGGATTTCATCACCCACCTCATCACTCTAACTGTGTGAACCCGAAAGCAATTTAATAAAAAGAATCAAGATTTAGAGCCAAATTTAGCTTGGTGTTCATAGGACCATCACAAAATCAGTGAATCCTTCATTTTTGAGTCGAATAAGACCACGAGCGCGGGTCCCTGTTTCCTAACATACCCACAGGTCCCTACTACTTTAGTATACTGAGCTCTTAAGTGGCCTCCTCAAAATCTTGTTGGTTAACTGTGCTTGTTGACTTAGGAACACAATCTAACCCAAGTTATTCTTTTAGGAATACACTTGTCAAACTACTTGACTAATCCGGCTAGTCTGGGACGTACTTAAGCTTGCCATTGTGCGACACGTCTATCTAGGCTACGGATTCTCTTGTAGTTAACTTGTGGTAGTACTGGAAGGTTAGCTTGCGAGTGAAACCTTTGTGGGAACCCTAGAGTGCAAGTCAGTCTGACGGATTAAACAAGATAAAATCAGTGATCCCGCCCACTGTCATAACCTACTTGCCAACACAGATAACAAGATAACGCCCATAAAATTGTTGATTGTTTAGCTTTGGCTTAGGGTTATCTTTGTGTTCTTTGCGCATCATATTAGAGTCACTCTGGTTAGTGTCCCTTTTGGAAACTTTTTGCCAGGTCTTGGGCGTGTTTCTTCAAACATATGCCTAGTTGGGTTCAGCCCATCAGCGTTCGATTCGATCTGAGAGTCATTCCAATCTGAGAATTAGCCACAGCTTCTTCACCTTCCTCATCCCCTCCATGGCAGTAGAAAGGCCTCTTATTGAGACTTATGCAAATTTCTATAGCCAGAATTTCTATTGTCAGGACTCCTATACCCCAAATTCCTATTGCCAGAATTATCATCTGGATACATGGAATCATCATTCCAATTTCTCTTGGGAGCAAGAATCTGTTCCACAACAGCAACCATACCATAGCACATATCATTCGGGGTTTAACCAATCCGATATACAGTATGATGGACAGTACTCACAGCTGTTGTACCAGCAATTCACCCAAAATTCTTATTTTGACCAACAGAGAGCCCTCTCGACTCCTCAGTCCTACAATGATTATACATTGATGACCTCTAATTGTGAATTGGTACCTGAGCTTCCCTTCTCCACACCTCCACAATCTACTCCTAAACCTGGTCTAGAAGACTTTCTCTCCCAGTTTATGACCAGGCAAGAACAAGCCCTTCAACGTCTAGAACAACGTCTGGATCAATTAGAAGCTGAGAGTGAGATAGGTAACTTCCCGAGCCAAACAATTCAAAATCCAATTGAACAAGAGATAGTTTTTGAAGTCGAATTACAATCACAGGCCCAGAATTTTCAGGGAGAGATCCAAGTTGATACCGCCCTCTATTCAGGCAAAACTATTGATATAGGAGTACCACCATCCTTGGTGCCCTCAAAAGCACCACCTTCTAACCTTCGATCAAAGAATCCCAATTTCACATCCAACTCTACTGCTTCTATGTCTGCACCCAAATCTGATATTCCTGTGCAGATACCTCAGGCTGAGGATAAGCTCATTTGTCTGTTGAAACTACCTTTCCCAGAAAAGCTTGTTCAAAATGATCGGGACCAAAAAATTTTAGAGATCAAAGAAGTCTTGAAAAAATTACTAATCAATATCTCTTTCAAGCAGATTCCACACTATGCTAAGTTCCTCAAAGACTTATGCATAGTCAAGCTATGCACACAAGCATCTAAGGATCCATTTCTAGTTGAAAAAGCCACTGCGTTCAAATTCAAGGATCCTGGAAGCCCTACCGTTCAGTGCATCATAGCAAACGATTTCATCTGTATGACTTTGCTAGTCCTAGGAGCTTGTGTGCATCTCTTGAGTTTCTCAGTCTATCAACCGTTAGGCTTAAAGGACATACAACCTACGGGGGTCATTCCAAAGCCGCTGGTTGGTGTTGGTTGAGATCGATCTTATCGATCCTCTCTGTGTAGACTGATGACCTACTTAGTCTCTCTGTGTTTCCAACTTTTTTGGGGGTGCTTTTATGTACCCCCTTTGTGTCTGGCTGAAGACATTAAACTTAGCGCTGTCGGAAAGGCAATTCCGAGATTCATGAGTCGCATGATTATCTTGCATATATTTTGGCACTATTTTTCAGGTTGTACGGATCTCATTACTTTTGCAGATACCTAGTAGTGTACAATTTCTGCCAAGCTGGTAATACCCTTCCTCAACTTTTGCATCTTGTAGTCCACAGTCATATCTTTTTGTCTCGGTCATAAGCACCGAGGACGGTGCTATCTTTTGTTTGGGGGTGGTATTTTCCAAAACTCATGTTTTCCCTTTGAAAAAAAAACAAAAAAAAAAACAAAACAAAAAAAATGTTTTCTTTTGCCAACTCTTTGGAGCTTTAGAGACTATGAAAGCTTCCGGCCTGTCCCGTAGGCCGCCTAGGAGGTAAAACTCTGGGTTTTGCAGGTAGGATATATAGGCTTATTTTTTTTTTATTAAAAAAAAAAAAAAAGAGTTTTTCTAGTACTTTCAAAAAAATTTTCAAGTAACTTTACAATTATGAGACCAAAACTAACCGTTAGTCTACTTATTGAAAGGGATGTCATCTTTTGAAATACAAGTTAGCACTTAGTTCAGTACTACTTTGGATTGAGATGTTTAGAAAATTCAGATTCAGCACAAAATTGCACAAAATCAACATCAAAGTCATCCTAAGTTCAGATTCTCTAGAGATCCTAGAAGAATATTTGTGGAGACCTAACCCAGTGAGCTTTTGAGCATTTCATCATTTCAGAGGGTTATACAAAAAAAAATTTCCGGAGTCACAAGTTGACTCACAAGTTCTTCCAGCCCACACATATTCCTTTGATAGATCTCATTAATTCTTGATTTGATCATTAAACTCAGAACGACATTAAACATTGGGTCATTACGAAAGAACTTTCTCTGTATCCATTCAAGACATTAGACATGCTAGTGCAACCCTAGAAAATGATATAGGCCATGTTGGTAACCTTTCAGACTTTTTAGCATACCTAACTTTTACATCTGTAGAAAACCCTTTTGGGCCTTTAATGAAAACCTTTTCTTGTCAACCCATTAACTGAAAACCCAATCCAGATAAGAAATATGACCCGCGACCCTATTTCTGAGAAGGATAAAAGAGTAAGTGGTATGTGTACACCATGAAAGATAGAAATCAAGAAGGATAGAAAAACCAAGTGAGTTCGAACTGAAAAGAAAATATGGAAAGCTGAAAAACAATATTGAGCAATCTCAAAAAGATCAAAAAATGAAAGAAGGAAAAGAAAAAGGAACTGGTGTTACTCCCTCAGGAAAAATTGTAAAAAAATTTGAGATATCCTCTCAGAACTTTGAATCCCTATGTCCCTTTTTTTTTTTCTAAACCAATCCCAAACCTCAATACAACCTAGTAAAGTCCTACTTGATTCTGGGTTAGCAAAATCATAGGATGTGGAGAATAGAGAAAGAGAAACTATAGAGTTTGATCTAACGTTCCCAAGTGACATGATATTCCTATCATGAGATCTTTTGATTTTATAATGTCTTCCCTTCTAGACAATATATGTGAGAAATTTTCCTGTTTCTATCCACATATCTCCTCACATATAACTTGAGATAAAATAAATAAAACAATTTCCGAGTGATTCACTTCTGAGTGGTATACAAGTGAGAATTGAGGTCAAGACATAAAATCTTAGAGGTGATATGAAAATCTTTGTTGCTGGATAATGATAATGTTGAGCACACACACACGCTGAATCTGACTTTTCTTGTGCTGAGTGTCCATCTGTATTCTTGTTGAAACGTACTAACTGAGTTCTAACTTGTAAATATTTTGTTACATCCTTGAAATAATTTGACAAACAGAGTCTTCTCTGAGTAATGAGAAACAGTGTGTAGCATGTGCCAAACTCTTTCAAGCTCCATTTTTTCACACTAATTGCTAAGGACTAGCAATATGCTGGTTGGGGGTTGTGATATTCACTTAAAAGTATTTATTTTTCACAATTATCTTTTGAGAATTATTGAACTCTCCTATGTAAAACTTTTATCTTTACAAACTTTTCTACGTAAGAGTTTTATCAATTGCATAAAACACACTTTTCTAGTTAAAATGGTGTATTTGCATAGTTTAAACATATTTATTAAAGTCTAGATATTGAGTCATTTCGATGAACTCTCATTACGTGTTTTAACTGTCTCAGGAACCCTAATTGGACGATTTTCAAAGATCGGAGGCCGTAGTTAAGCATCAAAGCCCATTACCAAAGACTAAAGACCCAACAGTCTATACCAAGTAGATACAGGCTAAGTGTGGGCTAAGCCAAGAGATCATAATTACAAAATGAGGCCTAGGGAGCTGAAGAGTTGATTTCCAAGAAAAAGAAAGAGGACTTAAGTAATAAAGATCACTATACAAGACAAATGAGAAAAGCTTGCTTAGTTGGTGAAATCTATGGGAGTCTGTATTAGAGACCAAAGTTCAAAACCCTCTGCCATCATTTTCTCTTCTTTTTCTCTGTTATTTCTCAAAATACTAATCTCTTTCTCCTAATCCTATTCGTCTAACCTTAATCATCTTAGCTGTCCATCCTTACTTTTCAAAACCCTAGTTGGTTCAAAAAAACCCTAATCCCATCTCTTTTTCCTAAACCTAGTCATCACATTCTAGCCTAAATCTTAGCCACCCATATCACCAAACTCTAATCCTAGCCACCCATCTCATTTTCTTTCAAAACCCTAATCCCCTTCCATTTCTTACATTCTTTCCTAATTTCTCTCTCATCCTAACAACTCACTTTTCAAAAGTGAAACCCTAATTTCTTTTTTTCTCTACGAAATCCTAGCCGTCCATCCCATCACACCCTCTTTCTCTCCAAACCCTAACTATGATCCTATATAACCTACACCATCTCTTCCTCTAAAAAATGGTTCCTTCCCCCCTAACTTCTCTTCTCATCTCTCTCTCATTTCTCAATCCCTTTTCTCTCTCTCTCTCTCTCTCTCACCCCACTCTCTATCATCTAACCTCTTCTCTCTCACCTACGAATCTTTGGTTCTCTCTCTATCTCTCGGTATATCTCCATCTTTGGTGACTCTTGCAAAGGAATGAGAAAAAGAAAGAAAGTGAAGAAGAAAGCTCTCCATCTCACCATTTTTACAGCTTTACTTTCGAATGTTCTTGCAATTTCTTTGTCTTCAAGTGTTGTAAGTACTTTTTAATTTAATGAATCATTTTAAATAAATGTTAGTTTTTTTTTTCTCATGTTTAATTATGTTTTATGCTTGTTTCATGGATAGTGGTAGACCTTAATAATTTCTCAAACAAAAGTATTTTTAAAAAATCTCATTATTCCATCATTCTCACCACTCACTATTTTAATCTTTTCTTTATTTTATTATTTTTATTTTCTTTATTGCACTAACTAACTAACCCCGAGTGAGGATTCGACATCCGACACAAGCCCCGACATCCGACACAAGCCCTATACCATTCTCATATGTATGCAGGATTCGGATTAAATTAAAGTATTGAAATAGGGTGATTCGTTTCAACTACTGAAAAACCCACTTTCATCCAGTTCGAAATACATATGTAATAACTTGAAAAACATGAGTTAAAAGAACTCAAATTACGCTGGTTTTACAGCCTCAAACCTAAAAACTAATTTTAATAGAACCCATAGTAGGTTGTCTTTGTAGACACAAAAGAATATGCAAAAACAGTGTGACGTTCGAGTTTAGGTTTAAAAAATGATAATAATACTCTTTTGTGACTCGACTTAGTCTGGTGAATCGAAAAACTCGACTTGACTTCACTGAGTCACCCGAGTAACTGGGCAAATAGTGTCTCCTTCGAGTTTTGAGGTAATTCAACTCGAAATTCAGCTGAGTCAAGTAGCTCGGTTGAGTTACTCGGGTGACTTGCCGAGTTTTTGAACTATGCCTAAAACCATGAGACTAAGTTTATTCTCTCTCAGGCTCTCTTCTCTCTCATTATCTCCATCCCTCCCTCCTAGTTCTCTCTCAACTCACTAACAACCTAGCCATCTTTTCTCTTTCATCAGAATCTTGACACATGAATAATAAAGCATAGAGAATATGTAGATTTGGAATATAATGTTCATTCTCTCATGCTTAAATTGGTAGCTTGCATTTTTCCACTCAACGACAAACAATCATTCGCAAATTATTACATATGTAGATTTGGAATGGAAGTATCTACTTCCGTCAATTTCCTCAAAAAATCGTAAAGATTTAAAACTCTAAAGATTAGGGTTTTTTGTATGCAAATCATTCACAAGAAATCAAAATGATTCATGGCTAGCAGGGCAAACCAGACTGGATTCGTCCTAAAGGTTGGAGTTCTATTTATGCAAATCATTTACACCAATTAATGGTGAGAATCGCAGAATCTATGAAAAAAAATGGGGTTTTTTTCTTCTAGGTTTTAGAGAAAATGAGGAGGGAGAGAACTAGAGGAAAAGAAAAGTGGGCTAGGTTGTGAGTGTGTTGAGAGAGAAGGACCAAGGAAGTACCATGAGGAAGAGGGGGTCTCTGAGAGAAGGGAGCTCACGTGATTTTAGGC
The DNA here is from genome assembly GCA_015143295.1 of Tetracentron sinense. Lineage (NCBI taxonomy): Eukaryota > Viridiplantae > Streptophyta > Magnoliopsida > Trochodendrales > Trochodendraceae > Tetracentron > Tetracentron sinense. The sequence goes on from CM026567.1 coordinate 19,786,197, forward strand.
TTTATTTTGGGTGGTTTTACTCTTAATACTTAGTTGTTTTGTTTGAATGGTTAAGATTTAAAACCATCTAATCTAACGGCTATGATTGTGTAGCTTACTAGAATCTCTAGTAAGCAACGCTAACCAGAATCCTACTCCGATAAGAATGTAATATAAGATAGTTTGAAACAATTCGTAATATCTAAGTGTCAAGTTTAAAAAAATTGAATGCAAATGTGGTGAAGAGACAACATGCTTCTTGTTTTTCCATGTTTGTCTTTTTGTATTGATATATAATATTCATATAGAATATCTACAACTGTTTGAAAAGATAACAGTATATACATGAAGCTATATTTGGTTGAGATTTTAAGATTTGTATAACACTAAGGTTGCGTTTGGTAACACTAATCTAAATAGGTAGAACTTATTTGAAAATTGAGCTTATTTAGACTTTATATTGTTAAGTTAAAAGTTAATTGGATGTCTATATCTTTTTGAAGTAGAGTTTTTACCTCTAAAGAAAAAAGTTAGCTTATGTCTCATTATTTTTTAGGTAAAACCGTTACTTCAAAAAGATCTAGATATTTTTAATTAACCTTCAACTTAACAATCTAAAGTCCAACTAAACTCAATTTTTAAATAAGCTCTACCTATTTAGATTAGTGTTACCAAACGCCACTTAAGTGACTCATGATTTTAGGGTAAACTTTTGTGTTAAGGACTCTAATTACATACCAATAGGATTCGAAGGAGATTGGTGACCATAATTGGGGTCAGACCTAGACTTTGTAAAGATACTGGCAATTTGATCGTGCGATGAAGCAAATCTGCAAGTCACATTGGATGACCTTATCATGAATGAAATCGCTTATGAAATACAGGATTAGAGGTCAAGTATGTAGCACTTTCATTATCACAACAGATTTTTGTAGGTTTGTTGATCGGAAAGGCAAGATCATGAAGTAGATATGAAAGCCATATGATGTCAGCCTCAATACTCAATCGAGATAGAAGGTTGGGAGGGATGTGAAATGAAGGCCAAAGCCAAGAGTGCCATTTTAAGTATCTTAAGATTCTTTTTTTAATAGTTGTAAGATGAGTCGATGTAAGACTATGCATGCATTGGCATAATTGATTCATGATATAGGTAAGATCCAGCGTAGTCATAGTTAAGACACTGAAGAGCTCCAAAAGTTTGATTATAGTTTAAGCCATCAGATGACATTAGTTATAATTTATGGAAATTTCACCATTGCGTTGGAGCCAAACTATCTTCTATTGAATTGTTTATATTTTGTTCTGAAATAAAAAGAAAATAAATAATAATAAGGTAGTGATTCCCCAAATTGGATAGTTTAGCATTTCCCATTTAATCGAGTTCAGATGGGCAACAGAGCTCTCTGTTGCCCCTTTGTCTATTACAAAGGTACGCCCCACATTCAACAGTGGTGGACCCCAAATCAAAAAAGATGAACCCCATGTTTATGTAAGACACAAAGGGGCAACACCGAGTGTTGTTGCCCATTTGACCTCCGGCTTTCAATGGCCCAAATTCGAGTTCAATATCATACAAATGATTCAGGTTCTAACAGAGTTTATTTTAAAATCACAAAATCTCATACCCAAGCCCGGCCCATTGACGCCCCCAACTTCTTTTAAGATTTATTATTTTTTTTTTTTTAGAGTATTAGTGGAAAACGCATGTCATTCTCTTGGATAACACATGTTTTCGCCCATAAAGGTAAGGACATTGAATTACCTCTAGCGCACGCCCGAGGTCCAACCTCGGGCATCCATTCATCATCTGGCATGTGGCGCTAAAAAAGGGGAGAAATCATTTTATTTTCACTCCTGTTTTTTGACTTCTCCTCGTTTGATATCTCTCTTCTTTTTATCACCACATGGATGAATAGAAGCCCGAAGTAATCTGATACCGAAGGTGAGTTAGAAAGAAAGTGATTTTGCCCTTTTAACTTAGGGTAGCACTCCCATACAACAGACTCCACCAATTACAAATTACAACAGAAACAACATTTTAAGAGGGGCCTGGGGCGAATGAGGTCCACCCTTAGGTTCGCAAATGAATTCCATAGAAGAAACATAATTTTAAATCTAGCACTAGCTTTTCTTATTTTCCCAACGCTTTTCTCTACTCTACTCAATCCCAGCACTCTTCCTCCCATTCAAACAGTATTTACAGACACCGTCTTTGTCAGGAAGAGAGTTGAGCACACTCTCCCTCTCCATGCACCTCTTGGCCCACGCCACTATCTTAGTGCACTCCGCCTCTATACTGAAATTCCCAATGGTCTCGTAGGCGTAAAACCAGCTATGCAAGGGAAGAAGAGCCACGTCCACAAACCCCAAGTTCTCACCCCCAAAGTAAGGCTTCTCTCCAAGCTCTCCTTCCAACAGCTTCAAGCACTCTATCAACTCCTTCTTACCTGGTTCTTGCTCTTCTCCTTTATTCATCAATATCTTCTTTCCACAGTCGAATATCTGCAATTCATTTCACATTTTCTATGTGTAAAATGAAACAAAATCAAGATCAAATAACAGATGATAAAAAGTGTAGAAGAGAAGAACCCACCTTCTTGTCCACGAAATCAGCCCAGAACATGGCTTGCGCACGCTGGTAAGGATCAGAGGGAAGCAAAGGAGATTTATCATTCCAAACCTCATCGATGTATTGAACAATGATGAGGGATTCACAAATGGATTTCCCGTTATGAATCAAAACAGGTATCTTCTTATGAATAGGATTCATCTGCAGAAGTAGACTACTCTTGTTTAGGATAATCTTGTCCTTCAACTCCTCTTCCATGTATTCGTATTTGATCCCCTTTTCTGCCATGGCGATTCTCACCCTCGACCCAAAAGGGCTAATCGATAAATCCAAGAGAACTACCACTTCCGCCATTTCCACAGATCTGAGCTCGAACCTTGAACACCAGAAATAGAAAGATATTAAAGAATATAATAAGTGAGTGAGATACACTATATTAAATTAAAGAGAAGAGAAGAGAAGAGAGAGCTTTGCTCTCATACTCGTTTATGCGGAGAGTATAAGGAGTGATTGCATTTAGATGATAGCAAAGATATTTATAGAAGGGTTTAGTGCGGGTGTGGAGTGTGTGGCACCGCAGCATTATGTTGAAATTTTCGTCGAGTGTTTTAAGTAGGGAAATGCTATTGAGACCGTGTTAGGGCCGAGACCTCGCACCCCAACACAGGATCTCAAGTGGGGTCCACCATATGTGAAGATGGGCTCCACCTGAGATCCCATGTTAGGGCGCGACTCGGCCCTAACACGGTCTCAGTAGCAAAGTCTTTTTAAGTATGATCCGGGCTCGGTTTCAACGGAGCTCTTCGTTTCAATGCAAAATTCGATGGCAGTTCTGTAATTAATGAGAAAACAGTGGCAGTTTTATTCTCTAATTGAAGCAGACTCTGGCTCAAATTAAGAGCCTATTAAGTCAATCCATCTAGGCCCTTCTAAAACAATGTTACATCATTGCTTACATATGAGCTTAGTCTTTTCCACCTTTTATCTTTTCTTTGTTTTTACAATCTAAGTCTTTTCAAACTTTATTTACTTTAGGGAAATGTAAAACGGACCAATAGAAGCGGACCCAATGATCTAATTGGTCCAACCCCAAGCCTTAGGGTTAAGCAATCTAATCATGGTTTTAGAAAAAAAATACAAATTTTAATTTAATTAAACTTAATCATGATTAAACAAGGGTTGAAAGGGACACAGGACAATTGGTGGACCACAGGTTGCTTATCAGGACTCTTTACTAGACTTTCTTCTTTATTCTTTTACTTTTTTACTTTTTTACATATTACAAGATGAAAGAAAAAAAAAATCTATTTTTCAACTATTTTTCAACTATTAGCGCGTAAGGGGAAAAGACCAAGTCTTTTTACCTTTTTATCTTTCCCTTGTTGGCCTCAGATTCTCTGGCCAAGCCAGAAAAGGTTTGTCTCGGGCAACCATAGAATAGAGGACAAGTGGTGGAGAAGTCAAAATCATGGGCCCCATGATTGACTTCTCCACCCACTATATGACACATGGTGATAAGGTGTTGAGATAAAAGGGAAGAGATATCAAGTGGGGAGAAGTCAAAATTATGGGGAGAAAATGAAATGACTTCTCCCTTTTTAACGCCACATGTCCCTTATTCTATGGTTGCCCAAGAGCCCTTTCTGACTTCGCCAAAGACAATCCGGAGCTTCCTTTGATTGTAGTTTGTACAATCAAATCTTTTTCAACTTTTGTTTTCTCACTTTATACTTTAAATTTTGAGATTATTTTTGAGCCAGGGCTCTATTTGACAACATTGAAGCGGAGCTCCACTTTTTACATTATGGCTGTGGCATGTTTGTAATTACTGAAAGAGTTAGGCAATTTTGAAATACACCATAATTATAAAATTGCCACCATAATAGTTTTAAAAGGGGAGCTCCACTCAATGCCAGAGCTCCTTTTTATATTTAAACTATTAAATTTTCTTCTCTATTTTTTACTTTCCTACTTCTAACAAGTGGATAAAAAAACAAACGTAAAAATAAATTAAGAGGAGACGAAAGAATGTGGGTGTTTGGTGCTTTGACAATTTGATGTGAGACTTACATTTCACTTTCTCTACTAATAAACTAAAAGTAAGTAAAGGTTTAACTTCTCATTTTTTTTTAGGATTTATAACTTTTTACCTATTTTTTGTATATATATATATTTTTTTCAAGAAAGGAAATTCATTCTATGTTTTTATTAATTGATTGGGTTTAGTTAAATTACTCCACATATATATATTTTGGTTCAGCCCCTCCCCTTTAATGAAATAGGAGGATCTCGTTCCATTTCGAAAAAATCTGGCACTAGCGCCCTTCCTTCAGCTGGCCCTTACTAGTAAAGAGGAGCACACTTCTGTTTTCAATGAGATCAAGGGTTGGGAAAGAACAGGCCCAACCACTTTCTTCAAAGCACTAAGAATAGAGTCAACTATCTAATTCTTTGAAGCACCCTGTTGCCTACTCCGTAGCAAAGAATGCCCTGCCCAACGAGAAAAGCCATTAATGAAGTATAAGGGTTGTCACTAAGCACTCCTTGAAATATTGGAACACATTCTCCTACTCTGGCTCTTTTTGTCCTTTGCTTTGATTCTTGATTATATGCCTGGGAAGTCTTATTTAATTTCATTGTCTTTAGTACAGTAGTCTACCAACCAGTAGCACCAGTTTTCAGAAAGCCGAAAGCCACATTTTTTTAAAAACTTGGGATGGGTATTGCCAACTATTAGCTAAGTAAGAGAGGAAAGAACGGATCTTTCTTATCGGCTCCGTTCTCCAGGTTGAGATGGAGACTGTGCCAAAACCGGTGAATGACTTGCCTGTAGCACCCTGAGTAGACAACCCTTCTTTGGCACATCTGGAAAGTAAGGAATGCCAAGATATTCTCCTACTCTCATGCCTCCCCAACATATTCAGACTTTCTTGCTATTGATGTTGTAGGCAAGGAAGGTGACTAGGAGAATAGGGATAGGAATTGACGGAATCAGAGAACTTGGAATGGGATGAGCGCATTATTTGAGCCTTAGATGCGAGTAACGAAGGACTCAACCCTATCCTAAATTGAAACTTGATGCTCTCACTCCCACTTTCGCTCCCGTTCTATGATTTGGTTACTTAGCTAAGGGTTCAAAGACCTTAATATTTATGAGGAGTGCTAGCCCTAGACGCATTAAGTCAATTTTTTTTCCAAAGACTCAGATTGGGTGCAACACGTGGGGTTGCTATGGGAGATGGTTTGACACTTGTTGCCACCACCTTGCGTGTTTGGAAGATTGTGACTAGGGCTAGCATTTCTAAACATTTATTTCTATTTCATTTAACAACCTTTTTTGATCTCCTCTTTGTAGCATCAATCCAAGGCATCTTCTTTGCAAACTTCATAAAAGTCCTGACCATTTGACCAGTGACTTGAGTACAAAACTGGCTATCATGGAGGACTAGCAAAAATAGAAAATTCTCACTTTTTTCGCAGGATCTTAACCATCAATTAACATTCAAAAATTGCATTTATCAGATTATTAGGATAATTGGGTACCTTCAAGTCTGTTTTATCATGAATCATTTCGGCTAAGGGCTGAGCTAGAATTTTCTACTAGGGGGGACGCAATGGTTGATTGAAATTGATAGTAATTGTTGATGGATTTTTGTAGAGAATGATTAGGCATGTATGAAATATTTTGGGTTTAAGGGAATATGAAATCAAGGACATAGTCCTTGAAAAAAATTTGACATCTAATTTCTTGGGCCATTTCATCCATATTTTACGAGTATTAATGTTTCTCCTTATTTACGAGGTAGTTGTTCCCTTCCCCCATGGCTATGCCTTATTAAATAAGAATTAGTCTACGGGTACTCCCAAATATACTCTCATATCCTAACCGTTTAACTCAAATAATTAAACGGTTAGGTTAGGATTAGAGCTGATGACGCATTAGAAAAGACAAAATAGGCCAAGTCAAATCTTGGGCCTTAGTGGTTATAAATAGTTAGGATTATGGAGTATATTTGGGAGTACCCGTAGACTGACTCGTTAAATAATCATATGACATGGTATAAAATATATTTTTTTTCAAAATTTCAAGGACAGTTTCCCCTTGTCCCATGGCTATGCCCTATTAAATAATTAAATAATATAGTATAATTTTTTTAGGGAACAACTGTCCCTTCCCATCATTATTCCAAATTAAATAATTACACAATTTAGTATGAAAATAATTTATTTCATAAGTTTAGGGGAGCACTTGCCCCCATTCCCAAAAAAAAAAAAACTTCTTTTTTTCAAAAGTTGAGGGGGTCACGTTCCCCTAATGCCTCTGATTATGTCCTTGCTTCCAGCTATTATTAAAGCTTGACCTAAGGTCTGGAAAAGAATTGGATTTATACTGGATCGATCTATATCTGAATCTACTTCGATGAAAATCCAACATATTCGAAATGAAATTTGTTGGATTCTAAATTACCCAATTCAAACTCGAATCGGATTAATTATTCGGGATACGAGCTCGATTAGATTAATGTTATTGAACAAATAAGTGTCACCTAACCCATTCTCTTTTCTCTCCATTCTTTAATCCTAGGAATCTTATGAATTCTATTTTAAGAATGCCACCTGCCACCCTTTTTAAAATCTCAACCGCTAACTCTTTCTCTTACACACTTCTCTCTCTCAATTCAAAAACTATTGGAGAGATTTTAAAGGATACATATGTTTTCTTCACAATTCAAAAATCATTAGAAAGATTTTAGGAGATTGTGATAAGAGAGATAGAGAATGTAAAGAGAGATTTTAGGGGATTATGATAAGGGATAAAGAGAGAGATAAGAAGGATAGAGAGAGAATATAGAGAGAAATTTTAGGAGATTGTGTTAAGAGGGATAGAGAGAGATGTATAGATTTTTATTGTATTCACACCCGTTCATCGCACGGGGTCTCTACTATTACTATAATATAAAGAAATAAGACTTCTCTCTCTGCTCTCCAAGACCCACTATCTCATCCTAGAGCCCTCTCTATCTCCACTATTGTAGAGTCCTCTCTTATCTCAAACTCTTGCAGGTTTGGGATCCACTATCTCATCCTAGAGACCTCTCTATCTCTACTATTGTAGAGTTCTCTCTTATTTCCAACTATTGGGTGTATTAATTTAAGTTTAGTACTAAGAAATTTATTATTTTTTTATTAAATGTTATTAAAATAATAAAAAATTATTATTATAAAGTCAGTTAATTAATACAAATAATAATATTTATCAATTCAAAAAATTATATTATTAAAAATAAAATTTATTAAACATTATTAAAATATATTACTTAATATTTAAATAAATTAATAATATTATTTAATTTTAAATATTCTTAAGTTATTACCCGTACATCACACGGGGGTCTCTGCTAGTATCTATCTATAATATAAAGAAATAAGTGTCACCTAACCCTTAAGAAATAAGTGCTTTCCAATCTTCAATCCCAAGAATTCCGTGAGTTTTATTTTAAAAATACCACATGGCACCCTTCTTTAATTTCAACCATTAAAATCATTGAAGAGATTTTAGGGAATTGTGATAAGAGATGGGTTGTCAAAAAACCTTTTCCTAAATTGTCTTACTTATCTCTATCTATCTAACCTTTGACCACACACACATCTCCTACCCCATGCATAACTTCTCTCCTCCCACGTTTCTCTCTCTCCCCTCTCACTCTACTCCACGTCTCTCTCTCCCCTCCAACTCACGTCTCCCTCTATAGTCTTTGCTCCCACCCACGCATCAACTCCATTTACATTTTTTTTAATTCTTTCCTTTCCTCCATCATTACCCAAAAATAAACCTCACAACCCCATTAAAATCAAGAACCATTTACTAATACGAAGGGCATTTACTTGAGGGCTTCGCCACAATTACACACTCCTCCAATGATTGCCTTCTTGCATTTGCGAATGCTTAGCATCTGTCCCTGTGTAAAGGTAAGGTAACTAACATCGATTTCTAATCATTTACTCACATGATCTGTAATTTGTTATGTCATTTTTGAATTTTTTTTGCTTCATACTTGTTTAGATCCTTCACTGAATCAATCTTAACCAGAGTATTGATATAATGGAGAGACGTGCGAAGAGACACAACTAACCCTTTATAAATGCATTTTATCACGATCCTTGATCCATAACCTCACGGGCATCCCTAGCTAGGGGCTATCATTACGTGTCAAATTAATATTGACTGTGGTGGAACATTGTTTTTGTCTTGATGATACTGATCGTCTTTAGCACATGTGGCCACGGTGACTATAAGTGTGACGAATAGTGGTTGGTGCGTCACAACGTACATTATCGGGATGAGGGTCGGGAGTATATTGGAGGCTGTTATGATACAAGCATCCTTTCGATCCAATAAGTATTCTCAGCAACCAGACATAGGGTTAGGGTAGCACTCTCCACCAATAACAATTTACAACAAAAACAGCAACATTCAAGCATAAACACAAGCCCTAGAAGAACGATGATTCTAAAATCTAGCACTCGCTTTTCTCATTTTCCCAACGCTTTTCTCTACTCTACTCAATCCCAGCCCTCTTCCTCCCATTCAAACAGTATTTACAGACACCGTCTTTGTCAGGAAGAGAGTTGAGCACACTCTCCCTCTCCATACACCTCTTGGCCCACGCCACTAGCTTAGGGAACTCCGCCTCTATACTGAAATTCCCACAGGTCTCGTAGGCGTAAAACCAGCTGTACAAGGGAAGAAGAGCCACATCCACAAACCCAAAGATCTCACCCCCAAAGTAAGGCTTGTCTCCAAGCTCTCCTTCCAACAGCTTCAAGCTCTCCATCAACTCTTTCTTACCTGGCTCTTGCTCTTCTCCTTTATTCATCCATATCATCTTTCCACTGTCGAATATCTACAATTCATTTAACATTTTCTATATGTAAAATGAAACCAAATCAAAGATCAAATAACAGAGAAAAGAAAAAACTAACCTTCTTGTCCACAAAATCAGCCCAGAACAAGGCTTGTGCTCGCTGGTAAGGATCGGAGGGAAGCAAAGGAGATTTATCCTTCCAAACCTCGTCAATGTATTGAACAATAATGAGGGATTCACATATGGGTTTCCCATTATGAATCAAAACAGGTATCTTCTCATGAACAGGGTTCATCTGCAGCAGTAGAGTACCCTTGTCCTTCATGTTCTCTTCCTTGTACTCGTATTTGATCCCCTTTTCTTCCAAGGCGATTCTCACCCTCGACCCAAAAGGGCTAAACGATACATCCAAGAGAACTACCGCTCCCGCCATTTTTACAGATCTGTAGAGCTCGAACCTTGAACACCAGAGAGAGAGCTTTGCTGTGATACACTGATACTCGTTTGTATGGACAGTATAAGGTGTGACTGCATTTAGAGGATAAAAAGGATATTTATAAAGGGTTTGGATTGAGGTGTGGAGTGTGGTGTGGAGTGGAGTGGAGTGGAGTGGAGTGGAGTGAGGATTGGGGGATAAGAGCAACGCAGCATTTTGTTGAATTTTCGTCAAGTACTAAATATGAGCCGGAACTTCTCAATGAAAACCTCGGTGGCGATTTTGTAATTAGGAGGAACTATAGTGAGTTTTGTCTCCCAAAAATTACAAAACTGTTTTTAAGGTTTTTTAATATTTGAAAAAAAATTAATTTAAAAAAAAAAACCAATGATAGGTTGGTGAATCTTAGGGGTAGGTGAATCGTAACCACATTTAAGGGGTGTAAAAAGGGATACGTGGCTACCTAAAAGGGTTATAACCGGATTTGCCAAATTCGGTTATCACCGTAGAGGATTTGGCTTTTTTTTGGAAGGAAAATAATCTCCTCCTCAGTCGGGGACATGAGGAGGGGCGTCTCGACTCCCATTTTCTTGCCATGTATCCCTCTTCTAACCCTATTTAACTGTGGTTAAGATTCATTCACCCTTAAGGTTCATTTATCTATTCTTAATTTTTAGAAAAATAAAATAAAATAAATAAAAAAACTAACCCTAGTTAATGAGAGTTGAAGGTCAGCTGTGAGAGCGAGGAGGGATAGTCCCCTCCTTGGCCGACTAAGGGACTATTGCTCTTTTTTGAAGGTATCTAAAACGACCGGTGATCTTCTCCAGTTGTAACCGGTTTTGGGCAAAACCAGTTACAACCCTGTGGTCACCACATGTCCCTTTTTACACCCCTTAACTGTGGTTAAGATTTACCTACCTTAGGGTTCACCCACCTCTCTTTGGTTTTTAGAAAAAATATTTTTTAAAAATTAACCCTAAGAATTGGTAAATTTTAACCACAGTTAACAAAAAAAATTATTATTTTTTCTAAAAACCAACAATATGTAGATGAACCTTATGAGTGGTTGAATCTTAACCATAGTTAAGATGTGTCAAAAGAGACATGTGGCCACCTCATGGGCGTAACCGGTTTTGGCAAAACCGGTTACAACTGGACGTCCCATCTAAAAAAAAGTTACATCATTGCATGCATAATATTTCGAAGACCTTATCCTTTAACCTTTATTCCTCTTCCTTTTAACAAATTTCTCTCTCCTCTCTCTTTACCATCTATCCAAGGTATCTTCTCTCACAATTCGATAAACAGTTTAGTTTAAATATAAAGAGGAGTTCTGTTTCTCTCCATTTTACAATATCGGCGGCAAATGTGTAATTCTCCTTGCAAAATTACTCCAATCTCTATCAGTAATTACAAACATACCACATTTACAGTGTAAAAAAAGGGAGCTCTGCATTATCGCCTGTAGCAGAGCTGTTAAAAAACAAAAGGATCGTCTGAGGCCTAACCTAGAGACAAGGTGGGACCTACCATGTGAAATGAGCCCCACCAGAAACCATGTGCTCTTAAGTTTCGGTGGTCTCGGCCCTAAGACTCCTAACCTTTATCATCATGCATGTGGACGAGATCTTAACCATCCAATTAACATTTTAAAATTGAATCTATCAAATGAGTAGGATAATTGGATGACTTCAAGTCTATACTCGGCAGCAAGGATTCTATAGGAGATGGAATCACAGCCAATTGTGATTGAAATCAGGGAATTCAATGGTACTCATAGGTCAACACGTGTCCTTTTCAATCTGGGATTGGATTTTCTCTGACAGAAGCTAGAAAATTTTTCACGAGTTTCACACATCATCCAACATGTGGTGATAAAAAGGGGAGAGATATCAAGTGGGCAAAAGTCATAAACATGAGAAGAAAATGACTTCTTTCCTTTTTATCCCCACATGCCAGATGATGTGTGGAAGCCCGAGAAGACTTTTATGGCATCTACTAGAGACAATTCAATCTCTTTCAATCCTTATTAACCATGGATTAGATTCAGTAACCCTTAGGCTTCAACAATCTGTAAATGATAAAATTCGTAAAATCAATTTAGCGTTGGGGAACGAGCTCGTTTTTATTGTTTTGTTCACGAAAGTGACACGTGGACACGAGTTGGGGTCACGTGCTTAAAATAAAGGGATCACACGTTGTCTAATGCACAACGTTCACGTTGTGCACATTACGACGTATCTGTTTTCTTGTAGAACAACGTTTCCGTTGTAGCTTGACAACGTGCTCGTTGTCTGAAGCACAACGTAATCGTTGTACTCTTGACAACGTTTTTGTCGTTACATGAACAACGAGTCCGTTGTCTCACCGACAACGATGTCTAGGCTGTATTTTAAGACAATTACACCGTAACCGAGCTCGAGTCAACAACGAGACCGACTCGTAGGAGGAAGTGATCAGGAGGCGATCCATGATTCTGACATGTGTACCGAAAGCACTGTTTTGTGCCGAAAGCACTGTCTTGGCATTTAATGCTGGTCACTTCTGCGTACTGTCAGATCCCGACCGACTGAACTCATAGTAGGCTCTCACGTGTGATGCAACAGGTGGCAGATATGTCTGACATATTTGGCAATGAGTGCAGGACACGTGGTATGGACATCTATGGCCATCCATGGTCATCGATGGCCATACCAACCTTACCCTATAAATACCCCGTGATTTTCAGTGCTTGATAATCACGTTTTTGGCAGTACTTCAGAGAATACTTGTTCAGTGCTTCCCAGAATCTTGTATAACTTTCAATGCCTCTTTCAGTGTTTACTGTTCATCATCTTCTACATCTACTTACTTTACCATCGGAGTACAGGTCAAGGTGCCACGCCCTCCACTCCAACCTTCTACCAGTAAACCAGAGAGTGTGTGAAGCTGTAGCTGACGCGTGTTCGTGACGAATTTTTCTCCCTTTCGAAATTGGCGCCGTCTGTGGGAAAAATCTGTAAACGAATCTCCCTTTGCTCTTTGTGATCATGGCTAATCAATCATTTGTGTTCGGGCGTGAGGATCAAACCCCTCAGGCCACTCCTTTTGCACCTTCTGTCGTGCACATCCCTGGGGTCAGTCATTCGTCTGAGCAACCAGAGAGGACCATGCCTCGTCCTGTTGAGCCTTCTGTCTCTGATCGCATTTTGGCGATGTTGCAAAGGCAGCAGTCCGCTCTGGATCAGATCACCAGGCAGCAGCAGTTGATGCAAGAGAGGCTGGAGGCGTTCTAGCATAGCAGGCTCGAGGTGGATGAGGTGCCACTGCAGAGGTCTTCCGTGAGACGTCAACTTGACCTCTCTTCTTCCCCTTCTGCACCAGAGAACCGTGAAACCAGGTTTGTGCTTCTTCCTACTGAAGGGGATGTAAGACAGCCTCAGGTTCGGGCAGAGCAGAGTATTCCTTCAGATCGTGTGGATTTGCGAGAGGGGGCAGGACGAGAAGACTTGAGAGGGGCTACCGGAGGTGCAGACGCCCAGAAGACTTGGGTGACTGCCAAGGAGGTGGAGGCTTTGATCGGTGCTCATGTTAAGAGCATGAAGGGAGGGATTCCTGACCACTTTGCTCAGTCAGCAAAGGACAACGTTGAGAACTCTCCTTTCACAGACGCCATCAATCAGTCATATACTTCTTCCAAGTTTATAACTCCGATCTTCCCCATGTACACTGGAAGGACGGATCCGGAGGAGCATTTGTTTGATTTCAAACATGCGATGGCTATTCGTAATCCAGATGATGACCTGTATTGCAAAGCTTTCCCCAACAGCCTGTCTGGGGTAGCATCGAAGTGGTTTCGGAACTTACCTCCTGGTTCCATCAGTAATTTCTCAGAGCTCAGGTCAGCTTTTATTGATCGTTTCATTATCAATAAAAAGAAGAAAGCAAGTGCAGATAGTCTCTTCTCTTTGAGGATGAAGCCGGCTGAATCCTTGACGGATTTTATTTCGCGTTTCATTGATGAAGTCCACAATATCGATAAGGTCGACGAAGAGAGCTGTATCGCTGCTTTCAAGAATGCTATCCCTAGGCATTCCGAGCTCTATAAATCCTTGGCTCTTGACTATCCTGTCAATATGGACGAGATGATGGTTCGTGCTACCATGTACGGAAGATATGAGGAGGACGTATCCGTTGTGCCGAAGCCCAGGACGAGAGTGGTGGATGTCGTAGAGAGGACACACCGATCTTCGAAGAGGAAGGAGAAGAAGCAGAGGTATGAGTCTTCATCATCTGAGGGCTCACCACCAAGAAAGCAGAAGGAGAGAGTAGTCTATGTGACTCAGCGGGATCAGCCGGTTCGGCGTCCGTTTGAAGGAAACTTTAATTAATCTCAGCAGCAGAGTAAGACGGAGAGACGTCCTAATGACCAGCAGCAGGCGAGGCAGCAGTATCAGCCACGCCAGGTGCAGCCTCAAGTACAGTAAGAGAGAGGCGTGCAGCCTAGTGAGCGGCGACCTTTTGCAGATCGAGCACCGCCCATCAATTTCACAGTTAGCCCGGCGACCATCATGAGGTCAATGGAGGACCAGGCGTACTTCGAGTGGCTGGCTAGGGCTGTGCAGGATGTTACATCGGGACCCCGGGTGAATGAGTATTGCCATTATCACAAGTGTCGTGGTCATCTCACCAACCGATGTCATATTCTGAGGTAGTACTTGGAGAGGCTAGTTCAGGAAGGGTACTTGGGAGAGTATCTTGCTTCTGGCAGCGGCGGCATAGTGCATGCCAGGGAGCCGGTATCCCAGTCTCGTGGAGGGGAGCCTGCCAATAATCCAAGTACCAGTGGAGGAGCTTCTTTGGGCACGATCAATGTCATTTACCGCGTGCGAGCACCGGAAGCAGATGTGGAGAGGAACTTCAGGGCAAAGGCCAGGAAGCTGTCTCACGATGCTGCAGTGTATCAGGTGCAAGTGTCTGCCAGAAGCGTTGAGCAGGCACTTACCTTCACTGATCGTGATTTGGCAGCAGTAATCCGACCTCACTATGATGCTCTTGTTCTCACCATGAGAATAGGGGATTTTGACATCAAGAGAGTGCTCGTGGATTCCAGGAGTGGAGCAGACATCTTGTATCTTCATGCTTTCACCCAGATGAAGCTGGATCCTTCCATTCTCATCTCTGCTCAGACTCCATTGTTCGGATTCGATGGCAGCTCGATGAGGCCTGTAGGTGATGTTGTCTTACCCGTTGTGGCTGGACCCGTTGTCCTTCAAACCAGGTTCTCCGTTCTGGATGCGCCATCGCCGTACAATGCCATCTTGGGTCGTTGGTGGACCCATGAGATGAAGACTGTTCCGTCCTCGTACTATCAGGTGTTGAAATACCCAACGCAGGACAGGCCTCAGGAGATCAGAGGGGATCAGCTGGCATCGCAGAAGTATGATTTTTCCGCTTCCGTTGTGCCTCCATAGCAGTTACAGGTCGTTCCCGTTGTGGAAGAGAGCTCGGAAACATCGTTGTGTAGACCTTCCGTTGAGCCCACGAAAGTTGTCAATTTGGGAACGGAAGAAGAGCCAAAGGTGTTGCAAGTCGAGACGAGCTTGACAGCGGAAGAAGAGCTCGAGTTGCTGGGTTTCCTTAGGCAGAACCTTGATGTCTTTGCATGGTCTCACAAAGACATGACTGGCATCGATCCGAGTGTTATCTGTCATCACCTCAATGTTGATCCTGCTATCCCTCCAGTGAAGCAGAAACCTCGGAGGCTTGCTCCAGCTTATCATGATGCAATGAATGAGGAGATTGACAAGCTGATTCAGTTCGGGTTCATTCAAGAGGTGCAGTATCCTGATTGGATAGCCAATGTTGTGGCTGTGCCTAAGAAGAACGGGAATGTGAGAGTTTGTATTGATTTCACTGGTGTCAATAAGGCTTGCCCCAAGGACTTTTTTCCCATACCAAGGATAGACAGGCTCATCAACGCCACTGCTGGCCACGAGATGTTATCCTTCATGGATGGTTATTCAGGCTATAACCAGATCCTCCTGGCGGAAGCAGATCGAGAGAAGACCACCTTCATAATGGAGCAGGGCTTGTTCTGTTATCGAGTGATGCCTTTTGGCTTGAAGAATGCAGGTGCCACCTATCAACGTCTTATGAATCTCATGTTTGGGCCACTTCTTGGCAAGACGGTTGAAGTTTACATCGATGATATTGTTGTGAAGAGCCGAGTACGAGGTACTCTAGTGGCAGACCTTGCTGAGCCTTTCTCTGTTCTGCGATCTTTCAATTTGAAGATCAACCCAGAGAAGTGCACCTTCGGGGTTACCTCAGGAAAATTCTTGGGTTATCTTGTGAGTCAGCGGGGGATTGAGGCTAATCCAACTCAGATCCGTGCTTTGCTGGACATGCCAGAGCCTAAGTCGAAGAAGGAGATCCAGAAACTGACAGGTCGGATTGCTGCACTCAATCGGTTTATCTCCAAGTCATTCGATCGTTGCAAACCTCTTTTCGAGTTACCGAGGAAGGACTCTATTTTTGCATGGACTTCAGAGTGTTCTCGAGCTTTCTTTGCCTTGAAGGAATATTTAGGCTCAGCTCATATCCTTTCGGTACCTGAGCCAGGTGAAGTCTTATATCTTTATCTGTCTGTTTTAGAGCAAGCCCTTGGTTCCTTCCTGGTTAGGAGTTGTGATGGCGTGGAGAAGCCTGTTTATTTCATCAGCAAAACCTTTCTCAAGGCGGAGTGCAATTACAGCAAGCTCGAGAAGGTATGTCTAGCTCTTGTCTTTTCTGCGGAAAAGCTTCGTCCTTACTTTCATGCTCATTCTATCATTGTCATCACAACGTATCCCTTGAAAGTCGTGCTGGATCGACCCGAGCTGGCGGGGAGGATGTCGAAGTGGGCTGTGGCTCTGAGTGAGTTCGATATCCAGTATCGGGCTAGGAGTTCAGAGAAGGGGCAAGCAATGGCAGGTTTTCTTTCTGACTTCCCTGTGGAGGAGGAAGCAGAGGAGGTGGTTGTTGATCTTCGGGAACTTCCTATTAAAGTTGACAACGGAGATGTCGTTGTGGATGGAGTTGAGTCATCAGAATGGGATGATTGGTTATTGTACGTGGACGGATCTTCTAATTTGAGTGGTTCAGGACTTGGTGTTGTGCTTATAAGTCCGGAGAACATCAAAGTGCAGAAGATGTCGCGTCTTGGGTTCACTGCCTCCAACAATGAAGCTGAGTACGAAGCCTTACTGCTTGGGTTGCAGAGTGCTCGAGAGCTGCAGATCTCCAAGTTGAGAGTGTTTTGTGATTCACAGCTCGTGGTGAATCAGGTGAATGGTGTTTATGACTGCAAGGACGATCGGATGAAGCAGTATGCTACTCTTATTCGTTTGCAGTGTGAAGCATTCACCATTGTGGAGATCAGGCACACCCGGAGAGATGAGAACAGGCATGCTGATGCTTTGGCTTACCTAGTTTCCATGGTGCAGTCTAACGAGCCTAAGGCTATTCTAATGGATTTCCAAGAGTATCCTTCAATAGCTCTTCAGGCACAGCGAGAGGTGTTTTTTGTCAATCCAGTTCCAAGCTGGATGACAGGATTGGTGGCCTATCTGAAGGATGGAATTCTTCCTATCAGTGTGAAAGAGTCGAGGCGCATTCTGTTCAAGGCACCTCGTTATACCTTGGTACGGGAAGAGTTGTTCAGAAAATCTTTTGGTGGGCCTTTGCTGAAGTGTGTTCATCCTGCAGATGTGGAGAGAATACTTACTTAGTTGCATGAAGGTATATGTGGTATACATTCAGGCGGGAGAACCATTGCCCATCGAGCTCTGGGGCAAGGTTACTTCTGGCCTTACATACAGACTGATGCTCAGAAGTGCAGTCACTGCCAGCAGTTTGCTCGTTTGATTCATACTCCGGCTCAAGAGCTCAACACTGTATCTCAGCCTTGACCATTTACGCGTTGGGGGCTTGATATTGTAGGACCTTTCCCTAAGGCTCTAAGGAATCTGATCTTTCTTCTAGTGGCAACTGATTACTTCTCTCGTTGGATTGAAGTTGTTTCTCTTGCTCATATCAGAGAGCAAGAAGTGAAGAAGTTCTTGTGGGAACATATCATCTGCAGATTTGGCATACCGCAGTCCATAATTACTGACAACGAGAAGCAGTTCTCAGGACGTTTGATTGCCGACTTTTGCAGCGAGCTGAAGATCAGACATGTTTTCTCTTTCCCTATTATCCTCAGGGGAATGGATTGGCCGAGGTAGCCAATAAGAATATTCTCAATGCCTTGAAGAGAAGATTGGAAGATTCGAAGGGGAAGTGGACCGCCGAGCTGCACAACGTATTATGGGAGTACAGAACAACTCCGAGGAGTCCTACCAATGAAACACCTTTCTCTCTAGCGTATGGCATGGAAGCTGTCATTCCTACTGAGATCAGTTTGCCTACAGTATGTTCTTGGCATAACAAGAGGAAGGATGGAGAGAAAGATCAGAACGTAGAGCTTATGGCTATCCATCTCGATCTACTAGAAGAGAAGCGAGAAGATGCCAACATTCAGATGAGGAGGTATCAGCAACGATTAAGAAAAGCCTACAACAAGAAAGTACAACGGAGAGTGCTTCAGGTCGGAGATCTTGTTCTCCGAAGAGTGTTCCAGAACACGAGAGAGCTTAACAGTGGCAAGTTGGGACCTAACTAGGAAGGGCCTTATATCATAGAATGATTGGGAAGTCCTGGAGTCTGTTACTTGAAAGACTTACAAGGTAACCTCATCTCAAAATCCTGGAACATTATGAATTTGAGGCAATTCTTTCAATAGAATCTATGTTATGCTACTACATGCATCGTTGTGCTTACAAGTTTCAGTGCTTTTACATCATCATAATGCTCATACTTCAACATATGACTTGCAATATTATGTGCCTGCCCGTTGTCTACATTATTCTCTGTCTGGATCATCAATGTAATTTTGTGAATATTTTGCAAGTAATTCAAATAAAATTTCGACTGAACAACCTACTCATAACGAACACGAGTGGCTTACATAAGGGTGTCATCTGAGCAAATCCAGTGGCTTATCCTAATGACATCCTCTGACCATGTGCTTCGAAACTGAGTTACATTGTGTTCATCATAGGAATTTTATTTGTCAGATTACATTCACATTGAATTACACAAATGATGTATCTGGATTAGTGTTTTGTTTGTAGTGCTTGTTCGTAGTGCTTGTTCGTAGTACTTGCTCGTAGTGCTTTGATCGTAGTGCTTTGCTCGTAGTGCTCTATTCGTAGTGTTCTGATCGTAGTGCTTTGATCGAAATAATTTGTTTAGTACGTGTATCAGTTATGACTTTCACCCTCATACATACATTCACATATATTCAAATATCCACATAGTAAAGTGTCATATTCACATCAATGCTATGAACCGTGAAAATTAATTCAACTACTTGTGTTGTATTGTTTGTGCATACGTTGTGCTACGTTACTAGGTGGAGAGAAATGCGTACATAAGAAAGTAAGTGATCCATTCATACAGAATACCCATCTCTGGGTAAGTACACTATCAACTCCCGTAAGAATGAGAGAAAAGAGTTTACATCATCAAAAAAGAAACAGAAACATGAAGAGCAGTAGCAGATCAGGCAAGGTCAGCATCTGTCGTCGTTGTAGCAGGGGCAAAAGTAGAGGCTTCAGCAGTTGGGGTTTTTGCTGGAGTAGCTTCATCGGCAGCAACAGGAGCTTCGGGGCAGCTGGCTCGAAGTATGGCTCAACTGGGAGGGGTGCAGGACCTTCGAGAGGGTGAGGTTACTCGACGCCTTGAACCTCGACCTCGTTGTCTAGCTCGATCACGTCTTTGCTCTGAAAGCTCGGAGAACGTGATGGCGTCCTCTTCATTGTCTTCCTTCAAACGGCCTTGTTGGCAGAGCGATTCGAGTATCTCTTTCTCGGTCTCTGTCCGATCCTCCTCCAAGAGCGTGTCCAGCTGAGACTGATAATGTTGTTGAAGTCTCAGGGTCACAGTCCTCTCGATGGCCTCTTCAGCTTTCTTGGCCTCCTCGAGCTCCTCCGTCAGTGCTGTCCTGGCTGCCTCAGTTTCCTCCAGCTGTCTGCCCAAAGCTTGGGAGACGAGCTCCAGTTCGCTGATGCGTAGAACAGCATTCTCTACCTCCTGTTTGGCCTTCTTCTCGGCCTCCTTTGCTGCTCGACTCTCAACCTCAGCTTTTTCTTGTGCCTTGGTGGCAGCTTTGAACTTCTCCTCGAAGCGAACAGTGCCAGCTTTGGCTTGGGACAGATCAAAATCTGCCTTGAGTCTCTCTTCGGCGAGAGTCTTCTCCAGCATCTCAGTCCTGTCTTGCCAGTACTTGAGCCCGTCTCGGAGGTGATTGTAACTATAATGGCTACGATCACAGAGTTCATGCACGAGCACGTTCATCTACAAGGAAGTATCAGGGCATCAGCACAACGAGAAGTAAGATTTCAGCAGTAGAGTAAGAAGAAGAGGAAAAAACTTACTGATGCCACAGACTGGCAGGCGGTGTAAGACAGGTCGGCCAGAGAGAGATTACCGACGTCAGCGATGTCTCGGGGCAACCTCATAGCGTGAGTCAGAGCTCGGGCGGCCTTGTCGGATCTTTGCACCGAGTCGTTTACAGTCGGTCTCCCATACCGAGAGAAATCGGGCGACCAGTCCAGGTTGCTCGCCGGTATCATGCTGGCTGGAAGACTCGTTGTGCCAGCTTCCGTTGCGGCCAGGGTGACAACAGCGGAACTCGAGCTGGCGGGAGCAGCTGCAGCTCGAGAGGGGGCAGGTGACGAGCTGGCTTCGGGCACTGCCGTTGTCACTTCTGCTCCTAGAATTGTTGTAGGAACAGCAGAGGTGGAAGGGGGAGCAGCAATGGCTGTGTTCTCTTTCTCCAGGCGTATATCCGCCTTCGCCTTCTTTCTGGCCTCGTACTCGGCCTGGGTCAGCATCTTTCTTTTCGGGTCAGCAGTCACTGTACCCTTGGAAGGAGGGTTCTTCTTCTTCAGCGGTGGTGGCGGAGGTGGTAGCAGAATTGCAGGGCGAGCAGACCTTGGCTTCCTGCTCAGTGGAGGTGGATCTGTGCCAGCCATGTCTTCTTCTTCTTCTTCGTCCAAATTGATTGCTGGTGCGGGTGCAGAAGTAGAAGCGCCTGGATGCTGTTGTTGTTGTTGTTGCTGTTGTTGTTGTTGTTGTTGTGGTTGTTGTTGTTGTCATTGAGTAGTTACAGTAGGAGTGCTGAAGACGACCCACGTGTCAGGCTCCCGTGGCTTCCACCGGATGTATTCCCCACCTCGAATACGTTTGATGTTGGTGAGGAGGCCTTCTTCTTCTGGGGCTAACTTCTTGTATGGGATCTTCTTTCCGTCAACTGCAAACAAGTAGTAGCAGAGTGAGTACAACGGTAGTCAGCAGAACGAGAGCGTACAACGTACAACGGAAAACAGAGTCGGAACAATGGTGCATAACGGGCAACGGACGTCCGTAGTGGTATACCTAGTTTCGCTTGGAAGACGTTGGGGACTGTGGAATTCTCTGCCTTCCAACCGCCTGAGACAACGAAAGGAGTGGCTTTCCACCCTCTTTCTCTATCAAGGATGCCAGAGACGAGTTCTGGGTATAGAGGTTTCTTGTTCCACGAGTAATAGCAGAACGAACCGTCGTCAGTGCCTCGGCATCTGACAACGTGGCTGAAGTGGAAGAGATGCCTAGCTTCTATCGGGAATCCATCTTTGATGAATTTGATCATCATAGACATGTATTTGTAGAAGCTCGGATGCATTTGTCCCGGTGCGAGTTGCAGGGTGGACAGAATGTCATCCAGGACGGGATGGAGAGGGAAGCAGAGACCAGCCTCGAGCTGGGAGAGGTAGACAACGATGCAAGCAGAACGCTTATTAATGAGAGCGTCATCTCGCTTGAAGTGGAGATTGACGTGGGAAGGGAAGTCGAAGCGTTCCCTGTAGTGGTTCAGATGTGCCAACTGATGTTGGCGCAGAGCTAAGGATTGTTCGATGTAGGCACCGTGAAGAGCGCTACCTGTGCAACTGGCCTCATCTTCAGTAGGCCCTCTAACTTCCTCTAACCTAGTGGGTTCTAGGAGAATGTTGGTAGCCATGGGATGGTGGGAGAAGAAGAAGTGAACACAGTGACCTCAGTGAACAGAGAGTACCCAGAGCAGAATCACACAAGAACCAGAGAAGAAGAAAGAGAGGGAGAAACAGTAAGAAATATTAAAGAGAAGGATGAAGAGCGTACCGAACAGAAGGCGACTAAGAGAGACTGTTGAGAGCTTGAGGAAGATGAACTTTCGTTTGAGAAAAAAATTCGACAGAGTAACAGTGCATGAAGGAATAGGGTGAAAGAGAAGGAGTATTCGATGGAGATTTTATAAGCATCTCAGATGTGTGAAACTACACCAATACCCTTCATCAGAGCCGTACACCTGGGTCAAAGTGGAGAAGAGCAGTGGCTAGATTGTCTTTTCACCAAAAATAGAATAACTGTCAGAGCTATTAAAGCGTTTTTTAAAATCGAAACGGCAATGATGACAGCCTGTCCGCATTTAAGAGACGTGACGGTTCGCACGCGCAGCCAGCTGGCGTGAACGGTCGATCTTCTCAGCGAGCGTTTAAAGCACGCAACGTTATATCTTCCGGAGCAGTGCTAGGTATGATCTTTTTGTCCGTTTATGACACTTCGAACTACGTTCCAAGCATCATAAAGGGGCAAATTGTAAAGGATAAAATTCGTAAAATCAACTTAGCGTTGGGGAACGAGCTCGTTTTTGTTGTTTTGTTCACGAAAGTGACACGTGGACACGAGTTGGGATCACGTGCTTAAAATAAAGGGATCACACGTTGTCTAATGCACAACGTTCACGTTGTGCGCATTACGACGTATCTGTTTTCTTGTAGAACAATGTTTCCATTGTGGCTTGACAACGTGCTAGTTGTCTGAAGCACAACGTAACCGTTGTACTCTTGACAACGTTTTTGTCGTTACATGAACAACGAGTCCGTTGTCTCACCAACAACGATGTCCAAGCTGTATTTTAAGACATTTATACCGTAACCGAGCTTGAGTCAACAACGAGACCAACTCGTAGGAGGAAGTATCAGGAGGCGATCCATGATTCTGACATGTGTACCGAAAGCACTGTCTTGTGCCGAAAGCACTGTCTTGGCATTTAATGCTAGTCACTTCTGCGTACTGTCAGATCCTGACCGACTGAACTCATAGTAGGCTCTCACGTGTGATGCAACAGGTGGCAGATATATCTGACATATTTGGCAATGAGTGCAGGACACGTGGTATGGACATTTATGGCCATCCATGGTCATCGATGGCCATACCAACCTTACCCTATAAATACCCCGTGATTTTCAGTGCTTGATAATCACGTTTTTGACAGTACTTCAGAGAATACTTGTTCAATGCTTCCCAGAATCTTGCATAACTTTCACTGCCTCTTTCAGTGTTTACTGTTTATCATCTTCTACATCTACTTACTTTACCATTGGAGTACAGGTCAGGGTGCCACGCCCTCCACTCCAACCTTCTACCAGTAAACCAGAGAGTGTGTGAAGCTGTAGCTGACGTGTGTTCGTGACGAATTTTTCCCCCTTTCACAATCTAACCTTGATTTTTAGAAATTCTTTTTTTTAAAAATTAACCTTAAGGTTTGAAATCTATCTTGATCAATGATCTCCATGACTTAAAGGGGGTGAATAGATCTATCTAAGGATTTCTACTAACTTTTAATTTAGCAAGTTAATTAAGCAGAAATAAACATTCAATCCACACAATCCGACACAAGAGTTTTACGTGAAAATCCTTCTGGAAAAAACCACGGGATCTAGTCCAGTATAAAATCCACTAAGAGAAAGTTATCAAGTATAAGACAAGACCTTACCAAACTCGGACATGACACTACGTTTCTCGGTACAGAATCTTTCTCTTGAAGTCCAAGAACCAGTACATTTGATCTCTGCCGCAGCAGCTCCGGTTTCTCACCAGCAACTCTTCTCAATGCTTCATCAGTCCACGATCTCGAAAGATCAATCTCCTTCCGTGAAGGCTCCGGACCACACACAGGCCAATAACACTCACAAGTGTCGGGGATTATTGAGTCAATTTATAAATCTCAGACTTTAGAGGAATCTTAAAAGCATTTAAGATCTCACAATGCAAGAACAAAGAATTGAAAAACTTCTCTTGCATTCTCTAAAGTGATTGTGAGAAGAGAGATTAATGATGATCAACCAATAACAATAGAAAACCCTAGAAAGAGTTCTCTGATCTCCACTCTCACAAAACAAAACAATACCCATGAAATAGGTCTTTCAAGAGGATATTTATAAGCTCTAAAGAGTTAGTAACAAGATAGGAGACTTTAAATACGGGTTTAGGTCGACCACAAAGTGGGATCAGTCGATCGAATGCCTATGGGTCGACCGAAGGTATGATCAGTAGACCGGTCTTAGAATGTCTCACTGGAAAAATAACTCATTCAAAAAATATTGCACCTCGGTCGACCGGAGGTCAATATCGGTCGACCGGTCTTGATAGTTGGTTGGCCGATAGGCACAAATTTTGCCTATCTGCCTTATGTTGTACTTGGGTTTTTTCTAAAGGTCAATTCTAATCACCTAGGTTCATTTCAAAGTGTTCTAAGACAATTCCAACCTAGGTATGAGGTCACTAGATCTCTTACCTTCCTAAATCCGGAAGCGATGATAGTAAGAGATATCTTCAATCTTTTTTGGCTTCACCAAGCATGACAAGTTGGACCATTACAGATGACACCTCTAGACCTATGTTTTGATCACAGGATTTGTCAAAACTAAATAAGATTTACAAGGTTAAAAAATTTTAACCCTAAGGCTAATTTTTAAAAATAATATTAAAAAAAAAAACTAAGGATGGATTGTTGAACCCTAAGGGTTAAAGAATCTTAAGCACGGTTAATAGGGTTAAAATTTTTTAAAAGGACATGTGCTGACCTGTGGGTGCGATTGAACTCTCCCTAAGTTCATTCGCGATTGGCTGTGATTCAATCTTATTTTCTAGTAGGGCACGCAATTGTTGATTAATGAAAATAATAGTAATTGTAGATTGATTTTTGTAGAGAAGGATTAGGTTGGTACGCCGACATCTCCCAAATTTCATCATTGCTTTAGAAAATAATAATAGTTGTTGAATGATGTTTGTAGAAATTCTTCTTTTAAAAAAACATTAGAATTAGGTTGGTATGCAAACACCGGGTGACTGTGGTTATAATTCATGAAAATTTCATCATTGCCTTGAGCCACTACTTTTGAATTGTTTATATTCAGGCGTAAAAATAAATAAAAATTTAAAAAAGAATAAATAAATAAATAAATAAATAAATAAGGCAGTGATTCCCTAATTCAGGTAGTTTAGCATTCCCCATTTAACCAGGGTGTCAACTGCCAAAATTCAAGGAGTTGAGATGGGCAACAGCGCTCACTGTTGCCCGTTTGTGTCTAACAAGAGGTGGGCCATAAAACAACAAGAGGTGGACCCTACATGAACAGAAGGTGGGCCCCATCGGGTGGTAAGTGTGTTGTTGCCCATCTAAAAGTACCTTAAACCTGAAGGTCTCGAGTTCGAATCACTATGCATGGGATTGGCGTATTCCTTATGTTAGCCCATGGGACTAGAATGAGCTTTCCAGGCTCAGCATATCCACGGTTATAAAAAAAAGAAACTCGAATTCAAGCTTCAATATCTTACAAACGATTTGATGCCCCTACATTTTAACTTGGGGCGAGCACCCCCTACAACAACAGACTGCGCCAATTACAACTGGCATCGTATTACCATTGGCGGACACCCGAGGCCCAGCCTCTGGGGCACCTTCTACAACGGACATGTGGCAAGAAAAAGGGGAGAAGTCATTTTCATTTTCTCCCCGATTTTGACTTCTCCTCCTTTATGATATCTCTCCTTTTTTCTTACCACATGACGGATGCAAAAGGTGCACCCAAGGCTGGCTTCAGGGGCTTCAGGATTCAGCCAGAAGTAATCCGATGTCTTACAAATTTACAATTTACAACAGAAACAGCAACATTCAAGGATAAACACAAGCCATTTACAACAGAAACAACAACATTCAAGAATAAACACAAGTCGTATACGACAAAAGTAGCAACATTCAAGGATAAACACTACAATACAAGCCCTAAAAGAAACATGACTCTGAAATCCAGCACTCACTTTTCTTATGGCTTTTCTCTACTCTACTCAATCCCAGTCCTCTTCCTAACTTGCAAAATGTAGTCATAGACAAGGTTTTGATTAGGAAGAGAGTTGAGCACACTCTCCCTCTCCATACACCTCTTGGCCCACGCCACTAGCTTAGGGCACTCCACCTCTATACTGAAATTCCCACAGGTCTCATAGGCGTAAAACCAGCAATGCAAGGGAAGAAGAGCCACGTCCACAAACCCCAAGTTGTCACCCCCAAAGTAAGGCTTGTCTCCAAGCTCTCCTTCCAACAGCTTCAAGCACTCTATCAACTCCTGCTTACCTGGTTCTTGCTCTTCTCCTTTATTCATCCATATCTTCTTACCACAGTCGTATATCTGCATTTCATTTCACATTTTCTATGTGTAAATTGAAACCAAATCAAGATCAAATAACAGATGATAAAAAATGCATAAGAACCCACCTTCTTGTCCACGAAATCAGCCCAGAACATGGCTTGTGCACGCTCGTAAGGATCAGAGGGAAGCAAAGGAGATTTATCATTCCAAACCTCATCGATGTATTGAACAATGATGAGGGATTCACATATGGGTTTCCCGTTATGAATCAAAACAGGTATCTTCTTATGAATAGGATTCATCTGCAGAAGTAGACTACTCTTGTTTAGGATAATCTTGTCCTTCACCTCCTCTTCCCTGTATTCGTATTTGATCCCCTTTTCTGCCAAGGCGATTCTTACCCTCGACCCAAAAGGGCTAATCGACAAATCCAAGAGAACTACCACTTCCGCCATTTCCACATATCTGAGCTCGAACCTTGAACACCGGAAATAGAGAGATATTAGAGAATATAATAAGAATATTATAATAAAGTGAGTGAGATACACTATATTATAAAGAGATGAAAAGAGATAGCTTTGCTTTGATACTCGTTTACGTGGAGAGTATAAGGTGTGATTGCATTTAGATGATAGCAACGATATTTATAGAAGGGTTTAGAGCGGGTGTGGCAACGCAGCATTATGTTGAAATTTTCGTCAAGTGTTTTAGGTATGATCCGGGCTCGGTTTCAACGGAACTCCTCGTTTCAATGCAAAATTCGATGGCAGTTCTGTAATTAAGGGGAACAACAGTGGTAGTTTTATTCTCTAATTGAAGCAGACTCTGGCTCAAATTAAGAGCCTATTAAGTCAATCTATCTAGGCCCTTCTAAAACAATGTTACATCATTGCTTACATATGAGCTTAGTATCCCAAAGGGTGTAAACGGATATCCGAAAAATCCGTATTGGATCCGAATTTGAGTCCGTTTAGCCGGATAATATCCATATAAGGTATCCGTCGGATCGGATACGGATAAAAAAAAATGCTATCTGTTTATAAACGGAACGGAGCCGGATATTTCCATATCCGCTCCGCTAAATATCTGACCGCGAGAGCAAACATATTATGTACATTATTTTTTACTTTTCTTATTAATCTAACGGCCCATGATCCATATCAAGTGTTGAAAAGTAAAAACCTTAAGATACAAACTGGGTGCTTCAAAGTTCAAACCACCCGTGTTGAAAAACAAAACCACTTGTTTTAAGAAAACCAATGTGCTATCACTGTTTTGAGAAAACCATATTTTTCTGAGGAAAAACCATGTGCTTAAGGCTTACCACATAGGAAGAGAGAAACTGTTCTCTCTCCCACAGATGGATCGGTCTGCATCCTTCTTTGCCCATCTTCATTCAGTAGCCCTTGAATGAAGAATCGAAACCTCGGCAATCATTGAAGCTGTTGTAGATGGTACGGAGGCTGGTGGAACCCGAAAAAAAAGACTCTTAATTTACAGCAGCTTTGATGTAGAATGGGGATTTTTGATCTGATGCCCTAGATGCAAGTTTTTGATATTCCTCCATCTTTTTTCCAATATGTTTGATTACATTTTCAAGTCCTAAATTGATCTGACCAAATGTTGTAAACTCTTTTGTTTTCATATCCAAACCAGTAAATATCTTTATTTTTTTACTGGGTTTGTCTTTAGGGTTTATGAGAAAGAGGGTTTATGAGAAAGATGTAGAAAGAAAGAGACGAACCAGGTGTGTTTTTTTTTAAAGTATTCGGATACTTCGGATAATATCCGTATTCGACTACTTTAGTCGGAGCCGAATACGAATGTTCCTCTGTTGCTATCCGACGGATGTCGGATCGAATTCGGATAGTTGGATTTCGCAATTGAAGCGGATACGGGATACGGATATACCCCTATCTTCTTCGAATCCACTCCGTTTGCAGCCTTATCCCAAACCGTGCTCTACAATCCGTTCCAACTCTCATAGTTTGAGAACGGATGTGCTATAAGAGTACGGTTTTTTTTTATTCTCAAACCTCACTCTCACAGTTTGAAAGGGGATGCATTACATGAGCGTTTGGTGTGAGAAAAATGAAACAGGCTATCCTTTCATTATTTTTAAGAGTTTAATTTTCATGCGGAACTCTGCGAAACAGGGAGCTCTGCATGATGCAGAGCTCCCGCTTTATAATTAAACTGTTTTTCTTTTAATAATTTCGGTTTTTTTAACTTTACCGCTTCAGGGTAAAAGACTTTATGTAGTCTTTTCCACCTTTTATCTTTTCTTTGTTTTTACATTCAAGTCTTTTCAAACTTTATTTACTTTAGGGAAATGTAAAATGGACCAATAGAAGCGGACCCCAATGGTCTCATTGGTCCAACCCTTTTTTTTATCATTCATCAACTGTGGTTAACACCTTAGGGTTAAGCAATCTAATCATGATTTTTAGAAAAAAAATACAAATTTTAATTTAATAAACTTAACCATGGTTAAACAAGGGTTGAAAGGGACACGGGACACTTTGGTCAGCTTAGAAGCAGACCGCGGGTTGCTTCTTAGGACTCTTTACTTTAAACTTTCTTCTTTATTCTTTTACTATTTTACATTTTACAAGACCAAAGAAAAAAAATTCCATTTTTCAACTATTAATGCTTAAGTGAAAAAGACTAATTCTTTTTACCTTTTTATCTTTCCCTTGTTGGCCTCGGATTGTCTCTAGCGAAACCAGATGGCGAAGCCAAAAAGGGTTTGTCTTGGGCAACCATAGAATAGGGAACTAAGTGGTGGAGAAGTCAAAATCATGGGGCCCTATATGACACATGGCGATAAGGTGTTGAGATAAAAGGGAAGAGATATCAAGTGGGGAGAAGTCAAAATTATGGGGAGAAAATGAAATGACTTCTCCCTTTTTAGCGCCACATGTCCCTTATTCTATGGTTGCCCGAGAGCCCTTTCTGGCTTCGCCAGAGACAATCCGAAGCCTCCTTTGTTTGTAGTTTGTACAATCAAATCTTTTTCAACTTTTGTTTTCTCACTTTATATTTTAAATTTTGAGATTATTTTTGAGCCAGAGCTCTGCTTGACAATGTTGAAGCGGAGCTCCCCTTTTTACACTTTGGCCGTGGCATGTTTGTAATTACTGAAAGAGTCGGGTAATTTTGAAATACATCATAATTACAAGATTGCCACCATAATAGTTTTAAAAGGGGAGCTCCACTCAATGCCAAAGCCCCCTTTTATATTTAAACTATTAAATTTTCTTCTTTATTTTTTACTTTCCTACGTTTAACAAGTGGATAAAAAATCAAACGTAAAAATAAATTAAGAGGAGACGAAAGGATGTGGGTGTTTGGTGGTTTGACAATTTGCTGTGAGACTTACATTTCTGTTTCTCTACTAATAAACTAAAAGTAAGTAAAGACTTAACTTCTCATTTTTTAGGATTTATAACTTTTTACCTATTTTTTGTATATATATATTTTTTTAAAAAAATAGGAAATTCATTCTATGTTTTTATTAATTGATTGGGTTTAGTTAAATTACTCCACATATATATATTCTGGTTGAACCCCTCCCCCTTAATGAAATAGGAGGATCTCGTTCCATTTCAAAAAAATCCAGGCACTAGCGCCCTTCCTTCAGCTGGCCCTTACTAGTAAAGAGGAGCACACTTCTGTTTTCAATGAGATCAAGGGATAGGAAAGAACAGGCCCAACCTCTTTCTTCAAAGCACTAAGAATAGAGTCAACTATCTAATTCTTTGAAGCACCCGGTCGCCTACTCCGTAGCAAAGAATGCCCTGCCTAGCGAGAAAAGCCCTTACCGAAGTATAGGAGTTGTCACTAAGCAGTCCTTGAAATATTGGAACACATTCTCCTACTCTGGATCTTTCTGTCATTTGCTTTGATTCTTGATTATATGCCTGGGAAGTCTTATTTGATTTCATGGTCTTTAGTATAGTAGTCTGCCAGTGAGTACCAGTTTTTAGAAAGCCAAAAGCCACATTTTTTTTTAAACTTGGGATGAGTATTGCCAACTATTAGCCAACTAAGAGAGGATAGAACAAATCTTTCTTATCGGCTTCGTTCTCCAGGTTGAGATGGAGATCGTGCTAGAACCGGTGAATGACTTGCCTGATGCACCCTGAGTAGACAACCCTTCTTTGGCACATTTGGAATGTTAGGAATGCCAAGATATTCTCCTACTCTCATGCCTCCCCAGCATATTCAGACTTTCTTGCTATTGATGTCGTAGGTAAGGAAGGTGACTAGGAGAATAGGGATAGGAATTGATGGAATCAGAGAACTTGCAATGGGATGAGCGCATTGTTCGAGCCTTAGATGCGAGTAATGAAGGACTCAACCCTATCCTAAATTGAAACTTGATGCTCTCACTCCCACTTTCGCTCCTGCTCTACGATTTGGTTACTTAGCTAAGAGTTCAAAGACCTTAACATTTATGAGGAGTGCTAGCCCTAGACGCATTAAGTCAATTTTTTTCCAAAGACTCAGATTGGGTGCAACACGTGGTGCTGCTATGGGAGATGGTTTGACACTTGTTGCCACCACCTTGCGTGTTTGGAAGATTGTGACTAGGGCTAGCATTTCTAAACATTTATTTCTATTTCATTTCACAACCTTTTCTCTCCTCTTTGTAACATCAATCCAAGGCATCTTCTTTGCAAACTTCTGATAAGTGACTTGAGTAAAAAACTGGCTATCATGGAGGACTGGCAAAAATAGAAAATTCTCACTTTTTTTGGCAAGATCTTAACCATCAATTAACATTCAAAAATTGCATTTATTAGATTATTAGGATAATTGGGTACCTTCAAGTCTGTTCTATCATGAATCATTTCGGCTAGGGGTTGAGCTAGAATTTTCTAGTAGGGGGTATGCAATGGTTGATTGAAATTGATAGTAATTGTTGATGGATTTTTGTAGAGAATGATTAGGCATGTATGAAATATTCTGGGTTTAAGGGACTATGAAATCAAGGACATAGTCCTTGAAAAAAAATTGACAACTAAGTTCTTGGGCCATTTCATCCATATTTTACGAGTATTAATGTTTCTCCTTATTTACGAGGTAGTTGTTCCCTTCCCCCATGCCTATGCCTTATTAAATAAGAATTAGTCTATGGGTACTCCCAAATATACTCGCATATCCTAACCATTTAACTCGAATAATTAAACGGTTAGGTTAGGATTAGAGCTGATGTTGCATTAGAAAAGACATAATAGGCCAAGTAAAATTGTAGAAGCCCGAATCTTCATTTCACTAAGTAGTGAATAGTGTGTTAATAGTGTTCAAGGTAGTCTTGTAAATTAATGGGTTTATACTAAAGAAAATTTTTGGATATATAGTGTACACGTGTTGATGGATATATATAGCCTAGAATAGTGTGTTTTGGATGTATAAGGTATTGGAATTGGATTGGAGAAGGTCCAAGTAGTGGAAAAAGGGTTTTGCAGCAAAACAGAGGAGCACTGATCGCTCGGTGATAAACAATGATCGACCGGTCATCTACCGATCGCTCGGTAGCTGTCGACTGGTTAACTATTTTGTATGGGGAAAAATTCTAGAGAGGGTGTTTTCAACTGATCTCTCGGTCGAAAACACCGATTGCTCGGTCCTGACTACCGATCAATCGATTATAAGCAGATTTTCTTCATTAAGGGTTTTTAAGTCTTTAACCAACACCCCTTTGCCTATAAAAGGCTCAGTTCGTGCCTTAGGGTTTCAGAAACCCTTGAGGCTTATTTTGAGGGGGTTTTGAGGGGAGACGAAGGAGAAAGCTAAGGGAGTTGCTCAAGCTTGAAGAGAATATCAAATCTTCCCTTCTTTGGTGTTTCTTAACAAAGAACTCGAGGTTCTCACGTGTTCCAAGCCCCTAGAATCAAAGTCATTGATTTCACCAAGGGAGATACATTCTACAACCAACCTTGTGATAATACTAGTTACCACATGATATTCTTCTTATTCTATACAATAAATCTTGATTTGATATGGTGTGTGAGGTTGTTTTTATACTTGGATGTAAACTATCACTATTATGCACACTATGTGTTTGGTTTAATGCCTCTAAGGGTTTGTGGTGTTGCAATATGTTATTACTCTCTTATGTTCGCATGTCTCGCATGAATCGGGGTTATTCCATGGATTTCTCAAAGTTCTAGAAATGATTTTTAGTAAAGGACTCACATGATGATTTTTAAGAAACTCCATGATATTGTCTAAGATCAGTTCATAAACTCTAAGGATCATGTTAAATTCACAAGAATTCTATGATAATGTTTAAGATCGGTTCACAAGCTCTAAGGATCACAAATGTAAATGTTCTAAGATCTCTATGGTTATGCTTTATGGTTTTGCTCTACGGTATTGCTCTAAGTCTCTATGGATCATAAATGACTCTGAGGAACTCTATGGATTTAACTCAATGAACTCACAAGGCTATGATTATCGCATGACTCACACGGCTTTGGTTTACGGATTTCATCATACGTACTATTTCACGGTTTATACTCTTCAATGTGTTTTAAGGATTTCAATCTCCATGATTTGCATGTTATATGATATTATTGCTTATTATTAGTAGTATGTATACGCTGAGTATTTCACGCTCAGCCGATATTTGTTATCATCGGCAGGTGCACGGGTTCCTTTCGACTTGTACGGTTCGGAACCTTGGGTAGAGGAAGAATACTTCGACCCGGAGCCTTCTATGGACTACTACCAAGATGATGGCCTGCTAGATAGGTGTCATGACTTTGATTTCTGTTGACTACGGTAGTTAGAAGGATATGATATTTTGTTAAGTGAGAGTGGGACTTGTCCACTCCACGTTTTGGATTTATACACATGTGTATTTTTTTGGTCCAAACTTGAACTAATCGATAGGAGAAATTATTGTAAGTTGCTTCTGCTCTGTGTTTTTATATCGTTTCCGCTATGTATGACTGTGTACTCTGACAGGTTGTTACGTGTGCCTTATGTATCATGTAGGATATATGATACAGCGGTTACGAGCTAAAGTATCCCTAACACATAGGGAGTATTTTGGGTCGCGACAAAAATCTTGGCACTTAGTGGTTATAAACAGTTAGGATTATGGAGTATATTTGGGAGTACCCGTAGACTGACTCGTTAAATAATCATATGACATGGTATAAAATATATTTTTTTTCAAAAGCTCAAGGACAGTTGCCCCTTGTCCCGTGGCTATGCCCTATTAAATAATTAAATAATATAGTATAATTTTTTTAGGGAACAACTGCCCCTTCCCATCATTATTCCAAATTAAATAATTACACAATTTAGTATGAAAATAATTTATTTCATAAGTTTAGGAGAGCACTTGCCCCCATTCCAAAAAAAAATTTCAAAAGTTGAGGGGGTCACATTCCCCTAATGCCCCTGATTATGTCCTTGCTTCCAGCTATTATTAAAGCCTGACCTAAGGGTTGGAAAAGAATTGGATTCAGACTGGATCTATCTATATCTGAATCTACTTAGATGAAAATCCAACATATTCGATATAAAATTTGCTGGATTCTAAATTACCCAATTCAAAATCGAATCAGATTATTTATTCGGGATACGAGTTCGATTAGATTAATGTTAATATCAAACAAATAAGTGCTACCTAACCCCCTCTCTTTTCTCTCCAAATCTTTAATCCTAGGAATCCTATGAATTCTATTTTAAGAATGCCACGTGGCACCCTTTTTAAAATCTCAACCGCTAACTCTTTCTCGCACACACGTCTCCCTCTCAATTCAAAAACTATTGGAGAGATTTTAGGGAATACATATGTTTTCTTCACAATTCAAAAATCATTGGAAAGATTTTAGGAGATTGTGATAAGAGAGATAGAGAATGTAGAGAGAGATTTTAGGAGATTATGATATCCTGATAAGAAGGATGGAGAGAGAATTTAGAGAGAAATTTTAGGAGATTGTGATAGGAGGGATGAGAGAGATGTATTGATTTTTATTGTATTCACACCCGTGCATCGCACGGCGTCTCTACTAGTACTATAATATAAAGAAATAAGACTTCTCTCTCTACTCTCCAAAACCCAATCCCTCCAATCTTATAACTTCTATTTTAGAGATAACAAGTAGATTTTCTCTTTAATCCCTACTGTTCAGGTTTGAGACCCACTATCTCATCCTAGAGCCCTCTCTATCTCCACTATTGTAGAGTCATCTCTTATCTCAAACTCTTGCAGGTTTGGGATCCACTATCTCATCCTAGAGACCTCTTTATCTCTACTATTGTAGAGTTCTCTCATATCTCCAACTATTGGGTGTATTAATTTAAGTTTAGTACTAAGAAATTTATGATTTTTTATTAAATGTTATTAAAATAATAATAAATTATGATTATAAAGTCAGTTAATTAATACAAATAATAATGTTTATCAAATCAAAAAAATTATATTATTAAAAATAAGATTTATTAAACATTATTAAAATATATTACTTAATATTTAAATAAATTAATAATATTATTTAATTTTAAATATTCTTAAGTTATTCCCCGTACATCGCACGGGGTCTCTGCTAGTCTCTATCTACAATATAAAGAAATTAGTGTCACCTAACCCCTAAGAAATAAATGTCACCTAACCTCCTCTCTTTGTTTTCCAATCTTCAATCCCAGGAATTCTGTGCGTTTTATTTTAAGGTGCCACGTGGCACCCTTCTTTAATCTCAACCGTTAAAACATTGGAGTGATTTTAGGGAATTGTGATAAGAGATGAGTTGTCAAAAAACCGTTTCCTAAATTATCTTACTTATCTCTATCTATTTAACCATTGACCACACACACATCTCCTACCCCACACATAACTTCTCCCCTCACGTTTCTCTCTCTCCCCCTCTCACTCTACTCCACGTCTCTCTCTCCCCTCCAACTCACGTCTAGCTCGGGATGGGATTTGGTCTTGCTCTAGCAAGACCAAAACCATCTTGCCTATGTACAACGTCTGACATGTGGCGATAAAAAAGGAAGAAGTCATTTCATTTTCTCTCCAGTTTTTTGACTTCTCCCCCTTTGATATCTTCTCCCCTTAATATGGCCACATGTCCAAAGCCCACCAAGAGCAAGACGGTTTTGGTCTTGCTAGAGCAAGACCAAATCCCATCCCCTATCCCTCTATAGTCTTTGCTCCCACCCACGCATCAACTCCATTTACATTTTTTTAAATTCTTTCCTTTCCTCCATCATTACCCAAAAAGAAACCTCACAACCCATTAAAATCAAGAACCATTTACTAATATGAAGGGCATTTACCTGAGGGCTTCGCCACAATTACACACTCCTCCGATGATTGCCTTCTTGCATTTGCAAATGCGCTACTCACTCGCTTCTATCCCTGTGTAAAGGTAAGGTAACTAACATCGATTTCTAATCATTGACTCACATGATCAGTAATTTGTTATGTTATTTTTGAATTTTTTTTTGCTTTATATTTGTTTAGATCTTTCACTGAATTAATCTTAACTGGAGTATTGATACAATGGAGAGACGTGCGAAGAGACACAACTAACCCTTTATATATGCATTTTAGCACGACCCTTGATCCGTAACCTCACGGGCATCCCTAGCTAGGGTCTATCATTTCGTGTCAAATTAATATTGACTCTGGTGGAGCATTGTTTTTGTCTCGATGATAGTGATCGTCTTTGGCACATGTGCCCACTGTGACAGTAAAGTTGACGAATAGTGGTTGGTGTGTCACATCGTACATTAGCGGGAGAGGCTGTTATGATACAAGCATCCTTTCGATCCAGTAAGTATTCGCAATTAAACATAGGATTAGGGTAGCACTCCCATACAATAGACTCCACCAATTACAATTTACAACAAAAACACAGCAACATTCAAGCATAAACACAAGCCCTAGAAGAACGATGATTCTAAAATCTAGCACTGCCCAACGCTTTTCTCTACTCTACTCAATCCCAGCACTCTTCCTCCCATTCAAACAGTATTTACAGACACCGTCTTTGTCAGGAAGAGAGTTGAGCACACTCTCCCTCTCCATACACCTCTTGGCCCACGCCACTAGCTTAGCGAACTCCGCCTCTATACTGAAATTCCCATAGGTCTCGTAGGCGTAAAACCAGCTGTACAAGGGAAGAAGAGCCACATCCACAAACCCAAAGTTCTCTCCCCCAAAGTAAGGCTTCTCTCCAAGCTCTCCTTCCAACAGCTTCAAGCTCTCCATCAACTCTTTCTTACCTGGTTCTTGCTCTTCTCCTTTATTCATCCATATCTTCTTTCCACTGTCGAATATCTGCAATTCATTTAATATTTTCTATATGTAAAATGAAACCAAATCAAAGATCAAATAACAGAGAATAGAAATAACTAACCTTCTTGTCCACAAAATCAGCCCAGAACAAGGCTTGTGCTCGCTGGTAAGGATCGGAGGGAAGCAAAGGAGATTTATCCTTCCAAACCTCGTCAATGTATTGAACAATAATGAGGGATTCACATATGGGTTTCCCATTATGAATCAAAACAGGTATCTTCTTATGAACAGGGTTCATCTGCAGAAGTAGAGTACCCTTGTCCTTCAAGTCCTCTTCCTTGTACTCGTATTTGATCCCCTTTTCTGCCAAGGCGATTCTCACCCTCGACCCAAAAGGGCTAAGTGATACATCCAAGAGAACTACCGCTTCCGCCATTTTTACAGATCTCTAGAACTCGATCCACACCAGAGAGAGAGCTTTGCTATGATACACTGATACTCGTTTGTATCCCTAGACTAATTCTTTGTTGAATTTTCGTCAAGTATTAAATATGAGCCGGACCTTCTCAATAAAACCTCGGTGGCGATTTTGTAATTAGGAGGAACTATAGTGAGTTTTGTCTCCCAAAAATTACAAAAGGACTTTGCTACTGAGACCGCATTAGGGCTGAGACCTCCGAGACCTTACGCATGTGTGCGAGATTTCAGATAGGGCCCATCATCATATGGTGGGCCCCACCTGAAATCTCACGCACATGCGCGAGGTCTCGGCCCTTATGCGGTCTCAAAAGCATTTCCCATTGCGAAACTGTTTTTAAGGTTTTTCAATATTTGAAAAAAAATTAATTTAAAAAAAAAAACCAATGATGGATGAGTGAATCTTAACCACATTTAAGGAGTGTAAAAAGGGATACGTGGCTACCTCAAAGGGTGATAACCGGTTTTGCCAATTCGGTTATCACCGTAGAGGATTTGGCTTCCCTTTTGGAAAGGAAAATAATCACCTCCTCAATCGGAGACGTGAGGAGGGGCGTCTCAACTCCCATTTTCTTGCCATGTATCCCCCTTCAAACCCTATTTAATTGTGGTTAAGATTCATCCACCCTTAAGGTTCATTTATCTATCCTTAGTTTTTAGAAAAATAAAAATAAATAAATAAATAAACTAACCCTAGTTAATGGGAGTTGAAGGTCGGCTGTGAGAGCGAGGAGGGATAGTCCATTCCTCGGCGGACTAGGGGACTATTGCTCTTTTTGGATGGTATCTAAAATGACTGGTAACCTTCTCCAGTAGTAACCAGTTTTGGGCAAAACCGGTTACAACCCTGTGGTTACCACATGTCCCTTTTTACACCCCTTAACTGTGGTTAAGATTTACCTGTCCTTAGGGTTAACCCACCTCTCTTTGGTTTTTAGAAAAAATATTTTTAAGAAATTAACCCCAGGATTTGGTAAATTTTAACCACAGTTAACAAAAAAGATTACTATTTTTTTCTAAAAACCAACAATATGTAGATGAACCTTAGGGGTGATTGAATCTTAACCATAGTTAAGATGTGTCAAAAGAGACATGTGGCCACCTCATGGGCGTAACCGGTTTTGGCAAAACCGGTTACAACCGGAGAAGAATACGTCCCATCTAAAACAAAGTTACATCATTGCATGCATAAGATTTCGAAGACCTTAACCTTCGCTGTATTCCTCTTTCTTTTAACAAATTTCTCTCTCCTCTCACTTTACCATCTATCCAAGTATCTTCTCTTACAATTCGATAAACAGTTTAGTTTAAATATAAAGAGGAGTTCTGTTTCTCTCGTTTTTACACTATCGGTGGCAAATGTGTAACTATGGTACCTTGCAAATTACCCCAATCTCTATCAGTAATTACATACATACCACACTTACAATGTAAAAAGAGGAGATCTGCATTAACGCCGTGAAGCAGAGCTCCGGCTCAAAATTATTCTCTTAGATAAATGACATTGACAGAAAAATTAAAAAACAAAAGGATCGTCTTAGGCCGAACCTAGAGACAAGGTGGGACCTACCATGTGAAATGAGTCCCACCGAAAACCATGTGCTCTTAAGTTTTGGTGGTCTCGGCCCTAAGACTCCTAACCTTTATCATCATGCATGTGAACGAGATCTTAACCATCCAATTAACATTTTAAAATTGCATCTATCAAATGAATAGGATAATTGGATGACTTCAAGTTTGTACTCGGCAGCAAGGATTCTATTGGAGATGGAATCACAGCCAATTGTGATTGAAATCAGGGAATTCAATGGTACTCATAGGTCAACACGTGTCCTTTTCAATCCGGGATTGGATTTTCTCTTATAGAAGCTAGAAAATTTTCCACGAGTTTCACACACATCCGACATGTGGTGATAAAAATGGGAGAGATATCAAGTGGGCAAAAGTCAAAAACATGAAAAGAAAATGATTTCTCTCCTTTTTATCCCCACATGCCGGATGATGTGTGGAAGCCCGAGAAGACTTTTCTGGCATCTACCAGAGACAATTCAATCTCTTTCAATCCTTATTAACCATGGATAAGATTCAGTAATCCTTAGGCTTCAACAATCTAACCTTGATTTTTAGAAATTCTTTTTTTTTAAAATTAACCTTAAGGTTTGAAATCTATCTTGATCAATGATCTCTATGACCTAGAGGGGGTGAATAGATTTATCTAAGGATTTCTACTAACTTTTAATTTAGCAAGTTAATTAAACATAAATAAACATCCAAACCACACAATCCGACACACGAGTTTTACGTGAAAATCCTTCTGGTAAATACCATGGGATCTAATCCAGTATAAAATCAACTAAGAGAAAGTTATCAAGTGTAACGACCCCAAAATCCCACAAGGCTAAAATAGGACTTTGGAATCGTCACATTACTTAACTAGCTTAAAATTCATGCATACAAGGCTACTACACGAGTCTCTAAAAATGAGAGTAATAAAATTCCGATATATAACTATAACCAATCTACACAAGTCTATGGTCAACATATACAACTCATTATAACCAACAAGTATGAAAAATACAGCATAAAAAGTCTACTAAGCAACATCATATGAAAGTCTAATACAAAACTCTCTCAACCAACAAAACATAAACTAAGAGGTGTAGCCACCCAAGACTCCGGCTCCTTCCCCAATGGGCTCACCTTCTCCTCCTTACTCGATGTAAGTCTCCTCAACCCACGGCTCCGCCGTGTACTCCTGCTCTAAACCTGCCAAGACAAAAGTCCGGCTGAGTACAAAAGTACTCGGTGTATATAAAATCCAACCAACAATAATAATATACATGTACTTGGTTTGAAACATATCCAATAGCATAATAACATAATCAGAGTACGGAAGAACGTGTGCGCATATACATCATATCATCACCTTGACTCGTGTACTTGTGAGAACCTTAGACTTAAAAGACAATACACTTATGAACTGCTTATGCTTATGAGACCACGTGCTTGTGAGATGCTTATGCTTATGCACTTATTCAGATCATACAATGATGTGACATGTCGTTGTTGGCGGATACGGACCATGTCTAAGAAATCATATGGTTGACATGCCGTTTTTGGCGGATACGGACCATGCCTATGAATCAAATGTAATTGACATGCCGTTCTTGGCGGATACGGATCATGTCATGCTTATGCTTATGCTTATTCAGAATGTCATATGTATGTCATGCTCATGCTTGTGGTCCACATGTGTGACTTGTGAGACTCTTATCTTAACATACACGTGCATATATGCTTACGTGTCGAAATTAACATTCAAGTTGGTAATTGCTTAGATTCTGATTTCCCACCATGGAAACTCTACTATACTGTCACATACCAAATAGTTAGAGAATTCCCGGTTTGAGAGATGTTCCTCTAAGTTCTTACCTTCCCGACTATCAATTTCCATGCAAGTAATTAAACATACTTAACAAACAATTCACATATACATATCTTATCATAATTCATATCGCAATTCATAATCAATTTACCACCATTTCATAAGAGTATAATAGCATTTATCCTCTCAAGCATTTTCACAAACACCTTGAGCACGCATAATATGAATCCATTGTCATTCTACATTTTCAAGCATTCATCAAACCATGATCCATTCATACAATCAATTCACCATTCACATCCACATATTAATCTCATCCTCCATACATTTCTCATCCTTCATACATTCCATCCACATTCTAATCCATATTTTCATCCACATTTCCATCCATAATTAGCTTACTTCATATAAAATTAGGGAAAATGCGTTTAATCTCTATTATATCATTCCTATAATATTGACATTCACAAAACATTAAAATAGAGTTGATTAGGATAGTATATCGACCTTAGGAATCATTCCCTTGGATTTAAAACACTCCTGAAGTGATTTGGGGAAGCTTTCCAAGCTTTCTTTGCGCTATCCAAGCTATCTCCTTCTTCCCCAAGAAAGCCCTCTCTCAAAACCCTAGGGTTTCTCTCCCTTTTTGCCAAATTAGGTTAAAAATAGGTAGAGTATTCTAATACCCTGAAATAGGATTCCTATTTATAGCCCCAAAGTTTGAGAACCAAAAGACCAAAAAGCCCTTACTAAAATTCTGCAAAAATACGAAGGACCGAGCAATCGGTGGTTATGACCGAGCGATCGGTTCTCAACCGAGCGATCGGTGCTCTTGACCCAGCTCTCGGTCAAAAAACCACTCTTTGGAAATTTTTCCCATATAAAATTTTGGACCAGTCGATAGATACCGATCAATCGGTTTTGGACCAATCGATCGCTACTTCTGACCGAGCGATCGGTGCTTTGCAGATTTCGACTCATTTTACTGTTTCGGCTATAACTTTTGACTCGTTCGTCGGATTTCGACGATTCAACTTGCGTTGGATTCGTCTTTCGAAAACGAACATTTTTGATATTTTAAAATTTCCAAATTCCCCTTCTTTTATGGACCAAAAACTCCTCAAAGTTGACTGATCTGTAATTCCATCAGACAAAACCTCGGAAAACCCATTTTTGACTTAGCTTAGATTAAAAATAAAGAAAAACATTAAACATGAACCTCGGATAGGGTTCCAGTACCTTTCTAATGGTTCAAGAATCACTCAATTCCAATAAACGGTGTCAAAACTAGGGCTTCCTAAAGTTTAG
Organism: Tetracentron sinense; assembly: GCA_015143295.1. Lineage (NCBI taxonomy): Eukaryota > Viridiplantae > Streptophyta > Magnoliopsida > Trochodendrales > Trochodendraceae > Tetracentron > Tetracentron sinense. The sequence goes on from CM026567.1 coordinate 19,828,064, forward strand.
AGTGTGATATGACATTCTTTAACTAGAAGTTTGATTAAACCTTAATCACACTACACCCTTTAGATATACAATACGATAAACATTAAAACATCACAAGGACTACAATACCCCTAATGCAATGCAATAAAAACATGAAAAAGATTTGGGTCTCTGCATCCTCCCCCCCTTAAAATAATTTTGTCCCCGAAATTTTACGTACCTTAAGTGAACAAGTGCGGGTACTTTTCGCGGACTTCGGCCTCTCCCCAAGTAGCCTCTTCTCTAGAGTGATGCTCCCATTGCAAAAGTACAAGAGGAATGACCTTAGAACGCAAAACTTGCTCCTTTCGGTCCAAGATTCGAGCCAGTTGCTCCACTAGAGTCAAATCTTCCCGAATTTCCAACGGTTCCAAATGAATGACATGTGAAGGATCAGCAATGTACTTCCTCAACATAAAGATGTGAAAGACATTATGCACACCTTCCATGTGAGGTGGCAAGGCGACCCGATAAGCAACTTCCCCGACTCCGGTGATGATCTCAAAAGGACCCACATATCTCGGACTAAGCTTGCCCCGCTTGCTGAATCTCATCACTCCCTTCGTAGGTGAGATCTTTACAAACACAAAATCTCCAACTTGAAACTCAAGATCTCTCCTGCGAGTATCGGCATAGCTCTTCTGCCTACTCTGAGCTGCTTTCAACCTCTCCCTGATCAACTGAACTCTATCCACAGTCTGACCAACGAGCTCGGGACCCAAAAGCTTCCTCTCACCAACTTCGTCCCAACACAAAGGTGAACGACAACTCCTCCCATAAAGTGCCTCAAACGGAGCCATCTGAATGCTGGCTTGATAGCTATTGTTGTAGGCAAACTCAACCAACGGTAGGTGATCAATCTAACTATCCTGGAAGTCCAACATGCAAGCTCATAGCATGTCCTTTATGATCTGGTTCACCCTCTCAGTTTGCCCATCTGTCTGTGGATGAAATACCGTACTAAAATCCAAATGGGAACCCATAGCATACTGAAAACTCTTCTAAAACTTGGAAGTAAATCTCGGATCTCGATCGGAAACAATGCTAACTGGCACTCCATGTAAACGGACAATCTCCTTGATATAGAGGTTAGCCAATTGATTGGAGTAGAAAGTGGTCCGATATGAAAGAAAGTGAGCTGATTTATTCAATCGGTCAACCACAACCCAAATGGCATCAAAGTTCTTGGCCGTCTTTGGCAAACCAACAACGAAATCCATAGAGATATTTTCTCATTTCCACTCGGGAATAGGAAGAGACTGAAGAAGTCCTATCGGCCTCCTGTGTTCGGCCTTCACCTGCTGACACACCAAACACTTGGATACAAAGGTAGCCACATCTTTCTTCATACCTTTCCACCAGATATACTTCTTAAGGTTTTGGTACATCTTAGTACCTCCCGGATGCACGGTGTACTTGGACTTGTGTGCTTCATCCAGAATCTCCCTTCTTAAATCCTCATCATCCGAAACACAAAGTCTACCCTTGAAACAAACTCCACCATCTCTCCAAGAGAAATCCTCAAATCCGCTGCTAAGAGACTTATTCATGGCAGCGTGCAACTCTCCATTATTCCACTGCAGGTCTTTAATCCTATCCAATAAGGTTGGCCTGACCATAATGTTAGCCAACAAGGCTCCAGAAGCTCCCACACTGAAACCTGCATCAAGGCTAGACACCTCTTCAAGTAGCTTCCATTCTTGAACCATCAAGTGTGCCAAGAACCCAGTAGGTCTCCTATTCAGTGCATCTGCCACTACATTCGCTTTCCCCGGGTGGTAATGGATAGAGCAATCATAATCCTTGAGGAATTCCACCCAGCGATGCTGTCTCAAATTCACCTCTTTCTGTGAGAACAAATACTTTAAGCTTTTGTGGTCGGTGAAAACTTCAAACTGCGCACTGTACAAGTAGTGTCTCCAGATCTTAAGAACAAAAACCAAGGCTGCTAACTCCAAATCATGGGTAGGATAGTTCTTCTCATGGTCTTTCAACTGCTGAGAAGCATAGGCAATCACCTTCCCGTGTTGCATAAGAACACAACCTAACCCAATGAGTGAGGCGTCACTGTACACCACAAAACCTTCACTGCCGGATGGAACAGTCAAAATCGGAGCGGTGGTGAGACGCTTCTTCAACTCAAGAAAACTCTTCTTACATTTCTCATTTCACTGGAATTTGGCGCTCTTTCGAGTTAAATGAGTAAGCGGAGTTGCCAAACTGGAAAATCCTTCCACAAATCTTCGGTAATATCCAGCTAGGCCCAAGAAGCTTCGAACCTCTGTAACACTCTTTGGCCTTCCCCATCCTTCCATTGCTTCTATCTTGGAAGGGTCAACTGAAATCCCCTCTTCTGACACCACATGGCCTAGAAATGCTACTTTTTCTAGCCAAAACTCGCACTTGCTAAGCTTAGCATATAACTTATGCTCACGAAGTGTCTTCAGTGTGATCCGGAGATGCATCTCATGCTCCTTCTGTGTCCTGGAGTACACTAGAATGTCATCCACAAACACGATCACAAAGCGGTCCAGAGTCGGCTTGAAGATCCTGTTCATGAGATCGATGAATGCTGCCGGAGCATTTGTCAAACCGAATGGCATGACTAAGAATTCAAAATGCCCATATCTGGTCCTGAATGCAGACTTAGGCACATCTTCTACCTTTATCTTCAATTGATGGTAGCCCGACCTTAAATCGATCTTGGAGAAATATTTAGCTCCTTGCAACTGGTCAAACAAGTCATCAATCCTAGGCAAAGGATATTTGTTCTTGATAGTGACCTTGTTCAGTTGCCGATAGTCGATGCACATCCTCATCGAACCATCTTTCTTCTTCACAAACAAAACAGGAGCTCCCCAAGGTGATACACTAGGGCGGATAAACCCAAGACCAAGCAATTCATCAATCTGCTCCTTAAGCTCTTTCAACTCTGCTGGAGCCATCCTATATTGCGCTTTAGAGATGGGTGTCGTACCTGGAGCCAACTCAATTGCAAACTCTACTTCTCTATCCGGTGGCAAACCCGGTAAGTCTTTGGGAAAGACATCCATGAATTCCTCTACAACAGGGATACTTGAGGAATCTGGTGCTTCCGAGGTAGTAAGACTCAATGCCGCAAAACGAGCTAAGTCTTTCTTCTTCAACCCTTGGAAACAGAAAGAAGGCTCACTGATTGGTCTAAAGTTGACTACCTTCCCAAAACAGTCAACATGCCCATGGTATTTGGAAAGTCAATCCATGCCTAGTATGACGTCGAAGTCTTGAAACTCAAGGACAATTAGATCAGCCGGCATCTCTCTCTGACCTACTCGAATATCACAATCTCGATAGACCTTATTAGTGATGACTGAACTACCAACAAGAGTAGCGATCGACAATTCACGATCTAACAGACTTGGCTCCGTCGGAAACTCTTGTGCAAAACTAGGTGTAACGAAGGAGTGAGTAGATCCAGTATCGATCAAAACATGAGCGAGAGAATCATATATCAACAATGAGCCTGAATTAAGTACACAAAGTCAATTTTGTCAAATCATGAATGCATATATACATCATACATTATACTACATAATATTTAATATCACACGCATAGCATCAAATCAATATTTTAATTAACTAAAAACACAATTAGACATACCATGCACAATGTCGTCAGACGCCTGTGCATCCCACTCCAAGGTAGCAAACACTCGACCCTGAGCTGGCTGGCGAGGCTGTTGAGGTCTAAGACCCTGCGGTGGCCTCTGCTGCATGGACTACCTCCCTGGGGGCCTGACTCCCTGTGGCTGAGTCGACTGAAGCCCCTGCTGAATATGGAGTGGGCAATCTCGGATCCGGTGTGAGACCTCTCCACAATGGAAACAACCTCCAGTCATTGCCCTACACTCTCCTACTCTATGCTTCTTTTAGCACTTGCTGCATGCATCAAACAACTGGGTACCAGCAGTAGGCGGAGCCACCTGAGATGCTCGAGGGGCTGCCTGAGTAGGCCTCTGATACGGGGTAGGCCTAGCAATCGACATAGGACCTGACATCCTCGGCCTCTTGTCCTAGGGGACAAACCTACTTGCTTGCATCTTCTCTCTCTTCTTCAAAAATTCCTTTGAATTCTTCTCAGATATCAAGGCACGCTGGTACACCTCCCTACATGTTTCGAGCTGAAGTATCGAAACTTTCTCCCGAATAAATTCCTTCAAGCCTCGCTTAAACCTCTTTGCCTTCATTCTTTCCGTAGCAATCAAATGAGGAGCGAACCTAGAAAGCTCTACAAACTTGGCCTCATACTCGGCCACTGACATCCTCCCTTGCTCCAAGGTAGAGAATTCAATCTCCTTCTGATCTCTCACAAACACTGGAAAATATCTCTCGTAGAAGATGTCGAGGAACTCTCCCCAAGTCCACTCTTGTCCGACTCGCACCTCATTCCTCTGCCTAAATGCGGCCCTCCACCAATGTTCCGCTTCGCCTTCCATGACGAAGGAGACCCATTTTACCCTCTGTTCATCGGTGGCCTCAAGCACGAAGAAAATCTTCTCTAGTTGCATGATCCACAATTCGGCAACTGAGAGATCCGTACTACCATAGAAGGCTGAAGGACTCATTCTCCTAAAAGCTTCCACTCCGTTATGCCGGGGTGGGTGAACATCAATCTGCCTCTCTTGCCTAGCTTGACCTGCCGCTAGTAATGCAGTTTGCTGAGCCATAATTTCAGCCTGCCTCTCCATGGCTGCAGCAATAGCTTCCATGGCCCGACCCATATTAGCCTAGGGGTACCATCTGGAGTATCCCCATCAGTCACACTGCCTCCTCCATTCCTATTATTTCTTCCACCCCTTCTCATGCTTACAATCCTGAGAAGAAGAAAACAATTCATTTAGAAACACACTCACATAAATGCTTAAGTCTACGGTTAACCAAAACTCAATCCTCCAAAATTTTAAAATCCTGAACTTGATGTTGCTTCCCTAAGACTCACATCTTCCTACATCCTATACTTAATATCTTAGCCCTAAGGACTCTAATGCCTTGTGCTCTGATACCATCTCTGTAACGACCCCAAAATCCCACAAGGCTAAAATAGGACTTTGGAATCGTCACATTACTTAACCTGCTTCAAATCCATGCATACCAGGCTACTACACGAGTCTCCAAAAATGAGAGTAATAAAATTCCGATATATAACTATAACCAACCTGCACAAGTCTATGGTCAACATATACAACTTACTATAACCAACAAGTATGAAAAATACAACCATAAAAAGTCTACTAAGCAACATCATAAGAAAGTCTAATACAAAACTCTCTCAACCAACAAAACATAAACTAAGAGGTATAGCCACCCAAGACTCCGGCTCCTTCCTCAATGGGCTCACCTTCTCCTCCTTCCTCGATGTAAGTCTCCTCAACCCACGGCTCCACCGTGTACTCCTGCTCTAAACCTGCCAAGACAAAAGTCCGCCTGAGTACAAAAGTACTCGGTGTATATAAAATCCAACCAACAATAATAATATACCTGCACTTGGTTTGAAACATATCCAATAGCATAATAACATAATCAGAGTACAGAAGAACGTGCCCGTATATACATCATATCATCACCTTGACTCGTGTACTTGTGAGAACTTTAGACTTAGAAGACAATACACTTATGAACTGCTTATGCTTATGAGACCACGTGCTTGTGAGATGCTTATGCTTATGCACTTATTCAGATCATACAATGATGTGACATGCCGTTCTTGGCGGATACAGACCATGTCTAAGAAATCATATGGTTGACATGCCGTTCTTGGCAGATACAGACCATGCCTATGAATCAAATGTAATTGACATGTCGTTCTTGGCGGATACGGACCATGCTATGCTTATGCTTATTCTGAATATCATACGTATGCCATGCTCATGCTTGTGGTCCACATGTGTGACTTGTGAGACTCTTATCTTAACATACACGTGCATATGTGCTTAAGTGTCGAAATTAACATTCGAGTTGGTAATTGCTTAGATTCCGATCTCCCACCATAGAAACTCCACTATACTGTCCCATACCAAATAGTTAGAGAATTCCCGATTTGAGAGATGTTCCTCTAAGTTCTTACCTTCCCGACTATCAATTTCCATGCAAGTAATTAGACATACTTAACAAACAATTCACATATACATATCTTATCATAATTCATATCGCAATTCATAATCAATTTACTACCATTTCATAAGAGTATAATAGCATTTATCCTTTCAAGCATTTTCACAAACACCTTGAGCACGCATACTATGAATCCATTGCCATTCTACATTTTCAAGCATTCATCCAACCATGATCCATTCATACAATCAATTCACCATTCACATCCACATATTAATCCCATCCTCCATACATTTCACATCCTCCATACATTCCATCCACATTCTAATCCTCATTTCCATCCACATTTCCATCTATAATTAGGTTACTTCATATAAAATTAGGGAAAATGCATTTAATCTCTATTCTATCATACCTATAATATTGACATTCACAAAACATTAAAATAGAGTTGATTAGGATAGTATATCGACCTTAGGAATCCTTCCCTTGGATTCAAAACGCTCCTGAAGTGATTTGGGGAAGCTTTCCAAGCTCTCTTTGTGCTATCCAAGCTATCTCCTTCTTCCCCAAGAAAGCCCTTTCTCAAAACCCTAGGGTTTCTCTCCCTTTTTGCCAAATTAGGTTAGAAATAGGTAGAGTATTCTAATACCTTGAAATATGATCCCTATTTATAGCCCCAAAGTCTGAGAACCAAAAGATCAAAAAGCCTTTACTAAAATTCTGCAAAAATATGAAGGACCGAGCGATCGGTGGTTATGACCGAGCGATCGGTGCTCTTGACTGAGCTCTCGGTCAAAAAAGCACTCTCTAGAAATTTTCCCCATAAAAAATTTTGGACCATCGATAGATACCGATCGATCGGCTTTGGACCGATCGATCGCTACTTCTGATCGAGCGATCGGTGCTTTGCAGATTTCAACTCATTTTACTGTTTCGGCTATAACTTTTGACTCATTCGTCGGATTTCGACGATTCAACTTGCGTTGGATTCGTCTTTCGAAAACGAACATTTTTGACATTTTAAAATTTTCAAATTCTCCTTCTTTTATGGACCCAAAACTCCTCAAAGTTGACTGATCTGTAATTCCATCAGACAAAACCTCGGAAAACCCATTTTTGACTTAGCTTAGATTAAAAATAAAGAAAAACATTAAACATAAACCTCGGAGAGGGTTCCAGTACCTTTCTAATGGTTCAAGAATCACTCAATTCCAATAAACGGTGCCAAAACTAGGGCTTCCTAAAGTTTAGAGTGTGATATGACATTCTTTAACTAGAAGTTTGATTAAACCTTAATCACACTACACCTATTAGATATACAATACGATAAACATTAAAACATCACAATGACTATAATACCCCTAATGCAATGCAATAAAAACATGAAAAAGATTCAGGTCTCTACATCAAGTATAAGACAAGACCTTACCCAACTCGAACACGACACTATGTTTCTCGGTACAGAATCTTTCTCTTGAAGTCCAAGAACCAGTAGATTTGATCTCTGCCGCAGCAACTCTGGTTTCTCACCAGTCAACTCTTCTCAATGCTTCATCAGTCCACGATCTCGAAAAATCGATCTCCTTCCGTGAAGGCTCCGGAACACAAACAGACCAATAACACTCACAAGTGTCGGGGATTATTGAGTCAATTTATAAATCTCAGACTTTAGAGGAATCTTAAAAGCATTTAAGAGCTCGCAAAGCAAGAACAAAGAATTGAAAAACTTATCTTGCATTCTCTAAAGTGATTGTGAGAAGAGAGATCAATGATGATCAACCAATAACAATAGAAAACCCTAGAAAGAGTTCTCTGGTCTCCACTCTCACAAAACAAAACAATACACATGAAATAGGTCTTTAAAGAGGATATTTATAAGCTCTAAAGAGTTAGTAACAAGATAGGAGACTTTAAATACGAGTTTAGGTCGACCACAAAGAGGGATCGGTCGATCAAATGCCTATGGGTCGACCGAAGGTATGATCGGTAGTCCGGTCTTAGAATGTGTCACTGGAAAAATAACTCATTCAAAAAATACTGCACCTCGGTCGACCGGAGGTGAGTATCGATCGACCAATCTTGATAGTTGGTCGGCCGATAGGCACAGATTTTACCTATCTGCCTTATGTTGCACTTGGGTTTTTTCTAAAGGTCAATTCTAATCACCTAGGTTCATTTCAAAGTGTTCTAAGACAATTCCAACCTAGGTATGAGGTCACTAGGTCTCTTACCTTCCTAAATCCGGAAGCGATGATTGTAAGAGATATCTTCAATCTTTTTTGGCTTCACCAAGCATGAAAAATTGGACCATTACAGATGACACCTCTAGACCTATGTTTTGATCACAGGATTTGCCAAAACTAAATAAGATTTACAAGGTTAAAAATTTTTAACCTAAGGTTAATTTTTAAAAATAATATTAAAAAAAAAAACTAAGGATAGATTGTTGAACCCTAAGGGTTAAAGAATTTTAAGCACAGTTAAAAATTAAAAAAGGACACGTGTTGACATGTGGGTGCGATTGAAATCTCCCTAAGTTCATTCGTGATTGGCTGTGATTCGATCTCATTTTCTAGTTGGGCACGCAATTGTTGATTAATGAAAATAATAGTAATTGTAGATTGATTTTTGTAGAGAAGGATTAGGTTGGTACGCCGACATCTCCCAAATTTCATCATTGCTTTAGAAAATAATAATAATTGTTGAATGATGTTTGTAGAAATTCTCCTTTAAAAAAACTTTAGAATTAGGTTGGTATGCAAACACCGGGTGCCTCTGGTTATAATCAGAAAATTTCATCATTGCCTTGAGCCACTACTTTTGAATTGTTTATATTCAGGCCTAAAAATAAATAAAAATTTAAAAATAAATAAATAAATAAATAAGGCAGTGATTCCCTAATTCGGGTAGTTTAGCGTTCCCCATTTAACCAGCCGAAATTCAAGGAGTTGGGATGGGCAACAGCGCTCACTGTTGCCCGTTTGTGTCTAACAAGAGGTGGCCATACAACAACAAGAGGTGGACCCTACATGAACAGAAGGTGGGCCCCATCGGGTGTTAAGTGCGTTGTTGCCCATCCAAGATCGTAACTTAAACCTGAAGGTCTCGAACAATTCGAATCACTATGCATGAGATGGGGGTATTCCTTATGTTAGCCCATGGGACTAGTATGAGCTTTCAAGGCCCACGGTTATAAAAAAGAAACTCGAATTCAAGCTTCAATATCTTACAAACGATTTGGGTTCTAATCGGGTGTATTTAAAAATCACAAAATCTCATCCCGGCCCGCTCTATTGATGCCCCTACATTTTAACTTGGGGCTAGTACCCCCGACATCAGACTCTGCCAATTACAAATGGCATCGGATTACCTTTGGCGGATGCCGGAGGCCCAGCCTCGGGCACACCTTCTACAACGGACATGTGGCAAGAAAAAGGGGAGAAGTCTTTTTCATTTTCTCTCCTGATTTTGACTTCTCCTTTATGATAGGACTTTGCTACTGAGACCGCATTAGGGCCGAGACCTCCGAGACCTCGCGCATGTGTGCGAGATTTTAGGTAGGGCCCATCATCACATAGTGGGCCCCACTTGAAATCCCGCGCACATGGGCGAGGTCTCGGCCCTTATGCGGTCTCAAAAGCATTTCCCTTTATCATATCTCTCCTCTTTTTCTTACCACATGACGGATGCAGAAGGTGCACCCAAGGCTGGGCTTCAGGATTCCGCCAGAAGTAATCCGATGTCTTACAAATTTACAATTTACAACAGAAACAGCAACATTCAAGGATAAACACAAGCCATTTACAACAGAAACAACAACATTCAAGAATAAACACAAGTCGTATACAACGAAAGAAACATGACTCTGAAATCTAGCACTCACTTTTCTTATGGCTTTTCTCTACTCTACTCAATCCCAGTCCTCTTCCTAACTTGCAAAACGTAGTCATAGACAAGGTTTTGATTAGGAAGAGAGTTGGGCACACTATCCTTCTCCATGCACCTCTTGGCCCACGCCACTAGCTTAGGGCACTCCACCTCTATACTGAAATTCCCACAGGTTTCATAGGCGTAAAACCAGCTATGAAAGGGAAGAAGAGCCACGTCCACAAACCCCAAGTTGTTACCCCCAAAGTAAGGCTTGTCTCCAAGCTCTCCTTCCAACAGCTTCAAGCACTCTATCAACTCCTGCTTACCTGGTTCTTGCTCTTCTCCTTTATTCATCCATATCTTCTTACCACAGTCGTATATCTGCATTTCATTTCACATTTTCTATGTGTAAATTGAAACCAAATCAAGATCAAATAACAGATGATAAAAAGTGCATAAGAACCCACCTTCTTGTCCACGAAATCAGCCCAGAACATGGCTTGTGCACGCTCGTCAGGATCAGAGGGAAGCAAAGGAGATTTATCATTCCAAACCTCATCGATGTTGTAACGGATAAAATTCGTAAAATCAACTTAGCGTTGGAGAACGAGCTCGTTTTTGTTGTTTTGTTCACGAAAGTGACACGTGGACACGAGTTGGGGTCACGTGCTTAAAATAGAGGGATCACACGTTGTTTGATGCACAACGTTCCCATTGTGCGCATTACGACGTCTTTGTTCTCTTGTAGAACAACGTTTCCGTTGTGGCTTGACAACGTGCTCGTTGTCTGAAGCACAACGTAACCGTTGTACTCTTGACAACGTTTTTGTCGTTACATGAACAACGAGTCCGTTGTCTCACCGACAACGATGTCCTGGCTGTGTTTTAAGACATCTACACCGTAACCGAGCTCGAGTCAACAACGAGACCGACTCGTAGGAGGAAGTGATCAGGAGGCGATCCATAATTCCGACAGGCGTGCCGAAAGCGCCGTTTTGTGCCGAAAGCACTGTCTTGGCATTTAATGCTGGTCACTTCTGCGTACTGTCCGATCCCGTCCGATTGGACTGATAGGAGGCTCTCACGTGTGATGCAACCGGCGGCAGATATGTCTGATATATTTGGCAATGATTGCAGAACACGTGGTATGGACACCTATGGCCATCCATGGTCATCGATGGCCATACCAACCTTACCCTATAAATACCCCGTGATTTTTAGTGCTTAAGAGTTAGTTGTTCATCATCCGTAATCGAGAGTATACGTGTTCAGTGCTTCCCAGAGTCTTGCGTAACTTTCAGTGTCTCTTTCAGTGTTTACTGTTCATCATCTTCTACATCTACTTACTTTACCATCGGAGTACAGGTCAGGGTGTCACACCCTCCACTCCAACCTTCTACCGGTAAACCAGAGCGTGGGAGAAGCTGTAGCTGACGCGTGTCCTTTCCGGTATTTTCCCCCCACAAAATTGGTGCCGTCTGTGGGAAATAATAAACGAACCCCCCTTTGCTCTTTGTGATCATGGCTGATCAGTCATCGGTGTTCGGGCGTGCGGATCAAACCCTTCAGGCCACTCCTTTTGTACCTTCTGTCGTGCACATCCCTGGGGTCAGTCCTTCGTCTGGGCAACCAGAGAGGACCGTGCCACCTCATGTTGAGCTCTCTGTTTCTGATCGCATTTTGGCGATGTTGCAAATGCAGCAGTCTGCTCTGGATCAGATCACCAGGCAGCAGCAGTTGATGCAGGCGAGGCTGGAGGCGTTCGAGCATAGCAGGCTCGAGGTGGATGAGGTGCCACTGCAGAGGTCTTCCATGAGACGTTAGTTTGACTTCTCTTCTTCTCCTTCTGCACTGGAGAACCGTGAAACCAGGTTTGTGCTTCTTCTTACTGAAGGGGATGTAAGGCAGCCTCAGGTTCGGGCATAGCAGAGTATTCCTTCAGATCGTGTGGATTTGCGAGAAGGAGCAGGGCGAGAAGACTTGAGAGGGGGTACCGGAGGTGCAGACGCCGAGAAAACTTGGGTGACTACCAAGGAGGTGGAGGCTTTGACCGGTGCTCGTGTTAAGAGCATGAAGGGAGGGATTCCTGACCACTTTGCTCAGTCAGCAAAGGACAACGTTGAGAACTTTCCTTTCACGGACGCCATCAATCAGTCATATACTTCTTCTAAGTTCATAACTCCGATCTTCCCCATGTACACCGGAAGGACGGATCCAGAGGAGCATTTGTTTGATTTCAAACATGCGATGGCTGTTCGCAATCCAGATGATGACCTTATTGCAAAGCTTTCCCCAACAACCTGTCTGGGGCAGCGTCGAAGTGGTTTCGGAATTTGCCTCTTGGTTCCATCAGTAATTTCTCAGAGCTCAGGTCAGCTTTTATTGATCGTTTCATTATCAATAAAAAGAAGAAAGCGGGTGCAGATACTCTCTTCTCTTTGAGGATGAAGCCGGCCGAATCCTTGACGGACTTTATTTCGCGTTTCACTGATGAAGTCCACAACATCGATAAGGTCGACGAAGCGAGCTGTATCGCTGCTTTCAAGAATGCTATCCTTAGGCATTCCGAGCTCTATAAGTCCTTGGCTCTTGACTATCCTGTCAAGATGGACGAGTTAATGGTTCGTGCCACCAAGTACGGGAGGTATGAGGAGGACGTATCCGTTGTGCCAGTGCCGAAGCCCAGGATGAGAGTGGTGGATGTCGTAGAGAGGACACACCGATCTTCGAAGAGGAAGGAGAAGAAGTAGAGGTACGAGTCTTCATCATCTGAGGACTCGCCACCAAGGAAGCAGAATGAGAGAGTAGTCTATGTGACTCAACGGGATCAGCCAGTTCGGCGTCCGTTTGAAGAAAATTTTAATCAGCAACAGAGTAGGACGGAGAGACGTCCTAATGATCAACAGCAGGCGAGGCAGCAGTATCAGCCACGCCAGGTGCAGCCTCAAGTACAGCATGAGAGAGGCGTGCAGCCTAGTGAGCGGCGATCTTTTGCAGATCGAACACCGCGCATCAATTTCACAGTTAGCCCGGCGACCATCATGAGGTCGATGGAGGATCAGGCGTACTTCGAGTGGCCGGCTAGGGATGTGCAGGATGTTACATTGGGACCACGGGTGCATGAGTATTGTCATTATCACAAGTGTCGTGGTCATCTCACCAACCGATGTCGTATTCTGAGGGAGTACTTGGAGAGGCTGGTTCAGGAAGGATACTTGGGAGAGTATCTTGCTTCTGGCAACGGCGGCATGGAGCATGCCAGGGAGCCGGTATCCCAGTCTCATGGAGGAGAACCTGCCAATAATCCCAGTACCAGTGGAGGAGCTTCCTTGGGCACGATCAATGTCATTTACCGCGTGCAAGCCCCGAAAGCAGATGTGGAGAGGAACTTCAGGGTGAAGTCCAGGAAGCTGTCTTACGATGCTGCAGTGTGTCAGGTGCAAGTGCCTAGCAGAAGCGTTGAGCAGGCACTTACATTCACCGATCGTGATCTGGCAGTAGTGATCCAACCTCACTATGATGCTCTTGTTCTCACCATGAGAATAGGAGATTTCAACATCAAGAGAGTGCTCGTGGATTCCGGGAGTGGAGCAGACATCTTGTATCTTCATGCTTTCACCCAGATGAAGTTGAATCCTTCCGTTCTCATCCCTGCTCAGACTCCACTGTTCGGATTTGATGGCAGCTCGATGAAGCCTGTAGGCGATGTTGTCTTACCCGTTGTAGCTGGACCCGTTGTCCTTCAGACCAGGTTCTCCGTTCTGGATGCGCCATCGCCGTACAATGCCATCTTGGGTCGTTGGTGGATCCATGAGATGAAGGCTGTTCCATCCTCGTACTACCAGGTGTTGAAATATCCAACGCAGGACGGGCCTCAGGAGATCAAGGGTGATCAGTTGGCATCGCAGAAGTGCGATTTTCCTGCTTCTGTTGTGCCTTCATAGCAGTTACAGGTCGTTCCCGTTGTGGAAGAGAGCTCGAAAACATCGTTGTGCAGACCTTCCGTTGAGCCCACGAAAGCTGTGAATTTGGGAACGGAAGAAGAGCCAAAGGTGTTGCAGGTCGGGACGAGCTTGACAGCGGAGGAAGAGCTCGAGTTGCTGAGTTTCCTTATGCAGAATCTTGATGTCTTTGCATGGTCTCACAAAGACATGACTGGCATCGATCCGAGTGTTATCTGTCATCACCTCAATGTTGATCCTGCTATCCCTCTAGTGAAGCAGAAACCTCGGAGGCTTGCTCCAGCTTATCATGATGCAGTGAACGAGGAGATTGACAAGCTGATTCAGTTCGGATTCATTCAGGAGGTGCAGTACCCTGATTGGATAGCCAATGTTGTGGCTGTACCTAAGAAGAACGGGAAGGTGAGAGTTTGTATTGACTTCACTGGTGTCAATAAGGCCTGCCCCAAGAACTTTTTTCCCATGCCAAGGATAGACAGGCTCATCAACACCAATGCTGGCCACGAGATGTTATCCTTCATGGATGGTTATTCAGGCTATAACCAGATCCTCTTGGCGGAAGCAGATCGAGAGAAGACCACCTTCATAACGGAGCGGGGCTTGTTCTGTTATCGAGTGATGCCTTTTGGCTTGAAGAATGCAGGTGCCACCTACCAACGTCTTATGAATCTCATGTTTGGGTCACTTCTTGGCAAGACGGTTGAAGTTTACATCGATGATATCGTTGTGAAGAGTCGAGTACGAGGTACTCTGGTGACGGACCTTGCTGAGCCTTTCTCTGTTCTGCGATCTTTCAATCTAAAGATCAACCCAGAGAAGTGCACCTTCGGGGTTACTTCAGGAAACTTTTTGGGTTATCTTGTGAGTCAGCGGGGGATTGAGGCAAATCCAGGTCAGATCCGTGCTTTGCTAGACATACCAGAGCCTAAGTCGAAGAAGGAGATCCAGAAGCTGACAGGCCAGATTGCTGCACTCAATCGGTTTATCTCCAAGTCATCCGATCGTTGCAAACCTCTTTTCGAGTTGCTGAGAAAGGACTCCATTTTTGCGTGGACTCCAGAGTGCTCTCGAGCCTTCCTTGCCTTGAAGGAATATTTGAGCTCAGCTCCTATCCTTTCGGTACCTGAGCCAGGTGAAATCTTATATCTTTATCTGTCTGTTTCAGAGCAAGCCCTTGGTTCCGTCCTGGTCCGGAATTGTGATGGCGTGGAGAAACCTGTTTATTTCATCAGCAAAACCTTTCTCAAGGCGGAGTGCAATTATAGCAAGCTCGAGAAGGTATGTCTAGCTCTTGTCTTTTCTGCGGAAAAGCTTCGTCCTTACTTTCATGCTCATTCTATCGTTGTCATCACAACGTATTCCTTGAAAGTCGTGCTGGGACGACCCGAGCTGGCGGGGAGGATGTCGAAGTGGGCTGTGGCTCTGAGTGAGTTCGATATTCAGTATCGGGCTAGGAGTTCAGAAAAGGGGCAAGCAATGACAGGTTTTCTTTCTGATTTCCCTGTGGAGGAGGAAGCAGAGGAGATGGTTGTTGATCTTCGGGAACTTCCTATTGAAGTTGACAACGGAGATGTCGTTGTGGATGGAGCCGAGTCATCAGCGTGGAATAGTTGGTTGTTGTACGTGGACGGATCTTCTAATTTCAGTGGTTTAGGACTGGGCGTTGTGCTTATAAGTCTGGAGAACATCAAAGTGCAGAACATGTCGCGTCTTGGGTTCACTGCCTCCAACAATGAAGCTGAGTGCGAAGCCTTACTGCTTGGGTTGCAGAGTGCTCGAGAGCTGCAGATCTCCATGTTGAGAGTGTTTTGTGATTCACAGCTTGTGGTGAATCAGGTGAATGGTGTTTATGACTGCAAGGACGACCGGATGAAGCAGTATGCTACTCTCGTTCGTTCGCAGTGTGAAGCATTCACCGTTGTGGAGATCAGGCACACCCGGAGAGATGAGAACAGGCATGCTGACGCTTTGGCGTATCTAGCCTCCATGGTGCAGGCTGACGAGCCTAAGGCTATTCTGATGGAGTTCCAAGAGTATCATTCAATAACTCTTCAGGCACAGCGAGAAGTATTTTTTGTCAATCCAGTTCCGAGCTGGATGACAGGGCTGGTGGCTTATCTGAAGGATGAAATTCTTTCTATCAGTGTGAAGGAGTCGAGGCGCATTCTGTTCAAGGCATCTCGTTATGCCTTGGTGCAAGGAGAGTTGTTCAGGAAATCTTTTGGTGGGCCTTTGTTGAAGTGTGTTCATCCTGCAGATGTGGAGAAAATACTTGCTGAGTTGCATAAAGGTATATGTGGTATACATTCAGGCGGGAGAACCATAGCCCATCGAGCTCTGGGGCAAGGTTACTTTTGGCCTTACATGCAGGCTGATGCTCAGAAGTATGTGAAGAAGTGCAGCCAGTGCCAGCGGTTTGCTCGTTTGATTCATGCTTCGGCTCAAGAGCTCAACACTGTATCTCAGCCTTGGCCATTTGCACGTTGGGGACTTGATATTGTGGGACCTTTCCCTAGGGCTCCAGGGAATCTGATCTTTCTTCTAGTGGCAACTGATTACTTCTCTCGTTGGATTGAAGCTGTTTCCCTTACTCGTATCAGAGAACAAGAGGTGAAGAAGTTCTTGTGGGAACATATCATCTGCAGATTTGGCATACCGCAGTCCATCATTACTGACAACGGGAAGCAGTTTTCAGGACGTTTGATTGCCGACTTTTGCAGCGAGCTGAAGATCAAGCCTGTTTTCTCTTCCCCATATTATCCTCAGGGGAATGGATTGGCCGAGGCAGCCAATAAGAATATTCTCAATGCCTTGAAGAGAAGACTGGAAGATTCGAAGGGAAGTGGACCGCCGAGCTGCACAACGTATTGTGGGGGTACAGAACAACTCTGAGGAGTCCTACCAATGAAACTCCTTTCTCTCTAGCGTATGGTATGGAAGCTGTCATTCCTACTGAGATCAGTTTGCCTACAGTGCGTTCTTGGCACAACAAGAAGAAGGATGGAGAGAAAGATCAGAACACAGAGCTTATGGCTATTCATCTCGATCTGCTAGAAGAGAAGCGAGAAGATGCCAGCATTCAGATGAGGAGGTATCAGCAACGATTGAGGAAAGCCTACAACAAGAAAATACAACGGAGAGTGCTGCAGGTCGGTGATCTCGTTCTCCGAAGAGTGTTCCAGAACACGAGAGAGCTTAACAGTGACAAGTTGGGACCTAACTGGGAAGGGCCTTATATCGTAGAACGATTGAGAAGTCCTGGAGTCTGTTACTTGAAAGACTTACAAGATAACCTCATCTCAAAATCCTGGAACATTATGAATCTGAGGCAATTCTTTCAATAGAATCTATGATATGCTACTACATGCATCGTTGTGCTTACAAGTTTTCAGTGATTTTACATTATCATAGTGCTCATATTTCAACATGTGACTTGCAATATTATGCGCCTGCTCGTTGTCTACACTATGCTCTATCTGGTTCATCAGTGTAATATTGTGAATGTTTTGCAAGTAATTCAAATAAAATTTTGACTGAACAACCTACTCATAACAAACACGAGTGGCTTATATAAGGGTGTCATCTGAGCAAATCCAGTGGCTTATCCTAATGACATCCTCTGAGCATGTGCTTCGAAATTGAGTTACATTGTGTTCATCATATGAATTTTATTTGTCAGATTGCATTCACAGTGAACTACGCGAATGATGTATCTGGATTAGTGTTTTGCTCATAGTGCTTTGCTCGTAGTGCTCTGTTCGTAGTGCTTGCTCGTAGTGCTTTGCTCGTAGTGCTCTACTCGTAGTGCTTGCTCGTAGTGCTTTGCTCGTAGTGCTCTGTTCGTAGTGCTTGCTCGTAGTGCTTTGCTCGTAGTGCTTTGCTCGTTGTGCTTTGCTCGTAGTGCTCTGTTCGTAGTGCTTGCTCGTAGTGCATTGCTCGTAGTGCTTTGCTCGTAGTGCTTGCTCGTAGTGCTTTGCTCATAGTGCTCTGCTCGTAGTGCTTTACTCGTAGTGCTTTGCTCGTAGTGCTCTGCTCATAGTGCTTTGCTCGCAGTGCTTTACTCGTAGTGCTTGCTCGTAGTGGTCAGCTCGTAGTGCTTTGCTCATAGTGCTTTGTTCGTAGTACTTTGATCGTAGTGTTTTGCTCGCAGTGTTCTGTTCGTAGTGCTTTGATCGAAATAATTTGTTTAATATGTGTAACATTTATGATTTTCACCCTCGTACGTACATTCACGTGCATTCAAACATCCACATAGCGAAGTACCGCATTAACATCGGTACAGTGGACTGTGAAAAAATTATTCAACTACTCATGTTGTGTTTTTTCTTTTTCTATGTGCATACGTTGTGCTACGCTACGAGGTGAAAAGAAGTGCAAACATAAGGAAAATGAGTGATCCATTCATACAGAAGGCCTATTTCTGGGCAATCACAGCAGCAAACTCCCATAAGAGGGAAAGAAAAGAGTTTACATCATTAAAGAAGAGAAACAGAAATATGAAGAGGAGCAGTAGATCAGGCAAGCTCAAGATCAGCATCTGTCGTCGTTGCAGCAGGGGCAGAAGTAGAGGCTTCAGCAGTTGGGGTTTTTTCTGGAGTAGCTTCATCGGCAGCAACAGGAACTTCGGGAGCAGCTGGCTCGAAGTACGGCTCAGCTGGGAGAGGTGCAGGACCTTCGAGAGAGTGAGGTTGCTCGACGCCTTGGACCTCGGCCTCGTTGTCTAGCTCGATCAAGTCTTTGCTCTGAAGCTCGGAGAACGTGATGGCATCCTCTTCATTGTCTTCTTTCAGACGGCCTTATTGGCGGAGCGATTCGAGTGTCTCTTTCTCGCTCTCTGCCCGATCCTCGTCCAAGAGCGTGTCCTGCTGGGACTGATAGTGTTGTTGCAGCCTCAGGATCACGGTCCTCTCGATGGTCTCTTGAGCTTTCTTGGCCTCCTCGAGCTCCTCCGCCAGTGCTGTCCTGGCTGCCTCAGTTTCCTCCAGCTGTCTGCCCAAAGCTTGAGAGACGTGCTCCAGTTCGCTGATGCATAGAACAGCGTTCTCTACCTCCTGTTTAGCCTTCTTCTCGGTCTCCTTTGCTGATCGTGTCTCAGCCTCAGCTTTTTCTTGTGCCTTGGTGGCAGCTTTCAACTTCCCCTCAATGCGAACAGCGTCAGCTTTGGCTTGAGACAGATCAAAGTCTGCCTTGAGTCTCTCTTCGACGAGAGTCTTCTCCAGCGTCTCAGTCCTGCCTTTCCAGTAGTTGATCCCGTCTCGGAGGTGATTGTAGCTATATTGGCTACGATCACAGAGTTCGTGCACGAGCACGTTCATCTGCAAGGAAGTGTCCGGGCGTTAGCACAACGAGGAGTAAAGTTTCAGCAGTAGAGTAAGAAGAAGAGGAAGCGAGAAACTTACTGACGCCCCAGACTGGCAGGCGGCGTAGGACAGGTCGGTCAGACCGAGTTTGCCGACGTCAGCAATGTCTCGGGGCAACCTCATTGCATGAGTCAGAGCTCAGGCGGTCTTGTCCGAACTTTGCACCGAGTCGTTCACGGTAGGTCTCCCGAACCGAGAGAAGTCGGGCGACCAGTCCAAAGTGCTCGGCGGTAGCATACGAGCTGGAAGACTCGTTATACCAGCTTCCGTTGCGGCCAGGGCAACCACAGCGGAACTCGAACTGGCTGGAGCAGTTGCAGCTCGAGAGGGGGCAGGTGCCGAGCTGGCTTCAGGCACCGCCGTTGTCGCTTCTGCTCCTGGGATTGTTGCAGGAACGGCAGAGGTGGAGGGGGGAGCAGCAATGGCTGCGTTCTCTTTCTCCAGGCGTTTGTCCGCCTTCGCTTTCTTTCTGGCCTCGTACTCGGCCTGGGTCGGCAGCTTCCTTTTCGGGTCAGCAGTCGCTGTACCCTTGGAAGGAGGGTTCCTCTTCTTCAACGGTGGTGGCGGTGGTGGCAGCTGAACCGCAGGGCGAGCAGACCTTGGCTTCCTACTCAGCGGAGGTGGATCCATGCCAGCCATGTCTTCTTCTTCCTCGGCTAGATTAGTTGCTGGTGAAGGTGCAGAAGTAGAAGCACCTGGATGCTGTTGTTGTTGCTGTTGTTGTGGTTGTTGTTGTCGTCGTTGAGTAGTTGCAGTAGGAGTGCTGAAGGCGACCCACGTGTCAGGCTCCAGTGGTTTCCACCGGATGTATTCCCCACCTCGAACACGTCTGATATTGGTAAGGAGGCCTTCTTCTTCTGGGGCCAACTTCTTATATGAGATCTTCTTTGCGTCGACTGCACACAGGAAAAAAAAGTAAAATGAGTACAACGGGAGTCAGCAGGACGAAACCATACAACGTACAACGAAAACAGAGTCAGAACAGTAGTGCACAACGGACAACGGACGACCGTAGTAGTATACCGGCTTCCGCTCGGAAGACATTGGGGACCGTGGAATTCTCTGCCTTCCAACCGCCAGAGACGACGAAAGGAGTGGCTTTCCACCCTCTTTCTCTATCGAAAATGCCTGAGACGAGCTCTGGATGTTAGGTTTCTTGTTCCACGAGTAGTAGGAGAACAAACCATCGTCAGAGCCTCGGCATCTGACAGTATGGCAGAAGTGGAATAGATGCCTAGCTTCTATTGGGCAACCATCCTTGATGAATTTGATCATCATGGACATATATTTGTGGAAGCTCGGATGCATTTGTCCCGGTGCGAGTTGCAGGGCGGACAGAACGTCGTCCAGGACGGGATGGAGAGGGAAGCGGAGGCCAGCCTCGAGCTGGGAGAGGTAGACGACGGTACAAGCAGAACGCTTATCAATGATAGCATCATCTCGCTTGAAGTGGAGATTGACGTTGGAAGGGAAGTCGAAACGTTCCCTGTAGTGGTTCAGATGTGCCAACTGGTGCTGGCGCAGAGCTGAGGATTGTTCGATGTAGGCACCATGAGGTGCGCTACCTGTGCAACTGGCCTCATC
Source organism: Tetracentron sinense (assembly GCA_015143295.1). Classification (NCBI taxonomy): domain Eukaryota; kingdom Viridiplantae; phylum Streptophyta; class Magnoliopsida; order Trochodendrales; family Trochodendraceae; genus Tetracentron; species Tetracentron sinense. The sequence continues at coordinate 19,848,951 of CM026567.1, forward strand.
TTCAGTAGGGCCTCTAACTTCCTCTAACCTAGCGGGTTCTACGGGAATGATGGCAGCCATAGTAGTTGGAAGAAACAGGGAAAAGGAACAAGAACAATGAACAGAGCACGGAGAGTACACAGAGCAGAATCACTCAAGAACCAGAGAAGAAGAGAGAGAGGGAGAAACAGTAAGAAATATTAAGGAAAAGGGTGAAGAGCGTACCGAACAGAAGGCGACTGAGAGAGATTGTTGAGAGCTTGAGGAAGATGAACTTTCGGTTGAGAAAAAAATTCGGCAGAGTAACAATGCTTGAAGGAACAGGGTGAAAGAGAAGGAGTATTCGATAGGGATTTTATAAGTATCTCAGATTTGTGAAACTACACCACTACCCTTCATCAGAGCCGTACACCTGTGTCAAAGGGAAGAAGAGCAGTGGCAAGATCGTCTTTTCACCAAAAGAGAGTAACCGTCAGAGTTATTAAAGCGTTTTGAAATTCGAATCGGCAATGATGACAGCCTGTCCGCATTAAAGAGACGTGACGGTTCGCACGCGCAACCAGCTGGCGTGAACGGTCGATCTTCCCAGCGAGCGTTTAAAGCGCGCAACGTTACATCTTCTGGAGCAGTGCCAGGTATGATCTTTTTGTTCGTTTATGACGCTTCGAACTACGTTCCAAGCATCATAAAGGGGCAAATTGTAATGGATAAAATTCGTAAAATCAACTTAGCGTTGGAGAACGAGCTCGTTTTTGTTGTTTTGTTCACGAAAGTGACACGTGGACACGAGTTGGGGTCACGTGCTTAAAATAGAGGGATCACACGTTGTTTGATGCACAACGTTCCCGTTGTGCGCATTACGACGTCTTTGTTCTCTTGTAGAACAACGTTTCCGTTGTGGCTTGACAACGTGCTCGTTGTCTGAAGCACAACGTAACCGTTGTACTCTTGACAACGTTTTTTTCGTTACATGAACAACGAGTCCGTTGTCTCACCGACAACGATGTCCTGGCTGTGTTTTAAGACATCTACACCGTAACCGAGCTCGAGTCAACAACGAGACCGACTCGTAGGAGGAAGTGATCAGGAGGCGATCCATAATTCCGACAGGCGTGCCGAAAGCGCCGTTTTGTGCCGAAAGCACTGTCTTGGCATTTAATGCTGGTCACTTCTGCGTACTGTCCGATCCCGTTCGATTGGACTGATAGGAGGCTCTCACGTGTGATGCAACCGGCGGCAGATATGTCTGATATATTTGGCAATGAGTGCAGAACACGTGGTATGGACACCTATGGCCATCCATGGTCATCGATGGCCATACCAACCTTACCCTATAAATACCCCGTGATTTTTAGTGCTTAAGAGTTAGTTGTTCATCATCCGTAATCGAGAGTATACGTGTTCAGTGCTTCCCGGAGTCTTGCGTAACTTTCAGTGTCTCTTTCAGTGTTTACTGTTCATCATCTTCTACATCTACTTACTTTACCATCGGAGTACAGGTCAGGGTGTCACACCCTCCACTCTAACCTTCTACCGGTAAACAGAGCGTGAGAGAAGCTGTAGCTGATGCGTGTCCTTTCCGGTATTTTTCCCCCACAGATGTATTGAACAATGATGAGGGATTCACATATGGGTTTCCCGTTATGAATCAAAACAGGTATCTTTTTATGAATAGGATTCATCTGTAGAAGTAGACTACTCTTGTTTAGGATAATCTTGTCCTTCAACTCCTCTTCCTTGTATTCGTATTTGATCCCCTTTTCTGCCAAGGCGATTCTCACCCTCGACCCAACAGGGCTAATCGATAAATCCAAGAGAACTACCACTTCTGCCATTTCCAAAGATCTGAGCTCGAACCTTGAACACTAGAAATAGAAAGAGATATTAGAGAATATAATAAGAGTATTATAATAAGGCCACTGAGATACACTATATTAAAGAGAAAGAAAAGAGAGAGCTCTGCTTTGATACTCGCTTATGTAGAGAGTATAAGGTGCGATTGCATTTAGATGATAGCAAAGATATTTATAGAAGGGTTTAGAGCGGGTGTGGAGTGTGTGGCAACGCAGCATTATGTTGAAATTTTTGTCTAGTGTTTTAAGTAGGACTTTGCTACTGAGACCGCATTAGGGCCAAGACCTCCGAGACCTTGTGCATGTGCACGAGATTTCAGGTGGGGCTCACCATGTGTGATGATGGGCCCCACCTGAAATCTCGTGCACATGTGCAAGGTCTCGGCCCTTATGCGATCTCAAAAGCATTTCCCTTTTAATATGATCCGGGCTGGGTTTCAACGGAACTCCTCGTTTCAATGCAAAATTCGATGGCAGTTCTGTAATTTAAGAGAACAACAGTGGCAGTTTTATTCTCTAATTGAAGCAGACTCCGGCTCAAATAAAGAGCATATTAAGTCAATCTATCTAGGCCCTTCAAAAACAATGTTACATCATTGCTTACATATGAGCTTAGTATCCCAAAGGGTGTAAACGGATATCCATATCCGATCCGAATTCGAGTCCCTTTAGCCGGATAATATCGGTATAAAGTATTTGTCAGATCGGATAAGGATAAAAAAAATGTTATCCCTTTATAAATGGAACGGAGCCGAATATTTCCATATCCGTTCTGCTAAATATCCGACCGCGAGAGAAAACATGTTATGTACGTTTTTTTTACTTTTCTTGTTAATCTAACGGCCCATGATCCATATCAAGTGTTGAAAAGTAAAAACCTTAAGATACAAACCAGGTGCTTCAAAGTTCAAACCACCCGTGTTGAAAAACAAAACCACTTGTTTTAAGAAAACCAATGTGCTACCACTGTTTTGAGAAAACCATATTTTTTTGACGAAAAACCATGTGCTTACGGCTTACCACACAGGAAGAGAGAAACTGGTCTCTCTCCCACCGATAGATTGGTCTGCATCCATCTTTGCCCATCTTCATTCAGCAGCCCTTGAATGAAGAATTGAAACCTCGGCAATCATTGAAGCTGTAGCAGCTTTGATGTAGAATGGGGGTTGTTGATCTGATGCCCTAGATGCAAGTTTTTGATATTCCTCCATCTTTTATCCAATATGTTTGATTACATTTTCAAGTCCTAAATTGATCTAACTAGATGTTGTAAACTCTTTTGTTTTCATATCCAAACCAGTAAATGTCTTTATTTTTTTAGTGGGTTTGTCTTTAGGGTTTATGAGAAAGAGGGTTTATGAGAAAGATGTAGACAGAAAGAGACGAACCATCTACAACATTCTCCTACTCCGGCTCTTTCTGTCATTTGCTTTGATTCTTGATTGTATGCCTGGGAAGTTTTATTTGATTTCATTGTCTTCAGTATAGTAGTCTGTCAGCCAATAGTACCAGTTTTCAGAAAGCCGAAAGCCACATTTTTTTAAAAAACTTGGGATGGGTATTGCCAACTATTAGCCAAGTAAGAGAGGAAACAACAGATCTCTCTTATCGACTTCGTTCTCCAGGTTGAGATGGAGACCGTGCCAGAACCGGTGAATGACCTGCCTGAAGCACCCTGAGTAGACAACCCTTCTTTGGCACATCTGGAAGTTAGGAATGCCAAGATATTCTCCTACTCTCATGCCTCCCTAGCATATTCAGACTTTCTTGCTATTGATGTCGTAGACAAGGAAGATGACTAGCAGAATAGGGATAGGAATTGACTGGCTATCATGGAGGACTGGCAAAAATAGAAAATTCTCACTTTTTTTGGCAAGATCTTAACCATCAATTAACATTCCAAAATTGCATTTATCAGATTATTAGGATAATTGGGTACCTTCAAGTCTGTTCTATCATGAATCATTTCGGCTCGGGGTTGAGCTAGGGGGCACGCAATGGTTGATTGACATTGATAGTAATTGTTCATGGATTATTTTAGATAATAATTAGGCAAGTATGAAATATTCTGGGTTTAATGGAATATGAAATCAAGGATGTAGTCCTTGAAAAAAATTGACAACTAAGTTCTTGGCCCATTTCATCCATATTTTATGAGTATTAATGTTTCTCCTTATTTACAAGGTAGTTGTTCCCTTCCCCCAAGGCGATGCCTTATTAAATAAGAATTAGTCTACGAGTATTATCAAATATACTCCCATATCCTAACCATTTAACTCAAATAATTAAACGGTTAGGTTAGGATTATAGCTGATGTCGCATTAGAAAAGACAAAATAGGTCAAGTCAAATCTTGGCCCTTAGTGGTTATAAACAGTTAGGATTATGGAGTATATTTGGGAGTACCCGTAGACTGACTCATTAAATAATCATATGACATGGTACAAAATATATATTTTTTCAAAAGTTCAAAGACAGTTGCCCGTTGTCCCGTGGCTATGCCCTATTAAATAATTAAATAATATAGTATAATTTTTTTAGGGAACAACTGCCCCTTCCCATCATTATTCCAAATTAAATAATTACACAATTTAGTATGAAAATAATTTATTTCATAAGTTTAGAGGAGCACTTGCCCCCATTCCCAAAAAAAAAACAAAACTTTTTTTTTTCAAAAGTTGAGGGGGTCACATTCCCCTAATGCCCCTGATTATGTCCTTGCTACCGGCTATTATTAAAGCCTGACCTAAGGGCAAGAAAAGAATTGGATTCAGACTGGATCTATCTATATATATCTGAATCTACTTAGATGAAAATCCAACATATTCGATATGAAATTTGTTGGATTCTAAATTACCCAATTCAAACTCGAATCGAATTATTTATTCGAGATATGAGTTCGATTAGATTAATGTTAATATCGAACAAATAAGTGTCACCTAACCCCCTCTTTTCTCTCCAATCTTTAATCCTATGAATTCTATTTGAAGAATGTCATGTGGCACCCTTTTTGAAATCTCAACCGCTAACTCTTTCTCTCACACATGTCTTCCTCTCAATTTAAAAACTATTGGAAAGATTTTAGGGGATACATATGTTTTCTTCACAATTCAAAAATCATTGGAAAAATTTTAGGAGATTGTGATAAGAGAGAGAGAATGTAGAGAGATTTTAGAGGATTATGATAAGTGATAAAGAGAGAGATAAGAATGATAAAAAGAGAATATAGAGAGAAATTTTAGGAGATTGTGATAAGGGGGATAAAGAGAGATGTATAGAATTTTATTGTATTCACATCCGTGCATCACACGGGGTCTCTAATAGTACTATAATATAAAGAAATAAGACTTCTCTCTCTGCTCTCCAAAACTCAATCCCTCCAATCTTATAACTTCTATTTTAGAGATAACAAGTGGATTTTCTCTTTAATCCCCACTGTTCAGGTTTGAGACCCACTATCTCATCCTAGAACCCTCTCTATCTCCACTATTGTAGAATCCTCTCTTTTCTCAAACTCTTGCAGGTTTGGGATCTACTATCTCATCCTAGAGACCTCTCTATTTCTACTATTGTAGAGTTCTCTCTTATTTCCAACTATTAGGTGTATTAATTTAAGTTTAGTACTAAGAAATTTATGATTTTTTATTAAATGTTATTAAAATAATAATAAATTATTATTATAAAGTCAGTTAATTAATACAAATAATAATGTTTATCAATTCAAAAAATTATATTATTGAAAATAAAATTTATTAAACATTATTAAAATATATTACTTAATATTTAAATAAATTAATAATATTATTTAATTTTAAATATTCTTAAGTTATTACCCGTACATCGCACGGGATCTCTACTAGTATCTATCTATAATATAAAGAAATTAGTGTCACCTAACCCCTAAGAAATAAGTGCCACCTAAAGCCCTCTCTTTGCTTTCCAATCTTCAAACCCAGAAATTTTGTGAGTTTTATTTTAAGGATGCCACGTGACACCCTTCTTTAATCTAGACCGTTAAAATCAGTGGAAAGATTTAAGGGAATTACGATAAAAGATGAATTGTCAAGAAACAGTTTCCTAAATTATCTTACTTATCTCTATCTATCTAACATTTGACTACACACATCTCCTACCCCACGCATAACTTCTCCCCTCCCACGTTTCTCTCTCTCCCCTCTCACTCTACTCCACGCCTCTCTCTCCCCTCCAACTCACGTCTCCCTCTAAAGACTTTTTCTCCCACCCACGCATCAACTCCATTTACATTTTTTTTAATTCTTTCATTTCCTCCATCATTACCCAAAAAGAAACCTCACAACCCCATTAAAATAAAAAACCATTTACTAATGCGAAGGGCATTTACCTGAGGGCTTCGCCACAATTACACACTCCTCCGATGATTGCCTTCTTGCATTTGCAAATGTGCTACTCACTGGCTTTTGTCTCTGTGTAAAGGTAAGGTAACTAACATCGATTTCTAATCATTTACTCACGTGATCTGTAATTTGTTATGCTATTTTTGAATTTTTTTTGCTTCATATTTGTTTAGATCTTTCACTGAATTAATCTTAACTGGAGTATTGGTACAATGGAGAGACGTGCGAAAAGACACAACTAACCCTTTATATGTGCATTTTATCACGACCCTTGATCCATAACCTCACGGGCATCCCTAGCTAGGGTCTATCATTTCGTGTCAAATTAATATTGACTGTGGTGGAACATTGTTTTTGTCTTGATGATACTGATCGTCTTTAGCACATGTGAAGACGGTGACGGTAAAGTTGACGAATAGTGGTTGGTGTGTCACATCGTACATCAGCGGGAATGGCTGTTAAACTGCTTTTTTAAAAATAATTTCGGTTTTTTAACTTTAACACTTCAGGGTAAAAGACTTTATGTACTCTTTTCTACCTTTTAACTTTTCTTTGTTTTTTGCAATCTAAGTCTTTCAAATTTTATTTACTTTAGGGAAATGTAAAACGGACCAATAGAAGCGGATCCCAATGATCTCCCGTTTTTATCATTCATCAACTGTGGTTAACACCTTAGGGTTAAGCAATCTAATCATGGTTTTTTTTTAAATATAAATTTTAATTTAATTAAACTTAACCATGGTTAAACAAGGATTGAAAGGGACACGAGACACTTGGGTGACCTAAATTATTGGATTATAGTTGGTGGACGCCCGAGGCCTAGCCTTGGGCGCACATTCTACAACCGACATGTGGCACGAAAAAGAGAAAAGTCATTTTCATTTTCAGTTTAAATATAAAGAGGAGCTCCGTATCATCACGTTGTGTGGAACTCCCCTTTTTACACTACGGAGTGGCAAATGTGTAATTATGATGTGTAGCAAAAATACCCCAGCCTGCTACCCCCTAGTGTAATAAGTGTAATAAGAGGAGCTCCGCATACTATTCTTTCATTTTCTCCCCTGATTTGGACTTCTCCTCCCTTATGATATCTCACCCCTTTTTCTCGCCACATGACGGATGAAGAAGGTGCACCCAAGGCTGGGGTTCAGGAGTAATCCGATGTCTTACAAATTTACAATTTACAACAGAAACAGCAACATTCAAGGATAAACACAAGCCATTTACAACAGAAACAACAACATTCAAGAATAAACACAAGTCATATACAATAAAAGTAGCAACATTCAAGGATAAACACAACTATACAAGCCCTAAAAGAAACATGACTGAAATCTAGCACTCACTTTTCTTATGTGCCCAACGCTTTTCTCTACTCTACTCAACCCCAGTCCTCTTCCTAACTTGCAAAACGTAGTCATAGACAAGGTTTTGATTAGGAAGAGAGTTGGGCACACTCTCCTTCTCCATGCACCTCTTGGCCCACGCCACTAGCTTAGGGCACTCCGCCTCTATACTGAAATTCCCACAGGTCTCGTAGGCGTAAAACCAGCTATGCAAGGGAAGAAGAGCCACGTCCACAAACCCCAAGTTGTCACCCCCAAAGTAAGGCTTCTCTCCAAGCTCTCCTTCCAACAGCTTCAAGCACTCTATCAACTCCTTCTTACCTGGTTCTTGCTCTTCTCCTTTATTCATCCATATCTTCTTTCCACAGTCAAATATCTGTAATTCATTTCACAATTTCTATGTGTAAATTGAAACCAAATCAAGATCAAATAACAGGTGATAAAAAGTGTAGAAGAACCCACCTTCTTGTCCACGAAATCAGCCCAGAACATGGCTTGTGCACGCTCATAAGGATCAGAGGGAAGCAAAGGAGATTTATCATTCCAAACCTCATCGATGTATTGAACAATGATGAGGGATTCACATATGGGTTTCCCGTTATGAATCAAAACAGGTATCTTCTTATGAACAGGGTTCATCTGCAGAAGTAGACTACTCTTGTTTAGAATACTCTTGTCCTTCAACTCCTCTTCCTTGTATTCGTATTCGATCCCCTTTTCTGCCAAGGCGATTCTCACCCTCGACCCAAAAGGGCTAATCGATAAATCTAAGAGAACTACCGCTTCCGCCATTTTCACATATCTGTAGAGCTCGAACCTTGGACACCAGACATAGAGAGATATTAGAGAATATTATAAGAGTACTGCATTAAGATGAGTGAGATACACTATATTAAAGACAGAGCTTTGCTTTGATACTCGTTTATATGGAGAGTATAAGGTGTGATTGCATTTAGATGATAGCAAAGATATTTATAGAAGGGTTTAGAGCGGGTGTGGAGTGTGTGGCAACGCAGCATTATGTTGGAATTTTAGTGCAAACTTTGGTGGCAGTTCTGTAATTACAGTGAACAACAGTGGCATTTTTATTCTCTAATAATTATTATTGAACTGCCATAGAAAGTGGGGGGCTTTGTTTCAATGGAGTTCGGATGGGCAACAGCTTGTATCTTACATAGGAGGGCCCCACATTCAACGGGGTAAAGTGGGAATCTAAAGAAATGGGCCCCATTTTTTTGTAAGAAACAAAGGGCAACAGCACAAAGCACAACAGCGTGCCCTGTTGCCCATCCAAACTCGCTTCAATTTGTTGAAGCAGACTCTGGCTCAAATAAAGAGCCTATTAAGTCAATCCATCTAGGCCTTTCTAAAACGATGTTACATCATTGCTTACGTATGAGCTTTGCTCTACTTTCCGGTCTGCTCTCAAATCTCACTCTCTCATAGTTTGAGAGCGGATACGCTACAAGAGCACTGTTTTTTTTGCTCTCAAACCACATTCTCACAGTTTGAGTCTTTTTTTTTTTTAGGGTGGTGTTATATGCATATCAATATTTGATGATTACACCCCTTTATAAATTTTCATATATTTTGAAATTCTTTATATTTTTATATGTGCATCCATACATAATTTTTTTATTTTTCAACCTAATTTCTTCTTTATTCGCCATCACTTCCCTATGATTTCAATTCATTATCATTTCTCAATTAACCAAAATTTTCTCATATTCTCAGTTTTTAGTTTGACAATTTTATTTATTTTATTAAAAATTAATTATATAATTACTCATATGCCTTTTTTTCTTTATTTAGCTATTGAAAATTCAATTATTTTTTGACAATTTTTGATTATTTGAAGTTCCCTCCATTTAAGTAAGAGAAATAGATAAAAATAAGAGAAAAAAGTAGATTACTGGTATTGAAATTTTTGTATAACACCATAGTGTATTACTCATAAATATTAAATGAGAAAATTTGAACTCTTTAATTAAACAAGTGGTGATTTCATTATTTATTCTTGAGTAAAGTGACTCTCAAGTAAAAGTAAAACTAGCATTACCCTCTACTTTTATAATTAATTAGTTTGAAGTTTGGTGTGTAACTATAAATTATATAAGTAATTTTTTTTTTCAATTTTGGTGTGCATTTAAAATTTTAAGAAACTAATGGTGTGCAATTATCAATTTTAAAAAATAGGGTGTAATCATCAAATATTGGGGTGCACCTAACACGCCTTTTTTTTAATTATGTGATGCACGATTTTTAATTCCATAATTGGTTTGAGAAAAACGAAAAAGGCAATCCTACAATTTTTAAAAATAAGAATCTCCGTTTTTTAACTTTAACACATCAGGGTAAATCTTTTCCACCTTTCATCTTTTCTTTATTTTGTACAATCAAGTCTTTTCAAACTTTCTTTACTTTAAACTTTCCTCTTTATTCTTTCTTTTACTTTTTTACATTTTATAAGAGGATAGAAAACAATTCCATTTTAAAACTATTAGCGCTTAGACTATCGAAATAATTTCCAAAGGAAAAGTTTATTCTCTCGTGTTTGGTGTGTTGGAAAATAATTTTTTTCTAGATAAGTTTTCCCAAAAGTAAATGTTTTCCATCATATAGAAGGAAAATTTTTTCCGTTAGAATTGAAGGAAGTTATTTTCATCCCATTTTCCATGTAAACAAACACAGCCTAAGGGGAAAAGAGTCTTCTCACCTTTTTATCTTTCCTTTGTTTGTAGACAATCAAGTCTTTTCCAACTTTTGATTTCTCCCACTTTATACTTTGAATTTTCTTCTTTATTCTTTTACTTTTCTACATTTAACAAGAAGATAAAATAAACACACACAGTAAAAATAAATAAAGAGGAGGCAAAAGGTTGTGGGTGTTTGGTGGTTCGACAATTTGTCGTGGGTTCCATTGTAGCTCTATGTGGAGACTTACATTTCTCTTTCTCTACTAATAAACTAAAAGTAAGTAAAGGAACTTAACTTCTTATTTTTTAGGATTTATAACTTTTTAACTATTTTGATATAAGTATTTTTTAAGAAAGAAAATTCATTTTATGTTTTTATTAATTGATTGAGTTTAGTTAAATTACTCCACACACACACACACACACACTCACACACACACATATATATATATATATACTAGCGGGTGGCAAGTACGATGCACATGAGAGCGAGGGGAAGGAGTTAACGACACCCGATTGAACTCGCTAGTGGCACGTGTAATGCACGTGAGAGCGAGGGGAAGGAATTAACAAGAGTTAATAGGAATTAAAAGGGGCACGTGTTAACCCACGGGTGTGATTGAAGTCTCCCCAAGGTCAATCACGATTGGCTGTGATTCTAAATAGATATATGGCAAGGGGTAGTTTAGGAATTAAAGTAAAACATTAAATCAAAGGCAAGGGTAGTTTGGGAATTAAAGTAAAACATTAAATCAATGTTTTGTTTTTATATAAGGGTAAGTTGGGAATTTTGGAAAAATCATCTATGCATGCCTCTCGCATTATAATAGTAAAGATATATTGGTTCAACCCCTCCCCCTTAATGAAATAGGAGGATCTTGTTCTATTTTGAAAAAATCTGGTGCTAGCGCCCTTCCTTCAGCTGGTGCTTACTAGTAAAGGGGAGCACGTACACTTTCGTTTTCTATGAGATCTGTAAGCACCCAATTTTTACACCCTGCTCTAACTATGGTTAGGCCCATTAACCATGTGTTAGTCTCAAGGTTACAACCTTGGGTGCCCCTACTAATTTTGATAATAACACAATAATGAAATGAAAAACATGGTATTAATAATCTTGTTTTAAGTGTTTGAACATTTCAGAATTTAAAGTTACTAGCACTCCAATCATGAAAAATGATGGAAATTACCCAAGAGGAAGATCAACTCAAAGTATACAAATGAAGACTCAAGATAAGACCTTAGTCCAAGTTGGGTCCATTTGAAGACAAAGTCAAATCTCAAGACCCAAGACAAGTCAAGATCAACTCTCAAGATACTTCAAGTTTATTTTTTTATTAATTAAGAGTACCTAGGACTTGTGTAAAAAGTCCTCAAGAGAATGGTAAGTTGAAAGCTCAAGACATAGATTGACCATAGGAGCCTAGGATACTTCTTAATAATCATTCTAAGGCCCTAAGGATCAATAAAATCATGTTAAAAGATAGTTAATTGACCTAGAAAAACAATCCCATCATCTTGATCTGATCCAAGATAGAATTCAAAAAAATTGTTGTGAATTCATCAACGAATTCTCAGAGCAGTTTGAATTCGGCGACGAAGTCATGACAGTAATTTTGAAATTGCTTACTGTCTTTAGAACTCGACAACGAAATCAAGTGGGAACTCCACTTCGCCGATGAATCCAAGCCTGAAACTGAAAAATCGTTATAACTGCTAGTTTTCAACGGGTTAAAACGCATTAAATGCTTACCAACGGCTATATTGGATCAAGTGCTATAAAAGGAGTTCATTTATGAACTAATAACAACTCTTGATCACTGTAATAACATCTATTGATCACTCATTCATTGCTATTGATTTCTCACTCACTAACATTCATAGAAAATCCCCAAATCTCTCTTGAGCTTATTAACTCCATTCTCTTTTGAGAGACTTTGTTAGATTCTATATGTCGCGACCCAAAATACCCTCTAGGAGTTAAGGATACTTTAGTTCATGACCGCTGTGTCAAACCATCCTGTATGACACCTAAGGCATACTTAACACCGTGTCAGAGCGTACAAGTTATACATAGAACTAAAACATAGCGGAACCAATTCAAAATAACGTACTCCTATCAGGTTCAAGTTTGAACCACAGAACATAGTAAACTTTAAGTAGGAAGTGGAGAAGTCCCACCCTCAATACTCTCAAAATATATAATCTAAAGTGGACATTTCCCACTTTCAAAATACATGACCTTCTGTCTCACATCACTGAACAATAGTCTAGATAGGGCCCCCTATCTAGAGCTCCGTCATCTTGGTAGTGATCCATAGCAGGCTCAGGCTCATAGTACTCCTGCTCTATCCAAGGCTCAGGAGCAGGTGCATCCAAAAAACCTTTCGAAGTCAACAATTAGGCTGAGCATGGAATACTCAGTGGGTACAAAATACTAGCTAACAGTGTTATAAAGCATCAATATCATGCGAGCACATAGTGGGTTAACAATTCATATTTCATGCTTTAAACCAAACTTGGAAATCATACTTTTACATTTAAACCTTATATTTTGAGCTTTCGTAAAAACAAAACGTATCTTATGAGGTCGTTCGTAAATCAGTCTCTTATGAGTTCTTAAGAGTGCTTATGAGTACTTATGAAACCTTATGAGTCATGCGAGCCACATATGATGCCTTGTGAGATATGCACGATGCCTTGCAAGATATGAATGATGCCTTGTGAGATATGACTGAGCTTTTGAGATACTTGTGAGCATCTACGATCCCGTAAAATCTCTTATGAGTTCTTATGAGTTTTCCTTAAGCATTTCTTATGAATTTTGAAGCATCCAACTTATGAGAAATTCGATCACGTGAGACTAGTGTACATGCGAGACTTATGAACATCTTAATAGACTTAGAGAACCTTTTGACATAATAACGTAATCCTTTGAAAACTTGGAATATAACATGTGAGAACTTTGAGTATCATGTTAGACTCAGAATTTCTTAAACATAGCACATAGCTCTTGTGAGTAACATGGAAATCATAAAATAACTTAATAGCATTGAGGCATATGCATAAAGTATCATACATCATAGAAATCTAAACTTTCTTAAACATAGAGGATTTTTTTTGTAGGAAACATCATAGAGTGAAAACAAAGGGAATTCATAACAAAGCTAGATAGTAGATTATATCTACCTCACCAAAACCGATTCCCTACGGTTTAGTCGCTTAAGAATACTCCGTAGAAGTGAGAGAAAGCTTTGAGGAAGCTTGTGGAATCAATTCCAACTTGGGAAAGCTTGAGAAAGTGAAGATCGAACTTCAAGAAGCTAAACAAGCTTCACTCTAAGCCTTGGAAACCACCTTTAGCAAAACTCCCTTCACAAACCCTAACTTCTCTCTCTGTTCTCTCAAAATCTGCTCTAAGGGTTGTGTAAACCCTTAGCCACGAGTGTGAGGCTTTATATAGGCAAAGTGGTTGTCAAAAACCCCATATACCCTTCAAAATATCTCCCCCAAGGTCGGTTTAGGCACCAAAAAGCATGGAGGGATCGACCGGAGGCGTCCACCAGTCGACCAGTTCAATTAGGGTGTTTTGGAATAAACCCCCATACAAAATAGTGTGAGACTGGTCAACCCCTGGTCTGACTGGTCGACCCTTAGTGGAGGGGTCGACCGCTCGTCTCCTGCTCATGCCGTTAGGTTTTGTTAGCCTCGATGTTTTGGCCATAACTTTTGACTCGGTGATCAAATTTTGACAATTCAACTTGAGTTGGATTCTACATTCAAAAAAGAACAAATTTCATGTTTTGCACAAAGCCCAATTCCGAGTTTTAAAGGGTCGAAATGAGCTCACAAGTGAACTGGTCCAAACTGTTCCAGGAATTCTGATCAGACCAAGTTCCGGAAATCCCACGTTTGACTTAACTTCTAATTCTAATATCAAAAAGTGATAAACATGAACTTTAAAGAAGGGTTCAATATATTTCTAATGGTTCAATAATCACTCGATTCCAATAAGATATGACCCAACTAGAGCCGCATACCCTCCGTAGCGATCTTATGCGGAGCAAATCTCGACAAGCCGATGAACTTAGCCTCATACGCTGCTATGCTCATCTCTCCATGCTCCGAAAGCATAAATTCTCTCTCCTTTTGTTCCCTGATAAACTTGGGAAAGTACTGCTCATAGAACATATCCAAAAAATCTCCCCACGTCCAGGGTACCTCTGCCTTTGCGGTATCCCTCTGCCTCTGGGCAGCTCTCCACCAGTGCTCGGCTTCACCTTCCATCACGAAGTAAGCCCACTCAACGCGCTGCTCATTAGTACAGTGGAGCACTATGAAAGTCTTCTCCAGTTGCATGATCCATGCTTCTGCAGCCGTGGGATCAAGAGTCCCATAGAAGGTAAGAGGCCTTAATCTCCTAAATGCTTCGAGTCCTGCTATGTGGTGTACAGGAGGAGGTGTAGGTGCAGCAGCTGCCACAGGAGTATTAGCCCTGTCTACAAGAATAGCCATAGTCGCTGCTATAGCCCCAAGGATCTGAGTCAAGTCTGGTTGCTCATCTCTCACTAGAATCTCATCCCGATTCCCTCAGGTCTGATACCCTCTACCTCGGGTGCCACGCCTCATGATCAAATACTGAGGACAATAGCAAAGCGTCAGTCGAACGGGAATCAAGTTCTTTGAACATAACGATTCAACGAGCATATCGCGCCTATATAAGCGCATAGTATACATCAAGGTATACACATAATAGTATAATCATACAACTTGGTTTCCTAGCAATGCTAAGTTCTTATGTTTGGTTAAGGCATTAACCGACTTAAGACTAAGACTAAATATTAGTCGATACTTGGAATACGACTCCTAACTTCTGCTCCGCTTAGAAGACAACCTAGCCCAAGGAAACCAAATTTCCTTAGCTTGACACCAACTATGTTGCTATCTCAACCTACAATGAGAACAAACTCAAATTCGAAGGAGATATGTTTTCCTTGAAGAACAACCTCAACCCTAGGGATTCAAATTCCTAAGTATTGATACAAATCTTGTCGTAGTATCAACATATAAGGTATGATTCATCTGAGTTCTAAGTTCAACTCAAAGAACACCCTTAAATACCTATGGGTCTAATGCCTAAGCTCTAATACCAAGTCTGTCGCGACCCAAAATACCCCCTAGGAGTTGGGGATACTTTAGTTCGTGACCGCCGTGTCAAACCATCCTATACGACACCTAAGGCATACTTAACACCCTGTCAGAGCGCACAAGTTATACATAGAACTAAAACATAGTGGAAACAATTCAAAATAACGTACTCCTATCAGGTTCAAGTTTGAACCACAGAACATAGTAAACTTTAAGTAGGAAGTGGAGAAGTCCCACCCTCAATACTCTCAAAATATATAATCTAAAGTGGACATTTCCCACTTTCAAAATACATGACCTTCTGTCTCACATCACTCAACAATAGTCTAGATAGGCCCCCCTATCTAGAGCTTCGTCATCTTGGTAGTGATCCATAGTAGGCTCAGGCTCGTAGTACTCCTCTATCCAAGGCTCGGGAGCAGGTGCATCCACAAAACCTACCGAAGTCAACAATTAGGCTGAGCATGGAATACTCAGTGGGTACAAAATACTAGCTAACAGTGTTATAAAGCAACAATATCATGCGAGCACATAGAGGGTTAACAATTCATATTTCATGCTTTAAACCGAACTTGGAAATCATACTTTTACATTTAAACCTTATCTTTTGAGCTTTCATAAAAACAAAACGTATCTTATGAGGTCGTTCGTAAATCAGTCGCGTATGAGTTCTTAAGAGTGCTTATGAGTACTTATGAAACCTTATGAGTCGTGCGAGCCACATATGATGCCTTGTGAGATATGCACGATGCCTTGCGAGATATGAATGATGCCTTGTGAGATATGAATGAGCTTTTGAGATACTTGTGAGCATCTATGATCCCATAAAATCACTTGTGAGTTCTTATGAGTTTTCCTTAAGCATTTCTTATGAATTTTGAAACATCCAACTTATGAGAAATCTGATTCATGCGAGACTAGTGTACATACGAGACTTATGAACATATTAATAGACTTAGAGAACCTTTTGACATAATAGCGTAATCCTTTGAAAACTTGGAATATAACATGTGAGAACTTTGAGTATCATGTTAGACTTAGAATTTCTTAAACAAAGCACATAGCTCTTGTGAGTATCTTGGAAATCATTAAATAACTTAATAGCATTGAGGCATATGCATAAAGTATCATACATCATAGAAATCTAAACTTTCTTAAACATAGAGGATTTCTTTTGTAGGAAACATCATAGAGTGAAAACAAAAGGAATTCATAACAAAGCTAGATAGTAGATTATATCTACCTCACCAAAACCGATTCCCTACAGTTTAATCGCTGAAGAATACTCTGTAGAAGCGAGAGAAAGCTTTGAGGAAGCTTGTGGAATCAATTCCAACTAGGGAAAGCTTGAGAAAGTGAAGATCGCACTTCAAGAAGCTAAACAAGCTTCACTCTAAGCCTTGACAACCACCTTTAGCAAAACCCCCTTCACAAACCCTAACTTCTCTCTCCTTTCTCTCAAAATATGCTCTAAGGGTTGTGTAAACCCTTACCCATGAGTGTAGGGCTTTATATAGGCAAAGGGGTTGTCAAAAACCCCATATACCCTTCAAAATATCTTCCCCAAGGTCGGTTTAGGCACAAAAAAGCATGGAGGGATCAGCCGGAGGCGTCCACCAGTCGACTGGTTCAATTAGGGGGTTCTAAAATAAACCCCCATACAAAATAGTGCGAGACCGGTCGACCCCTGGTCTGACCGATCGACCCTTAGTGGAGGGGTTGCTGCTCGTCTCCCGCTCATGCTGTTCGGTTTTGTCTGCCTCGATGTTTTGGCCATAACCTTTGACTCATTAATCCGATTTTGATGATTCAACTTGTGTTGGATTACCCATTCAAAGGAGAACAACTTTCATGTTTTACAAAAAGCCTAATTCAGAGTTTTAAAGGGTCGAAATGAGCCCTCAAGTGGACTGGTCCAAACTATTCCAGGAATTCTCAGCAGACCAAGTTCCGGAAATCCCACGTTTGACTTAACTTCTAATCAAAATCTCAAAAAGTGATAAACATGTACTTTGAAGAGGGGTTCAATATATTTCTAATGGTTTAAGAATCACTCGATTCTAATAAGATATGACCCAACTAGTGCTCTCTCAAGTCGAGGTTATGGTAAGACATCTACCCTCTTGACACTTAGAACATTTCCCCTTTTTATTTTAACACCCATAAACATCAAGAATGGTTATTTAGTACCCTCACACACCATAAAACCTATACTAATTGACTTAATAAACTCCTCACTTAATTCACAAGCACATAGAGAACTTTGAGCCTCACAAGCACTATTCACAGTACTATTCACCGCACTCTTTACTTATGACCCTTTAAGCACTTAGGGTATTTTATACCCTTAAATTTTACCCACTTAGAGTCTACTCATACTCTCTTTTTGAGCCTCAACACACATACCTAAAATACTTACTTGACTCACCATACAACAAAGAACAAGATGGAAGGCTCTAAGCCTTTACACACACCATACAAGGACACTATTCACTGACACTATTCATAGCACAGTGAACCCAAATTCTGGGGCTCTACACTGTACTTTACTCTTATTCAGCTCAATCAAGGAGCTATTTATTTCGGATTTCACATTCAAACTCATTTTCTGAGAATTAGTCAAGAATCTAGGATTCTTGCACTGAAGTTCCAGCTTCAGTTTTATCAAGAGAGGGAGGTGCTCTTGACAGGTTTTAGCTCAACTTAAAGGAGAGCTTATAAAGGTAATATCTCGACCTGTAAGGGAGATTGTAGAGGTTTAGATTCTACCCTTGAAGGAGTCTGTACGATTAAGGAATCGTGGTGAATCCTCTAGCTAGAAGCTTGAGGCGGGGAGTAGGCTGGATTGTTGAAGCTCATGAACAAATTCTTGTGTTTGCTTCTTCTAACTCTTCTCATTTAATTGTAGTACTTTGCTTATTTAATCTTGTGTTGCAAATATATTTTTTAATCTCGTATCTTGGATTTAGAATCCAAATTTAATTTAAATCTGCCATAGACCCTATTCACCCCTCCTTTTGGGTCATTACTTGGCCAACAATTGGTATCAGAGCCTAATATTCTAGATAGATCTAAAAAATCTGAGTAATCGATTTTAAAATGGCAAACAACATTTTTGCAATAAGCCTAAGAGAAGGACAGTCAACCACCAGACCTCCATTGTTCAATGAAGAGAATTATAACAACTGAAAAACTAGAATGATATATTATATCCAAGCTCTAGATTATGAGTGTTGGAGGGTAATAGTCAATGTCCCCCATCTACCCACAAAAATTGTAGATGATGTTAGAATCCCTAAGGTAGAAGAAGAGTAGAATGATGCTGACATTAAGCTCATTCAAATAAATGCCAAAGCCATTAGCAACCTCTACTGTGCCTTAAGCCCTCAGGAATTTAACAGAGTCTCTGGATGTGACTATGCTAAAGAAATATGGGATAAGCTTAAAGTCACCAATGAAGGGACTAATCAAGTTAAAGAAGAAAAGAGTTAGCATGCTTGTTCACAAGTATGAATTATTTAAAATGGAAAAAGAAGAGTCTATTGGTGATATGTTCACCAGATTTACTAACATCTTGAATGATCTAAAATCCTTAGGTAAAGTGTATTCAAATGCAGAAAATGTGAGAAAGATTTTGAGATCACTGCCTAAGGAATGGACTCCAAAAGTCACAGTAATCCAAAAAGCTAAGGACCTCACCAAGTTACCTATGGATGAGCTGTTGGGATCTCTGATTACTCATGAAATCATAATGAAGGATCAACTGCCTGATGAACCAAGAACCAAGAAAGGGCTGACCCTCAAGTCTACTCAAGTGGAAGATAGTGATGAGGAATCTAGCAGTGATGCAGATGACATTGCCCTAATGGCAAGAAGATTCAAAAGGTTTCTCAAGCACAAGAAAATTTTCAAAAAGAGACCTTACAAGAAGGAGTTCTCAAAGGAGATATCCAAGGCAGAATCAAGCAAGAAGGAACCCCTCACTTGCTATGAAATCAAGAAACCAGGCCACATAAGGATTGACTGTCCTCACCTCAAGAAGAGCTAAAGATTCAAGAAAAAGGCTATGATGACTACTTAGGATGACTCAGAAGGAACCAAGTCAGAAGATTCCAGTGATGAGGAGGTGGCAAATCTATGCCTTATAGCAAATAAGGATGAGGTAACTTTTTCCCTAAATGACTCTCTTACATATGATGAAATAAGAGAGGCATTTGATGAGTTCTATATTAAATTTGGTAAAATAGCTAAATTAAATAAATCTTTTTAAAAAAAAATTCACACTCTCACACATTCATGTGAAATTCTGCAAGAAGAAAAGAGTGTGTTAGTGAATGAGAATGAGGAATTGAGCAAGAAATTAAATGAAATTCAAGATTCTCTTCATTACTCATCTTGTGAATGTGATGAGTTAAAAACAAAAGTCAAAGACTTGACTAATACCATCCTCACATTCACAAATGGTCAAAAGAACTTAGAAAGACTTCTATGCCAACAAAGATGTGTCTTTAGCAAAGCTGGACTTGGTTACAACACTTTTTCAAAACAAAAAGATTATAAGAATTTCTTTACTAAATTAAGTAGTACCCAAACTCCACCTTCTACTTCATTTTATAATGGAAAAAGAGTTTTAAGAGTTTGGGTTCCAAAAGAAACATCTTCTTCTTCCAAAACTGACCATAAAGGACCAAGAATGAAATGAGTTCCCAAGGGAACTAATCCTCCCAAGAACACCTAAAAGTTAAGTTGAGTTCCAACCAAAACTGTTTAGGTATCAGGGGAAAATATCTTGGAGTTACTTGAATTGGTTGTGTAGGTGTGCCTCAAGTCAAGAACATCCAAGATAACATGGTTCTTGGACAATGAATGCTCAAGGCATATGACTGGAATTAAGAGGCTGCTTATATCTCTCACACCAAAGGATGACGAACATGTAACTTTTGGAGATAATACTAAGGGGAAGATCATTGGAATAGGTAACATTGGTAAGAATAACTGTACATTTATTGAAAATTTATTTCTTGTAGATGGTCTTAAGCATAATCTCATTAGTATTAGTTAACTTTGTGATAAAGGGTTAAATTTTTCTTTTAAATCAAACATTTGCATGATTAAGGATAAAGACAATCTCAATATAATGTTTATTGCTCATAGAACTGAAAATGTCTATATATAGATTTTGATGAGCTTCAATCTCAAAATATGATCTGTTTTTCTGTTATTGATTAATTAAGTTGGTTATGGCATAGAAGACTAGGACATGCTAGTATGGATCTTTTGTCTAAATTTCTAAAAATGAATTAGTTAAAGGCTTACCTAAGACTAAATTTATAAAAGACAAATTTGTGATGCTTGCCAACTTGGAAAACAAAGAAAAGTTTCTTTCAAAACTAAGAAAATCATTTCTACCTCTAGAGATCTTGCATATGGACCTTTTTGGCCCAAATGAAGTAGCTAGCCTAGGAGGCAAAACTTATGCTTTTGTGATTGTGGATGATTATTCAAGGTACTCTTGGGTACTATTCATTTCCCACAAAAATAAAGTACCTTCTTTATTTAAAAAGTTTTGCAAAAGAATTCAAAATGAAAAATGTTATTCTATTAATAGTATTAGAAGTGATAGAGGAGGAGAGTTCAAAAATAAAGAGCTAGAGTTTTTTTGTGATGAAAATGGTTTTAACCATAATTTTTCTGCTCCTAGAACTCACCACAAAATGGAATAGTAGAAAGAAAAAATAGATCTCTTCAAGAAATGGCTAGAACTATGCTAAATGAAAACAAACTACCAAACTATTTTGGGTTGAAGCCATTAATACATCTTGTTATGTAATTAACCGAGTTGTTATAAGAAATAAATTAAATAAAACTTCCTATGAACTTTGGAATGAAAGAATTCCTAACATAAGCTATTTTAATGTGTTTGGTTGTAAATACTTCATACTAAATGATAAACAATATCTTAAGAAGTATGATGCAAAATCTGTAGATGGAATCTTCCTTGGGTATTTAATTAACAGTAAAGCTTATAGAGTGTTTAACAAGAAAACCTTAACTGTTGAAGAATCTATTCATGTAGTGTTTGATGAATCAAATCATTTTAACAAACATTCAAATGATGTTGATGAAATTGAAACTCTTCCTAAAGAAATCTCAAACTTGAAAATCAATGAAGATAATAAAGATAACCAAATGGAAGAAGAATTAAATGATAAAATCATTGAAATAGAAAATGAGGAAGAAAATGAAGATGAAGAATCTTATCAACTTCGCAAAACTTGGAAATTAATAAAAGATCATCCTAAAGATTTAATTCTTGGTAATATGGAACAAGGGGTTAGAACAAGAAGAAATCTAATGAAACTTGCATTCCTAGTCAAATTGAACCTAAAAATGCCTTAGAGGTTATTGAAGATGAATCTTGGGGCATTGCTATGCAAGAAGAACTAAATCAATTTGATAGAAAACAAGTGTGAAATCTAGTGCCTAGACCAAATGACAAATCTATAATTAGTACAAAATGGGTCTTTAGAAATAAAAATGATGAAAATAGAAATGTAATTAAGAACAAAGCTAGACTAGTAGCTCAAAGTTACAACCAAGAAGAAGACATAGACTATGATGAAACGTTTGCCCCGGTTGCTAGACTAGAAGCTATAAGAATGCTACTTGCATTTGCTAGTCATAAGGAATTTTAATTATTCCAAATTGATGTAAAAAGTCAATTTCTAAATGGATATATCAATGAAGAAGTTTATGTAAATCAACCCTCTTGCTTTGAAAATCCAAAATTTCCAAATTATGTCTTTAAGCTAATAAAAGCTTTATATAAATTAAAACAAACTCCAAGAGCTTGGTATGAAAGGCTAAGTAGCTTCCTAATTGATAATGAATTCATAAGAGGGAAAATTGATACAATTTTATTTATAATGACCAAAAATGATGATATGCTAATAATTCAAATCTATATTGATGACATCATATTTGGATCAACTAATGAATCCCTATGTAAAATGTTTGCTAAAATAATGCAAGAAGAACTTTAAATTGAGTATGATGAGAGAACTAACATTCTTCCTAGGACTCCAAATTAAGCAAACTAAACAAGAAACATTTGTTAATCAAGCTATAAAGAATTGCTTAAAAAGTTTGGAATAGAAAACATTAAAATAATGGATACTCCTATAAGTTCATCAACCAAACTTGATAAAGATGAAAAAGGTAAAAATATTGATGAAAAACTTTATAGAGGCATGATTGGAAGTCTTTTGTATCTCACTGCAAGTAGACCTGACATTATGTTAAGTGTTTGCATTTGTGCAAGATCAATCCTGTCCAAAAGAATCTCATTTAATAGCTTAAAAAGAATCTTTAAATATTTGCTTGGCATAATTGATTTAGGCTTATGGTATCCTAAAGACACAAATCTTGACTTAATAAGTTATTCAGATGCAGACTTTGTTGAATGCAAAGTGGATAATAAAAACAATAATGGAACTTGTCACTTTTTAGGACATTCTCTTGTTTTATGGTTTAGTAAGAAACATAATTCAGTAGCCCTATCCACAGCTGAGCCTGAGTATATGGCAGCTGGACATTGTTGTGCTCAAACTTTGTACATGAAACAATAGTTAGAAGACTTCAAACTTTTCTATACTAAAATACCTATTAAGTGTGATAATACAAGTGTAATTTGCATGACAAAAAATCTCATTCAACACTCAAGGACTAAACACATAGAAATCAGATATCATTTTATAAGGGATCATGTTCAAAATGGAGATGTTATCTTATAATTTGTGGATACAAATAATTAGCTCGCTGATATCTTTACCAAACCCCTTCAATCTGATAGGTTTAGTGTAGAACCCTAGAACTTTTGCCAATGTTTTGGAACCCGTGCCAAGGCTTTAGGCCTTTGTAATCTTCCATTTCTATGAAATGAGAGATTTTAAGGAATCGTAAATGTTAAGAAGTGGGATTCCTAAGTCGGATGTGTTAAAAATCCGATTTTCTGAATTCCAATTACGGATCAGTTAACTTTAAGGGAAATTTGGTCAATAAATAAAGAAGAAATTGAAATTCTAAACGCCAGAAATGTTCCTTTTTGAATAACGAGTCCAACGCAAGTTGAATCGTCAAAATCCGACGAACGAGTCAAAGTTATGACCGAAACACAAAAGATGGAAAATCTGGAAAATTTCTGCAAGTTACGAACGATCATACAAACCCTACGAACGATCGTAGGTAAGCTACGATCGATTGTAGAAATTTATGATCGATCGTAGAATCTCAGGAATTGACAAAAATCTTGGTAACGTTTACGATCGATCATGGAAACTTATGACCGATCGTAGAATAATTACGATCGATCGTAGATCGCGAACCCAGAAATTTTATTCGGGATTTTTAGGGTTTCTCCTCCTTGCCTATAAATAGGGGATGGCATTTGAGGGTTTTGGTTTACCCTAAATCTAAAAGAGAGCCTTGGGAGAATGGGAGAGAAAAGGGGGAAGATTTTGGGGATTTGCCAAGAGAGTTGGAGATTGAGAGAAAAAGAGGGTTTCCAAGAGAGGTTTTCATCTTTGAGGAGAGATTGAGCAAGTGGGTGACCTAGATCACTCCCAAAGGCTTGAAATCTTCAACTCCAAGGCAAGGTTCATGAGAAACACCTCCTCCAAGCTCAATAGCTCTTCCACCTACTTTTTTGGAGGGTTTTCCTCATCCTATTGAAAGTCGGTACCTTATGCTACCCTCCTAGTTCACATTCTTCTTTCTTTTGTCCATCTTTATGATTTTTCTCTACCATCTAAGTATGTAATTGCTATGAGGTGAATGAATGGAGAATGTTGGGCGATGGATGCCATGTAGGTGTGTTATGATGAATGAAATGGAGAGGGTATAGTATCAATAATGAACACACAAGTATGTTGTGAACATAAACCCATCTAGATAAGCATGATATAGGATTTAACCAATAATGTACACACTCCATGTTTGATGAAATGACAAGGTAAAGAAAATGAATTATAAACCAAGAAAGTTATGATTTAAAGTGTATGAAATTGCTAGGGTTTATGATGGTGTGTTTAATTGCCTTTTTTCAATGGCATGAATAATTACTTGTTGAAATAAATGTTGTGCTATACCTTGTTTAATCCCAATGTCATATTTAATTCCAAGTTAAAGCATGTACACGATTCACGAGCACGGCATGCATGATATGGTTTACCGGTGTTTTCCAATAATAAGGTTTTAGAGGGAGGACATATCTTACGATATGTTTTGCCTCGATTTTGACAAGAACAAGAACAAGCATTGCACATGAGGGAGTTTACACTTCCCTCCCATCCCATTGAAAGAGGGGCCTCCCCTCTCTCTCAATTGCATCTCACAAGTGCATCTCACAAGCGCATCTCATAAGTTGCATGAGCATGTTTAAATTCCAAGCAAACATGCATAACATGACACGTATGGCAGACAAGCAAGACAGACATGACAAGTTTTTCAAGCACGAAAATAGTATTTTTAAGTCAAGTCAAGTGCACGATGATTTCAAGAGTTTTATCGACCTTTATGTGATTCAAGCATGAATATAAACTATTTTACTTTCCTGTTATTATATGAATTGCTTCCTGTTTTATATATATCATTATTGTTATGATGTGACTATTGGTTAACATTTGTTACCCACTGAGTATTCCATGCTCAACCGTACTTCTTATATCGACAGGTGATAGTGGAGCAGCGACTCCTTTTGACATCTGTGCTCCTGGCCCATGAGTGGTGGAGGTGTACGTTGAGGAATCTACGGAGGAACCTCATGTAGACGAGTACTAATAGGTGGTAGATTCTAAGTGATTGTGGGTGAACGTGAGAGATTGTATTCATGTATTTTGGCGGGCATGTCCGCACCTTCTTTTGTTTTTCCCTTTTTGTACAAACTTGGACTTCATGTATATACGTAGAGGTTTTGTTAGACTTCCGCTATGCTATGTTGGTTTTGCTTCCGCTATTGTGTCCTCTCTCGTATATGCTCCATGCATTTTGCAGGTTGGTTTGTCAAGCAAGTCACGTAAGTCATGACAAGTCGTCCAAGATTCACTCTAACTCTTAGGGTGGGTTTTGGGGCGCGACATTTAGTACCTTAAGAAGAGAATTGGGCATGGTTAGTCTAAATGAATTAAATTGATCATAAATGAAATCCTTGAATTAATATGATAAAATTTGTTTGACTATCCTAAAAGAATGATTTGAATGACTTAAGATGTTTTTGAGTGCTTTAATGAACCAATAGTTTCAAGAAAAGTGGTTTTTCTCAAATTCTGTACTGAATTCGGTGACGATTTCAACTGAGAATTTGATTTCGGCGACGAATCTTTGGGTAAGTTTGAAAGCAGAATGTTTTCTGTACTCAATTCGGTGACGAATCTGGATGATCCATCCACTTCTTCGATGAAGTCATTCCGAATTTTAAAACAGTAGGTTTCCTGACTCAATTTCAATGACGAATTCAGGGCTGAAACCCAATTCGGCGACGAAATAGGTCAAGGGTATAAATATAAACCCCCAAATCTGAATTTTTCAAAACCTAAATTCTTCCCTCCTTTTCCTATTCCATTGCTCCTACACCAAAAAATCTTCCAAATCTCTCAAATCCAACCCCTATTCGTGTGAGAATGCCTCTAAAGATGAAGAATGCATCAGTGGAGCCCTTAAAGAAAAGAGCTCGCACTGACAAAGGGAAAGAGGCTGCTGCAAGTTCTGCTCCACTCCCAATCAAGTTCAAGGACAACAAGTATGAGAAACTCTTCAAGGAAAAATTCCTTCCTCGTTCTCCTCTCTATGGTAAGGTTATCAACTTCATAAACCTAGATGCTTATGGATTCTACCCATTAAAACCCTATTTTCTGCCCTAAAATGGGATTCTTTCTTATCCTCAAATGAAATCATGTTCCCAGAATTAGTTAGATTATTTTATACTCACTTCCATTTTGACCAATCAAAATCTATTATCACATCCTTTGTGTTAGGCAAAAACATTTCTTTCCATCTAAATGATTTGCACACAATCTTAAGAATTCCTCAGTGTGCCCTTCAAACTTTTATGAATGCCCAGTGGACCAAACATGAAGGGCTTGATGTGGTAGAAGCACTAAAGATGATGTGCATTAGGCAAGACTTCACCACTCCCTTTCAACCCAAAGTCAAAGACCTAACTTTGACTTCTAGAATCATCCACCACATCATTACCTACAATCTTGTCCCTAGGGCTCGTGGTAGGGAATACTTGACCTACTTCGATGTATTTCTTATGTGGTGCATCCTAACCACCACACCTATTGATCTCTCTTACATCATTGTCCATTGTATGAATGATGCATTTAAGAAAAAATCAGGGTGTCTTCCTTTAGGTCAAGCTCTGACTAAGATCTTTAGACATTTCCATGTTCCCTTCTCTAGCCAAACTGACTTTGTCTCTGCTGATGATTCCTCCATTTATAGCAAAGCCACCATCCAAATGATGGGCTATATTTAGAATGAAACCCAGAAGGTATGGACTCCTAAACCTTCTACCTCTCAGTCCTCTAGCCTTCCTCATTTTGATTCTTCAGCTCCCATTCCTCCTTCATCATCTACTTCATCCATCCCTCCTTCTACACCCTTTGTACCCTCTTCTTCAGTAGCCCCAGTAGTTGAGTTTCAGGCTGAGCAGCAGCCAGGGCTAGAGTCAGATGAGGTTTAGGCTAAGGAGCAGCAAGACTCAGCCCCAGCAGATGAGCTATAGTGTGAGCAGCACCCTCGGGATGAGATGCCAGAGGTCTGATTTCATAGATGCTGGAGAGATTCCAGAGAGCTCTCACAGACAGGTGTCTCCTCACCTTGAGGATCCTAGTCACTTCCATGAGGATCATAGTAGGGCAACTGCATCAGAGGAGAGCATGAGTCTTATGGCTGGCGAAATCGCTTCTATGGCCTCCAGTATGGAACAATTCCAACTGGAAATGAGGTTGAGCCAGCAGACATTTCAAGAAGAGATGAGAGCTTCCATGATGGGTTTTATGTCAGAGATTAGGCCTAGTATGGTCACCCTTCAGTTAAAGACCAGAGAGTCCATTCAGAGTCTCCAGGCAGCCAACTCAGCTCAGTTTTTAGCTATCCAGACTAGGATGGACAACATTCAAGGGAAAGTAAAGAAAGGTGTTGAAACTTTAGAGCCTAGGTTGGATGAGATTGAGATCTCAGGGGATGTCACTAATAATAGGGTAGATTCAATTCTATCCCTAATAGAGAGAAAGGCTATAGATGCCATGAAGCAGGGTCTACAACTGAATGACTTAGTGACTATGCTGAAAGGCAAGGTGGAAAGCACTGAGAAGCATATAAGAAATCATGGACCTTCCATCACTCAAATGTTTTCTCTCCTTGGGAACCAAGCTCTAATCATCCACCAAATGGCAAGTCAAATGTCTCAACTATCCATAGAGGTCTCCAATGTGAAGAAGCAATCCTTCCAAGTGATCAAAGGAGCAGCTTCCTCATCTAAACCTCCCAAGTCCTCCAAACTTCACTCTATTCCTACTTCCTCTAATGAAATTTCCAGCAGCAGTAGTTCAGGTGGAAATGAAGATGAAGTGGTTCAGCTCAAGGTCATGAAAAAGCAGACCCATCAGAAGATGTCTTCAAGAAAGTTGCTAACTTGATTAAGAAGCAAAAGAAAGATGGCTTGTAGTTTTCTTATCTTTATTTTTGTGTTTTTGATGTTGCCATAGGGTGAAATTGAATAAATTGATGAAATTGAATTGAATGAATTGATCATTTCATTTTTTTGCATCTTTGGCAGAGTCTCATTCTTGATTAAAATTCTCTCTTATGAAATTGCTCTTGATTCAAAATTTATAATGAATCTTCATGAAATATATTTTAATTGCTCTCCTTGTTCTCTTTAAGTTAAAAATTGAAAATCTTAGAATTCCCTTTGTGGGACTTCTCTTAGTACTAAAACATGGTAACATGTTCTATGAACCATCCAAAATATTAATCCATGTAAAATTTTATTATCTGTTTATAAATGCATATGTTTAGGGGGAGCTAACCTCAAAGTTTTTGGGAAAAATATATTGTGTGGGGGAGCTCAATCTCATTTCATTACATTATTATGTCATCATCAAAAAGGGGGAGATTGTTAGCCTCAAGGTTACAACCTTGGGTGCCCCTACTAATTTCGATAATAACACAATAATGAAATGAAAAATGTGGTACTAATAATCTTATTTTAAGTGTTTGAACATTTCAGAATTTAAAGTTACTAGCACTCCAATCATGAAAAAGGATGGAAATTACCCAAGAGGAAGATCAACTCAAAGTATACAAATGAAGACTCAAGATAAGACCTTAGTCCAAGTTGGGTCCATTTGAAGACAAAGTCAAATCTCAAGACCCAAGACAAGCCATGATTAACTCTCAAGATACTTCAAGTGTATTTTTTATTAATTAAGAGTACCTAGGACTTGTGTAAAGAGTCCCCAAGAGAATGGTAAGTTGAAAGCTCAAGACAAAGATTGACCATAGGAGCCTAGGACACTTCTTAGTAATCATTCTAAGGCCCAAAGGATCAATAAAATCATGTTAAAAGATAGTTAATTGACCTAGAAAAACAATCCTATCATCTTGCTCTGATCCAGGACAGAATTTAAAAAAATTGTTCTGAATTCATCAACGAATTCTTAGAGCAGTTTGAATTCGGCGACGAAGTCATGACAGTAATTTTGAAATTGCTTACTGTCTTTAGAATTCGATGACGAAATCAAGTGGGAACTCCACTTCGCCGACGAATCCAAGCTTGAAACTGAAAATTTGTTATAACGGCTAATTTTCAACAGGTTAAAACACATTAAATGCTTACCAACAGCTATATTGGATCAAGTGCTATAAAAGGAGTTCATTTATGAACTAATAACAACTCTTGATCGCTGTAATAACTTCCATTGATCACTCATTCATTGCTATTGATTTCTCACTCACTAACATTCATAGAAAATCTCCAAATCTCTCTTGAGCTCATTAACTCCATTCTCTTTTGAGAGACTTTGTTAGATTCTGTACTTCAGTCTTATTCAGCTCAATCAAGGAGCTATTAATTTCAGATTTCACATCTAAACTCATTTTCTGAGAATTAGTCAAGAATCTAGGATTCTTGCACTGAAGTTCCAGCTTCAGTTTTATCAAGAGAGGGAGGTGCTCTTGAAAGGTTTTAGCTCAACCCAAAGGAGAGCTTGTAAAGGTAATATCTCAACCTGTTGTAGACCTGGGATTTTAACCCCACTCCCAATCAGGATTGAACCCGATGAGGAATAGTACTAAAAATGTAGAAAAGAGAGAGTCGCCACCTATTTAGGTTGTGAGGGAAAATAGGGTCCCTGAAAAGGTTGGATAAGGCTTTAGTCTGAAAATAAAGTTCAGGATAAGAGTTCATTTGAGTTAGGGGAAAGTGTTAGGCATTCCTAAATTCTCATCCGAAAATGGTTACCTACTCCCTAAGTCTGAATTAAAGTGGGGGAAACCATAAGAGAAGGTTGCATTTCATCTATTTACTGGATAAATATTATATGAACAGTAATGTACATGTTAAAATAAATAGGGACATGACAGGGGTTCTATCCTAGGTGAGCTGAACCCGATCAGGATCGCCTATGTATCCAGTATTAGTGGAATCAAGCCACACGTAGTTCCAGATGGTGGTTTATGGTTTGATTTGATTTGTTTGGATAGTGGGTGATTGAAATGCTAAGATTTGGTTTTGGATGTTAGGGTGTTTTAGAATGGTTTGGGCTCTTATTCAAGAGCACTTGGGCATTTTATGCTCTTGCCGGAGAGCATTTAGACAGTTTTAGTTGATGTCAAGGAGCATTGGGTTGGGTTAGGGTTTGATAGGATTTGAATCGAGGCTCGGACAGAGGTTCGACTAGGTGGGTAGGGTTTGAATCTGAGTTTGAATCAAGGTTGGAACAAAGGTTCAGCTAAAGCAAGTAGAGTTTGAACCAGGGTTTGAATTGAGGTTTGGACAGAGGTTCAGCTAAGGTAAGCTAAGTTTGAACTGAAGTTCAGGCAGGAGTTCGACTCGGGTAGGCTAAGTTTGAACGGAAGTTCGGGTCGGGATTCGACTAGGGTATGCTAAGTCTGAACTGAAGTTCGGGTAGGGGTTCAGCAAAGTAGAGTAAGTTTGAACCGAAGTTTGGGCAGAGGTTCAACAGGGTAGAGTAAGTTTGAACCGAAGTTCAGGCAAAGGTTCGACAAGGTAGAATAAGCAAACAATCTTAGCAATGAAAAACAAGTAATTAAAAAACTAATAAAAGACTAAAAAAAGACAGAGTTTGGCGATATTTTACCTTCCGGGAAGCCCAAAATGGTCTTTGAAATAAGTGCTCCTGAGAATGATTCTTCGAAATCAACTCCCGAGATTGCCAAGTGCTAGAAGAGGTTTTTCTAAAGAGAAAAGAGAGAGAAAGGGTTTAGAAGTGAATGGGAATGAAGGAGAGGGAGTGGGGTATTTATAGGAAGCAAAAAACAGGGGGGTGCTACTTGTAGTAGCGCCCCTATGTGGATAAACTCTGAAACAGTAAGCGGTGATGAACAACAAGGCGATAAAGAGGGGCAAACAGGGTGGGCGCTACTTGAAGTAGCGCCCCTATTTAGGATTTTTAAAATATCGTGCAGGGAGGTCAGTAAGGTGGCTAGGGGAAAATTTGTAATTATAGGGGCATTGTTTGAAGTAGAGCCCCTATTTAGAGGTTAAAAAAAATCAATTTTTTTGTTATATTGTGCCACTTGTCGGTCTCTGATTCGTCGAAAAGCTGTTTTTGTATTTTGAGCCTGAAAATAGTCAAAATTGAATTGATAAAATTTAGAAGAATATTTTAGATAAAATGTGAATTTTTCAGTACTTTTTAGGGGTATTTTGGTCATTTTGCACTCTCGGGGCAATTTGGTCATTTTTTTCCGTTTTAGGTCCAATTTTATCCCAAAAATAACCAAAATTGATCAAAAATTTTGTAAAATTATTTTAGGCAAAATGACAACTTTTCAGAACTTTTTTGGGGGTAGTTTGGTCATTTCTAACCCAAGGGGCATTTTGGTCACTTTTTTTTACCTCAGGGTCGTTTTTGGAAATCGAAGCATGTGGAAAGAGGGTTTTAAAAGTGGGTTTTCTAAAGGATTTTTAGGGGTGTGCAAAGAGACTAGGGGGTACAAAATTGGGGTGTTTACAGTTTCCCCGCTTTGTCGGAGGGTGCGGGCACGTGAACGACAAAGGCTGATAACGCTTCAATTTTGCACGTGTGTGTGTATGTGGAAAAATTTTAAAGCTGAACAAAAGATAAATTCTACTTAGACTGCTTGCCATGGATTGGATGACTAAAGGATGATAGAGGAAGGGTGCGCTCGTGCCAAGTTGGCACTTGCTGGGGATGGAGAGGGTTACGGTGTACGAAGTTGCTTGCTAATCGATCACCTGACTAAATAGCCGGGTGCATGATTTAAGTGGGTGAGATGCAAATGAATGATGATTGTTGCAAAACTAGCTTCACAAAAGACCGCAACCAATGGTCGATCAGACAACTGTTTCAGTTACTCCTTGAAGAGTGAACAAGTAATACAGTATAGTGCGGTGAATTGTGCAAGACTGACTTTACAAGAGGCCGCAACTGATGGTCGATCAGACAACCATGTCAATTACTCCTTTAAGAGTGAGCAAGTACTGCAGTGCAGTGAAGTGTACAAGATTGGCTTCACAAGAGGCTGCAACTGATGGTCGATCAAACAACCGTGTCAGTTACTCCTTTAAGAGTGAGCAAGTATTGCAGTGCAGTGAATTGTACAATATTGGCTTCACAAGAGGCCGTAACTGATGATCGATCAAACAACCGTGTCAGTTACTCCTTTAAGAGTGAGCAAGTAATGCAGTGCAGTGAAGTGTAAAAGACTGGCTCCACAAGAGGCTGCAACTGATGGTCGATCAGACAACCGTGCCAGTTACTCCTTTCATAGTGAGCAAGTAATGCAGTAATGTGCTGTGAAATGTGAACATGTGGTGAAAGATGCAAATGAGTGAAGGTTAGTTACACAACCAGCTTCACAAGAGGCCGTAACTGAAGGTCGATCAGACAACCGTTCAGTTACTCCTTCAGAAAAATGGGTAAGATGCAATTAGTACTGACCCCTATTGGGAACTATGTCATGGTGCAGACAACCACACGGCTGCCTCACCGGGTACTATGCCATGGTGCAGGCAACCACATGGTTGCCTCATTGGATACTATGCCATGGTGCAAACAACCACAGGGTTTCCTCACCGGGTACTATGCCATGGTGCAGAAAACCACATGATTACCTCACTGGGTACTATGTCATGGTGCGGACAACCACACGCTTGCCCCACCAGGTAAGAAACCATGGTGCTGACAACCACATGGTTGCTAACTAGGAACGATACCATGGTGCAAACTTCTACACAGTTACCTCACCGGGTACTATGCCATGGTATAGACAACCACACGGTTGCCCCACCGGGTACTATGCCATGGTGTAGATAACCACACGGTTACCTCACCGGGTACTATGTCATGGTGCAGACAACCACACGGTTGTCTCACCGGGTACTATGTTATGGTGAAGACAACCACATGATTGCCTCACCAGGTACTATGCCATAGTGCGGGCAACCACACGGTTGCCCCACCGAGTAAGATACCATAGTATAGACAACCACACGGTTGCCCCATCGGGTACTATGCCATAGTGCAGACAACCACACGGTTGCCCCACTGAGTAAGATGCCATGGTGCAGACAACCACACGGTTGCCCCACCAGGTTCTATGCCATGGTGCAGACAACCACACGGTTGCCCCACCGGGTACTATGCCATGATACAGACAACCACACGGTTACCTCACCGGGTACTATGCCATGGTGCAGACAACCACACGGTTGCGTCACCGGGTACTATGTCATGGTGTAGATAAGCACACCCTCACCGGGTATGATGCCATGGAGCAGAAAACCACACAGTTACCTCACCGGATAATATGTTATGATGTAGACAACCACATGGTTGCCCCATCGGGTACTGTGCCATGGTGCAGACAATCACACGGTTGCACCACCAGGTACTATGCCATGGTGCAAAAACCACACGGTTGCCTCACTGGGTACTATGTTATGGTGGGAAAAACCACTCGACTGCCCCACCAAGTAAGATGTCATGGTGTAAACAACCACACGGTTGCCCACCGGGTTTAGATGAATGGAAGCCAACCAAGGGTTGCCTTTTACGGGTAAAGGAAGCCCAAGGCAAATTGAAATAAAATTAATTTTGGAATTGGTTGGCCAATTTCACTTAAGCAAAGAAAGCAAAAGCAATATTATAAATGGAGATAGCCACAAGGCTAGTTCCAAACAAGCAAAATATAAATGATGAAGGAGAAGCCAGTGGTTTTCCCATTTAACAAGCAAATGAAAGAATGAGGGAAAGGGCCAAAAGGGCTAACCCATTTAGAAAGTTGTTAATGTTATAAAATTGGTTGGTTACCAAGTCTTAACTAAAAATAATGCAAAGGAAAGCAAATTAATTCGGAATTGTTAAATGGAAGAATTAGCCAATTTGGCTATTCAGAACAAGCAAATATTAAAGCAAAAAGGAGATAGCCAACGTGGCTTACCCATAAGAAGAAAATGAAATGAATTGGTGTTGAGGGGGAAGTAGCAGGACCCTTTACCTTTAAAATTGAATAATCTGGGTTTGCCTTAAAGATAAAATTAAATTGCTTAATGCCTGGATTTGTCTAACTAAAATTTAACCTGCTAGGATTTATTTGCTTGAAAGCTTGTTTAGGAATTTCCCTTTTTGCCCCTGGAAAATTTCCCCAAGTTTGGGCTGATTTTGCACCGAGGAATTGATTTCCTACTGCCCTTGAAAAAAAATTTCCTTTATATTTTGCCTTGGAATGACAAATTGGGACCATAAGTTTTTGAAAGGGTTTTGGTTTTCCTTTGTTGGGAACCATTAAGGTTCCTTTTTACCCTTGAAAAATTGTAAGGCTGGGTTAATTTTGCCTTCAAAGTGAAAGGTTTAAACTAGGTCTTTTGAAATGTCCTTCCCGATTGCCTGGAAATGGTAAGTTGAAAGCTCAAGACAAAGATTGACCATAGGAGCCTAGGACACTTCTTAGTAATCATTCTAAGGCCCAAAGGATCAATAAAATCATGTTAAAAGATAGTTAATTGACCTAGAAAAACAATCCTATCATCTTGATCTGATCCAGGACAGAATTTAGAAAAATTGTTCTGAATTCGTCGACGAATTCTCAGAGCAGTTTGAATTCGGCGACGAAGTCATGGCAGTAATTTTGAAATTGCTTACTGTCTTTATAGTTCGACGACGAAATCAAGTGGGAACTCCACTTCGCCGACGAATCCAAGACTGAAACTGAAAAATTGCTATAACGGCTAGTTTTCAACAGGTTAAAATGCATTAAATGCTTACCAACGGCTATATTGGATCAAGTGCTATAAAAGGAGTTCATTTATGAACTAATAACAACTCTTGATCACTGTAATAACTTCCATTGATCACTCATTCATTGCTATTGATTTCTCACTCACTAACATTCATAGAAAATCCCCAAATCTCTCTTGAGCTCATTAACTCCATTCTCTTTTGAGAGACTTTGTTAGATTCTGTACTTCAGTCTTATTCAGCTCAATCAAGGAGCTATTTATTTCGGATTTCACATCTAAACTCATTTTCTGAGAATTAGTCAAGAATCTAGGATTCTTGCACTGAAGTTCCAGCTTCAGTTTTATCAAGAGAGGGAGGTGCTCTTGAAAGGTTTTAGCTCAGCCTAAAGGAGAGCTTGTAAAGGTAATATCTCGACCTGTTGTAGACCCGGGATTTTAACCCCACTCTCAATCAGGATTGAACCCGATGAGGAATAGTACTAAAAATGCAGAAAAGAGAGAGTCGCCACCTATTTAGGTTGTGAGGGAAATTAGGGTCCCTGAAAAGGTTGGATAAGGCTTTGGTCTGAAAATAAAGTTCAGGATAAGAATTCATTTGAGTTAGGGGAAGGTGTTAGGCATTCCTAAATTCTCATCCGAAGATGGTTACCTACTCCCTAAGTCTGAATTAAAGTGGGGGAAACCATAAGAGAAGGTTGCATTTCATCTATTTACTGGATAAATATTATATGAACAGTAATGTACATGTTAAAATAAACAGGGACATGACAAGGGTTCTATCCTAGGTGAGCTGAACCCGATTAGGGTCGCCTATGTATCCAGTATTAGTGGAATCAAGCCACACGTAGTTCCAGATGGTGGTTTATGGTTTGATTTGATTTGTTTGGATAGTGGGTGATTGAAATGCTGAGATTTGGTTTTGGATGTTAGGGTGTTTTAGAATGGTCTGGGCTCTTATTCAAGAGCACTTGGGCATTTTATGCTCTTGCCGAAGAGCATTTAGACAGTTTTAGTTGATGTCAAGGAGCATTGGGTTGGGTTAGGGTTTGATAGGATTTGAATCGAGGCTCGGACAGAGGTTCGACTAGGTGGCTAGGGTTTGAATCAGAGTTTGAATCAAGGTTCGAACAGAGGTTCAGCTAAAGCAAGTAGAGTTTGAACCAGAGTTTGAATTGAGGTTTGGACAGAGGTTCAGCTAAGGTAAGCTAAGTTTGAACTGAAGTTCAGGCAGGAGTTCGACTCGGGTAGGCTAAGTTTGAACGGAAGTTCGGGTCGGGAGTCGACTAGGGTATGCTAAGTTTGAACTGAAGTTCGGGCAGGGGTTCAGCAAAGTAGAGTAAGTTTGAACCGAAGTTTGGGCAGAGGTTCAACAGGGTAGAGTAAGTTTGAACCGAAGTTCAGGCAAAGGTTCGACAGGGTAGAGTAAGCAAACAATCTTAGCAATGAAAAACAAGTAATTAAAAAACTAATAAAAGACTAAAAAAAGACAGAGTTTGACGATATTTTACCTTCTGGGAAGCCCAAAATGGTCTTTGAAATAAGTGCTCCTGAGAATTATTCTTCGAAATCAACTCCTAGGATTGCCAAGCGCTAGAAGAGGTTTTTCTAAAGAGAAAAGAGAGAGAAAGGGTTTAGAAGTGAATGGAAATGAAGGAAAGGGAGTGGGGAATTTATAGGAAGCAAAAAACAGGGGGGTGCTACTTGTAGTAGCGCCCCTATGTGGATAAACTCCGAAACAGTAGGCGGTGATGAACAGCAAGGCGATAAAGAGGGGCAAAGAGGGTGGGCGCTACTTGAAGTAGCGCCCCTATTTAGGATTTTTAAAATATCGTGCAGGGAGGTCAGTAAGGTGGCTAGGGGAAAATTTGTAGTTATAGGGGCACTGTTTGAAGTAGCGCCCCTATTTAGGGGTTAAAAAAAATCAATTTTTTTGTTATATTGTGCCACTTGTCGGTATCCGATTCGTCGAAAAGCTGTTTTTGTATTTTGAGCCTGAAAAGAGTCAAAATTGAACTGATAAAATTTAGAAGAATATTGTAGATAAAATGTGAATTTTTCAGTACTTTTTAGGGGCATGTTGGTCATTTTGCACTCTCGGGGCAATTTGGTCATTTTTTTCCGTTTTAGTTCCAATTTTATCCAAAAAATAACCAAAATTGATAAAAAATTTTGTAAAATTATTTTAGGCAAAATGACAACTTTTCAGAACTTTTCTGGGGGTAGTTTGGTCATTTCTAACCCTACAGGCATTTTGGTCACTTTTTTACCTCAGGGCCGTTTTTGGAAATCAAAGCACGTGGAAAGAGGGTTTTAAAAGTGGATTTTGTAAAGGATTTTTAGGGGTGTGCAAAGAGACTAGGGGGTACAAAATTGGGGTGTTTACAGTTTCCCCGCTTTGTCGGAGGGTGCGGGCACGTGAACAACAAAGGCTGATAACGCTTCAATTTTGCACGTGTGTGTGTATGTGGAAAAATTTTAAAGCTGAAGAAAAGATAAATTCTACTTAGACTGCTTGCCATGGACTGGATGACTGAAGGATGATAGAGGAAGGGTGCGCTCGTGCCAAGTCGACACTTGCTGGGGATAGAGAGGGTTATGGTGTACAAAGTTGCTTGCTAATCGATCACATGACCAAATAGCGGGGTGCATGATATAAGTGGGTGAGATGCAAATGAATGATGATTGTTGTAAAACTAGCTTCACAAAAGGCCGCAACCAATGGTCGATCAGACAACTGTTTCAGTTACTCCTTGAAGAGTGAACAAGTAATGCAGTACAGTGTGGTGAATTGTGCAAGACTGACTTTACAAGAGGCCGCAACTGATGGTCGATCAGACAACCGTGTCAGTTACTCCTTTAAGAGTGAGCAAGTACTACAGTGCAGTGAAGTGTACAAGATTGGCTTCACAAGAGGCTGCAACTGATGGTCGATCAGACAACCGTGACAGTTACTCCTTTAAGAGTGAGCAAGTATTGCAGTGCAGTGAATTGTACAATACTGGCTTCACAAGAGGCCGTAACTGATGATCGATCAAACAACCATGTCAGTTACTCCTTTAAGAGTGAGCAAGTAATGCAGTGCAGTGAAGTGTAAAAGACTAGCTCCACAAGAGGCTACAACTGATGGTCGATCAGACAACCGTGCCAGTTACTCCTTTAAGAGTGAGCAAGTAATGCAGTGATGTGCTGTGAAATGTGAACATGTGGTGAAAGATGCAAATGAGTGAAGGTTGGTTACACAACCAGCTTCACAAGAGGCCGTAACTGAAGGTCGATCAGACAACCGTTCAGTTACTCCTTCAGAAAAATGGGTAAGATGCAATTAGTGTTGACAACCACTCGGTTGCCTTACTGGGAACTATGTCATGGTGCAGACAACCACACGGTTGCCTCACCGGGTACTATGCTATGGTGCAGGCAACCACATGGTTACCTCACTGGATACTATGCCATGGTGCAGACAACCACAGGGTTACCTCACCGGGTACTATGCCATGGTGCAGACAACCACATGATTACCTCACTGGGTACTATGTCATGGTGCGGACAACCACACGCTTGCCCCACCAGGTAAGATGCTATGGTGCTGAAAACCACACAGTTGCTTACCGGGTACGATGCCATGGTGCAGACTTCTACACAGTTGCCTCACCGGGTACTATGCCATGGTACAGACAACCACACGGTTGCCCCACCGGGTACTATGCCATGGTGTAGATAACCACACGGTTACCTCACCGGGTACTATGCCATAGTGCAGACAACCACACGGTTGTCTCACCGGGTACTATGTTATGGTGCAGACAACCACACGGTTGCCCCACCAGGTACTATGCCATAGTACGGGCAACCACACGGTTGCCCCACCGAGCAAGATGCCATAGTACAGAAAACCACACGGTTGCCCCATCGGGTACTATGCTATAGTGCAGACAACCACACGGTTGCCCCACCGGGTAAGATGCCATGGTGCAGACAACCACACGGTTACCCCACCAGGTTCTATGCCATGGTACATACAACCACACGGTTGCCCCACCGGGTACTATGCCATGATACAGACAACCACACGGTTACCTCACCGGGTACTATGCCATGGTGCAGACAACCACACGGTTGCCTCACCGGGTACTATGTCATGGTGTAGACAAGCACACGATTGCCTCACCGGGTACGATGCCATGGAGCAGAAAACCACACGGTTGCCTCACCGGGTAATATGTTATGATGTAGACAACCACATGGTTGCCCCATCGGGTACTGTGCCATGGTGCAGACAACCATACGGTTGCACCACCAGGTACTATGCCATGGTGCAAAAAACCACACGGTTGCCTCACTGGGTACTATGTTATGGTGGGAAAAACCACTCGACTGCCCCACCAAGTAAGATGTCATGGTGTAAACAACCACACGGTTGCCTCACCGGGTACGATGCCATGGTACAGACAACCACACGGTTGCCTTACTGGGTAAGATGCTAGCAAGATGAATGAATTCATATTTGAATGGATTGCATGATCACTTCAGCACAAGAAAGCAAGCAGATATATAAGTGGAGATAGCCACACGGCTAGTCCACGAGCAAAGTATATGATGAATGGAGACAGCCATGTGGTTGTTCCATTTTACAAGCAAGATGCATGAATGAGGAAAGCCACACGGCTAACCCATTAGAAAGTAAAATGTAATGTTAGTGAGAATTGGTTGGTTACACAACCGTCTTCACTAAAAATGAATGCAAAGAAAGCAAATGAATGCGATATATGTATAAATGGAGATAGCCACATGGCTAGTTCATGAACAAGCAAAATATAAATGCATAGAAGGAGATAGCCACGTGGCTTACCCATAAGCAAGCAAATGAAATGAATGATGGTGTATGAGGGGCGAGAGAATGGAGCATGACCCTGAGCCTTTATCTGATATCTGCCCTCTGCCTTATGTATCAAAATTGCATTGACGTTATGCCTGGATTTGTCTAACTAAAATAACCTGCTAGGATATTCTGCTTGAACCAGTCTCAAGTTCAGGAGATCTGATTGCACCACTGGAAGAATTAGCCAAGTTTGAGCTGACTTGCACGAGGACATGACTTTGACTGACTGACTTGACACGACAGACAAATGTCTTGATGATAGACTAACAGACTGACAAATTGACATAAGTAACTTGAAAGATGTATGATATTGCCTGTTGATGGGAAGCCTAGCTAGGATTCCTTTACCTTAGAGAGGAATTGAATAAGTCTGGGTTGATTGCTTCAAAGATAGAAAGGTAAATCTAGTCTTGAATGTCCTCGCCAGATGTCTGATGCATAAGATAGTGTTTGACTGTACTAGTTTATTGTATGTTGCTGAAAGCTTGTATTATGATTTTCCCTTTTTTGCCCCTAGACCTTAACAGGTTTCCCCAAGACTGGGTTCATGTTATTTTTGCACTCTAGTAGGATTGATAATTCCATACTAAGCCCGTGAAATAAGAAATTTACCTTTATCCATTTTTTGCCTTTGGAATGACTAAGTCTGGGGATCGCATAGTTTTTACGCAATGAGGCCGTTTTCGGTTTTCACTCATGCTTGCGATTCCGATTAACTTGTTCCCTTTTTTACCCCTGACAACAATGTCAAGGCTGGGCTCACATAATTTTTACGCCTCAGTGCAATTTCTGGTTTTCACTAGGCCTGCAATTTTTGATAAGCTGATCTGTCTTCTCTCGTCATTGCCTGGTAAAATGGTAGAGATTAATGTTTCTGACCACTAATGCTCAAGACCTTTCAAAGATCAAGGAGGGCTTAGTTACTAGGACGAAACGTAGTAGAGGTAGAAATGATTGAGGCTCAAAATTTGCTTCTGGGGCAGGACACCCTAAAATGTTTATTTGTTGCTGAGTGCAGAGACAAAACCAGTTAGCTTCTCTTCATCATTTTGGAGATTTGCCATTTTTTCTCTTTTCTTTCTTCTTCTTTTTTTCTTTTTTATTTTTCTTTGCTCTTTTTTTTTTTGTCGACTTTTTGTGCTCTGTATAGAAATAGTTATTTGGTATTGATGAAAAGTTGCCATAATGTAACCGAACCCATTTTTAGGTTGCCCACGTATCCACAATCAGTGGAATCAGGTCATGCCGTAGTTCAAAATAAGCTTCGCTTTTGATTGGTTGGATTCCGCCCTGCTGATTTGTAATTCATAGGGTGATCTAGTGTATGGGTTTAGAAAGAAAGGATATTAGGCTCGACGGGCTAACTAGCGTATGTTATTACATGGGCATAAAAGAGATTTTAAGGGTTAACCAAGGATGACCTCCTATCCTTTCTTTGATTGGTCAAGAGCATGTATGGTCATTGCATTATCCTTGTTTAAATATGCTTGATGCTTGATAGCTCGGGGAGGTCTTCCTCGCTCCTTTGATTCTTGTCTTTTGATGGATTAGTAGCTCCCCTTGAAATCTTTGGGGAGCAAAATACCTTTTTAATTAATGTGAGTGTCATGAGTTTTTAGATTACTCACCCGATGATTATGCAATTGCCCTTTGTGGGCTCAAAATCTAGTTTAGTTCTCAAAACTAGGCATCTCGAAGTAATAAGCAAGACAGATTTAACAAAAATGGGGAATTTCATTAGAGTATGAAAGGATGTACAGACTCAACTACGGGAGATAAAGATAGGTGGCCACTGGCCAATATGCTAATTGACCAAGAAGACTTCAACTTGGGCCATTATGGCCATTTGGAAAATGGAGAAATTGAGGAATAAACCAAAAAGGCAAAAAAACTAGTGAGATTGCTCAAAGTTAGTTATAGAGTGGCTCAGGCTGGTAAACCTCGGTTTCCTGCTGCTGCATGATTTGAGAGAGGGACCTGGTTGATGTCGATGTTCCTTGGTTCAAACTGGATCTTTCCTGTTTCAAGCAGGTCTTGGATTGCATGCTTCAGATCAAAACACATATCAGTGGAATGCCCTGGGGCTTGATGATACCCACAATGTTGATCGGCCCTGTATATTCTTGGTAGCGTGACTGGTGGCAGCTTGGGTTCCCTCAGCGTGACCAATTTCTTATCTAGTAGATACGGGAGGAGTTACGTCATGGTATATGGCATGAGAGTGAAGACTCTTCTCTTTTTCTACTCAAGTGTCATCTGCTATGAGGGAAGTTGTTGTTGAGTCAGCTCGGATTGTTGGGGTTGCTAGGATAAATGGGGAATATGGATAGGCATTGCAGTCACCATTTGCACCTCATCCGCTCTTCTCCTGTATCTCTTCGCGGTGGTTGAGTACGACTAGAGGATGACTCCCCCTTGGATCCTAAGAATATGTCAACTGCTCCCACATCTCCCAGTGTAGCCTCAATCCTTGCCCCACATTTGGCCATATTGTTGAAATTGGAAATAGGTTGGGCTGCTAGCAGAGTCTTGAATGGATGCTTAAGTGTCTGGAGGAATGTGGTTACCAAATCATCCTTGGGCAGAGGAGTGTTCATCTTTGTAGAATTTTTCCTCCATCGAACAGAATATTTGATAAAGGATTCATTCTCTTTTTGAGTCATTCTCTCCAGATTTTCTCTCTATGGGACCAAGTCAATGTTGTAGGAGTATTGAGCAACAAATGCCTCACAGAGACCTTCCCATATGCAGACCTTAGCTTGGTTGTAGCACCCCAGAAACTTTTGCCATGTATTGGAACCCATACCAGGGTGTTAAGCCTTTGTAATCTTCCTTTTCTATGAAATAAGAAATTTTAAAGAACTCTAAGTGTTAAGAAGTAGTATTCCTAAGTCGGATATGTCGAAAACCTGAGTTATTGAAACCCATTTGTGGATCAGTCAACTTTATGGGTAGTTTGATCAATAAATAAGGAAGAAATTGGAAGTTCTAAATGCCAAAAATGTTCCCATTCGAAAGACGAATCAAATGCAAGTTGAATCGTCAAAATCGGACAAACGAGTGAAAAGTTATGGCCGAATTACCAAAGTGGGGGAAATTAGGAGAAAACGACAAAATCTGGAGGGTGCGATCGATCGCATGCAGGCGAAATGGTTCCCAAACTCTCTAGGCCATATGTGATAGATGGATCCCCCAGGTGTGATGGATCGCAGGGATCTGCGATCGATCGTAAGTATGTGCGATCGATCGTATGCAAGGAAAATCAGACCGAAAGTGCTTGGGTTTATGTGCGATAGATCGCATCCAGGTGCAATCGATCACAAGGACCTGCGATCGATCACAGATAAGTGTGCGATCGATCGCATACGGTAATTGAAGCCGGATTTGAGGGTCTTAAACACTTTGCTTGTTAGAGAATCCTTATTTGGGGCTTTTCTAACCTAGAGAAGAGAAAGAGGGAAGAGAAAGGAGAAGTGGATTTTGGGGAAATCCTCCAAAGGAGCTTGGATTGGGAGATCAAGGGAGGTTCAAGCTTGGGAATTTCAAACAAGGGTCTTCCCCAAAGCATCTAGAGTTCCTCAAACCCAAAGAGGGGTTCTTCCTCAAGTTGAAACTACACATCAAGGGTTTTCTTCAACCTATTCAAGGTTGGTACCCTATACTAATCTTCTAGTTCATCTCTTATCTTTGTTTTCCTTCATTTTGTGTTTTTTCTTAATTTCTAAGTAAGATAATGAGATGGGACGAGTGGATGAAGGTGGATGGTTATGTGGATACGAATGGGCGATTGGATGCCGTGTGTTTGTGTGATGAATGGAATAGGAAGGGTATTGTACCAATAACAAACATACATGTGTGTTGTGAGCATTAATCCACCTAGTAATGCAAGATTTAGGTATTAATCATAATGAATATACCAAGTGGTTCATGAAATGCCAAAATGAAGAAATTGCTAATGATTCTTAGAAAATACTTGTGTGAATTTCTTTGCTTCATAGAATGGTATGTTGTTAGGTTAATTGCTTATTTATTTGATTTAATTGTTGATCGAATGCAAATGTTCTTTATATGCCATTGTCATCCTTAATTGTACACGGAACCACGAGCACGGCATGTAGTCCATGAGTAGGGTTTCAAGCATTAAACACCGTGTTTTTGTTTTAAGAAAAATCAAGGTTTTATTCCCGATTCACGAACACTATGACAAGGCCAAACGGAATGGTTGGTAAATAGAGGTAGGGCATACCTTACGATATGTTTTGTCTCTCTTTTTGACACAAACAAGAACACCCCAAGCATGCATGTTACATTCAATGCATTTCATTAAAGAGGAGTCTCCCCTCCCTGACAAGTTATTTCTCATTTGGGAAGAGGGGCCTCCCCTCCCTCACAAGTAGCAAGAATATGTTTATTTTTCAAGCAAGCAAGCATGATACATGACATGACATGCATGACAAGCATGACACGTTTATTGCATAAGAAGGGGTTTCACACCACCTTCCCTCACAAGTTGCATAAGAGGGGTCTCCCCTCCCTCACAAATGCATCTCATTCCATGGCATGACAAGCATGATACATGACATGACAAGCATGACACCCATGACACGCATGACAAGCATAACATGCATGACAAGCATGATACAAGCATGACACGCATGACACGATACGATACGACAAGACAAGACACATGACAAGACAAGTTTTGAACACGAAAAGAGTATTTCAAGTCAAGCCAAGCACATGAAATTTT
Source organism: Tetracentron sinense (assembly GCA_015143295.1). NCBI lineage: Eukaryota > Viridiplantae > Streptophyta > Magnoliopsida > Trochodendrales > Trochodendraceae > Tetracentron > Tetracentron sinense. The sequence continues at coordinate 19,893,490 of CM026567.1, forward strand.
CAAGAGATTTCTGACTTTGATGTTATGCAAGCATGAATTATAAACTGTTTTCTTTCCTGTTATGATATAAATTGCTTCCGGCCTTATATTGTTATTCCTATGCTATGGCTGTTGGTTAGTGTTTGGTACCCGTTGAGTATTTCATGCTCAGCCGTATGTCTTATATCGGCAGGTGATAGTGGAGCGGTTGCTCATTTCGACATCTGTGCTCCTGGTCCATGGGTAGAGGAGGAGTACATCGAAGAGGTCCCAACTGAGGAGCCTCACGTAGACCGTCACTATTAGGTGGTAGATTCTAAGTGAGAGATTGTGGGTGAGCTTGAGAGATTATATTCATGTATTTTGGCGGGCATGTCCGCACTTTCTTTTGTGGGTTATTTTGTATAAACTTGGATCATGTATATACATAGGGGTTTGTTAGACTTCCGCTGTTCAATGTTTGAGTATGCTTCCGCTATTTTTGTCCTCTATTGTACATGCTCCATGTATTTTGCAGGTTATTTTGTCAAGCAAGGAATGTAAGTCATGACGAGTTATCCAAAATTCACTCTAACTCCTAGGGTGGGTTTTGGGGCGCGACATGGGTCAACCTTGGTGAGCCACTGTAGGGCTGGTCCCTTCAAACTTCTCTGAAATAGCAATACCAGTAGCTTGTCACCGTGCTCTAGCTGGAATAACTCTTCACAGTAAAATTTTAGGTGTGCCTTTGGGCATCATTTTCCATTGTATTTATCAAATTTGGGCATTTTGAAGTCTCGAGGCAATTGAATCCCCGGATGCAGACACATATCTCGGAAGTCAGTGGATGCTAAATTATAGGGCCCCTGGGTCCTCTTCACCAATTTTTCTAACCTCTCAATCTTGTCCTTGTAGAAGTCTGGAGTATGGGTCGTGCTGGTTGATATGTCTAGCTGCTCTATATTCTGTGCAATCCTTGCCTCCTCTTCTTGATACTGGTCAATGGGTGGTGGCGGGATGTTGAAGGATGGTTGGTTCAACGGTAATGGATTGTGAGATGGTCGGTTTGGAGGTGGTGGATTGTGAGATGGTGGATTTGGAGCTAGTGGGTTGTGAGATGGTGAATTTGGAGGTGACCAGTTGTGAGATGGTGGATTTGGAGGTGATGGGTTGTGAGATGGTAGATTTTGTAGGTAATGAGTTATGAGATGGTTGATTTGGAAGTGATGGGTTGTGAGATGGTGGATTTGGAGGTGATGGGTTGTGAGATGGTTAATTTGATCGGTTTAAGGCGAGTGGTTCGACGATCGGGATAGATGAGGAGGATGATTGTTTCTCATTCATGGCATTCAAGATATCCTACATCATGTTTTTTAGCTCTAGGATGCCTTGTTCAGTTCTAAATACCCTTGCCTGTAAATCAGGGATTTGCTGCAGCACATGTTGAGGTGATTCTGGGCTATCAGGGTCGGTTTCCAAACCTTTTACAACTGGCTCATCTCGATCAGTCAATTTTATACTTACGAGAGTCATCTCAAAGAGGGTGGATAGCTTAGTACCGCTTTTACCCCTTGTGCAATGAACTTTGTAGTAATAGGAGATAGGTATAGATTTGTTAGATGACGGTCAAGATGCTGAAGGAAGATTGAATTAAGACAATGATGAAAGTAGTGATGCGACACACATATGATCTAATAGATGACATTTTGACATGGGACGTTGTCCCTTGTTTGGTTATGAACATGAATGTACACAAATGATGGATGTAGATAGTCCTAAGACTAATACACATAATTTGAATTGTTAGCATGTTGAATGGTGTTGATACATACAAATGAAATAAATGAATTTGAATTGAATTAGATGAAAGAAATGAATCTTTAATAAATTGAAGTGAATGAACTGAGTATGCATACTCAGGCAAGGGTAAGTCAGCTTAATATGTGCGACCCAATAGGGTGAGTGGACAGAGGTCCATTTCACTAATCTAGGTTGTAGGAAACCAGAACCCAAATGGGTTAAGATAAAATTGACAAAAGGAGAGTCCATACAACCCATTTTAATGGGTTGGTTGGTTGCCCCTTGACTAGTTTGATCTATGATATTAGCCTCCCACATGTGTTGAGTTGACTATAAAATGGATTAGGGTTTATACCTATCTAGCATCAAAAGGGCTTACATAAGCTCCAAAATAGGTTAGGTATAGGGATAGGGGTATCCCTATATCTAAATAGAAATGAGGGAGCGACTTAAATCGAGAGCAGAATAGGGATAAGGTTGTCCCTCCTGGCGGGTAGCTCTTGATTTATGCCTAAACAACGATTTATAGTCTACATGCTTATACTGGTGTATGCAGAGTTTTGACTATAAGGTTGAGGAGCACTTGACCGTATATGTGACTCCCCAGTATAGAACATATCAGAAAAGGAACGATTGGTGCAAGCAGAAAAGACCAGTCGCATTTATCGGAGATAACCATCCCTCGGTCTACAACCAGTACTTTCCACAGATCTTTGGGCTCCAACATCGAGTATAACAATCCCTCGATTATAAGCTTACCGGATCCAACTAGATAGATGAAGGGCCTTATTCTATTATGCAATGAATATGAATGTATATGCATCAATCAAAATCAAGCAATGAATAAAAGAAACAGAATCCTAGGCATGTTCCTAAGTTGGCAAACAAATATCTGAGATTTGATGAATGATAGAAGCATAAGTTAGCATATGTACAAATTAGTAAAATTAACCACATATAGATGTAATTGAAAGTTTCTGATATGGTTTTCCTTGTTCAATTCAGATTTAGGTTTTGGCTCGAATACTCCCCAGCAGAGTCACCAAGCTGTAGACCCGGGATTTTAACCCCACTCCCGATCAGGATTGAACCCAAGGAGGAATAGTGCTAAAAATGCAGAAAAGAGAAAATCGTCACCTATTTAGATTGTGAGAGAAAATAGAGTCCCTGAAAAGGTTGGATAAGGCTTTGGTCTAAAAATAGAGTTCAAGATAAGGATTCATTTGAGTTAAGGGAAGGTGTTAGGTACCCCTAAATTCCCATCAGGAGATGGTTACCTACTCCCTAAGTTTGAATTAAAGTGGGGGAAACCATAAGAGAAGCATGCATTTCATCTATATACTGGATAAATATTATATGAATAGTAATGTACATGTTAAAATAAGCAGGGACAGGACAGGGGTTCTATCCTAGGTGAGCTGAACCCGATCAAGGTTGCCTACGTATCCATTGTTAGTGGAATCAAGCCACACGTAATTCTAGATGGTGGTTTATGATTTGATTTGTTTGGATAGTGGATGATTGAATTACTGAGATTGTTTTTTAGATGTTAGGGTATTTTTGAATGGTTTGGGCTCCTATTTAGGAACGCTTGGGCCTTTTATGCTCTTACTGGGGAGCATTTGGACAGTTTTAGCTCATATCAAGGAGCATTGGGTTGGGTTAGGGTTTGATCGAGGCTCGGACAGAGGTTTGACTAGGTGGGTAGGGTTTGAATTAGAGTTTGAATCGAAGTTCGGCTAAACCAAGTAGGGTTTGAATTGAGGTTTGGACAGAGGTTTGGCTAAGGTAAGCTAAGTTTGAACTGAAGTTCGGGCAGAAGTTCGAATAGGGTAGGCTAAGTTTGAACTGAAGTTCGAGCAAGGGTTTGACTAGGGTATGCTAAGTTTGAACTGAAGTTCGAGCAGGGGTTCGACAGGGTAGTGTAAGTTTGAACCGAAGTTCGGGCAGAGGTTCGACAGGGTAGAGTAAGTTTGAACCAAAGTTCGGGCAGAGGTTCGACAGGGTAGAGTAAGCAAGCAATCTTAGCAATTAAAAGCAATAAAGTAATAAAAAAACTAATAAAAGACCAAAAAAAGACAAAGTTTGGAGATATTTTACCTTTCGGGAAACCCAAAAGGGTCTCTGAAATAAGTGCTCCCGAGAATGATTCTTCAAAATCAACTCCAGGGATTGCCAAGCGTTAGAAGAGGTCTTTCTAAAAGGAAGAGAGAGAGAGGGTTTAAAAGTGAATGGAAATGAAGAAGAGGTGGTGGGGTATTTATAGGAAGCAAAAAACAGGGGGCGCTATTTGTAGTAGCGCCCCTATGCGGATAAACTCCGAAACAGTAGGCTGTGGTGAACAGTAAGGCGGTAAAAAGGGGCAAACAGGGTGGGCGCTACTTGAAGTAGCGCCCCTATTTAGGGTTTTTTAAAATATCGCGCAAGGAGGTCGGTAAGGCGGCTAGGGGAAAAATTTTAATTATAGGGGCGCTATTGGAAGTAGCACCCCTATTTAGGGGTTTAAAAAAATCAATTGTTTTGTTATATTGTGTCATGTGTCACGCTCCTATTCGTCGAAAAGCTGTTTTTGTATTTTGAGCCCGTTTTGAGCCTGAAAATAGTCAAAATTGAACTGATAAAATTAGAATAATATTTTAAATAAAATGTGAATTTTTCTGTAGTTTTTAGGGGCATTTTGATCATTTTGCACTCCGGGGCAATTTGGTCATTTTCTACCATTTTAGGTCCAATTTGATCCCAAAAATAACCAAAATTGATCAAAAATTTTGTAAAATCATTTTAGAAAAAATGACAACTTTTCAGAACTTTGCCAGGGGTATTTTGGTCATTTTTAAACCTGGGGGCATTTTGATCACTTTTTTACCTCAGGGCTGTTTTTGGAAATCGAAGCACACGGAAAGAGGGTTTTAAAATTGGTGTGTTTACACTTATAAGAGAGATTGTAGAGGCTTAGACTCCACCCTTGAAGGAGTCTGTATGATTAAGGAATCATGGTGAATCCTCTAGCTGGATGCTTGAGGCGGGGAGTAGGCTGGATTGTTGAACCTCGTGAACAAATTATTGTGTTTGCTTCTTCTAACTCTTCTCATTTAATTTTAGTACTTTGTTTCTTTAATCTTATGTTGCAAATATATTTTTTAATTCCACATCTTGGATTTAGAATCCAAAATTTAATTTAAATCCGCCACAAACCCTATTCACCCCCCTTAGGGTCATTACCTGGCCAACGCCAATTCAAAAAATCGGTAAGTGCATAGTGTTTTCAGCTCAGGCATATATGGGTTGGGCCCAATTTGGCAAAGCCCATGAATGGTAGTAATTAGATCACCGCCATTCCCATTTGACCTGGTTCAGGAATCGCGGTAATCCAATTGCCGCCATTACTTGATCTTCTGCAACTGCATATCTGCACCCCTCCTGCACCACTCCTGCCACCTCAAGTGAATCCCCCACGCCTGAGTTAATCTCAGGTTTACCCCTAGGGTCTTCCCCAGCTCCTATAAAGCCCCCCTCCATTCTTGGTTAAAAACGATCCTAGAATCCTCCATACCCAGACCCTGTTTGAGTTAGTCCAAACCACTCTCCCCCTACTCCAGCCTCTACCTTCCATCAAGGTAGACCCCAGGCAACTCCCAGGAGTTATCCCAAGCCTCACCCAGCTCCACCACTATGTACCTGACTTCTGCAGCAGCTCCACCACCGTGAGCAGTCCGGTAGGGTAGCTGTCCTCCCTCCCTTTTCTATTTTTTTGTTTGCAATCACTGTAAGGACCCCTGGTCCTGCATTAGCTTAGTGTAGCCAAGGACAGGGCCCCTTGCCTTCCTCATAGGCACGGGGTAGTCCCTTGAGGCTTAGAGCTCAGGTCGGTCCCTCCCTACGTCGCATAGATAACTCCCCACAGGTTCTAGGGGGCCCTCAAGCCATAAGGGATCCCCTGGATGATCACCGATGCAGCCCCCAGTGGAGAAAAACGCTTTTCTGGGCAAAATCAGGAATGACAGTAGAATAATTACCGCAATTCCTGGCAGTCCTCTATTGTAGGCCCTGTAAGCCTAGTTAACTTGGGCCCTGGTCAATTCCAAGGCCATGGTTAGGACCCCCTGCCTCTTAGCTACCTAGTTTGGTCCTTCCAGGCCCAACCTTGACCTTAATCATGGTTAATTTTGGCTTATTCTACCGTCATTTCTGGCACTCCTCCGTTGTAGGCCTTGTAACGCTAGTTAACTTGGGCCCTGATCCATTCCAGGGCCATGGTTAGGACCCCCTGCCTCTTAGCTACCTAGTTTGGTCCTTCCAGACTCAATCTTGACCTTAACCATGGTTAATTTTGGCCTAAACCAGAGACTGGCATAATGGCGGTAGATACTCTACCACCATTTCAGTATACCAACTGCAGTGACTTCAGCCCCTTGTAGGGCCCACTCTAGACCTCCCCCTGGGCCCATCAAAGGCCCAGAGTCTTCCCTAGACTTCACTCTTCATCCTTATGGGTTCAGAATCCCTCAGATTAACTCCTAACTCAACCTACAACCCCTGTAAAACCCTTTGGAACTGCAACTGTAATGGCAGTAATCCCTTTACCGCTATTATGGTTTACTATGACTTTGGGCTTTGTACAGGGCCCAGACCTAATAGGAGGCCATTCTAAGCCCTGCCATATCCTCTGGGCCCACCTTGACCTTCTTGGACCCTTAACCCGAGGTTAGCCCAACCCTTGGTTAAATCTTAACCATGGTTAAGCAACCCCCTTGATCATGAAAGTTTTGGAAAAATGTTCAAAAATTTAGAAATATTCTAAGATACCAAAAAATGGTCTGCTTCGGCCATTTATCCTTGGTTAGCAGTCCTAACCATGGTGACTTACCCACTTTAACCTGGTTAAACAATCCTTAACCCATGAAAAAATCTAAAAAAATCCCAAAAATATTTTAAAAATAGAAAAGATCAAAAATATTGTTTGTGGACCTTTTTACTTTGGTTAGCACCCCTAACCATGGTTAACACCCATTTAACCTCGATTAGCAATCCTAACCTCGGTTAAATCCATCTTTGGCCTACCGGGTCTATCTTACAACCTAGCAGGCTCACCCTTGACCTACTAGGCCCAATCTCAACCTACCAGGCTTGGCCATACCTCTTTGACTGTGGTTAGCAACCCTAACCATGATTGTTCCTTGCTCCTCTGCTCTTTCATAAAGGGTAGCTGCATCTGAAACCAATAAACGATCAGCGATGGGAAGGCGTCTACAGGCAGTGGGAGTGGGGGGTTTACGTAAGATCGATATGGGAATTGGGTTGTGAATCAGCCACCTCATCATGAGGATCCAGTGCCAAATCCGTGCAAACTCCTGATGCGCTATTTTGACCTAACCTTGGTCAAACTTTGCCTTGGCCTATCGGGCCAAAACCCTAGTTTACCGAACTTATTCCTTGGCTTACCAGGCCCAATACCATGCACTTGACCAACCCCGGTCAACTTAACCCTAGTCTACCGGACTAGTCCATTAGCCACCGTTGGTGCACACACACACACCCCCTAGCCTTGGCACAAAATCATGTGCTAGAATTACGCTCGGTCTGATCTCACCTCAATGTGAGTACAAAGGCAACCCAACCTGGGTTCGATCCTAGTTAGCTTTTCTTTCTTAGATTAGTCTTATCTTAAACACTTAGGTATTTTAACAAAACTTGACATTAATTGGCTTAAAACTAGGGAGTAGGGAACCATTGTAAAAATGAAAGCCTCGAGGTGCCTAACACCTTCCCCGGACTTAACCGAACCTCTAACCCTAATCTTAAATCGCAGACCAAGACTTTATCCAACATCCCAAGGACTTATCCATTCTGAATGAATAGGTGGCGACTCTAACCCCGTGAGATTTCCAATTAGGGTTCGAAAACCCGTGCTCATAGCTCTGGCGACTCTGCTGGGGAGATCTTAAGGTTCAACTCGGAACCTAAGGTTAAGCTAATTAACCTCAATCTTGTTTAAATGCCTAAGTAGTTTAACTTAACACTAATTATTTTACATATCTTGGTTTAATTGTGTATTGTGCATATTATACATATCATAGTTGTATAATCACCTACTAAACCAATTAGTTAGGCTTATTACGTTAACGGCTAGTGGATGATCATCCTCAGTGTCAGTGGCTTAAATGTCTTGGAGGTCCGCGGAGTTACTCCTGGTGGATGATTACCCTCAGGGAAGGATTCTGAACGCTCATACTTACACTAATCGTCCATTTTCAATTGAGTCGCATATATGATGTTAAGTGATCCCCTCATCCTGTTAGGAACACAATTGCATCAAACAAACATTCATACATGTAGACTAGGTTATGGTATAGTCTACAAGTAGCCCATCCGGGGAGGGTTACCCTAAACCCTAACCTACTTGCACCCTATACTTGTCCCTAATCATGGTTGACTACCCGGAAACATTCTACCCGGATAAGCACCCACACAGGAGCATGTAATGAGCCAAACCTATGCTTGTAATAAGCTACATCTAACCCTGCATCCCGGCATAGCATATGGGGTTCAAATCCCAGGCGAGTAGGTCTTAACCGGACCTATCCCTAACCTTGACCGGATAGGTTCCCCGGTTCTCAACAACCCGGGTAAAAGCACGTCGGACCTTCATCCGTCTGCCCTATCAGATCACATGTGCCTTGTCACACCCAATCAAATAAAAAAAAATTGCATCATCATTTCTGCATTTTTCATTTGCATACACAGTATACTCACATTAAGTCTGTCTTTTGTCCATTATAGATGATAAGTCCTTCAGGGATCATTCAGTTAATTGGTCAACCATCGTGGCCTGTGCATCTGACTTCTCAGGGGGCATGTGATCACAACCTCCAGGATGCAATTGGAGCCCTCTCTCCCAATCAGTGTCTCGCTTGGGTACAGTACTACAAATTGGGATCTGTCCTAAACATATCTATGGTTAAACCAGACCCGCGCCTCATAAAGGTTGCAATGCAGTGTTGGAACCTCTCGTACATGGTCTTTCGTTTCAGTCAGAATGAACTGTGCCTGACTTTGGAGGAAATTTGGCACATTCTGAGGTTAAACATGGACAACAAAGCCATAGTACCGCGCTACAAGACAAATTATCAGGCAGACCTCTCAAGGTTCTTGCATCTCAAGCCTGCCTGCTTGTAGCCTGGTCTTAACGGTACTCTTGACCGGATATCCATAAAATTCCTGGAAGGACTGTACCTGTAGAACCCCGGATCTCATTTTCATAGCCTGTGACTAGTGCTGTGAATAGTGCGGTGAATAGTAACCATGAAAGGTAAATTTCTGAATTTTGAGATAAAAAGTCCTGGTAATGGTTGTTTATAGGTTAACTGAGCTTAGTTGATTTTATGGGATTTTATACATATGGTTAGAATGGTTTTGGAATAAAGGGGAAAAGTTACGACGAACTGAATTTATCGGATTTTGCCTAAAACTGGAAACTCAGATTTTGAATTATGAGGAATTAGAATTTCTTAGTATTTTTATTGGATTCAAATCGGGGGTACTTCCTTATTTTAATTTGAAACTTAAATTTAACTTAAATGTTTTAAAGTAAAATAAGTATAAGTGTAGAAGAAGGAAAAAGAAAAAGAGCAAAGCACAGGGCAAAAACAGGCAAATCCAGTCGACCGAATTTGCTACCGGTCGACCGAACCTTACCGGTCGACCGAATGCTCGAACAATTGTATGGGGATTTTGGATAGAGAGGTGATTTTTGACTGGTCGACCGATCATCTCTACCAGTCAACCGATCATGCTGATTTTTCCTGTTGCCGACCTCCTGAGATATTTTCAAGGGTGTTTGAGTCTTTAACTCAATCCCTTTGGCTATAAATAGCCCAATTTCGTGGGCTAGGGTTACCACAACCCTTAGAGCTAGTTTTTGGGAGAAATTTGAAGAAAAGAAAGAGGAAGAAGGAGGAGCTTAAGGGTTTTGATTGTTGGGTGTTCTTGAGTCAATTCCTCGACTACAAAGGTGTTTCTCCGCACTTCTCAACCATTCAAAAGCGTTTTAGATCAAAGGGTTGATCTAGAAAGGTAGATACACTCTACCACCTACCTTGTGCTATTATTTTTAAAGCAAATCACTATGTTTAAGGTTGTTCTTGAATGGATTGGATGATGATTTGGATATAAGATGTAAGCTATCACTAGTATTGAAATTCTATGAATATGATGCCATGTTTACAAGTTTTCCAAGATCACCATGATATTCACAAGTACTATATACACCTTATGTTCACAAAGTATAGCATGATGTTTACAAGTCTCGCATGAACCGATGTTTTCTCACAAGAAAAGGGTTTTTTCCAAAAGTTCATAAGCAAGGTTTTGATTAAAAGAATTCTCACAAGCTCACAAGTGATAAGGCCAAACTATGGGTTGGTAAGTGACAAGTTCTAAGATCGTTTCAAAGCTCACAAGGAATCCCACTATACATGGACTCACAAGTAGTTATGTCTCACAAGCTCAAAAGTTCACAAGAAATCATGCATAATCAGATCCTCGCATGCTCACAAGGAATCTTAACTTTCGCAAGAATTCACAAGAACTCACAAGAATATGATTATCACATGATAAGATTTACCAGTTTTGATTTCACACGAATACTGTTAAGAAAAGGATTTGGTAACTATTTCACGAATGTTATTCTCTAAGATTATGCATGTTCATGATATTATTCCCTGTTAGTTAGTAGTTTGTATATCACTGAGTATTTCATGCTCAGCCGACTACTGACTTTGGCAGGTGCATGTATTCCATTTGACGTTTGTGGTACGGAGCCTTGGATAGAGGAAGAATACTACGATCCGGAGCCCTCTATGGACCACTACCAGGATGACGGATCACTGGATAAGTGGCTTGACTTTGATTTCTATTGAGAGGATGAGAGAGATGCTACTGATATTTTGTGATTTTGCGTACGTTGAGAGTGGGACTTGTCCACTCCTTATTTTGTATATGTTCTATTGGTCCAGACTTGGACTGAATTATAAGAGTATTTTATTATGATTCGCTTCCGCTATGTTTTACAACTTGTGTACTATGATAGGATGGTAAGTATATGTGCCTTATGTGTCATACAGGATGGTATAATACGGCGGTCCAAGCCAAGTATCCCTAACTCCTAGGGGGTATTTTGGGTCGCAATAGTACCACCCCAAGTGGAACCTTGACCCCATCACAGCGGAACTTCCTGGTCTTAATAGCTTTACAGTAATAGCCATGTCTCAGCTGGTGTTCCTGAGGTGCCGTACCCTCGTTGAGTCAGTACTGGTGGGGATTATCGAGAACATCCGCAGCTCTGGAACCATTATACGCGTCATTCTTGCAGAGCTTCTTAGGGCTCTTAACCAGGTAGCAAATCGCAGAAGGAGCATCTTCCATGCTAGTACAACTCTCTTTCACTTATGGTTGGTAGGACACCTACCTATGCTCATATCAATACCGGCCAACCTTCGCGAAGACTACAGTCTATCCCGAAAGATTTCTCAAAAGCAGGGCCTAATAGCGACCACATATGTCAGAGAGCTCTACCATCTTCTCCAAGCCCTGTTCGAGAAGGAGATCATATGACAATGCGAGTGGCTAGTCACGAACAGACTACCTCACGTCGTCATAATAGGAAGATGGTGCATGATCCTTGCCGGCCTAACTAGCTCCGCAGCCTACGTATCACTCCGAGTCCTTTGCCAGTTTAGACTCCCTCAGCGCATCCTAGTGATAGACTGACAGGAAAATGACTGAATCACCTTCTCAGTGCACTCCGATAACCTCATTCGTCGCTTCAAGTCAGATTGGCGAAGCTCCCGACGAGATCAGTAGCCAAACTTTGTGGTTACATCAGGACCACCTACAGATGCAGCATATCGGATTTGGGCGAAAAACCCTGACATTCCACCTTTCATGACCCCACCAAGAGAACTGACCACACCTATTTCAGCTCCAACCCGATGAACTATACCCCTAGCTCAAAAGGTGGTTCCCTGGAGAGACATCTTTCTAGAGAAACAGCTCCAGATCCAATTGAAAGAAAAGAGCCTACGAAAGGTCTAACAAGCATTCAGGCTACAATATGTAGAGTAGGACCATGAGCTTTAGGCTATGCAGGAGCAGATCGAGCAACTTGACCGGACAGTCCGGTCTTGTCAGAAGAAACGGAAAGGTGACGCCAAGGAAGCAGCCGTCATCAGGGCCCAATTGCACTTCCAACAGGAGCAGCTTGATAGTGCAAAGGCCGAGATGACTGCCCATATCCAACAGTTTGGATTCCGAATGTTCAATGCTACCGAGACCATTGCAAACATGGAGGTTGAGGTCACATCCCTCCATAAACAGATTATGGACCTAAACGGAGTGCCCCAATCACTTAACTTCGCATTCCCTGATAGACCTGCCTAGGATCAAGTGTTTTCTCTTTTCTGAGTCACACAGTCCTGTACTATATTGTCATGCATCAATAAAAAATCATTTTCTAGCATCTTCTTCCTGTCATCATGCATATTCATGTTTAGCCGATGCATCCTTTTTAGTTTGCATGAGCTGACCCATGACTCGTTATATGACTGCGATTCTCGCAGAAGCAGCAGCCGTAAAAGCAGTCCTGATAGAGGTGCTAGTCACAGAGATAATACCTTACACCGCCTTATCTGAAAGCAGTTCAGAATCGATGGCAGAACCATCGAACCATCAACAGAGGACAGATGAATTTTTGCAATCTCATGACCGGGACATCACGGCTATGCAGGCCAAACTTGACAGTGTTTTGAAATCCCTGAAGTTTCTCATCGGTGCCCGAACCAAAGAACCCTCCATCCGGATCCCTATCAGACAAACCTCCGAACAGCCTCACCCAGAGCCACATCAACCTATTCCTATCATCATTCCAAACCCTATGCCTGCAACAGGTAGAGGGGAAGAGTATGATTAGTATGATGAGCAGCCCAAGGCCTCATATGTCATTCAGGATCGGCTGTCATCCTTAGACCCTACTCTGTCCCTCAAGGACCAACACGAGGAAATTAAACGGATGGAGGAGATGAGACGGATGAAGGGGGCATCTGCTAGCCCCTGTCTCTCATTGGAAGACTTGACTTTCTCTTCCGAGGATGCAGTAACCCCAAGGTTCAAGGTGCCAGACTTTAACAAATATGACGACACAGGCTGCCCGAAGCAACATCTATAGTTGTATCTAGGGGACATGCTCTAGCACAACAAGAACCAGCCTTTGCTCATCCAGTACTTTCAGAAGAGTCTGAAGGGGGTAGCCCTTACATGGTAGATGTCGATCTACAAACAACAAATCAAGACCTGGCAGGATGCCATAGACAATTTTGTGGAACAGTACTCCTTCAATGAAGAACTCCGGCCTCAGAGAATCCAGCTCGAGCAGATGAGCCAGCGCAACAACGAATCGTTCTTGGAGTACGCCACTCGCTGGAGGGCAATGACAACAAAAGTCTCTACAACTATCCCCAAAGAGGAGTTAGCGAACATATTCATGGACACTCTGAAGCGGCCTTATTCCACTCTGATGGTAACCTTGCCAGTGGTAGACTTTGGCACTATTGTCAAAACCGGTGCTCGCATTGAGACGGCTATTCAGAGTGATGCCATCCACTCCAACTTAGGGCTTGCTCCCCCCAAAACAACGGTGACATCAGCTAGTAAAAACAGCGATCCCTGGGATTAGAGAAGAAGAGAAGATTATCAGATGGTATCTTCTACAGCACCTATCAGATTGCCAGCTCTAGCAGCCCAGTCTCAACAAGCATCCAGAAACACCCAGCCAGATAAACAAAACCCAGGGCAGAATCGTCCCCCCAAGAATTTTACCCTCTTCCCTACACTCTTAGCCAGTTGCTAGACTTTCTGACCAAACAGGGTCTTCTTAAGTTGAAAGGCTCTACCTCTTTCCTACCTCCAGATAAGCAAAACAAAAATTATAACGCTGATCATCACTGCGCCTTTCATAAAGGCCTAAGACATGCTACAGACTACTGCATTGGTCTAAAATATGTCATCTAGGATCTCCTAGATGAAGGAAAAGTTGAGCTGACTCCTGGTAACACTAGCATCAATCAGGTGCCACTGCCCCTACACAACAACCAAGTCAATTTTATTGAGTGGGAAGAGCCCGGGGTAAGGCAGCCAAGACCTAACGCACCCGCAGTTGATGATGCCATTATCAGGCCTTCTTACCAACTTCCTGTCATAATCCCACTTCCATAGTCAAATATACAGACTTTTCAGTCTCTGGTACAAATCCCTGTCCCTGAATAGATAATCTACACCATTTCTTGCCCTGTAAACTGGCCCACAGCCCCCGCTCAAGCCTCCACTTCTACAGGCCCCGTCCTGATCCCTTACATCCCTTCTCCGCCTTTCAACCTTAACTGAGTACCCGTTCCCCACTCTCTTATCCTTGAGAGTGAGAGCATAGCCTACCTTATAAGGTCTGGCCAGGTGTACCAACCTTCAACAACTGAGCTGGCAAAGGCGAAGGAGACAAAGAAAGAGAGAACAAAGGTATTAGACATAGAGAATAAAGCAGCAGACTCGGCAGTCTTGTTGAAAATCCTAGAAAAAGTAGAGGAATTCAATATCACTCAGTAGGTAAGCAAAGTCTCCGCACAGATATCCATCTTGGGTCTTCTTCTGACATCTGAACATCACATAAAATAGTTACTCCGTGTGTTCAACAATGCCCACGTAACACCAGACGTCATGCCCGAGAAATTGGGGTATTTGGTAGAGCAGGTACTTGAATCAAGAATCATTTCCTTCCCCAGAGGAAGAGATACCAGACATTAACAAAGATCACACTCCAGCTCTCTACATTGCAGTTCAATGCATGGACAAGACACTATCTTTAGTGCTCATTGATAATAGCTCCGGCCTAAATGTCTGCACCCTATCAACACTGTAAAGCTTGGGTCTAGATCTCAGCCAAGTAAAGAAGAGGCCAATGACCATTAGGGCATTCGACAACTCTACAGGCAGAACCTGGGTGATATTGACTTGACCATCAGGGTCGGACCAGCTCAGTTCACAACAAACTTTTAGGTTGTAAATGTGCCGGCATCTTTCACCTTGCTCTTAGGAAGGCGGTGGATCCACGCGGTTGGAGCTATTCCCTCCACTCTCCATCAAAGGATCAAATTCATTCAGGATAACCACTTGGTCATGATCCCATCTGAGGAATTGGCGAGTTCCTTCGGGGACATCCAAGAGCTGGGGCAGGGAGCAGCCTTCATGACATACCAATTCGAGCAGGTCAGATCCATCACTCAGTTAGAAGAGCAAAGCAAGTAAGAAATCCCGCCATTTTTCAAGATGATGGCCAGGATGAATTATCAACCAAGGCTACGCCTGGGAGTCAGGAATCAAGGGTTGAAAAAGAGATACACGCCTCCTCGGTACAATCCTCCATTCGGACTGGGGTACAAACCCAGATACGAGGACTATCTCTTCAAGCTAACCAAGAAGAACAACCGTCGGGCGAAAGCAGAGCCCCTACCTCACATCTCCATAACCTTCCCAATTGGAACCTTTGAAACCTACTCGGATACCTCCCTAGCACCCGTTGCTAGTATCCCATACCTTCAGCCCGACTCCGAGTCTTCAGGGATTCCCTATCCGGAAGTATTCAACATGGCCCAGATGTTCGACGAGCTGACTATCCAAGATGCCATTGAAGCAAAAAATTTAGTGGGAAAGCAGGTCAACACCCTCTCCAACAGTGCCAAAGCATCCTCCATTCATCGACCACTGATCTGTTGGTGGACTGAGGCTCTCACCGTCGAAGCTGTTCAGGGCTAGGGAAAGCACAATGTAAGGAAGGTTGGTCCAATCAAGTAGTGAGGTAGCACCATTCTCATTCTTCTCCCCCTTCTATCTCTCTTTTGCTCCCATTAGCAAAATCCAAATGTTAGGCCATTGTAGGCCTCTTTTTGTTCGAGTCAATTTTGTAAATAGTTCACTTTTTATCAATGCAAATTTGATGTTTTGACTTAAAAGCATGTTTTTTAAGAAAAACCAACAAAAACATTTCATATAGGCTGATGAAGAAATCACATAGACTCTTCCCCAGGATGGCCTAGTGTCCTGAAGCCACCAAAAATTTAAAAAAATATAAGCATGTTAAACTGAGCTAATTGATTTACCAAGAAATCACCTCTGACAAAGCTATTGTAGAGCCCCGGACTTTTTCACATTTAATGCATGACACTTTTGTTGCCATTTTGCCTTTAAAGAGGTATAATTAATAAATAAGGAATAAATTGGAAATTTTGAAATGTTAGAAATGTTCGTTTTTGAATTACGAACCCAATGCAAGTTGAATCGTCAAAATCGGACGAACGAGTCAAAAGTTATGGCCAAAATAGTTTGGACCTGCAGACCACCGATCGCTCGGTCCATGGAGCGATCGATCGGTCCAAAACCGATCGCTCGGAGGCTATTGACTGGTCAAGATTTTTGTATGGGAAAATTTTCCAGAGAGTGAAATTTTAACCGATCGCTCGGTTATGAAACCGATCGATCGGTAGGCAACCGATCAATCGGTCATTAACACCGATCGCTCGGTACTCGCGTTTTTGCAGAAATTTCAGTAAGGGTATTATGGTCTTTTGGTCGGTTTACTCTTACCTTAAGAGTCTTGCCCGAGCCTTTAGGGCATCATTCGACACTTAGAGAGTTTGAGAGAATAGGAGAAAGGGGAGAAGGCGATTCCAACCTAGGGCTTGTCTTTGGAAGAGAAATCAAAGGGTTTTGAGACCCTAGATTACTTCAAGCTTGGCTCTTCTCCAAGATCACGGCTCAAACACTCGTGGAGAGCGTTCTCCAAGCTAGGGCAGCAGCTACACGGTCGTTTTGGAAATGGGTTTCTCCCCTCATTGTTCAAGGTCGGTACTTCTTGCTACCCTCCTAGTTATAGTTCCTCTTTTCCCTTTATTTCCCTTTGTTTTCCTTTATTTACACATGTGCTATGAAATGGATGGTTGTGAATGGTGAATCGAGATGGAATGGGCGATTGGATGCCAATGGTTGTGTTGTGATGATTAAAATGGGGAGGGCATTGTTCCAATAATGAACATACATGCATGATTTGAGTAAAATCCATCTAGAAAAGCATGTTGTAGGGTAAATCAATAATGAACACACCATGTTTGATGAAATGCCAAGATGAATGAAAAGAATAATAAATAAAGAAAATGCATGCTTAAACATTTATGGAAATTGCTAAGGTTATGATAGTGTGTTTTCGGGCTTTTCCTAAATTGTTTAATTTATTACTTGTATATATGGTAATGTGCAATGTATTGTGAATTCCCCAAAATGTCATATTTAATTTCCATCGCAAGTGTGTACACGATTAGACGAGCACGGCATGAAACGACGTGATTTACCGATGTTTTCAAGGACGAGATGTAGAGGTGGGGCATATCCTACGATATGTTTCACTTCGCTTTTGGCAAGGACAAGATGATCATGTATTGCATAGGGAAGGGTCTCTCATCCCATCGCATTACACGCATGGCATGGCATCGCATTACACGCATGGCATAGCATCTCATGACACTCAAGGCATGGCATGACACGCATGGATGCTAGTTACGACGGGCTATGAACGGCAACTAGGCATACACATTTCGCATGGATGCTAGTTGCGACAGACTATGAACGGCAACTAGGCATATCATTCAGCATATAGGATACTAGTTGCGACGGACTATGAACGGCAACTAGGCATATCATTCATCATATAGGATACTAGTTGCGATGGGCTATGAACGGCAACTAGGCATGTGAACATGTTTAAATTCCGAATAAGCAAGCATGATACACGCATGACACGCATAGCATGACATGGCACGCATGATACAAGCATGACTAGCATGACACGGTAAATAAGTTCCCAATTACGCGAAGGGTATTTTAAGTCAAGTCAAGTGCATGGTGTTTTTCAAGGATTTTATCGGCTTTTCATGAACTGCAAGCATGATTATGAATTTCCTTATTTCTTTGTATGATATTAACTGTTCCTGATTCATATATATCTATATTGTTTCCTGGGTATGCATTGCTATCTCTTGCTATAACTGTTGGTTAGTATTTAGTACCCGCTGAGTATTCCATGCTCAGCCGTACTTCTTATGTCGGCAGGTTCTGAGGGAGCTGCTGCTCCATTTGATGTTTGTGCTCCTGGTCCATGGGTGGAGGAGGAGTACGTCGAGGAGCCTTTGGAGGAACCTCCCGTAGAGGGTTATCAGTAGGTGGTGTTAGATTCGGAGTGGATTAGCTGTGGGTGAGCATGAGTGATTATATCCATGTATTTTGGCGGGCATGTCCGCACTTTCTTTGTTTTGATTTCTTTGTATTAAAACTTGGACCATGTGTATATACTTAGAGGTTTGTTAGACTTCCGCTGTGTCTTATAGTTATGCTTCCGCTGTTATCCTCTATTGTATATGCTTTGTGGGTGTTTTGCAGGTGGTTTGTCAAGAAAGTCATGTAAGTCATGATTTAGTCGTCCACGATTCACTCTAACTCCTAGGGTGGGTTTTGGGTCGCGACAGCTATCCCCGAAACCCCCCTGAAATTTTAGAAGTTGAGTATGACTGAGAATAAGAAGAGGAACCGCCTTAGAAGATTTTGGACCTCATAGAACACAACAAAGGGCTACTGCAGTCGAACATCGAGAACATTGAGACAGTGAACCTGGGATGCGCACATAGTCCCCAGCTAGTCAAGATCGGCACAACCATGAGTCTGCGGTAGAGAACATACATGATTAGATTCCTGAAAAGCTACAGTGACGTCTTCGCCTAGTTATATGCAGACATGCCCGACCTGGACCCAACATTGGTGGTACACAGATTGCCCCTGAACCCTGAAGTCAGACCAATTAAGCAGAAACTGAGTTGGATGAAGCCCGAATGGTCACAGAAAGTCAAAGAAGAAGTTAAAAAGTAGATCAGTGCAGGCTTCCTGATAGTAGCAAACGACCCTGAATGGTTAACCAACATCGTCTCGGTACCCAAGAAGGATGGCAAAGTCCGGATGTACATCGACTACCGGAATCTGAACAAGGCCAGTCCTAAAGATAACTTCCCTCTCCCACATATCGACATCCTGGTCGACAATACAGCAGGGCATGAGAAGCTCTCATTCATGGATGGTTTCTCTGGATACAACCAAATCAGAATGGTAGAGGAAGACATGGAGAAAATCTCCTTCATAACACCTTGGCGCACGTTCTGCTACAAGGTCATGCCCTTCAGGCTCAAGAATGCAAGGACAACCTACCAGAGGGTCATGATAACACTGTTCTATGACATGATCCACAAGTCATTTGAGATCTATGTGGATGACATGATCGTCAAATCTCCAACTGCCAAGCAACATCTTAAAGACTTGAAAAGACTCTGTGACAAACTCAAAGAGTTCGGCTTAAGACTGAACCCGGCCAAGTGTGCTTTGGAGCCTCATCAGGAAAGCTCTTTGGCTTCATAGTCAGCAAGAGAGGCATTGAGATCGATCTAGCTAAAGCCAAAGCTATCATCGAAATGCCAACTCCCCAAACTAAAAAGGAGATCTGTAGTTTCCTAGGTAGAATTCAGTACATCGATCGATTCATCTTTTAGCTCACTCAGATATGCTAGCAGATCTTCAAGCTTCTCCGAAAGAATACACCTACAATCTGGACAACCGATAGCCAGGAAACCTTTGACAGAGTAAAGCAGTATCTTCTCCATCCTCCAGTACTTATGCCTCTTACACCGGGACGGCCACTGCTACTATACATCTTAGTACAAGAGACCTCCATGGGGTGCATCCTAGCATAACATGATGAGACTGGCAGAATAGACCAAGCCATCTATTACATCAGTAAGCGCCTGCTAGAGTATGAAGAGAGGTACAGCCCACTTGAGAAAACTTGTCTGGCGCTGGTCTGCGCTACTCGGTATCTTCGACACTATCTATTTTCCTATCCGGTAATCCTGATCTCTCGGATGGATCCACTCAATTATTTATTGGAAAAGCCAACCACTACTGAGAGGATAGCCCGATGGCTCATGATGTTGTCTGAATTCGACATCACGTATATGACTCAGAAGTCAATCAAGGGGCAGGCGATTGCAGATCACCTGGCCCTCCATCCAGCATAAGACTACGTCTCAGTACACGATCAGTTTCCTGATGAATTCATCCTGTACGCAGAAGCAGAAGAGAAGCAATACCTCGGTCGGGAGTTGTACTTCGACGGTGCTGCTAACAGTCATGGACATTGGCCAGGAGCAGTCTCGATCTCACCTAAGGGAGCAAACCTCCCTATCTCAGTCAAGCTGTAATTCAGGTGTTCAAACAATGAAGGAGAGTATGAGGCATGCATAGCCGAACTAAAAGAAGCCTGGGGCATCGGGATTGAAGAGATCGACGTCTATAGTGATTCATCTTTGATAATCTGTCAGACAAATGAATCTTGGGTCATCCGAGAAGTAAGGCTAGTCCGGTACCTAGCCTACCTTAATGTGTTAATCACGTAATTCAAAAGAATCAGCTTCAATCATAGGTCCAGGAATCACAATAAATTTGCCAATGCACTGGCCAATCTCGCCTCTATGGTCCAGATCCCTAGGGGCATCATGCTCTGGCTAATCGAGATTCAGCAATAGGATTAACCTACCTACTGCCTTCAGATCGAAAAAGTATCAGATAACAAGCCTTGATATACAAACATCAAGCAGTATCTCGAGGATGAGACCTTCTCACTCGATGCCACCAAGACAGACCGTCATGCAATCAAAAGACTAGTCATTCGGTTTGTCCTCTCTGG
Organism: Tetracentron sinense; assembly: GCA_015143295.1. Lineage (NCBI taxonomy): Eukaryota > Viridiplantae > Streptophyta > Magnoliopsida > Trochodendrales > Trochodendraceae > Tetracentron > Tetracentron sinense. Next base: position 19,914,125 of record CM026567.1, read on the forward strand.
GGGAATCTTGTACAAGAGATTGTCGAACCTAATCTGGCTCAGATACCTCGACACTCATGAAGCAGCACAAGTAGTTGAAGAAGTTCACGGAGGAACTTGCAGCTCACATATAAACGGGTTGATGCTCTCCAAGAAGATACTCTGGCTGGTCTACTACTGGTTTACAATGGAATATAACTGTTGCCAACATGTACAGAAGTGCCATTAGTGCCAAATCTACGCCAATAGAATCAATGCACCGTTAACAAGGCTGCACAATCTCACTGCTCCATGGCTATTCTCAGCTTGGGGCATCGACATCATCTGTGCCATAGCCCCGAAAGCATTAAATGGACATTGATTCATCCTGGTTGCGATCAATTACTTCACAAAATGGGTCAAGGTAGCCTCTTATGCTTCTGTGGTTCAGCGTTTTCTAAAAAAGGACATCATCTGCCGGTACGGTGTCCTGTTTGAGATTGTGACAGACAATGCTCTCAACTTCTGCAATAGGCGGATGACAGATCTCTGCCAGAAATTCAAGATACAGTATCACAACTCTACCCTATATAGGCCACAGACCAATGGTGCAGTTGAAGCTGCCAACAAGAACATGAAGAAAATAATAGAAAAGAGGGCAACCAATTACTCTGCCTGGCATGAGATGCTCCTATACGCACTCATGGCCCATTAACGTCCATCCAAACTTCAACTGGAGCAACACCATTCTCTCTGGCCTATGGTATGGAAGTAGTCCTCCCCATTGAAGTATAGATTCCATCACTCCAGGTGTTAATAAAAGCAGAAATCTCAGAAGCAAAATGGGCACTGACCCGATATGAGAAGCTGAATCTGATCGAAGAGTGGTGACTGAAAGCCAGCAACCATTCTCAGGCCTATCAGAGGCACATAGTTAGGGCATTCAACAAGAAATTCAAGCCTCAAAGTATTGAAATCGGTAACCTGGTTCTCTGGAAAACGTTGCCAAATTGCCTTGACCAAGTTCACTCCCAACTATGAAGGTCCATACATCGTCCGAGACAAATTCTCCAACGGCGCCCTTTGACTAGGACGTATGGATGACGAAGACCTCCTAGAGCCCGTCAACATGGACTAAGTCAAACGATACTACACTTAGGGTCTAGATCTGATAGGTGCTTTGCCCTTGTAGAATCTCTGGGAAATAACAGGAGGCCATATTTATCACACTCCTTACCTCCTTCAATCTAAACCTTTTACAAGATCAATGAAACCCGCTAGTTAGCCCCCTTGAGCCTAATAGCCCTTCTTTCATGAAACCTTTTCAGGGATACCCTCCCTTGCCTCTACGATATTTTCCTAAACTACGTTATGACCTGATCCTATTAAGGTGTGTAGGCAACCTGGCAAATCAGGTGCTGTCACTAAAGGGATCAAGATATTTCTAGAATCCTCTCCCAAGCAGAGTTCGGGTATCCTCTAAACCATCCCAGTGGAGTCAAAGCCTCTCTAAAAATGTCTCCCCAAAGAGTCCAAATAGAGCAAGAATCCTCTCGACTTCACCAGTCGAGCCAACTCACAAGGGTATAAAATTTCCGTTAAAGGAAAACCCAAAATTGAAGTCGAAACATTCTGAAAGTCAGAGACTCCCCAGCAGAGACAACCTCTCTTGAAACTCAAATTCCCCAGCAGAGACAACCTCTCTCAAATTCCCCAGCAAAGCAAAAAAAAAAAAAACTCCACTGGAAAATCTCGAAATGCAAATCCCCAGGAGACTATAAGTCCACCAAGACAAGGGAAATCCCCAACAGAATACGATTCAATTGCAAAACAGGAGAGATCCTACTCCAAATCCTCCTAGATCCCTAAGAAACAACGAGTGCAAAGTGCAGTATCGCATCTACTTCCCCAGCGGAACCGAAATTGTCGATTGAGTGTCATTCAGGGTAATAAAGGGAGAAGATCCATTTTTCCCAACAAGTCGCGGGTATAAGTGAAAACTAGAAACGGCTTCATTGTGCAAAAATTACGTGACCCCCAGACCTAATCTTGCGACTAGATGCAAAAAAGGGACAATAATCAACCGGCATCGTAGGCATGAGGAAAACTAACAACGGCCTCATTGCGCAAAAATTATGCAAACCCATGACTTGGTCATTCCAATCGTAAAAAAGGGAGAAAAGCTTAAAAGCAATGACAACAAAGTCTGGTAGTAATTAGTCTTGCCGAATTCCTGACAATCCCCTGTAGGTTACCTACAGATGGTATAGATTTCCCTGGCAATTAGTCTTCAGTAGATTTCCCTAGCAGTTAGTCTCTAGCAGATTCCCCCGGTAGTGATCTCCAGTAGATGTCACAACTCCCCAGTAGACAATTGACAGTCTCCAGTAGAGTTCCACTTCCCAGCGGATCTCTAGCGGTAGTCTACCACAATATACTCCCAGCAGTGGTCTACAGTAGTGTCACATCCCCCAGCGGATCCACAGTAGAAGCCTCCAATTGCTCAACAAACACTATTCTCAGCGAGAAGTCTAGAAGTTTCCAATTGCTCCCCAGTAAGTTTTCCCCAACCGGAGTCTAATCTCCAGCAAATGGCAAGACAAGCAGGTCTTCCAAAAGCACCCCCAGTGGCGACGAAACCTCTTCTGGGTCATACCCTACTCTCCGAGAGTGAAAAAATCCCCTAAGCCTTAACAAAGAAAACTCCCTACCAAATCTAAAAGCTAGTTAAACATTCTTTTTGTTAAAATCCAAAACTTTTACAAAAGTCTAACATTTTTCTAAAAATGGTTTTCAAAATCAGAGCGTCCGATACCGAGACCTGATTGTACCAACCTGGATCAAGCAGCCCCAGCCATGCAAGCAAAAGAAGCCGACACCACGCATCCCCGCGAGTCGTAGTCATCAGAGTCATAGGAAAGCATCCTCGCCTTTACCCTCTGCATGACATCATTGCATAGCGTCACACCTTGTGTGACCAAGCTCCTCAGCATCATTCAACATGATCAAAATCCAGCGCCTCTCGACCATATCAAAATCAATCTGCTAGTGCCTCTTGGACATGCCGCATGTCCTCTTTCGACACCCCCCCGTGTGTCCTTGACATCCCAAGTGAACAATGACGCCGAGTCAACATGCCGCCACCTCGTATATCCCAGACATCATCGAGTCTCCATTGACAAAAACATACCTTGTCAACCTGTCGACACTCACCGCATGTCCCCTCTCGACACCCCCGTGTGTCCTCATCATCCCAGGTGAACATTGACGCCGAGTCAACATGCCTCTACCTCGCATGTCCAGACATCATAGAGTCTCCTTTGACATAATACACCATGTCAACCCGCCGATACTCACTGCATATCCCCCTTCGACACTCCGTGTGTCCTTGACATCCCAGGTCTCTATTGACATAACACACCTTGTCAAAATGCAAACACCTCGCATGTCCAACACCCTGTGTGTCCTTCGATTGATCTGGTTAATATCCCCTGGGAAACACCACTTCGATCAATCCGGCTCCCGCTTACGAGCGACACCTTCTTTCGGCTAGTACCTTCAGGCCACGTCATCCCTGCATCCATTTTCCTTCCCCAGCTACTCGCTATTCTCCAACAATGGTCATACCACTTCATTGCACCACTTGCACAACATGCATGCATATCATCATCTAAAATCTAATCTTGGTGTAAAAATAGGATGATTCCAGTATTTATCGTTCAATTGTCAATCCGGCACTCTCTGGCAAAGAGGGACAGTTGTAAGCAGCCAATTTTTACACCCTGCCCTAACTATGGTTAGGCCCATTAACCATAGTTACCCCTGGCTGAGTCCAATCAAACCCTAGGTAAACCCTGGCCCATACCCTGGTCAAACCCTAGGTAAACCCTGGCCCATACCTTGGTCAAACCCTAGTTAAGCCCTAGGCCTAACCTAGGAGAAACCCTAACCTTAGGTAAACCCTGGTAAATCCCTAAACCCTAGACAAACCCTACATAAAACCCTAAACTCTAGACTAACCCTAGGTAAACCCTAATCTAAACCCTAGATCAAACCTGTCACGACCCGACTTAAATCTTAACATTTCACTAATGAAATATTAGTGCAAATCGGACCGTGAGATCCTCTTTTCTCATAATTTGTGGAAGTGCAAATACCAAGGGAATTAAAAATTTTAAACCCTTCTTCTCTTTCCATACGCAGTAGCCATCATATCATGTCCATAATTAAAGATAAGGTTTACATAACCAAATTAATTACATCAATATGAAAATATAACAGCATAATCAAAAGCGACTCCGTCCTTCCTTGAACGTCACTTTTAAGTTGTTTTTTCACTGTTCATCTGACGACATAAAAGGTCAGTGAGCTATGAAGCCCAATAAGAATATTCAACAACATTATGCTAGACGATAAATTAGAATAAGCATAATGTAGCATTTTCATCAGAATATGTTATTAAAACTTTTACAATATTCCTTTCATCATTTCTTTTAATCATCTTTTACTTGGATCCAGTTTATCTTAATCTTATCTTCCAAGATAATTGCATATAGGTACACCACTTTAGGCTCAATCTCTCATTGAGTTTTCACTGACCCATCCTGAGTTTTTGTTTGCCGAATGACCTTCCTATTCCATACTATTACCTTGAGACCTTTTAAGATAAAAATTCTTTTATCTTTTTATTCTTATCTTATTCCTACCTCTCTAGATAATCGCTGATAGGTACACCTCTTTAGGCTTAATCCCTCATTGAGTTTTCATTGACCCATCCTGAGTTCTTGTTTGCCGAACAGTCTTCCTATTACACACTATTATCTTGAGACCCTTTTAAGATAAGTGTATTTTTTTTTTATATCTTTTCATTCTTATCTTATTCCTACCTCTCTAGATAATCACCGATAGGTATACCTCTTTAGGCTCAATCTTTCATTGACTTTTCATTGACCCATCCTGAGTTCTTGTTTGCCGAACGGTTTTCCTATTCCACACTATTATCTTGAAGCCTTTTTAAGATATTCTTTTATCTCCACTTTATCTTTTCATTCTTATCTTATTCCTACCTCTCTAAATAATCGCCGATAGGTACACCTCTTTAGGCTCAATCCCTCATTGAGTTTTCATTGACCAATCCTGAGTTCTTGTTTGCCAAACGGTTTTCCTATTCCACACTATTATCTTGAGGCCTTTTTAAGATATTCTTTTATCTTTATTTTATCTTTTTATTCTTATCTTATTCCTACCTCTCTAGATAATCGCCGATAGGTACACTTCTTTAGGCTCAATCCCTCATTGAGTTTTCATTGACCCATCCTGAGTTCTTATTGGCTAAACAGTCTTCCTATTCCACACTATTATCTTGAGGCCTTTTAAGATAAGCATTATTTTATCTTTTCTTAATCTTTTCATTCCTATCTTATTCCACCTCTCTAGATAATCATCGATAGGTACACCTCTTTAGGCTCAATCCCTCATTGAGTTTTCATTGACCCATCCTGAGTTCTTGTTTCCCGAACGGTCTTCCTATTCCACACTATTATCTTGAGGTCTTTAAGATAAAGTATTTATCTTTTCCCTGCCTTCTCATTAAGATATTTTAAGATAATATTTTCATATACATCATAACATTATGATTATATAACTTTGATTCTAATTATCTTTATTATAGCTATCTCATGACTATAATTTCATAACTTAAAATCATCAATTTTCATACTTTAATTACATCCATTTCCTTATCATAGCATGTAATATATGTATAAAATGTAACATACTATCATAGTATTATCATTCTATCTCTCATTAACATGCTACATAATATCTTCTTATTATTTTTCCAGCAATTCCATATAAAATTATTATACTATTTTTCTTAAGAATTTTAATATAATATCATCATATCATTCAACATTTTACCATAGTATTATTATACTAATTTCCAGTATTCCTTATACTATTTTCTAGAATTTAACATAGTAATACCATACTATTTTCCAGTATTTCTTATACTAATTTTAGAAATTTAACATAGTAACACCATACTATTTTCCAGTATTTCTTGTACACCATACTATTTTCAAGAATTTTATCATAGTAACACCAAACTATTATCCATAAATATAGTAGGATACTCATCATTTTTACTAACCTTCATTCTAAAATATCATCTAGAATAATATCACCGAATATCACTTACCCTTTCTTTGACGTTGGGTTTTGAATCCGAAGTCAGTTGGACCGGCACGATTTTCTTTTTTTTTTCTCTTTCTTCGTTCTTCCTTTTCTCTTTCTTCTTTCTCTTTCCTTTCTTTCTCTCTAATATTTTATGGCTTCGCACCAAATGGAATGAGCATTAAGAAGTGGGCGTGAGGTCTCTAACCTCTCTAGAGGATGGCACAAATGAAGTGCACAAAGTGGGCGTGGGGTCTTCTTTATATAGGCAAGGGTCTTGCCCATCATTAACTCTTGGTTCATTCCCTTTAGTAATAATGGTTCATGAATTTCATTGTTTCCATGCATCTAATTTAATGGGTTCATTCCCATTAAGACACATGTCACTAACCTAACTGTAGTTGAACTTTAACCCATGGTTAATCTTATTATCTTCATGTATACTACATGCATCTTATTAAATTAGATGCTTTCCTAAGTTAACTTTATGGTTTACTTAACCTAAGTAAGTTACTAACCAAGGTCAACTTAGTTGGAGGTGAGCACTATCCCATTTAAGAATCCATCTAATATTTCATTCATCATAAAATATCCATGAACTATCTCATAAATGATATTCATGTTTATATCTTCTAGTTAACTTGAAGGTTATAACCTTAACCTAGATTCATGAACTAACCAACTAAGGTAAGTCACTAACCTAAGGTCAATTTAGTTGGGCGTGTACACTTTCTTTCCAAAGAATTTGTCTTAACTAGTCTTTACTCTAGTGACTAGGTTCATTACCCATGCATTAGATTCATGGACTAACCTAATCAAGATAAATTACTATCCTAAGTTTAACTTGGTTGAGTGTGGAGTACAATCCATGTTAAGAGACCTTTGGTCTTCCTCCCTAATTTGGTTCATGAACATCATAAATTAGGTGCCATGTGGCACTAGCTACCCCAAGATTGCAACTTGTACGTCCATCACATAGATGATGATTTGTGGTGATTAATGCATCTAACTCATGATTAACACATCAGCTAACCTATGTTTAATTCTTCTTAGTTAAATATCTCCAACCATGATTAATCCTTGGACGTCCATACTAGGGGATTGACAAGTGGCACTTTGCCACATGTTATAATCCTAGCTAATGTCCCCTTCTTATTATATACATGTATTAATACTAAGTTTAATACATAGTATATAAGCATATACTTAAGCAACATTTACCTTTATTAAATCATATGCTTAAGTAATAATAAGAATTTCTCAATATCAAATATTTAATATTTAATATTTTTATTTCTAAAAATATTTGGGTCATCACAAAACCCCTATGGGCTCAAGGCCCATTAGTAAGCCCATAAACCCTAAACCCTAATCAAACCTAGATAAAATCCTAAACCCTAGACTAACCCTAGGTAAACCATGGTTAAACCCTATGCAGACCCTAGGATCCACCCAAAGCCCATTTCAGGCCCAAAAACCCCAAAACTGTGGCTAAACCTTCCCTGTAGGCCAAAAAATGGGCCCACAAGCCTTTAGAGCCCAACCCCAATGGGGCCCACCTACTTTTTCAAAAAATTTGATAATAGCGGTAATCAAATTACCATTAATTCCAAAAATAGGTAAGTGCACAGTGTTTTCGGCTCAGGCATGTAGGGGTTGCGCTCAATTTTGCAAAGCCCATGAATGGCGGTAATTGGATCACCGTCATTCCCATTTGGCAAGGTTCAGGAATCGCGGTAATCCAAATACCGCCATTACCTGATCTTCTGCAACCGCGTATCTACACCCCTCCTAGACCACTCCAGCCACCTCATGTGTGTCTCCCACACTTGAGTTAAACCCAGGACTACCCCTAAGGTCTTCCTCAGCTCCTATAAAATCCCCTCCATCCTTGGTTCAAATGATCCCAGAATCCTCATGTAAGCACCCAATTTTTACACCCCTGTCTAACCATGGTTAAGGTTCTTTTAACCATAATTATCCCCAGCCGAGTCCCCTCAGCCCTAGGACACAACCCTAGTCAAACCCTAACCAGAGGACTCAACCCTAGGCAAACCCTAGATTAACTCCATGACCCTAGGCCAAGTCTAGTTAAACCCTAAGACTTAACCCTAGTGAAACCCTGGCTAAACCTTAGGACTCAACCCTAGTTAAACCATAGGTAACCTTAGGCCCAACCCTAAATTCAAACCCCTAAGTAAAACCCTAGCCTTAGGTAACCCTAAACCATAACCCTAGCCTAGCCCTTAGGGCTTAAACCCTAAGTCCAAAGGCCCCTAGGGCCTGAACACTTGGTTTGGGCTCATGGGGCCCAAAAGTCCAGAAGACCCACCCCCATACCTGTGCATGCATGGACCAGACCAAATTTAATCAAATCTTATATTGGCAGTAGATGATCCACCGCCATTCAAGATCATGCCTGGTTTGGCAATGGCAATAGATCATCTACCGCCATTATCTTGAACTTCAGTTTACAGTTTACTCTCCCCCATGAACACTCCACCGTCCGCATTAATAGCTTTTATTCAACCCCCATAGGGTCCATACACCCTCCTCTCCTTTTCTTTAATTTCCTTTGAGTCCCTAAGAGCTCCCCTATAAATCTGCACCCTCCACGGCCTGTTGAAGGATGGAAAAAAATACCCAGTTCGAATCCCTATTGCTTTTTTCCAAAACCTAAAACCCTTGCTTGATACCTGAGACTATCCCCCAGCAGATCTGAAAGTAACCCCAGCTCCCCTCTTTGCACCAGTGCAAGCACCACCACCACCGCAGGCCACCACCTCTTCGGCAGAAACAGAGCATCAGGGTAGGGCCCTGTCCCCTCCCCATTCCCTTGTTTTAAATCATTGTGATCCCTTGGTCAATTCCAGGGGACTTTTTCTTTAGTTTATGTTGATTACTTTGGTTCAAACCCAACACAGGGGTATACCCCCACCTTAATCATAGGTGTGGGGAACCTGTAGAGCCCCAGACTTTTCCATGCTTAATACATGACACTTTCGTTGTCATCTTGCCTTTTAAGAGGTGTGATTAATAAATGAGGAAGAATTTGGAAATGTCGAAATGTCAGAATTGTTCCTCTTCGAAGTACGAACACAACGCAAGTTGAATCGTCAAAATCGGACGAACGAGTCAAAAGATATGGCCAAAACAGTCTGTACCTGTAGGAAAACGTATACTGTGTGCATCCGTTGTACAACTCACCACGGGCACGTTGTGCAACTCACCACGGGCACGTTGTACAACTCACCACGGGCACGTTTGTACAGCACAACGAGTTGGCACTATTCATAGTACAACGAGTTGGCACTATTCACAGCACAACGAGTTGGCACTATTCACAGCACAACGAGTTGGCACTATTCATAGTACAACGAGTTGGCACTATTCACAGCACAACGAGTTGGCACTATTCATAGTACAACGAGTTGGCACTATTCACAGCACAGGCACTATTCACAGCACAACGAGTTGGCACTATTCACAGCACAACGAGTTGGCACTATTCATAGTACAACGAGTTGGCACTATTCACAGCACAACGAGTTGGCACTATTCACAGCACAACGAGTTGGCACTATTCACAGCACAACGAGTTGGCACTATTCATAGTACAACGAGTTGGCACTATTCACAGCACAACGAGTTGGCACTATTCATAGTACAACGAGTTGGCACTATTCACAACACAACGAGTTGGCACTATTGTTTTTACAGAAATTCCAGTAAGGGTATTATGGTCTTTGGTCGGTTACTCTTACCTTAAGAGTTTAACCCAAGCCTTTAGGGCTTCATTCGACACTTAGAGAGTTTGAGAGAATAGGAGAAAGGGGAGAAGGCGATTCCAACCTAGGGTTCCCATTTTGGAGAGAAATCAAAGGGTTTTGAAACCCTAGATCAACCTCCAGCCCATTTTTCTTCAAGATCAAGGCACAAACTCGTGAGGAGCATCTCCTCAAACTAGGGCAGCAGCTACACAGACGTTTTGGAAAGGGGTTTCTTCCTCATTTCTTCAAGGTCGGTGCTTCTTACTACCCTCCTAGTTATAGTTCCTCTTTCCCCTTCTTTTCTCTTCATTTTCTTTCATTTACACATGTGCTATGAGATGGATGAATGGTAAATGGTGAATGGTGAATGATGAATGGAGATGGGATGGGCGATTGGATGCCAATGGTTGTGTGTGATGAACAAATGGGGAAGGGCATTGTTCCAATAATGAACGTACATGTATGATATGAATAAAACCCATCTAGAAAAGCATGTTGTAGGGTAAATCCATAATGAACACACCATGTTTGATGAAATGCCAAGGTGAACACAGTGAGCTGAAAATCTGGAAATGCATGCCCAATAAATTATGAATAAAACCCATCTAGAAAAGCATGTTGTAGGGTAAATCCATAATGAACACACCATGTTTGATGAAATGCCAAGGTGAACACAGTGAGCTGAAAATCTGGAAATGCATGCCTAATAAGTTATGAATATTGCTAGGGACTATGATAGTGTGTTTCCTGTTTTTCCCATAATGCTATGAATATTACATTACTCAATCTTTGATGCTATATGTGTTGTGAAATTACCCAAATGTCATCTTTAAATTGAATGCAAGTATGTACACGGTTTCCACGAGCACGGCATGCATGGCATGATTTATCGAGGTTTTCAAGAACATGGTTAGAGGTGGGACATATCCTACGATATGTTTTACCTCGCTTTTCACAAGAAGACAAGAACCAACATTCCACGAGGGGTCTCCCCTCACTCACAAGTGCATATCATGAAGAAGGGTCTCCCTTCCCTCGCAAGTACATACATATCATAAAGAAGGGTCTCCCTTCCCTCGCAAGTGCATTGCATAAAGAAGGGTCTCCCTTCCCTCTCAAGGCATCTCACAAGGACACCTCACAAGGATATCTCACAAGTTACATGATCACAAGCAAGCACGCATGACATGCATGACATGACACGACATACAAGAATCAAGCAAGATAGACATGACAAGCTTTCAAGTACAAAAAGATATTTCAAGTCAAGTCAAGTGTACGATGTTTCAAGAGGATTTATCGGTTTTCTACGAATTACAAGCATGATTATAAACTGCTTTACTTCCTTGTATGATGTGAATTGTTTCCGATTGACATATATGAATTGCTCCTGATTATGTATTGCTATTTCTACGCTATAATTGTTGGTTAGTATTTAGTACCCGCTGAGTATTCCATGCTCAGCCGTACTTCTTATGTCGGCAGGTTCTGAGGGAGCTACTGCCCCATTTGATGTTTGTGCTCCTGGCCCATGGGTGGAAGAGGAGTACGCCGAGGAGCCTTTGGAGGAACCTCCCGTAGAGGGTTATCAGTAGGTGGTGATTAGATTCTGAGTGGATTAGCTGTGGGTGAGATGAGAGTTAGATTTATGTATTTTGGCGGGCATGTCCGCAATTTCGTATGAATTACTTTTTGTATAAACTTGGATTTGTGTATGTATATACATAGAGGTTTGGTAGTCTTCCGCTGTGCTATGTTAGAGTATGTTTCCACTGTTTATATCCTCTATTGTATATGCTCTGTGGGTTTTGCAGGTTAGTTGTCAAGCAAGTCATGAATAGTCGTCCAAAGTTCACTCTAACTCCTAGGGTGGGTTTTGGGTCGCGACAGAAGTGGTATCAGAGCTTAGGCTTTAGGTCTCTAGGGTCACTTAGAATCTTATACCACGGCTTGACAAGAGCATATGTCAGGAAACAAGTTAGGAAGAAAGTAAGTCGGAAGAGAGTCTTGATCCAAGTGTAAGACTAAACTTTAGTCTTAGTCAAAATGGTTGTTTCAACCAAGTTCGAGCCTTAGGAACGCTAGAACACCAAAGTATAATATTATAAATACTCTGATGACTTAATGCGATGTATATTAGTATTATACAACTAATACAAATTGGATTATTGTGAAATGGCATTGAAGTAAACTGTGGTTTCAAGTTAGACTCATGTGGTGTTATTATTCTCAGGACTTGAGTCATGAGACGGAACACACGGGGTCGTGGACCACATACCAGAGCTTCCTCTTCTTCACGGGATGAGGATGAGCAGCCGGACCTCTCTCGAGTCTTAGGCTCTATTGCTGAGACACTCGCCATACTGGCGGCTCGGCAGGCTATACCATCATCGGCGGCACCTACTCCACCGCCCGTAGCTCCAGTACATCGTACCGCTGGAGTTGAGGCATTCAGGAGATTGAGGCCTCCATCCTTCCATGGGAGTGTGGACCCTCTTACCGCGGAGGCATGGATCCTCCAGATGGAGAAGATCTTTACGGTCCTCTCACCTTCAGAGGAGGAGAGAGTAGCATGGGCAGCTTTCATGCTAGAAGGCGAAGCCCATCATTGGTGGTTGTCCGCACTGAGGACGAGAGATTTGACCATGCAGGGTCTACCTTGGACTTGGGAGGAGTTCAAGAATACTTTTTACAAAAAGTATTTTCCGATTGGAGCACGGGAAAAGAAAGAGAGAGAATTCATCAACCTTGAGCAAGGTTTGATGTCGGTGGCACAATACGAGGCCAAGTTCTCGGAGTTGTCGAGATTTGCGCCTCATATGGTTGCTACTGAGGCAATGAAGGCGAGGAGATTTGAGCAAGGGCTCAAGGATGTGATTATGGAGAAGGTGTCCGTTTTCAGGCATACTACCTACCCTGAGGTAGTAGACAAGGCCTTATTGGTCGAGGCCAATTCGGAGACAGTGTCCAAGAAGAGGGAGTTGGCGAGAGGCCAAGCTAGTAGTTCAGCACCTCCAGAGAGGCGGACTCGTTATCAGTATGCGTGGCCAGCACCATCGATGAGGCCTTCTTATGCGCCTCCAGCTCCACGGCAGTATGTGCCTCAGGCACCGAGACCGCATGCTCTTCCAGCCCCACGGCCTGTTGCACCTCAGACGATGAGGTATGCTCCACTTCCGGCCCCTCCGACTTATGCACACGAGGTCTGCACTTCATGCGGCCGAAGGCACCCGGCAGGGGATTGCCGAAGGGCATCGGGTGGATGTTTTCATTGTGGTCGCCAGGGCCATATGATCAGGGATTGCCCCAGTCGGCATTTACCAGGCCAGTCTCAGGGATTAGTCCACCAGCACGCCCAGCAGGATCATATCAGGCGTCATCTCAGACTACCCGGTCTACACCTCAGTCTCGCCAGGCGAATCAGGGGCGTGTATTTGCTTTGACAGAGGGTGATGCACTTGCATCTGATGATGTGGTGCAAGGTACGCGTTTGGAATTATTTTCGTTATTCGTGATTGATATGTTGTGTTTTATTCCTTGTGTACATACTTGGTATGATATATATATATATACCTATGTGTATACTCTGTTGATGCATGGATTGACTTAGTTAGTTAAAATTTCAGGAACCCTACTAGTCAATGAGTATTTGGCTAGAGTATTGATTGATACCGGGTCTACTCATTCGTTTGTCTCGCCGAGTTTTTCAGAAGGTTTTTCTGCAGGGCCAAGTCAGCTAGAACCGGAGTTAGCCATTTCGACTCCTCTCGGCAAAACAGTATTGGCAGATAAAGTGTATAGAAATAGTGTGGTCCAAGTTGGAAGCCACGAATTGGCGGTTGATCTCATCGTCCTTGGATTCCAAGACTTTGATGTTATATTGGGAATGGATTGGTTAGCAGCACATCATGGGCATGTAGCTTGCTTTGAGAAAATGGTACTCTTCAAGCCAGTAGAAGGAAAACCATTCCACTTTCGCGGGTTGAGAAGTAGATCTATTGCTAGTTTTGCGGCGTTGGGCTTAGCTAATCTCGAGGCAAAGGACTCATCGACTATTCCGGTTGTGAGTGAGTTCCTGGATGTATTTCCAGAGGAGTTGCCAGGATTGCCTCCAGATAGGGAGATTGAGTTTATGATCGAGCTTGCACCAGGCACAGCTCCTGTTTTCAGAGCTCCATATAGGATGGCCCCTATTGAACTCAAGGAGTTGAAGACTCAGTTGGAAGAATTGCAAGGCCTTGGCTTCATTCGACCAAGTGTCTCACCGTGGGGTGCCCTGGTGTTGTTTGTTAAGAAGAAAGATGGCTCGATGCGGATGTGTATCGATTACCGACAATTGAACAAAGTCACCATAAAGAATAGGTATCCCTTGCCTAGGATTGATGACTTGTTCGATCAGTTGAAGGGAGCGAGATTTTTCTCGAAGATAGATCTTCGATCGGGTTATCACCAGTTGAAGATTAAGGCGGAAGATGTTCCCAAAACTGCTTTCAGGACTCGATATGGGCACTACGAGTTCTTGGTAATGCCTTTTGGACTCACGAACGCGCCGGCAGCCTTTATGGATTTGATGAACCGGGTGTTCCGGCCACACCTTGATAGGTGCGTGATTGTATTTGTGGATGACATCTTGGTCTATTCCCAGACACGGGAAGATCACACACGCGACCTATGCCTTGCCTTGGAAATGCTAAGAGAGCACAAGCTATACGCCAAACTTAGCAAGTGTGAGTTTTGGTTAGAAGAGGTGGCATTCCTAGGCCACGTTGTTTCTGCAGAAGGTATATCGGTAGATCCAAAGAAGATCGAAGCAGTTATGAGTTGGGCGAGGCCCAAGAGTGTTACCGAGATACGCAGCTTTCTTGGATTGGCAGGCTACTATAGGAGATTCGTAGAGGGTTTCTCTAGCCTTGCAGCACCACTCACTTACCTGACAAGGAAGAACACCAAGTTTGTATGGAGTGATAAGTGCGAGATCAGTTTCTCAGAACTGAAGAAGAGGCTTACTACAGCCCCTGTCCTTACTGTGCCATCTGGACCTTATGGGTATGAGGTGTATAGTAATGCCTCACACGTTGGACTTGGGTGTGTACTCATGCAGCATAAGAAAGTCATTGCCTATGCATCAAGGCAATTGAAGGAGCATGAGAAGAATTATCCCACGCACGACTTGGAGCTTGCGGCGGTCGTGTTTGCACTTAAGATTTGGCGTCATTACCTTTATGGGGTGGAGTTCTATGTGTTCACTGATCACAAGAGTCTCAAGTATCTCTTTTCCCAAAAGGAGCTGAATCTAAGGCAACGGCGTTGGATGGAATTTTTGAAAGACTATGATTGTACCATTCAATACCACCCGGGTAAAGCAAATGTAGTGGCAGATGCTTTGAGTAGAAGACCTCAAGGGTTGTTAGCACATATGTTGGTTCAAGAATGGAAGCTACTAGAAGATTTGGCAAATCTGGACATCAGTGTGAATGACTCTGTCCGTGGTCCTACCTTGGCAAATGTTACGGTTCGGCCGTACATTATAGATTTGATCCAAGAATATCAAGCCATGGATGCTGAATTGTTGGCTTATAGGGACAAGGAAGTTGCTAAGGGTAGTGAGGACTTCTCTCTCACTAGTCGGGGTGCTATCACATTCAAGGGAAGACTGTGCGTCCCAGCCAATGCAGATCTTCGAAGAGAAATTATGGATGAAGCACACCGTTCGAAGTACACAGTGCACCCAGGGGGTACAAAGATGTACCGGAACCTCAAGAGTCACTTTTGGTGGCGGAATATGAAGAGGGAGGTTGCGGAATATGTGGCACGGTGCTTAGTGTGCCAACAGGTGAAAGCAGAACACATGCGACCCGCCGGTCTATTGCATTCCCTTCCGATTCCCGAGTGGAAATGGGAGAACATATCCATGGATTTCATAGTTGGCTTGCCAAAGACGGCAAGGGGCTCAGATGCGATATGGGTAGTAGTGGATCGTTTGACAAAGTCTGCTCATTTCTTACCCTACCGAACTACTTTCAACTCAAGTCAGTTGGCTGCACTATACATTAAGGAAGTAGTTAGATTGCACGGAGTGCCTGTTAGTATTGTGTCGGATCGGGATCCAAGATTCACGTCAAGATTTTGGAAAAGTTTCCAGGAGGCTATGGGTTCCCGACTCGATTTCAGCACCGCTTTTCATCCACAGACGGATGGACAAACCGAGAGAGTGAACCAAGTCATTGAAGACATGCTTCGGGCTTGTATGTTGGATTTCAGAGGCAGTTGGGAAGAGCACTTGCCATTGGTTGAATTTGCCTATAATAACAGCTATCAGGCAAGTATTCAAATGGCACCATTTGAGGCCTTATATGGGCGAAGTTGTAGGTCTCCTCTCTATTGGGATGAGGTAGGCGAAAGGAAAGTACTTGGTCCGGAGTTGATTGAGCAAACTGCAAACACAGTCAAGATCATCCGGGATCGATTGAAAGCCGCTCAAGATCGCCAGAAAAGTTATGCGGACACACGCCGTAGGGACTTGGAATTTCAAGTAGGGGATCAAGTTTTTGTGAAAGTATCTCCTAGCAAAGGGATCATGAGATTTGGGAAGCGAGGCAAGCTCAGTCCTCGGTATGTTGGGCCTTTTGAGATTATCACACGGGTTGGTGAAGTTGCTTATCGAGTAGGTCTTCCACCTCACATGGCTACAGTTCATAACGTCTTCCATGTGTCCATGCTTCGGAAGTATCTTGCGGATCCTTCGCATGTCATAGACTTGGAACAGTTGGAGATTCGAGAGGACCTCACCTTGATTGAAAAGCCAGTCCAGATTTTAGATCGAAGAAATCAGGTGCTTCGCAACAAGACAATCCCTTTGGTTCTTGTGCAATGGCAACACCATGCTCGGGAAGAAGCTACATGGGAGCGTGAAGCCGAAGTCAAAGCAAAGTACCCAGAATTACTTGAATGAGTTTCTGTGTGAAGTCTGTATATGACTTGTAATGTCCTTTTTGATTTGTAATGCAAGTAGTGTCTGAATTTCGAGGACGAAATTTTTGTAAGGGGGGGAGGATGTAGAGCCCCAGACTTTTCCATGCTTAATACATGACACTTTCGTTGTCATCTTGCCTTTTAAGAGGTGTGATTAATAAATGAGGAAGAATTTGGAAATGTCGAAATGTCAGAATTGTTCCTCTTCGAAGTACGAACACAACGCAAGTTGAATCGTCAAAATCGGACGAACGAGTCAAAAGATATGGCCAAAACAGTCTGTACCTGTAGGAAAACGTATACTGTGTGCATCCGTTGTACAACTCACCACGGGCACGTTGTGCAACTCACCACGGGCACGTTGTGCAACTCACCACGGGCACGTTGTACAACTCACCACGGGCACGTTTGTACAGCACAACGAGTTGGCACTATTCATAGTACAACGAGTTGGCACTATTCACAGCACAACGAGTTGGCACTATTCACAGCACAACGAGTTGGCACTATTCATAGTACAACGAGTTGGCACTATTCACAGCACAACGAGTTGGCACTATTCATAGTACAACGAGTTGGCACTATTCACAGCACAACGAGTTGGCACTATTCACAGCACAACGAGTTGGCACTATTCATAGTACAACGAGTTGGCACTATTCACAGCACAACGAGTTGGCACTATTCACAGCACAACGAGTTGGCACTACACTATTCATAGTACAACGAGTTGGCACTATTCACAGCACAACGAGTTGGCACTATTCACAGCACAACGAGTTGGCACTATTCATAGTACAACGAGTTGGCACTATTCACAGCACAACGAGTTGGCACTATTCATAGTACAACGAGTTGGCACTATTCACAACACAACGAGTTGGCACTATTGTTTTTACAGAAATTCCAGTAAGGGTATTATGGTCTTTGGTCGGTTACTCTTACCTTAAGAGTTTAACCCAAGCCTTTAGGGCTTCATTCGACACTTAGAGAGTTTGAGAGAATAGGAGAAAGGGGAGAAGGCGATTCCAACCTAGGGTTCCCATTTTGGAGAGAAATCAAAGGGTTTTGAAACCCTAGATCAACCTCCAGCCCATTTTTCTTCAAGATCAAGGCACAAACTCGTGAGGAGCATCTCCTCAAACTAGGGCAGCAGCTACACAGACGTTTTGGAAAGGGGTTTCTTCCTCATTTCTTCAAGGTCGGTGCTTCTTACTACCCTCCTAGTTATAGTTCCTCTTTCCCCTTCTTTTCTCTTCATTTTCTTTCATTTACACATGTGCTATGAGATGGATGAATGGTAAATGGTGAATGGTGAATGATGAATGGAGATGGGATGGGCGATTGGATGCCAATGGTTGTGTGTGATGAACAAATGGGGAAGGGCATTGTTCCAATAATGAACGTACATGTATGATATGAATAAAACCCATCTAGAAAAGCATGTTGTAGGGTAAATCCATAATGAACACACCATGTTTGATGAAATGCCAAGGTGAACACAGTGAGCTGAAAATCTGGAAATGCATGCCCAATAAATTATGAATAAAACCCATCTAGAAAAGCATGTTGTAGGGTAAATCCATAATGAACACACCATGTTTGATGAAATGCCAAGGTGAACACAGTGAGCTGAAAATCTGGAAATGCATGCCTAATAAGTTATGAATATTGCTAGGGACTATGATAGTGTGTTTCCTGTTTTTCCCATAATGCTATGAATATTACATTACTCAATCTTTGATGCTATATGTGTTGTGAAATTACCCAAATGTCATCTTTAAATTGAATGCAAGTATGTACACGGTTTCCACGAGCACGGCATGCATGGCATGATTTATCGAGGTTTTCAAGAACATGGTTAGAGGTGGGACATATCCTACGATATGTTTTACCTCGCTTTTCACAAGAAGACAAGAACCAACATTCCACGAGGGGTCTCCCCTCACTCACAAGTGCATATCATGAAGAAGGGTCTCCCTTCCCTCGCAAGTACATACATATCATAAAGAAGGGTCTCCCTTCCCTCGCAAGTGCATTGCATAAAGAAGGGTCTCCCTTCCCTCTCAAGGCATCTCACAAGGACACCTCACAAGGATATCTCACAAGTTACATGATCACAAGCAAGCACGCATGACATGCATGACATGACACGACATACAAGAATCAAGCAAGATAGACATGACAAGCTTTCAAGTACAAAAAGATATTTCAAGTCAAGTCAAGTGTACGATGTTTCAAGAGGATTTATCGGTTTTCTACGAATTACAAGCATGATTATAAACTGCTTTACTTCCTTGTATGATGTGAATTGTTTCCGATTGACATATATGAATTGCTCCTGATTATGTATTGCTATTTCTACGCTATAATTGTTGGTTAGTATTTAGTACCCGCTGAGTATTCCATGCTCAGCCGTACTTCTTATGTCGGCAGGTTCTGAGGGAGCTACTGCCCCATTTGATGTTTGTGCTCCTGGCCCATGGGTGGAAGAGGAGTACGCCGAGGAGCCTTTGGAGGAACCTCCCGTAGAGGGTTATCAGTAGGTGGTGATTAGATTCTGAGTGGATTAGCTGTGGGTGAGATGAGAGTTAGATTTATGTATTTTGGCGGGCATGTCCGCACTTTCGTATGAATTACTTTTTGTATAAACTTGGATTTGTGTATGTATATACATAGAGGTTTGGTAGTCTTCCGCTGTGCTATGTTAGAGTATGTTTCCACTGTTTATATCCTCTATTGTATATGCTCTGTGGGTTTTGCAGGTTAGTTGTCAAGCAAGTCATGAATAGTCGTCCAAAGTTCACTCTAACTCCTAGGGTGGGTTTTGGGTCGCGACAGAACCCCTACGGGTATAGCATTGCTCCCTGAAGCCCTAGGATAGCCTCACCACTTCTAGGGGTCCCTCAGTCCATGAGGGAACCCCTAGGATCACGAGTGCATAGCCCTCATGGGTAAAAACCTATTTTCTGGACAGATCCAAGAATGACGGTAAACTCAGTACCGCCATTCCTTATACTCTATGTTGCAGCCTCTGTAAGCCCATGTAGGTGGGCCCTGGTCCAGTTCAGGGCCTAGTCTAGCTCCCCCAGACTTCCATGAGTCTAACCTGGTCTGTCCAGGTTCACCACTTAAGCCTAACCATAGTTAAAATTCAAAAAAAGAAAGTTGTCTGTAATGGCAATAGATCATCAACCGCCATTTTCAACAATCAAGCAGGGTGACTTTAGTCATCTGTGGGGCCCACTCCAGTCCACCCCCAGGGCCCATAACTGGCCCAGGGTCTTTCCTGAAGCCCCCCCTTAACCTCATGGGTTCAGAACCCCTTGGTTGCTTCCCTAGCTCAATCCCCATGCTTGCAAAAACCCCTGGAAGAACAGCTTTAATGGCGGTAATGTAATCTTTTTCTGTCTTTGGATTGTTTGCATAGGGCCCAAGCCTAGTAGGAGGCCCCTCTAAGCCCTGCATAGCCCCTTAGGCCCATCTCAGACCTTCCCCAGCCTTAACCAGGGTTTAACCCAATCCCGATTAGATTTTAACCATAGTTAGCTGACCTAACTATGAGTGAAAAATCTTGAAAATTCCCAAAAAATCAGAAATTACAAAAAATGATCAAAACTGGACTTAACTACATCCTTAACCGTGGTTAAATCAGCTTAACCATGGTTAACACATTCCTTAAATCATGGTTAAGCCCATTTAACCTTGGTAAAATTCTAGAAAAATTCCTAAAATTTCTAATTAGACCATAAAACTAATCTTGGCCCTTTTTAAACCTGGTTAGCAAACCTAACCATGGTTAGACCACCCTTAACCCCGGTTAGCAATCCAAACCTCGGTTAAAATCTGATTTTGGCATACCGGGCCTAAAATCCAGTCTATCGAACTCACCGCTTGGCCTAGCAGGCCCAATCTCAGCCTACCGGGCTTGACCATACCTCCCTTTAACTATAATTAGCAACCTTAACCATAGTTAGTTTGACCTAACTCCGGTTAGCAACCCTAACCATGGTTAAACTCCGCCTTAGCCTACCTGGCTTCTCTTTTAGGCCTAGCGGGCCCAAACCCTAGTCTACCAGGACTATCCCTAAGCCTACCGGACTTAAACCATGCACTTGACCTACTCTGATCAACCAAACCCTAGTCTACCGGACTAGTCTAGTTAGCCACCCTTGGTATACACACACACACCCCTAGCCTCAGCACAGGCTCACGTGCCAGAACTTCGATCGGTCTGATCTCACCCTTGTGAGTACGTAGGCAATCCAACCCGGGTTCGACCCTAGTTAGCTTTTTCTTTCTTCGATTAGTACTATGTTAAACACTGAGGCATTTTAATAGACCTTGAGTTTAATTGGCTTACACCTAGGGAATAGGGAACCATTATAAAATGGAAGCCTCGGGGTGCCTAACACCTTCTCCGGACTTAATCGAACCTCTTACCCTAATCTCAAATCATAGACCAAAACATTATCCAATTTCGGGGGACTTATCCCTTTTGAATGAATAAGTGGCAACTCTAAACAAAACCACTCACCCGAGAGGGTACGACATACCTTTGCGAGTTCGAAAATCCCGTGCTCCCAGATTTGGCAACTCTGCTAGGGATAATGTTACTGATCTAAGGTTCAGCCCGGAACCTATGTTTAAGCCAATTAAACCTCAAATCTGCTAAATGCATAAGTGTTTAACTTAATAATAATCATTTTACATATTTTGGCTAATTGTGTACTGTGCATCCATACATGTCATATTAGTGTAATTGTCTTATCAAACCCATTAGACAGGCTTATTATGCTTACGGTTACTGGATGATCATCCTCAGTGTCAGAGGCTTAAAAGTCTTGAAGGTCTGCGGAGTTACTCTTGGTGGGTGATTACCCTCAGGGAATGATTCTGAACACTCCCACTTTCACCAATCGTCCATTTTGAGGTATGTTCTATACCGGGGAGTTGCACATACGGTGTTAAGTGATCCACCCATCCTACTAGGAATACACTTGCATCAAACCAGTATGTATACATATAGTCTAGGCTAGGGTATAGTCTACAAGCAGCCCACCCAAGGAGGGTCACTCTGAACCCTAACCTGCTTGCACCCTATACCTGTCCTCGATCATGGTTGACTACCCAGGCACATTCTACCAAGAAAACCACTCACCCAGGGGCATGTAATGAGTCAAACATGTGCTTGTAATAAACTACATCTAACCCTACTTCCTGACATAGCATATGGGGTTCAAATCCTAGGCAGATAGACCTTTATAGGGCTTGTCCCTAAGCCTTGAACTGATAGGTTCCCCGGTTCGCAATAACCCGGGCTAAAGCACGTCGGACCTCCAGAAAGCAATTGAGGCTCTTACTTCAAGTCAGCGTCTCGCTTGGCCTCAGTAGTACAAAACCAGGACTATCCTAGACCTATCCATGGTTAAACCGGACGCTCACCTCATGAACGCTGCTATCCAGTGTTGGAACCCCTCACATATGGTTCATAGCATTCTAGGGTTAAACAATGACGCTGAAGCTATAGTAGCTTGCTACAAGACAATATACTAGGCAGACCTATCCAGGTTCTTGCATATCAAGCCTGCCTACTTGTAACCCGATCCTAATGGCTCATTTGATCGGATACCCTTATCATATCTCGAGAAGAAGAACAAGCGCAAGTGGAACCCTGACTCCATTACAGCTAAAATTTCCAGTCTCAACGCCCTTGGATTGATAGCCATGTCTCAGCTAGTATTCCCAAAGATCCGTACACTTGTTGAATCAATTCTGGTAGGGATCATCGAGGAAATGCCAACTCTGATTCAGTCATACCTATCATCCTAGCAGAGTTCTCAACCAAGCGGTAAACCACAGAAAGGGCATCTTCTATGCTAGTACACATCTCCTACACCTTTGGTTGGTAAGTCACCTACTTACAATCATAGCAATACCAGTCAATCTCAGTGACGCCTACAGTCTACCTCAGAAGATTTCCTAGAATCAAGGCCTGATAAAGACTACAGATGTCAGGAAGCTCTACCAGCTTCTCTAAACCCTGACAGCAGAAGAGATCATTTGGTAATACGAGTGGCTTGTCTTGAGAAGGCTACCTCGTGTCGTTATAACTGGTAGACGATGCATGATTCTTACTGGTCTTACAGGCTCCGTAGTTTATAACCACTCCGAGTCCTTCGACAGTTTGGATTCTCTCAGCGCATCCCAATAATAGATCGGCCAGAAAATGATTGGATCACCTTCTCAGTACACTCTGACTGCCTCACTCGTCGAGATCAATGGCCTGAATTCAGGGTTACATCAGGACCACCAACCGATTCAGCATACCAACTATGGGTGGGAAATCCTGACATTCCATCCGGTATGCCTTCACCCAGGGAACTATCCACACCGGTCTCAGTTCCATCACATGGAACCATACCTATAGATGAAATAGTGGTTTCCTGGAGAGACATCTCCCTAGAGAGACAACTCTAGATTTAGTAAAAAGAAAAAAGGCTACAGAAAGCCCAGAGAGCATTCTGACAAGAGGAAGCGGAGCAGAGTCGTGAACTCTAAACCACGCAAGAGCAGGTTGAGCAACTCGAGCAAACAGTCTAGTCTCTTTAGAGGAGGCACAGAGGCAATGCCAAAGAGACAACCTTCAAATGTTCAATGCTACAGAAAAAATTGACAACATGGAGGTTGAGATCACATCCCTCCAACAACAGATCATGGACCTTGATGGTGTGCTACGGCCACTTGACTTCACGATCCCTGATGGGCTTGCCTAAGATTAAGTTTTTTTCTCCTTTTTTAAGTCTCATTATCCTGTACTCACCAATCATGCATCAATAAAAAATCCTTTTTTCTAGCATCTTTTTCATGTCGTCATGCATATTCATGTTTAGCCCTTGCATCCTTTTCAGTTGCATGAGTCGACCCATGACTCGTTCTATGACTACGATTCTCGCAGAAGTAGCAGATGCATATGCAGTCCTGACAGAGGTACCAGTCACTGTGATAGTACCTTACACAGCCCAAACAGTGAGCAGCTTAGACTCAATTGCAGAACTTGTATATCAACATCAGAGAACCAGTAAGATCCTGTAATCGCATGATAGGGACATCACAACCATGCAAGCAAAGATCGAAAGTGTTCTGGAATCCTTAACGATTCTAATTGGTACCCGAACTGATGAACCCTCTACCTGGATCCTGACCGGCGAATCATCCGAGTAACCTATTCTAGAGGCTCACCCTATCCCCCTCGACATACCTAACCCTATATCCGCAATAGGTGGAGGAGAAGAGTATGATCAATATGAGGACCAGCCTAAGACCTCATATGTCAATCAAGACTGGCCATCATCTTCCAGACCCTACTCCGACCCTCGGGGATCAACATAAAGAGATCAAGCAGATGAAAGAGGAGATGAGGAGAATGAATGGTGCGTCCACTAGTACCAGTCTATCTTTGGAGGACTTAACTTTCTCATCAGAGGATGCTATTCTCGTTGGCTTCAAAGTACCAGACTTTGACAAATATGATGGCACAGGCTGCCCGAAACGACATCTGCAGTAGAACCTAGGGGACATGCTCTAGCACAATCGAAACCAGCCTCTACTCATCCAATACTTCCAGAAAAGTCTAAAGGGGGTAGCCCTCACATGGTGGATGTTTGTTGACAAGAAAAAAATTAAAACTTGGCAGGATGCCATGGACTGCTTCGTGGAGCAGTATTCCTTTAACCAGGAGCTCCGACCTTAGAGGAGCCAGCTCGAACAAATGAGCCAGCGCAACAACGAATCATTCCTAGAATATATCACCCGCTGAAGGGAGATGGCAGCAAAGATCCTGACTATAATCCTTAAGGAAGAGCTGACGAGCATGTTCATTGGCACTCTAAAGCAGCCCTACTCTACACTTATGGTGACTTTACCCGTAATGGATTTCGGTACCATCATCAAGACAGGTGCCCGCATCGAGACTGCCATCAAGAGTGGGGCTATCCATTCCAGTCTATGACTTGATCCCACCATGACAAGTGCCTCATCCAACAGGAACATCGGTCTCAGGGACCACAAAAAGAAGGAAGATATGCACATGGTTGCTTCCATAGCATCCATCAGGTTACCAGCTTCAGTAGCTCAGCAGCAGCCAACTATCAAAGACACCCGGCAGCCCTACCTTACCAGGGGAAAAATCGACAAAAAGACCAACCCCTCAAAAATTTATCCCTCTCCCTTACTCACTCAGTCACCTTTTGGATCTTTTGACCAAATAGGGTCTTCTCGCCTTGAGAGGCCCTACTCCTCTCTTGCCCCCGACAAAAAAAACAAAAACTACAGAGCCGATCATCACTGTGCCTTCCATCAAGGCCTAGGCCATGCCACTGACTACTGCATTGGCCTGAAGTGCGCCATCCAAGATCTTTTGGATGATAGATGGGTTGAGCTGGCCCCCAGCAATACCAGCATTAACCAGGCACCACTGTCCCCACATAACAACCAAGTCAACTTCATTCCGTAGGAAGAGCCCGAGGCAAGGCAGCCAATACCCTTCGCACCAGCAGTCAATGATGGCATCATCCGGCCCTTTTACCGACTACCTGTCATAATCCCCTTCCCTCAGTCAAACATCTAAGCCATCCAAGCCCCAGTACAAATCCCCGCTCCTGAACCTGAAGAAGAATAGATTGTCTACACAATCCCCTGTCCCCCCAATTGACCCACAACACCAGCTCAAGCCTTCACCTCTATCGACCCTATCAAGATCCCTTACATCCCCCCTCAGCCTTTTACCCCCAACCATGTACCTGCTCATCACTCTCTCATTATGAAGAGTGAAAGCATAGTCAATCTCACCCGATCTAGCTAGGTGTACCAACCTCTGACAGTTGAGCTGGCAAAAGGAAAAGGAAAGGAAATAGAAAAAGCAAGGGTACCAGACCCAGAAAAGGAAGCAGTAGACTCTACAGTCTTGCTAAAAATATTGGAAAAGGCGGAAGAATTTAATATGGCGCAACAGTTGAACGAGACACTAGCCCAGATCTCCATCATGGACCTTCTTCGGACATTCGAGCATCATCGAAAGTAGCTTCTTCGAGTATTTAACAGTGCCCATGTAACACCAAGCATTACGCCCAAAACTTTAGGGCATATAGTGGGGCAAGTGTTAGAGCCAAGAGTTATCTCCTTTATAGAAGAAGAAATACTAGATGGTGATAGGGACCATACCTGGACACTTTATATCACAATACAGTGTATGGACAGAACGTTATCATCTGTGTCATTGATAATGGCTCCGGCCTAAACATCTGCACTTTCTCCACACTCCAAAGCTTGTGTATGAGTCTCAGTCAGGTGAAGAAGAGACCCATGACAATCAAGGCTTTTGATAATTCAACAAGACAGAATCTGGGTGACATTAACCTGGCCATCAGGGTCGAACCTGTACATTTCACTATAAATTTCCAAGTTGTGAATGTACTTGCCTCATTCACCTTGCTCTTTGAGAGACCGTGGATCCACACGGCCGGACCTATTCCCTCTTCTCTCCACCAGAGAATCAAGTTTACCTAGGATGATCACATGGTCGTGATCCTGTCAGAAGAGTTGGCAAGTACCCTTAGGGACGTCCAGAAGTTAAGGCAGGGCACTGCCTTCATGACATATCAATTTGAGCAGGTCAATTCTATCACCCAGATAGAAGAGTAGAACAAAAAGTAGCTTCTGCCATTGTTAGGATGATGGCCAAGATGAACTACCAACCCGAGTTAGGCCTGGGACGCAGGAATCAGGGAATAAAAAAGAGATATTTACCTCCTTGCTACACTCCACCTTTTGGTTTAGGTTACAAGCCCAAATTTGAGGATTATCTCTCCAAGCTAACACGGAAGAACAGCCGGTCGACGAAACTAGAACCCCAACCCCACATCTCTATTACTTTCCCAATTGGAACCTTCCAATCCTACCCCAATACCTCAGTTGCAGAAGTTGCCTTCACACCCCAACCCAATGTTGAATCTTCAGGGATTCCCAATCCAGAGATATTCAGCGTGGCCCAAATGTTCGACGAGCTGACTGTCGAAGATGCTACCAAAGCAGACGATCTAGCGAGAGAGCAGGTCTGCACTCTCTCCAACAGCGCTGAAGCATCTTTCAGTTTTTGGCCACTAATCTGTTAGTGGACCGAGGCTCTCACCATTGAGGCCATTTAGAGCTAGGGTAAGCATAGTACAGGACAGGTTGGTCCAAGCTAGCAATGACCAAGCATTACCCTTCTCCTCCATCTATCTCTCTTTTGCTCCTATTGTAAAATCCAAATGTCAGGCTACTGTCGGCCTCCTTTTGTTTGAGTCATTTTTGTAAACAGTCATCTATTTCATCAGTGAAAATCAGATGTTTTGACTCAAAATCATGTTTTCAAAAACAAACATTTCATATCGGCTGATGACGAAATTACACTGACTCTTCCCCTGGAAGGCCTAGTGTCCTGAAGCAAATAAAAACAACAAACAACATAAGCATGCTAAACTTAAGCTAATTGATTTGCCAGGAAATCACCTCTGACAGGGCTACCCCTCAAACCCTCCTCGAACTTTCCAAAATAGAGTATGACTCAGAACAGGAAGAGGAACCGCCTCTAGAGATTCTGGACCTCCTAGAGCATAGTGAAGGACTACTACAGTCAAACATGGAGGACACCGAGATAGTGAACCTGAGATCCGTAGATAGTCCCTAGTTAGTCAAGATTGGCACAAACATGAGCACGCAATAGAGAACAGACATCATCAGTTTCTTGAGAAGCTATAGTCACGTCTTTGCCTGATTATATGTAGACATGCTTGGCCTGGACCCAGCATTAGTTATACACAGACTGCCCCTGAACCCAGAAATCAGACCAGTTAAGCAGAAACTGAGACGAATGAGGTCCGAATGGTCACAAAAGGTGAAAGAAGAGGTAGAGAAGCAGATCGAAGCAGGCTTCCTAGCAGTAGCAACCTATCCTGAGTGGTTAGCCAACATTGTACCGGTACCCAAGAAGGACGACAAGGTCTGAATGTGCATTGACTAGCAAAATTTGAACAAGTCAAGCCTTAAAACAACTTTCCTCTCCCACACATCGACATCCTGGTCGACAATACAGCAGGGAACGAAACACTGTCATTCATGGATGATTTCTCTGGATACAACCAGATCAGAATGGCAGAGGAAGACAAGGAGAGGACCTCATTCATCACGCCTTAGGGCACCTTCTGCTATAAGGTAATACCCTTCAAACTCAAGAACGCAGGGGCAACCTACCAGAGGGCCATGACGGCACTGTTCTATGACATGATCCACAAGTCGACTGAAATCTATATGGATGACATGATCGTCAAATCTCCAACTGCCAGGCAGCACCCTGAAGACTTGAAGAGACTTTGTAATAGACTTCGTGAGTTCGGCCTGAGACTGAATCCGGCCAAATTTGTCTTTGGAGCCTCATCAGGAAAGCTCATCGGCTTCATAGTCAGCAAGAGAGGCATCAAGATCGATCCAGTCAAAACTAAGGCTATCATCGAAATGCCAACTCCCTAAACTAAAAAGGAAATCTGTGGGTTCTTAGGTAGAATTCAGTACATCAACCGGTTCATTTTTCAGCTTGCTCCGATATGCGAGCTGATTTTCAAGCTTCTCTAGAAGAATGTATCTACAGTTTGGACAGCTGAGTGCTAGGAAGCCTTTAACTGAATAAAGCAGTATCTCCTCAATCCTCCAGTACTTGTGCCTTCTACACTGGGAATGCCATTGTTACTCTACATCTCAGTACAAGAAACCTCCATAGGGTGCATCCTAGCACAACATAATGAGACAGGCAGAATATAACAAGCCATCCACTACATCAGTAAGAGCTTGTTAGAGTACGAAGAGAGGTACAACCCACTCAAGAAGACTTTTGTGGCACTAGTCTGGGCTACTCAGCGACTATGGCACTATCTATTTTCCTATCCGGTAATTCTAATCTCCTGGATGGATCCACTCAAGTACCTACTGGAAAAGCCAGCCAACACCGGGAGGGCAGCCCGATGGCTCATGATGTTGTCTGAATTCAACATCACGTACATGACTTAGAAGTCAATCAAGGGGCAGGCGATTGCAGATCACCTTGCCCACAATCCAACGCAAGACTATGTTTCAGTACATTATCAGTTTCCAGACAAAGTCATCCTGTATGTAGATGTAGAAGAATAGCAGTACCTCGGTTGGGAGTTATATTTCAACAGAGCCACTAATAGTCATGGGCATGGGATAGGAGTAGTCCTGATCTCTTCCAAGGGAGCAAACCTCCCTATTTCAGTCAAGCTAAAGTTTAGATGCTCAAATAATGAAGCAGAATATGAGGCATACATTATCGATCTGAAAGACGGCCTGAGCATTGGGATCGAAGAGGTAGACGTCTACGGTGACTCGTCTTTAGTAATCTATCAGGCAAATGAATCTTGGGTCATCCGAGAAGCAAGGCTAGTCCCATACTTTGCCTACCTCAATATGCTAATCATGCAATTCAGAAGAATCAGTGTCAATCACAGGTCCAAAAACCATAACAGATTTACCGATGCACTGGCTACTCTAGCTTCCATGGTACAAATCCCCAGGGGCATCATGCTCTGGCTAATCAAAATTCAGTAGCAGGATCAACCTACCTACTGCCATCAAAATGAAGAAGTGTTAGACGACAAGCCTTGGTATACAGACATCAAACAATATCTTGAGGACGGGACCTTCCCACTCGATGCTACCAAAAAAGATCACCGGGCAATTAGAAGATTGGCCACTCAGTTCATCCTCTCTGGAGGAATCTTGTACAAAAGGTCCCTTTAAGCGCAAAATTCATCTTATCAAATTTCATCCATTGTTGTATGAAATTTATTGTTTGTTGTGGGAAACTATCCTTTCAATCTGAGTAAACTCAGACTGTTAAATTACCTTCCCTATATTGGGGAAGAACCTCTAATTAAAATGAAGAATAAAAGAAGAACAAAGATATATTGAATAAAATATTTTATTTATTCAATAAGGTTGCCTAGATCCCATGTAGGCATTACAAGTACCTCATTGAGGTCTTTTCAAATAAAAAAAATGGTGGCTATGTTTGAGGGCTCACCTCATATTCTCTATGTCGAGGGAGTCTTGTTCTTCACTTGCTTGCTTCTGTTTGAAAGGGAGGGGAGAGTATTTTTCTTTCTTCTGGGTTTTCTTTTTGTGTGTCTTCGCGTGTGTTTCTTGTGAGAAACACACTTTTTATATGTTTGAGAGAGTCCTTTTTGAGACTCTCTCTTTGACTCTCTTATTTTAGGAAAGTCAAAAGGGCTCTCCTATTAGAGGATGCCAGCTCACGAGTCTTTCTTATCTGGGAGACTCCTCAAGCTTAAGAGAATCCTCCTCTTTTGAGGACTCTCATACTAGATTTCTCCCCTTTTAGAGAGAATCCTAATACCTATCAAAAAATGAGATGTTTCATCTCATCCTTTCCTAAGTTATAGGACATAGTTCTAATCCTATCATAATTATGGGGTTCCATGTGGCATCCCATGGGATTTTAAAAGAGGAGATCCGTATCTTAGGATCCCCCACAGCTTAACAGAGAATCCTTTTAATCAAGGATTCTCTGTCCCATGACAGCCAGATACTGACTGTCAGCTGGGACAGACTGACCTATGTCAATCCACGAATTCAAAGGGTTAGACCATAGGTTTCGCCCATGGACCAGAGAGTGAGACCATATGTCTCACCCACGGACCAGAGGCTAAGACCATGGGTCTTGCACACGGATCAGGGAGTGAGACCATAAATCTCGCCCATAGACCAAAGGCTAAGACCATGGGTCTTGCCCACGGACTAGAGGCCCTGCCCATGGTCTGGATTAGATCCAAGACATGATATTTGATCCATGAGGATTTATCCTCAGGGATTGGACAAGTGTCAACCTCTCAGAGGCTAGCACTAAATATGGATCCTTAAGGGTTTTAGTCCTCACAGATGAACACGTGTTAGCCTCTCGAAGGCCAACAATCGAAGTTGGATCCGAGAGGTTTTGGTCCTCATGGATGAGCACGTGTTAGCCTCATGAGGGCCAACACTTAGGATTGAATCCAATGAAAATGGGATCAAAATCCAGCCCCTGGTTTGGAAATGGTGGGACAATGTAGGTTTAGGCCAATGTATTGTATCCAAGTATGGATTTCGGCCGTCTCGGTGCCCATATCAGACATACGGCCTCGGATTTGCTCAAAACCAAGTCAAACACTTAGGATATATTGAAATACACGCGTTATAGGAAACGGGATCGAGATCAGGCCCCCGGTTTGGAAATGGTGGGATGATGTAGCTTTAGGCCAATGTATAGTATCAGAGTATGGATTTCGGCTGTCTCGGTGCCCATATCGGGCATACGGCCTCAGATTCGCTCGAAACCAACTCAAACACTTAAGTTGTATTAAAATAAATGTGTTAGAAGAAATGGGCTCAAAATCCAGCCCCCGGTTCGGAAATCGTGGGACGATATAGGTTTTGGCCATAGTATCCAAGTATGGATTTCGGCCGTCTCAGTACCCATATCGGGCACACGGCCTTGGATTCATTCGAACCCAACTCAAACACTTAGGATGTATTGTAATACACGCGTTAGAAGAAATGAGATCGAGATCCAGCCCCGGTTTGGAAATGGTGGGACGATGTAGCTTTAGGCCAATGTACAATATCCAAGTACGGATTTCGACCGATTCGGTGCCCATATCAGGCAGACGGCCTCGGATTCGCTCGAACCCAACTCCAACACTTAGGATGTAAAGAAATAAATGTGTTAGAAGAAATGGAATCAAAATACGACCCCGGTTTGGAAATGGTGCTACGATGTAGGATTAGGCCAATATATAATACCCAAGTATGGATTTCGGCCTTCTCGATGCCCATATCCGGCATACGGCCTCAGATTAGCTCGAAACAGACTCAAACACTTAGGATGTATTGAAATACACATGTTTGAAGAAATGGAATCGAGATCCGACCCCCGGTTTGGAAATGGTGGGACGATGTAGGTTTAGGCCAATGTATAGTATCCAAGTATGGTTTTATGCCGTCTCGGTGTCCATATTGTGCAAACAACCTCGAATTCGCTCGAAACTAACTCAAACACTTAGGATATATTGAAATTCATGCGTTACAGGAAATGGGATCGAGATTCAGCCCCTCGTTTGGAAATGGTGGGACGATGTAGATTTAGGCTAATGTATAGTATCCAAGTATGGATTTGGGCCGTCTCGGTGCCCCTATCGGGCATCCGACCTCGGATTCGCTCGAAACTAACTCAAACACTTAGGATGTATTGAAATACACATGTTAGAAAAAGTCGAATCGAAATCAAACCTCCGGTTTGGAAATGGTGGGACGATGTAGGTTTAGGCCAATGTATAGTATCCAAGTATGGTTTTATGTCGTCTCGGTGCCCATATCATGTAAACGGCCTCGAATTCGCTCGAAACCAACTAGAAAACTTAGGATATACTGAAATACTCACGTTACAGGAAACGGGATCGACATCAGGCCCCCGGTTTGGAAATGGTGGGACGATGTAGCTTTAGGCCAACGTATAGTATCCAAGTATGGATTTCGGCCGTCTTGGTGTCCATATCGGGCATACGACCTCAGATTCTCTCGAAACCAACTGAAACACTTAGGTTGTATGGAAATATACGCGTTAGAAGAAACAGGATCGAAATCCGGCCCCCGGTTGGTGGTGGGACGATGTAGGTCTAGGCCATTGTATATTTATCCAGGTGGATTTCAGTCGTCTCGGTAACCATATCTGGCATACTGCCTCGGATTAACTCAAAACCTACTCAAACACTTAGGATGTATTGAAATACAAGTATTAGAAGAAACAGAATCAAAATCCGACTCCCAGTTTAGAAATGGTGGGACGATGTAGGTTTAGGCCAATGTATAGTACCCAAGTATGGATTTCGGCCGTCTTGATGCCAATATCGGGCATACGGCCTTGGATTCGCTCGAAACCAACTCAAATATCTAGGATTTATTGAAATACACGGGTTAGAAGAAGCGGTATCGAGATTCGTCCCCCGGTTTGGAAATGGATGGACGATGTACGTTTAGGCCAATGTATAGTATCCAAGTGTTGTTTTATGCTGTCTCGGTGTCCATAACGTGCATACATCCTCGGATTCGCTCGAAACCAACTCAAACACTTAGGATATATTGAAATACACGCGTTATAGGAAACAGGATCAAGATCAGGCCCTTGGTTTGAAAATGGTGGGACGATGTAGTTTTAGGCCATATATAGTATCCAAGTATGGATTTCGGCTGTCTCGGTGCACATATCGGGCATACGGCCTCAAATTTGCTCGAATTTAACTCAAACACGTTGGTTGTATTGAAATACACATATTAAAAAAAACGGAATTGAAATCCGGCCCCCGGTTTGGAAATGGTGGGACGATGTATCTTTAGGCAAAAGTATAGTATCCAATTTTGGATTTCGGCCGTCTCGGTGCCCATATCAGTCATACGGCCTCAGATTCGTCGAACTCAACTCAAACACTTAGGATGTATTAAAATACATGCATTAGAAGAAACGGAATCGAGATCCGGCCCCCGGTTTGGAAATGGTAGGACGATGTAGCTTTTGGCCAATGTATCGTATCCAAGTATGCATTTGGCCGGCTTGGTGTCCATATCGGGCATACAGCCTCAGATTCGCTCAAAACCAACTCAAACGCTTAGGTTGTACTGAAATACACGCGTTAGAAGAAACGGAATCGAAATCTGGCCTTCGGTTTGGAAATGGTGGGGCGATGTAGGTTTAGGCCAATGTATAGTATCCATGTATGGATTTCAGTCATCTCGGTGCCCATATGGGGCATACGGCCTCGGATTCACTCGAAACCAACTCAAACACTGAGGATGTATTAAAATACACCCGTTAGAAGAAACGGGATTGAAATCCAACCCCCGGTTTTGAAATGGTGGGACGATGTAGGTTTAGGCCAATGTATAATATCCAAGTATGGATTTCGGCCGTCTCGGTGCCCATATCGGGCATTCGGCTTCTAAGTCGCTCGAAACCAACTCAAACACTTAGGATGTATTAAAATACATATGTTAGAAGAAATGGGATGGAGATCTGAGCCCCGGTTTGGAAATGGTGGGACGATATAGGTTTAGGCCAAATTATACTATCCAATTATCGATTTCAACTATCTCGGTGTCCATATCGGGCATACAGCCCCCAACTTAAACACCAAAATCAAACACTTAGGATGTATTGAAATACACACGTTAGAAGAAACGGGATCGAGATCCGGCACCCGGTTTGGAAATGGTGGGACGATGTAGCTTTAGGCCAATGTATAGTATCCAAGTATGGATTCGGCCGGCTCGGTGTCCATATCGGGCATACGGCCTCAGATTCGCTAAAAACCAACTCAAACACTTAGGTTGTATTGAAATACATTGGCCTAAAAACTGAATCAAAATCCGCCCCCTGGTTTGGAAATGATGGGACGATGTAGGTTTAGGCCAATGTATAGTATCCAAGTATGGTTTTATGTCATCTCGGTGCCCATATCATGTAAACGGCCTCGAATTCGCTCGAAACCAACTAGAAAACTTAGGATATACTGAAATACTCGCGTTACAGGAAACGGGATTGACATCCGGCCCCCGGTTTGGAAATTGTGGGACGATGTAGCTTTAGGCCAACATATAGTATCCAAGTATGGATTTCGGCCGTCTCGGTGTCCATATCGGGCATACGACCTCAGATTCTCTCGAAACCAACTGAAACACTTAGGTTGTGTAGAAATACACGTGTTAGAAGAAACGGGATCGAAATCCACCCCCCGGTTTGGAAATGGTGGGACGATGTAGGTTTAGGCCAATGTATAGTATCCATGTATGGATTTCAGTCATCTCGGTGCCCATATGGGGCATACGGCCTCGGATTCACTTGAAACCAACTCAAACACTTAGGATGTATTGAAATACACGTGTTAGAAGAAACATGATTGAAATCCAAACCCGGTTTGGAAATGGTGGCACTATGTAGGTTTAGGCCAATGTATAGTATCCAAGTATAGATTGCAGCCATCTCGGTGCCCATATCGGGCATTCGGCCTCTGAATCACTCAAAAACAACTCAAACACTTAGGATGTATTGAAATACATATGTTGAATTGATGATTGAAATGCATATGTTGTGTTGTTAAGGTCTTATTGCCTATTTTTCACTCGTAAATGTTATCTGAGCACTTGTATATGCATGATCGAGGTTTTTGTATATGTACGGGTATCCGAAAATCAAAGTAATGAAAATGAAAGAAAGTAAAGAAATGATGCTATTGGGAGGGTGTTAGTGTGTTTAGACCAAGTACAATTTTTCGGCCATTCGGTCGACCGGATATGGACTCGGTCAACCAACCTTGGTTCAGTCGACCAGATTGGTCATTCGGTCGACCGGTTGCTCTGTACTTGTCCTATTTTGCTATTTTTTCTCATTTTTCTCATACTTAGGACTTTTGTCTCTTTGTTTTTAACACCCATAACCATAAAATAAAAACCTAAGACTTTCACACATGCTATAATACATTGAACACTCTAATTAAATTTCAAAACCCACTACAAAAATAATGCCCTATGGCGGCGGAGTTTTGGAGGCGGTTCCTATATTCCGCCGCCATATATCACATACTACGGCGGGTATGTAATACCGCTGTCACAAACTGTTTTCGGGACAATAGTAACGGCTGTTAATTAATAACAGCCGTTATATATCATATACGATGGCGGGTTCATACATACCCGCTGCGGCAATCTTTCCCTTCAGCCCTTTTGGTTTCCCGCCACCTTATTCGTGGTGAAAATATAGCGGCAGGTTTATCAATAACCGTCGTCCATTGTTTAGTTATGGTGGCGGATATAATATAACCGTCATGGATTTTTTATATATGACGGTGGGTATAATGTAACCGCCATGATATTCATTTAATAGGACCCTGATAGTTTTTTTTTTCTTCTTCCCCTGCTCTACTGCTCTCTGCTCTCTTGCTCTCCGGCTCACCTGCTCTTTCTGCTATCTTGCTCTCCGGCCACTCCACCACCACCGACCACCTGTTCTCCGGCCACTCCACCATCTCCAATGACCTCCGACTAGTGCCGGTGACCTGCACTTTCTACATCACCTGCTCTCCCTCAGCGGCCACCTCCAGCGACATCCGAAACCTCCGGCCACCTCATTTCCCCTCTCCATGCTCAAGTAATCCCTCGAAACGTGCATGCAACTTTTTTTTTTTGTTTTAGCTTTCTCTCTTAACTCTCTCTCTCCCACCTTCAGCAGCTCCACGATCATCTACCCCTCCACGGCCAACAACACCCCTCCACAGTAGCTCCATCCTCCACAGCCAGCAGCACCCCTCCACAAGTAATTTCTTAAATTTAAGTGGTAATTTCTTAAATTTATAATTTTTTTAAATTTAAATAAAATGACTTACTTTAATTAGGTAGGTTCCGGGCTCGAAATCTCATGCAGGTGGGCGTTGTCATCCATCTAACCTTAGTTTTTAGAAAAAAAAACTTAGTTTAATTATGCTTAACCACAAGTAAAAGGCTCTACAAGCTGACACGTGTTCCCTTTAACACCCACGAACAGTGGTTAAGAGTGACTCAGCACTAGGATTTATCCATCTAACCTTACCCAAGTAATGGGATTTCTTAATCTGCTATTTTTTCTATGGTTTATATGTCCTGTAAGATCTGTAGTTCAATTATATGTATCTTGTTCTTACTTAATTGTTAACAGCCTTGTTCCCGCTCTTCTACACTTTGTATAGCGCATGACTGAACCCCGTGGTCTATGTTAACTGGTTGGGTGGTTATATGATATTTCCATCTAATCTCTATGTTATATGTCAATGTTGGAGCATATAATGTACATATTATCCTATTTAGAACATTATCAGTGACTAAATGAAAATTTAAGTTCATAGGTTCATACTCATCCATGCATTGAAGCTTAGATTTCCAGTTCAATAATCATTGTATGACAAGTGCATTTCTTGTATCACCTATTTGGACGGATTAGTTGTAAACTATGTCATTTAGTTCTCTTGTGGGGTTAAATACAGGTTAACAACTTTTCGGTCTTATTTGTGATACAGTGTATTTGTCTGTATATGATTCTTGAATTGTCCAGTTGGACAGTTTGGGAATGCATAATCTCTAATATATTCAATTGCTCATTGTTTGTCCAGATGGAGGAAAATTTTGGTAGTTGTTTCTCTTGTTCTCTGGGTACATATTTAGATCATGTGGCATGCTTGCACCTAGTCTAAGTCATGTGCTTGGAGAACCATAGGGAAATGCTGTCGAAATTTTCTTAAAATGGAGCAAAGCACTTAAGCAACTGAATATTAGGGATTATGCATTCCTGAATGGGATAGGAACACCCCACCTATTAGAAGAGAAGTTGATAACAATAAGAAGCATGCATGTATACATATTGTGTAGATGGTGAAGTCATTTGACAACTGTTTTATTGCAATTGACTGATATGATCAATGTTTGCTATTTCTTAGAATAGATAACAAAGAAGGACTTAGCTATCTAATCTCACCCTCATGGACAGGAGTTGGATTGGAATGTCAAGGTACTATTTTTCACAAGTTTTGACGAAACTCAAAATGATAAAATTTCCTGTATCTAAGCATGCATATGATCTGTTTTGGGTTACATAGGACGTCAAGGGAATACAGAGAAGGGGTGAAAGGGTTTAATAGAGTTTGCATTAGCTTGTGGAGCGACTGATAACAATGGTGGTATAAAGTGTTCATGTCCCAAATGCAACAATGTGGTTTATCAAGAGAGGTACAACGTACGACCATATGATCTGTTATGGATTCGACCTTAATTATAAAATCTAGTTTTATCACGAGGAAGACATATTACAACATACATCGGTTGGCCAAGTGTCTCAAAATCCAGACGTGCACAACAGACAGAATGAGATGGAAGATCTAGTCCACGATTTGTTTGAGGTACCAAATCAAGATGAAACCGGCACCAGTAGTCGGGATCCCACTCCTGAGGTGGATAAATTTTTCCAATTGGTAAGAGATACGGGGCAGGCTTTATATCCAAGATGTCTAAATCACACGAAGTTATTTTTCATCGTAAGATTACATCACATTAAGTGTCTTAGTGGATGGAGCAACAAATCATTCACCCTGTTGCTTGAGTTGTTGAGGGAGGTACTCCCTGAGGGATCAACACTACCGAATATGTACTTTCAGACAAAAAAGTGATGTCTAACTTGGGGCTTAAATATGAAAAAATTGATGCTTACCCCAATGATTGCATGCTTTACTGGAAAGACACTGTAAACAAGTAAACATATGACATCTGTGGTGAATCAAGATGGAAGACAGGGGATGATTAGTCTAGAGGGAAGAAAAAGAAGACTCCAGTGAAGATTTTGCGTCACTTTCCGTTGAAACCCAGGTTACAAAGATTGTTTATGTCGTCCAAGACTTCTTTTGAAATGAGATGGCATGATGAGGGTCGAACTAAGGATGGGAGATTAAGGCATCCTGCAGACTCACCGGCCTAAGAAAATTTGGACAAGTACCCTTTTTTCAGTTCGAATGCTCCAAATGTGAAACTTGAGTTGGCGACTGACGGCTTCAATCCATTTCAGACAATGAGTATTGCTCATAGCACATGACCTGTGGTTCTTATCCCATAAAACTTACCACCGTGGATATACATGAAACAACCGAACTTCATTCGATCCTTGCTTATTCCCGGTCCCTCCAGGCCTGGAAATGCCATTGATGTCTACATGATGCCTCTAGTTGAAGAGTTGAAGGACTTGTGGGAGAATGGTTTGGCAACTTATGATGCGTCAAAAAATGAGACATTTGTAATACGTGCGGCATTGCTTTGGACCATTAGCGATTTCACAGGGCATGCTATGTTGTCTGGTTGGAGTACGAAAGGAAAGTTGGCATGCCCGTCATGCCACAAGGACACTTGCAATCGACACTTGTCTAATAGTAAGAAACAATGTTACATGGGACACCGTCATTTCCTAAAGGCGGATCACAGGTTTCGGAGGGACAAGCACTCTTTTGATGGTACTCTAGAGTTCAGCACTGCTCCAACTACAATGTCTGGGTCTGATGTGTACCATCAGTTGGAGGGGATTACTTTCTTCCTTTGGAAGCAAACATGACAAAAATGATGAAGGCAGGCTGCCCAGGATATCATGTCGTATAACTGGAAAAAGCTGAGTATATTCTTTGAGTTGTCATATTGGGAGCACAATTTGTTGAGGCACAACCTTGATGTAATGCATATCGAGAAGGATATATGCGACAATGTGCTTGAAACTTTGTTGGGTTTGGAAGGAAAATCGAAATATAGCTTAAAAGCTCGACTTGACTTGGTTGATATGTGCATAAGACCAGCACTTCATCCTCAGTTCCAGCCTGACACAAACAAAGTGTATCTTCCCCTGGCTTGTTTTTTGATGGACAAGAATGAGAAAGAGTTATTTTGCAAAGTTCTGAAGAGTGTCAAGGTGGCAGATGGTTACTCGTCTAATATTGCAAGACATGTCAATATTGGGCAGCGTAAAATTTATGGACTAAAGAGCCACGACTCTCATGTCATAATGCAACAATTTCTACCATTAGCTGTGAGGAAGACATTGCCGAAAAATGTAACTTCTATGTTAATTGAATTGAGCAACTTCTTTCTGGTTTTATATTCCAAAGTCTATGATGTCAAGGAATTGAGATGGTTAGAGGAGAATTATGCTTACGCTATGTCATTTAGAGAGAATTTTTCCACTGGTATTCTTTGATGTTATGGTGCACTTGCCTATACATCTGGCAACAAAGGCAAGGCTAGGTGGACCTGTACAATACTGGTGGATGTATCCCATTGAAAGGTATGACTTCAATTATAATGTATCAATTGCTGAAACTTCTTGTGATAATATGATTGTCTTGTTGTTTTACCTACATTTAATTCCTATAGGTACTTGTCGACACTGAAATCGTATGTCCACAACCGAGCTTGACCAGAGGGTTGCATAGTAGAAGGGTACTTGGCGGAAGAATACTTGACCTTCTGCTCAAGGTACCTAAATAATGTTGAATCATGATTGAATCAGCCAGTGAGGAATGACGATGAAAGTGTGATAGGGGGTGCGCAACCATTCGCTCTAAGTGAATTAGAATGGTAGCAGATATATTGTTATGTGTTGTTCAACTCCGAGAAACTCACGATATATCGAGAGTAAGACGAATATTATCATGACTTTTTTGCTAATTGTCTTTAATTTAATTTTCATTTTTCATTTTAACAGTTGATCTGACTTTGAGAAACATGGATCATTCGTTATTTGCAGTCAATACATGAATGTACTGAAGATGACCAATCCCAAACTAAGATTGTCTCCCCATGAACTCCAAAGAAAGCACAACGATCAGTTTGTTGAATGGTTTAGGGTTATGCAAGTCATATGCTCTTAACTTTTATATTTGCACAACACATACACGAAGTTTTGCATAATGATTCAATCTTATTATGTAAGTCATATGCCTTTGGCCTTCAAATAGGTTGAAAGGCTACGAGCGTCATGCAATTCGGTGTCTGACGAGATTAAATACTTCGCATACGGTCCACAGACAGTCACACAAATTTTTAAGGGCTACGTCATCGATAGATATATGTTTTGTACTACGGATAGAGAGCGCGGACGCATGAGTCAAAATAGTGGTGTTACGGTCACTACAACGACTCCTTGTTATGCATCTTCTAGGGACAGGATTCCCATTGCAGGAGATATAACCTACTATGGCTGCTTAACCAACGTTGTGCAATTGACGTATTCAGAAAGCCTAAAATTTGTTTTATTTAAGTGCGACTGGGTTGATGTGATGTCACAAAGTAGATTAATCAAGATCGATGCGTATGGGTTTACGCTTGTGAACTTTACACGCCTACTCCCAACACACACTGTGTCTCATGAACCATATATTATGGCATCTCAGGCAAAGGAGATATTTTACGTAGAAGATCCTTCTGACCCAGATTGTTATGTTGTCATCAAGACAAAACCAAGAGACTTCTTCGACATGAATAAAGAATCTACTGTGGACGATAATGCATTCAAAGAAAACGAGTCATTCAACTACCAACATTTAGATGTCACTGAACATGACGATGACGAAGGTGTTAGTTGGGTGAGATTAGGGATTACCAGAACAACTGTTGATACACCCCCTCAAGTGCAACTCCACCAAGCTCCTTTGACCGAATCTAGTGAGGACGAAGTTGAATCGGACTATAACGATGAAACAGATAGAAACGACTAATATGTACCAACATATACAAATAGAAACAATGTAAGTTTAATCCAATCGCGGAGGTAAACGAAGTTATTTTTTTAAAAACGATGCCATGGGTTGTTTATTTGCATGTTAATGATGAAATACACGCTTTTTTATGTGTTTAAACTCTCTAAGTATGAAATTTCCTTTAATGAGTTGTTTATTTGCATGTCATTTATTTACTCAAATATTTTTATGTGCTTAAACTCTCTGAGTATGAAATTTCCTTTAATGAGTTGTTTATTTGCATGTTAATAGTGCAATCCAAATACTTTTATGCGTTTACACTACCTAAATATGAAATGTCCTTAAATTCATTGTTTATTTCCATGTTAATTGCAAAAGATCCTATAATTTTATGTGTTGAAACTCTCTAATTATGAAATTTCCTTTGATGAGTTGCTTATTTACATGTTAATGGCGAAATGCAAATATTTTTTTGTGTTTAAACTCTCTAAGTATGAAATTTCCTTTAATGAATTTTTTATTTGCATGTTCTTTTTCAGATGGATCCTACATGACCTACTGGGTCGCCAACACATGCCGAGCCCTTTGCACCTGCACCCGGGCTTATTAGGAGGACCCGAGGCCGTACCAGGATGCTGGGTATGCATGGTCTCCAGCCAGGGGAGAAGAAGGATGTAGAGATCGACGATCTTGTCTAGCCCGTAGGAGAGGGTGGCAAGACGTTAGGTCAGCTTTTGGGTACTCTAGCCCATGGCCCGCACATTTTCCGCTTCGATGCCGGTTGGAAGGACTTCGACGTCGAGGCCAAGGCATGTGCTTGGCTTCTAGTCCAGGTAAGATGAAAAAAATATGTATGTCCTTTATTATTATTTTTTGATTATGTAGCATTCGTTATATTAGCTAAAAAATTAATCAATTGACAATGTGATCCAGGAAAAGTTCCGGGTCCCGCTTACCCAGGAGCATTATG
This sequence comes from Tetracentron sinense, assembly GCA_015143295.1. Classification (NCBI taxonomy): domain Eukaryota; kingdom Viridiplantae; phylum Streptophyta; class Magnoliopsida; order Trochodendrales; family Trochodendraceae; genus Tetracentron; species Tetracentron sinense. The sequence goes on from CM026567.1 coordinate 19,956,379, forward strand.
TCTTCACTTTCCTCGAGCATAAGTGGAGGGACTGGAAGGGGAAGTTGAAATTGAAATACATGGACCAGGAGCTTGGACTGGCAGCCATCTATGCCAGATGCCCCCAGATATTCCAATGAGCCAGTGGCATGGCCTTGTAGATTACTGGTTCTCCGAGACGGGGATGGTATATCTTGATTAATCTCTTTACTCTAATTGGTAATATACTTCAATTATGTCACTTCTCCATTCTAATCGGTAAGAAATTTTAATTTTGCATAAAGGGAGTGCTCAAAATAAAGCAAATCGGGAAAAACAGAAGGTGGTGCACACTTCTGTGTCGAAGAGCTTCGCTTGTGTATGAGACGGGATGGTAACTTCGAAGAAACGTGGTCTTAATTTGGCATTTATCATATTTTGAAGTTGTGTTGATTGATTTATGTTTTCATTATTGAAACTGTCACAGAAAAAGGCAAGCCCGACGCAGACAGCCCCGGGCCGTGCAAAGGTGTAAATCGCCACGCACCAAAGCGTTAGTGGTGCACCGGTCAACGAGGAGGCTGGAGAGTTGGTCGGTAAACTTTAGTAGTTGGAATAATCCATAACCTGAAATACTAAATTTTTTTAACATTTGTGACATCCAATAACTGTTTCCAATTGTTTGTAGGGACGCATAAGGGATTTCCTGGCGCAGCTACCGGTTAGTTCATAGGATAGCACGACGTGAGATGATGTATTCTCCTAGGTCATGCTGGCTGCGCATCCTGGGAGAATACGTGGTCTTGGAATAGGCCCGACCGCCACCCAGTTAGGCTAGTCATGATCCTCGAGCCATGCCAGTTTTGCTACAGGAGCTTCTAAGACCCAGATGCTGAGGGATCAGCTCGCGGATACGAGAGCACAAATGGCTTGTTAGCCTCAAGGTTATAACTCTAAGTACCCTAAATTATTTCGATGATAACACAATAATGGAATGAATCTTGATGTACTAATATTTCCATTGAGTATGTGAAATTTCAGAGAAGAAGTTCATTAAGATCAAAATTCAAGTCATGAAGAATTAAAGAGCTTAAATCAATCAAGGTCATCAAGGCAAAAGTCCAAGCACTAGTCAATTTTGGAGAAAAGCTTCAAGGAATCAAGCTAATACATAAAGTCAAGCTATTTAAAGCTCCATAAGCCCCATGACAAGAAAGTCACTAAAGGAAGACTAGTATAAATGTCATTAGGACCTTGTAAAGTCCTCAAGACATTGGATAGAATTGCTCAAAGTTTTCCTAGACAGACCCTAGGAGACCTAGGATAATTTGGACATCAATCTAAGGCCTTAAAAATGATTAAAATGTTGATAATTTGAATGCCTAAGGGTCATAGCATGTTTCCCATCAAATTGGTCTCACCAAGATGAGTTTACTGAAAAATTTTCAGTGAACTCGTCAACGAGTGCAAGGGACTCGTCAATAAGTGAGGGACGGTAAATTCCAAATTGCTTACTGCCCCAACTCGTCGACGACTCATACTAGATTTGCACTAACTTGTCGACAAGTGCCTACAGAAAAATCCTATAACGGCTAGCTTGCATTAAATGCACCCCCAGCGGCCATATTGATTGCTCATCTATATATAGAGGACATTTATGAATGAAATTATGTATTCCAACACTGTTTTATTGCTCAATCATCACTCACAAACTTCCAACAATCAATACTCTGTTTTTGCATTGAATATCCTAAATCCAATCCCTCACTCCTTGAGCATTCAATTCCAATCCATCTTGAGAGATTGTAAGCTTTGTATTCAATTCTTATCTAGCTCATATTAGGAGCTTTTAATTTGGATTTACAATCCAAACATTTTCTGTAATTGCTGAAAGTCAAAAATCAGGGATTTTTGCACCTTGTTGAGAAGAGTGTCTTCTTGTATCCAAGAGAGTCTCTCTTGAAGAGGTTATTACTTAGCCTGTCAAAAGGATTGAAATAGGTTTATCCTGAGCTTGGAAAAGGATTGTGAGGCTTGCTCTCTACCGGAAAAGAAGAGTACGATTAGTGAACTGTATGAAAATCCTTGAAGTGGGAAAGCTTAAAGGCGAGGACATAGGCAAGTTCCTAAACCCCGATAACATATCTAGTGTCGGGTATCTTTACCTCTCCCTTTATCTTTTTATCTCTGATTTTTATTTGGTAGTTGCTGTGATAAATTTCTATTTCTGGAAAAATCACTTCGAGCAAATTTGAAAGTGCCATAAACATATTTGCTACTACCTTAGGAGAGGGCCAATCGATCACCCGACCTTCATTGTTCAATGGAGAAAACTATAACTATTGGAAAACCAGGATGATGGTTTATATCCAAGGTCTTGACTATGACTGTTGGAAAGTCATTGTCAAAGGACCTCACCTACCTCACAAAGTAGTTGATGGTATTAGAATTCCTAAAACGGAAGATGAATGGAATGAGGCTGACATTAAACTCGTCCAAACAAATGCTAAGGCAATTAGCAATTTGTATTATGCCTTAAGTCCATAAGAGTTTAATAAAATCTCCGGATTTGATTCAGCCCAGGAAATATGGGACACACTCCAAGTCACATATGAAGGAACTAATCAAGTGAAAAAAGAAAAGATAAGTATGTTAGTTCATAAGTATGAACTTTTTAAAATAGAAAAGGATGAATTAATAGGAGACATGTTTACTCGCTTTACCAATATTTTGAATGGACTAAAATCTCTTGGTAATGTGTACTCCAATGCAGAGAATGTTAGAAATGTTCTTCGTTCCCTCCCAAAAAGTTGGGGCCCCAAAGTCACCGCCATTCAAGAAGCTAAGGATTTGACCAAGCTTCCAATAGATGAGCTTCTTGGATCTCTCATAACACATGAGGTCATAATGAAGGATCAAGAAGATGAACCAAAAGCTAAGAAGGAACTTGCCTTGAAGACAACTCAAGAAAGTGAGGAAGAAAAGAGTGATGAAGATGATGAAATTGCTCTTATGGCTAGGAAGTTCAAGAAGTTCTTGAAACACAACAAAAACTTCAAGAATAGGCCATAAAAAAGAGAATTCTCCAAAGAAGTTTCCAAAGGAGAATCAAGCAAGAAAGAGCGAATCATTTGCTATGAGTGTAAGACACCGGAACACATCAAGACTGAGTGTCCTCAACTAAAGAAAGGCCTAAGATTCAAGAAAAATGCGATGAAGGCTACTTGGGATGACTCCGAAGGAAGTGGGTCGGATGACAATTCAAGTGAGGAAGAAGTCGCCAACCTTTGCCTCATGGCTCTTGAAGATGAAGAGGTAAATTCTTCACCTAATGAATCTTTATCTTATAAAGAAATTAGAGAAGCATGTATAGATTTCGGCCGTCTAAGTGCCCATATTGGGTATACAGCCTCAGATTCGCTCAAAACCAACTCAAACACTTAGGTTGTATTGAAATACACGTGTTACAAGAAACGGGATCAAAATCCGGCCCCCGGTTTGGAAATGGTGGGACGATGTAGGTTTAGGCCAATGTATGGTATCCAAGTATGTATTTCGGCCGTCTCGTTGCCCATATCTGGCATACGGTCTCGGATTTGCTCGAACCCAACTTAAACACTTAGGATGTATTGAAATACAGACATTAGAGGAAATGAGATCAAGATCCGGCCCCCTGTTTTGAAATGGTGGGAGGATGTAGCTTTAGGCCAATGTATAGTATCCAAGTATGGATTTTGGCCGTCTCGGTGTACATATCGGGCATACAGGCTCGGATTCGCTCAAAACCAACTCAAAAACTAAGGTTGTATTAAAATGCACACGTTAAAAGAAACGGGATCAAAATCCGGCCCCCAGTTTGGAATTGGTGGGTCGATGTAGGTTTAGGCCAATGTATAGTATCCAAGTATAGATTCCGGCCGTCTCGGTACCCATATCGGGCATACGGCCTTGGATTCGCTCGAACCAAACTCGAACACTTAGGATGTATTGAAATACACGCGTTAGAGGAAACGGGATCGAGATCCGGCCCCCGTTTTAGAAATGGAGGGGCGATGTAGCTTTAGGCCAATGTATAGTATCCAAGTATGGACTTCGGCCGTCTCAGTGCGGATAACAGGCATACGGCCTCGGATTCGTTCGAAACCAACTCAAACACTTAGGTTGTATTGAAATACATGCGTTAGAAGAAACGGGATCAAAATATGGCCCCCGGTTTGGAAATGGTGGCACGATGTAGGTTTAGGCCAATGTACAGTATCCAAGTATGAATTTCGGCTGTCTCCCTGCCCATATTGGGCATACGGCTTCGGATTCGCTCGAAACCAACTCAAACACTTAGGATGTATTGAAATACACGCGTTAGAGAAAACGACATCGAAATTCAACCCCCGGTTTGGAAATGGTGGGACGATGTAGGTTTTGGCCAATGAACTAAACTTCTTTATTTAATCCAATAACTATGAAATATTTACGATTATTTTTTTATTTGTAAATTTTTGATGAAATTGATAAATTGTATCATTTTGATAGTCTAATAATAAATTGTATTTTCTTATTTTGTAGGAGGGTGTCGACAGCATGCATCTGTCAGGGCTAGCAGGAGCGCAGCTGTCGGAGGGACCTGTTAGGAAACCCTAGCAAATTTTTTATTTTACACTTGAGACATTTTGTTGGACATATATATGTGTATATATTGACGGATATTTTAGACGGTTTTTTATGGGATTGTGATGTACATCAATTTATATGTTTGATGAATTATATTTTGGTGTTTACAACTTTTGTAGATAATTTAAGTTATTTTATATTGCTTACAGGTACAATTAATTCAGGTAAAAAAAATTATTTCAAAAATAAATTTGGTTTTTTAAATTTCCGATTAGTTGCGGCGGTTTTACCGACATTACAGAGTCATATTAGTTACGGCGATTTTTATTGTGCCGTTATAGAGTCAATATATAATGACAGTTTAATTGTGCCGTTACAGATCGATTTGGTACGGCGGTTTATATTGTGCCATTATAGGTTGCACATACAACGGCGCTTTTATTGTGCCATTACAAATTCAATATATAACAGCGGTTTAGATGTGCCTTTATAGATCGAGTTGGTACGGTGGTTTTTATAGTGCCGTTAGAAGTTTACTAAATAGCGGCGGAAATTATAAACGCTGCTATAAGCCCTATATATTACTGCGCAACTAATAACTGTCGTTACAAAACACCATTATGTCCGTTGCGATAAGACTTATGACGACACTTCAAGTAACGACGGTTTAGTTAGGTATTGCGGCGGATTTTAGCTGCCGCAATAAACCTTGAATTTTGTCGTGCTGAACCAAAGTTGAACCCGTGAGGTTTTGATCCTCACGGATGGACACGTGTCAGCCTATCGGAGGCCAACACTCAAAGTTGGATCCATGAGGTTTTGGTCCTCACGGATGAGCACTTGTTAGCCTCATGAGGGTCAACACTTAGGATTGAATCCGTGGGGTTTTAACCCTCACAGATGAGACAGGTGTCAGCTTCTTGGAGGCTAGCACCAAAGTTGGATCCATGAGGATTTGGTCCTCACGGATGGACACGTGTCAGCCTCATGAAGGCTGGTACTTAGGGTAGATCTGTGAGGTTTATCCTCACGGATCAGATCCCACCTTGTATAGCTGGGTGACTTGATGCCAGCCATCAGCATTTAATGTTGACAACTAATGACACTGCGCATGCCATAGGCACACGTGAACCTAACCGTCTCTCCGAGAGACTGAGATCAGCAGTGTGCCATTGCACACACACATGGGTAACGGACGGTGAGATTTCACTGCCCACAAATGCCCTTCAGGATCTGGATGATTGGAAATGATCCATCCATCTGGATCCTGACACCTGGCAGTGACAGTGAAGAGGTGTAACTGAAGGGGGATCTAGATAAAAATTTATGCGAAAACTGGATCCCCTTAGATCTTAACACCATAGAAAGCATCAAAATGATCTAAGAGTTTTAGTCATATCACCTCGGTGAATGATGTTCACCAGTGAAGCTTAATCTACTCGAACCATCAGAACTCTTTGTAGAGATTTCTCCGAAAAAATACTAGAAGCTCTATCCTTGTTCTTCGTTATCCCCACAAAGCTTTAGAATTTCCTTTGGAATTATAGAAGTAAGAGGAAGAAGATGGAGTAATGATGTAGACCTTCTATCACCAAAAGTACTAAGGTTCAAAACCCTAGAATAAACAAAACCCAACTTACACCACTTTAGAAGCTCACGAAAATCCCTAGGGGTATTCCTAGGGTCTCACGGTTTAGAGAGAGAGAGGAGAAAGAAAAAATTCTGGAAAAAAGTACTTAATGGTCTAGGGTGTTGGGGTATTTATAGACTAGGATCCTATCCTAATCCTACTCCAACTTGATCTTATCTCTTAAGGAATTATTTAACAATAATAACTCTTATTATTTAATAAATAATTTCCTGGTTTATCTATAACTACTCTAGTTATAGAAGACCTTCTAATTATGGAGTCCTTCTAATAAGAGGGTTCTTTAATTAAAGGGATAAGTCAAACAACCAACACTTGGAGGAATCCTAGTCAAACTAGGAAACCTAAACCAAAGAGGGGAGGTTTGAGCTTCAAGGGGGCGTGGAGTTTGTGGAGTTAAACACTCCAAGTTGTAATCCAATTATAACTTATCCTCATCCTTATTGCAATCCAACAATTGTATATTAATTCCATAATTATAGGAATTATATTTCAACAATTATTCAATTAACATAATCCTAATCCAATTAGGATTCCTCAAGTGGGCGCCCCACCCTATGGTTTAAACCCATGGGCTTTGGGCCCATATTAAAGGTTCATATTAAATGGGTTTATGGATATGGGTCAAACCCATTTCCCCTTTAATTATGTTAATTAAATAATTATTAAAATAATCCCTAGATTTAAATTAACAATTAATTTAAACCATAGATTAAATTTTAATTTATTTAATTAAATGATTAACTTTTAATCACTTAAATAATTTATTAACTTTTAATCGATTATTGAGCTTGTATTTCTTATGTGAGCACCTCCACAGATTGTTCTGGGACATTCTTACCCTGGCTTACCTAATGTTATCCCATTGACCCTAAATACGAATTACATCGGAATTGCAAGTGACGTGAGATATCCATGTTGCAATTGAATCCCAGTGTATGAACATTAACCATTACGGATCCCACCACATGAACTTTTAAATTCGATTTATCTTTCCAAATACATTATCCCTAATGGGCCTTCGAGATTGACATACTATCTAACCCATTGCCCATTGCAAATCATCCGGGTTTCCAAGACTTATGATTAAGCCATGAGAAACAATTTCTCATGAAAAATATTTTGAGAAAATCTTTTTATAAGTATAATACCTTTTAATAAAAGTATATTTCAAAACTTATTTTTTTTTCAAAATCACCTGCTCAGGATTTGAACTTAATCAATTGTCTTACCCAGAACTTGGATAATCTCTCAAATTAATGAGCATGGATTTCTTGTTTGAAATTTATCATGACTCGAACAGCTTTATAACTATCCAACTGTCACTATATTATATTCCCTAAATTAGAAAATACATTGGTGGAATCAAAACAGTCAGATCATTGCTCAGTCATAGGTGAACTTATCAGATTTAAGGATCATCGAAACTATTCAATGTGAATGAGAGACCAACTATCTGATAGTATGTTTATGCAAGAGGTCTCTCATTGAATGCAATCAGTCAGTGTACATTTAAGCACTCATATGCCAATGTGTAGTCTCCACAACAATAGTTCGAGATAGAACTACATCTCAACTATTGAAAACATCTTATCATTCTGGCAGCCATATAAGTGAAGTGTCCAGCTTCACCCATAGCTGTGACTATATAAGGTATAAGGAACCGGAAAGTTATATCTGCCTGTGATAATCCAATCACATAACTTTCCTACAATATATCCTATGGACCTTTATCAATATCTCATATCGTATAGATCATCTCATGATCATGGTCAATTATCCATAATGAATACACAATAGATTAAGAAGAGGTCTTTATTAATCAAATTAATAAGAGTCTAACAATCTAAATGACTTTTCTGGGCATCATGTCTAACAATCTCCCACTTGCCCTAAAAGTCACTGTGCCATAGATTTTAATCCCGTACTATATAAGTGTGTTACAAAAAAACTTTATCTGATAAAGCTTTGGTCATCGGGTCAACAACATTAAGTTGAGACCTTATCTTTGTAACATCAATATTTTGCCTTATCTCCCAATAATCTCATTAATGAGAAGATACTTCCTCTAAGTGAAAAGTAAGCACACAATCTCTAGTCCTTTTCAGGTACTTCATGATGTGCTTCACAGCAGTCCAATTATCTCATACTTGGATTGCTTTGGAACCGACTAACAACTCCCACTGCATGACAAATATCCGGTCTAGTACATAACATGGCATACATGAGGTTCCCAACTGCCAAAGCATAAGGGCACCTCTTCATCTGCTCGATCTCATCAGCTGATGTAGGGGCCATCTTTTTAGAAAAAGTGACACCATGTCTAAAAAGAATGATGTTCTCTTACAATCACTCATACTGTACCTAGACAAAATCTTGTCTATGTAGGAAGTCTGGGTTAATCCTAACATTCGGCATTTCCTATCTCTTCGAATCTTTATTCCGAGAATATAAAATGTCTCTCTCAAATCTTTCATTGAGAAATACTGAGAAAGCCATATCTTGACTGATGACAACATCCCTACATCATTTCCAATGAGTAGGATGTCATCTACATAAAGAATTAGGTATACTACTGCTCTCCCACTGTACTTCTTATAAATAAAAGATTCTTCCAAATTCTTTTGGAATCCAAATTCTTTGATCAAAAGATCAAATCTTTGGTTCCAGCTTCATGAAGCTTGTTTCAAACCATATATCGACTTGTTGAGCTTGCATACCATGTTCTCCTTGTTAGGAGCAATGAAGCCCTCTGGTTGCTTCATATAGATGTCTTCATCTAACATTCCGTTAAGAAAAGCAGTTTTGACATCCATTTGTCATATCTCATAGTCATGGTGTGCAACTATAGCTAGCAATATCCTGATGGATTTGAGCATAGCTACAGGTAAAAAGGTATCCTCATAATCAACTCCTTGAATTTGAGTATAACCTTTTGCAAAACAAGTCTAGCTTTATAGGTCTCTACGTTACCATCGGCACCCTTCTTTCTTTTATAAATCCATTTGCATCCAATTGGCCTTATACCATCTGGTGGATCTACTAAAGTCCAGACGTCACTGTCATACATGGAATCTATTTCAATATTCATGGCTTTATTCCATTGAGATGCATCTACATCCAATGTAGCTTCCTGATAAGTATTAGGATCTGTATCCTCATCCTCAGGGGTAACTAGATAAACTTTATTATTGTAATACTGAAGTCTATCTAGTGGTCTAGAAACTCTATATGACCTTCTCAGTGAAACAGAATTAGGAGAAATTAAAGTTGAAGGATAAGGTTTAGGTTGGATATTGGCTGTGTTGTCTTTCATCTCATGAAATTCAACCTTCTTAAGGAGATCCATTTCTTCCTCCAAGAAAGTGGCATGAAGCCTAACAACTATTGTTTGGTCTGCCTTGGAGTAGAAATAAAAACCCTTAGTTTCTTTTGGATATCCTACAAAATTCCATTTCTCTATCCTAGATTCCAACTCAATGGGTTTGAGTTTGCGAACATGCGCAGGACAACCTCATACCCTTAGATGTTGTAAATTAGGTTTTCGCCCATTCCACAATTCATAGGGTGTAAGCGGAATAGATTTAGATGGAACCCGGTTCAAAATATAAATGGCGGTTTGTATAGCATATCCCCAAAGATAGGAAGGTACATCAGGATTGTAAAGTCCATGTTTTAGTGTTGACTTATTCCGGTATCAAAACAAATGAGTCTAGTGTATCTTGTGTCATTACCTTCAAGCATCTACGACAAGTGAAGATGAAGACCGAAGAAAACCGGTTGAAGAAATTCCAATCATGTCCTTCATTTCACTCATAGGATGGTAAGCGACCTAGATACCATGTTACCTTAGGTGGGAATTGACTTAGAATAATCATAATATGATATCTTAAGTAGAAATTGACTTAGAGTAACTATATGAACCCTAGGTGATTATATATGTAGCCCAAAACAAGTTAAAAGTTCTTAAAAAAACTAAGGATTCTTGTAAGAGGCATATCTCGCAAACCGTAACTCGGGTTTTGCTCCATAATATATCAAATCGACCGCGTCAAAAAGGTCTACATCTTTCATGAAGGATACAAGAGCTAAAAATGGGTTTTTGAAAATAGGTTTGCACCTCAAGGTCGACCATGAGCACTTTGGGTCGACCCTGAGTCTCAACACTTTTGTATGGTAAAATAAAACAAAAGATCAAAAATTCCAGGGTCGACCCTAGAAGACACTAGGGTCGACCGAAGTTTATAGTTGGGTCAACTCAAGTGACTCCGACCCTGATATGAGATTTCTTTCCTTTTCGGTTTTTAGCAACTTCTAACTCCATGGATTGGTTTCTCTATTTATTGGGACCTCTGTAGTCCGTGAAGAGAGACTTTTGTGAGAGGATTGAGAGGATTTTTAGCTATCTCTAGAGTTCATAGAAACTCTAATTTTCATTGTCTCTCCTCCCATTTGTTAGTCCTTCTTTCATCCTAGTTTTGGCAAGTCATTGTCCCATTCTTGCTTGCTTGGACTTTCCCATTGATGGATTCAATCTAGGATTTGATTTTAATCAAACCATCAACCTGTTCTGGAAAGAACAAATTGGCTGGAGTGTTCCGGAGCCTTTACGAAGGAGATCAATCCAAGAAGGATCGTGGATGTGTGAATTGGTCGATGGAATCCAAAGCCGTCATTGACGGAGATCGATCGGAAGATTGTGGTTGTTTTGGAGATCTAAGAGATGTACTAGCGACTACGGTTGATCACAGGACTTGTGAGTACGTGATGACTTTTCGAGGGGTGGAGGACTAAGAACTGAAGGATGGTAGTGTCGAGTCCGAAGGAGTCAAGTTCGAGTCTCGTAAGTTCTAGTTCTTGTTGACTTTGTCTTAGTGATTCTCATTGCTGTACTAAGTCCCGTGGTTTTTCCCGAAAGGGTTTCTACGTAAAAATCCTTGTGTATGGTTTGCTTGTTTCTCTCTATTTCCGCACTTTAAGTTAATCATCCCTTAAGTTAATAACTTAATTGTTAAAATATTAAAAATAGTAGAAAGACTTTTAGGGAAACCTAACCATCCCCTCTTTGATTTGTGAGTTCTTGACTCAAACATAGATTTAGGATTCACCGGATTGATTTTTTCAGGGATGGTCATCATAGATCAAACCATATGTAATGAGGTTTGGTTTCTTCTTTCAGAAACACCATTTTGTTGAGGTGAGGCAGGACTTGACCATTGTGAGATAATCCCATTATTCCTTAAGTAATCCATAAAATCGTTGGTGAGGTATTCACCACCTCGATCTGATCAAAATGTCTTTATGGATTTGTCTGTTTGATTCTCAACTTCCAATCTGAATTCTTTGAACTTTTCAATAGGGTCAAATTTATATTGCATTAAAAAGACATCCATATCTAGAATAGTCATCGGTAAATGTTGCAAAATACTGGTATTGTCCTCATGCAACAATGTTAAATAGACAACATACATCATTATGTACGGGTCTTAACTTTTCTTCAGCTCTTCCTACCTTTTTAGGGTAAGGCTTCTTGGTCATCTTCCCTTCGAGACATGACTTGCAAGTAGGGAGTGGTTCTACCTTGAGAAATTCAAGAGGACCATCTTTTACCAACCTCTTGATCCTATCAAAGATTAATGTGACCTAGTCTCTTATGCCAAAGATAAGTAGACTCAGTGCAATGTCTCTTAATTCCAGACATTCTACATGATGAGGCATTGTCACTTTATAGACTATCATTATTTACCAAAGGAAATATTAAATAAAGACCATTAATAAGATTACCAGTAATTAAGAACATTCCATCTTTCTTAATTTCAACTATTGAATTAAAAATGATAGAGAATCCATAAAGTAAGAGTCTAGATACTGAAATCAAATTTCTGTGTGCAGAAGACACATAAAAACAGTCTTCTAAAATTTATGTCTTTCCATAAGGTAAATAAAGAATAAAACCGCTTATTGACTTGACTGCAACTTTTGCATCCGAGCCAACTTTAAGCATCTGCTCCTGTTTTGTCGATTTCCAGGTTTCCTTGAATCCCTGCAACCAATTACAAACATGTACAATGGATTCAGAATCCATGCACCATGATTTAGGGAAACCATCAAGAAAGTTTGACTTAATAGTAAACAATACATTAAAGTATCTCATACCTTGAGTATTAGCGCGATCCTTCTTAAGAGTTGCGAGGTAAGTCCTACAGTTCCTCTTCCTGTGGCCTATTGTACCACAATGGAAACACTTTCCTTTGCCTTTGTTTTCCTTGCCAGCAACTATTGCCTTATCCCTGTTGTCTTTCAACTTTCCTTTATCATTGTTTCTCTTCCTTTTCTTTTTAGACACCATCACATGTATAGGTCTTTCAACAAACATGATTTCACCATCAATATCTTTTCTGATCTCATCTTCTACAGTCAACAGTGAGTCCAACAACCCACTTAGAGTCATCTCTAACTTGTTTATACCGTAATTCACTACAAACAAGTTGAATGACCGAGGGAGTGACTGTAGAATAGTATTGATTTTGGTGATATGATCCATCTCTCCACCGTACATCTCCAGTTCTTTAATAAAACCCATCATCTTCATAACGTGTTCTCTGGGCATCATGTCTAACAGTAACCGCCCTCCACTTAGGGTGTTAGTGGGAAACCCACGATGGGTTCCCTGATTGAGGCGGCCTCATGATGAGGTCACCTCTGCCATTAAGGCTAAAACGGCGGGGAACTTCCCTGCCATCTGGACCGTCCATTTCGAAATGGATGGTCAGGATGAGCCAAAAGACAACCTTTACAAGGGTGCCTTAGGCTTGGGGAAGACACTTTGTCTTCTCTAACCCTCCGAACCCAGAAATATCTGAGTTCAGAACCTCCTTTTCGAGAAGAATTTTCCTTCTCTTCACCTCAAATCTTTCCTTCATTTCGAGGTGAGATTTGACCCTAAATCAGGGTTAATGAGATTCGAAAACGGGAATGAGGGTTTCGGACCTCATTCCAGAGGATTAGGCCCTCATTTGGGCATCCTATGGATCTCTTTGATCCTGGGCTCTCTTGAAATACATTTTTTTTTGCATTTCTTGGGATTTACCAAGATCAGGGAGAGCTTGGGATTCCTTTTTGGGCTCTCTGCATTCTCCAGTAGGAATTCCGGTTCCATTGGCGAAACCCTTGAGTTCTCCGGTCATGGGAAACTAGACTGGAGACTCATTGCCCATGGTCTATGGCCACGAACAACTTACCCACAGGATTTTTGTCTTAAGCCCCCAAAATTGATTTGTGGATTTTATCCACAGATGCTCTCAATTTTCATGGACTTTTGTCCGTGGATATTTTGAGTATCCGATGATATTTTCCACGGACCAACTACCCATAGGACTTTAGTCCGTGAGCCTAAAATTGATCCGTGGATTTTGTCCACAGATGCTCTCAAATTTCCTGGACTTTTGTCCGTGGATATTTTCCACGAATAGGATATCCAAAAAGGCTTATAATCCCATAATTAAAATTGCTTATCCATGGACTTTCCCATGGATACACATAGTTTTCATGCATTTTTGTCCTTAGAAATTTTGAACATCCTTGGACTTATCCACGGATTCAAATTGTTTTCATGGATTGTTGTCCTTAAAAAATGTTGAGTATCCGTGGGTATCTCCCACGGATAGGCCATTCAGGGGACCTTGGTCCCTGAATCAGGAGACTTTATCCATGGACTTATCCACGGATCTTATCCTTAGCATTTGTCCTTAGACATTTGCTTTGATAAATACCAATGGGCATTTGCCTTAGCAAAAAATTTTAGGGTGATTGCTTATTTTAAGAAATTTTATCTTTAGATATATGCTTTATGCAAGACATCCAAACTTCACAGACTCGGATTTTTAACCAAAGTCCGGAATTGATTAATCTCCATCCTTTTTTTTTTGTAATTTAATTTGATTTCCCTGAACTGAATCATTTCGTATGCCCTGTCTTTTCCTTTTGTAGAATGGCCGGACCTCCGAGATACTTTCACAGGACTGAAAACCTTCATCAAGTTGACACTGATGAATATGACAAGAATGAGGTGAGTCTGAATCGCCAATTGGAGATCATGAGAGAGTTTGGAGTAGAAGACGTTGAGCCTATTCCCGTCATAGATCCAAGAGAAGGGGCACTTCGTGGAAGAATACCCATGTTCATTTATGATGCCGAGAAAGGTCTAATAGGCAACAGATCGGTCTTGTAACGACCCCAAAATCCTACAAGGCTAAAATAGGAGTTTGCAATCATCACATTACTTAAACCTGCTTAAAATCCATACATACAAGGCATACTACACGAGTCTCCAAAAATGAGGATAATAAAATTTTGATCATAAAAAGTTAAACCATCCTGCACAGTAATAGTCCACACATCATAGCTCCTCATAACGAAATAGTCTAAAACCATCTATAGGGTAAAACAACTAAGGCAACATCAACTAAGAGTCAAAAAGTCTAATATAAACATCTCGTCCAAAAAGAAACATTAAACTACTCAATAGGGATGACTATCAAAATCCTTAGCCTCCCCCTTAGGAAGCTCACCTTCTCCCTCTTCTTCGGCGTACACCTCCTCGGTCCACGGCTCTTCTCCTAAACTTGAAGACAATGACAGGTCGACTGAGCATGGAACACTCAGTGGATAAACAAACTAAGAACAACATAAAATAGCATGAGCAATAATAATATCATAACTTAGTTTATCGATGCTTAATCATAATACTTTCACGTAAAATAGACATAATCAGAGTGCGGAGCATATAACATGTCATAACATCATCTTGACTCGTGTACTCGTGAAATTCTTATCCATCAACTTAACTTAACATATGCATACACTCATACATGCATGATTCATAGTATGTTTGTCCCGACAACGCATAATCATAGTGTTTTGTCTCGGCAACGCATAATTCATAGTGTTTGACAACGCATAGAGTGGATATTCGTAATGGGGGATCATTCTTTCATAGCATAACATGAGTGTGACAACGCGTAGAATGGATGTTCGTAGTGGGGGGATTATTCTTTCATGGCATACTTCATGACATGTTCATATCCAATCATGCATGCTTGTGAGACAAGTAGACTCATGAGACTTGAATACTTACCATGCGAGTGCACGTGTGCTTGAGTGTCGTGATTGGAATTCAAGTAAGTCGTCCCTTAAATTCTAATCTTCCATTAGGAAACTCCGCTAGGTTACATCTCCCTAGTTAGAGAATTCCCAACGTGGAGGATTTTCCTCTAAGGTTTGACCTACCCAAATACCGATCACCATACAAGTAAATAGAGCATAATTTATCATAACGACAACAATATTCATTTAACTTAATTTCGTGATAATCAAAAGCATCATACTAATATTTATCATTCTTAGACATTTCAACAAACATCTAGAGTGCGTTAATTACGGATACTTTGCCCTTTCCCATTCTTAACATTCCATCACTCCATAATCAATCCACACAAACCAAACATAATCCACATTCATACATTGATCCCAATCCTCCATAATATTTCCCTTCCTCCATTCAATCCATCTATAGTATAAACCTATTTCCATCTCTAACAAGCTTAATCCACACATAATTAGGGAAAACATAATCAATCTTCATTTCTATCATTTACATTATACTAATATTCACAAACATCAATAATAGGGTTGAGTTAGAGAGTTTATCGACCTTAGGGATCCTTCCCTTGGATCCAAATCGCTCGCAAGATGATTTGGGAAAGCTTTGAGGACGATCTCCAAGCTTTCCTAGCGATACCCAAGCTATCTTCTTCTTCTCCAAGAAATCCCTATCTCAAAACCCTAGGTTTTCTCTCCCTTTTTGCCAAATTAGGTTAGAAATAGGTAGAGTATTCTAATACCCCGAAATAGGATCCCTATTTATAGCCCCAAGGGTTAAGGACCAAAAGACCAAAAAGACCTTACTGAAATTCTGCAAAAATACGAAGGACCGAGCAATCGGTGGTTATGACCGATTGATCGGTTCTCAACCGAGCGATCGTTCAAAAACACCCTCTCTGGAAAAATTCCCCATACAAAAAAGTTAACCAATCGATAGATACCGATCGATGTTCTGCAGATTTTGACCAATTTTACTTTTTTGGTCATAACTTTTGACTCTTTCGTCGGATTCCGACGATTCAACTTGCGTTGGATTCGTCTTTCGAAAAGGAACATTTCTGGCATTGAATTTCCAAATTCCCTTTCATTTATGGACCAAAAGTCCCCAAAGTTGACTGATCTGCAATTCCATCAGACAAGACATTGGAAAACCCGCCTTTTGACTTAGCTTAGACTAAAAATATGGAAAAGCATTAAACATGAACCTTGAAGAGGGTTCCAATACTTTTGTAATGGTTTAAGAATCACTCAATTCCAATAAACGGTGCCAAAACTGGAGCTTCCTAAAGTTCAGGATGTGATATGACATCCCTCCGCTAACAAGTTTGATTAAGCCTTAATCACACTATACTAATTAGATATAAATACATAAATATTAAAACATCACAAGGACCATAATACCCCTAATATTTGTAATAAAGACATGAAAAAGATTCAGGTCTCTACATCCTCCCCCCTTAAAAGAATTTCGTCCTCGAAATTTACATACCTTAGGTGAACAAGTGCGGGTACTTTCGCGGACTTCGGCTTCTCTCTCCCAAGTAGCCTGTTCTCTAGAGTGATGTTCCCATTGCAAGAGTACAAGAGGAATGACCTTAGAACGCAAAACTTGCTCCTTCCGGTCCAAGATTTGAGCCAGTTGCTCCACAAGAGTCAAATCTTCTCGAATTTCCAACGGTTCCAAATGAATGACATGTGAAGGATCAGCAATGTACTTCCTTAACATAGAGATGTGAAAGACATTATGCACACCTTCCATGTGAGGTGGCAAGGCGACCCGATAAGCAACTTCCCCAACTCGGGTGATGATCTCAAAAGGACCCACATATCTCGAACTAAGCTTGCCCTGCTTTCCAAATCTCATCACCCCCTTCGTAGGTGAGATCTTTACAAACACAAAATCTCCAACTTGGAACTCAAGATCTCTCCTCCGAGTATCGGCATAGCTCTTCTGTCTACTCTGAGCTGCCTTCAACCTCTCCCTGATCAACTGAACTCTATCCACAGTCTGACCAACGAGCTCGGGACCTAAAAGCTTCCTCTCACCAACTTCATCCCAACACAAAGGTGAACGATAAATCCTCTCATAAAGTACCTCAAATGGTGCCATCTGAATGCTAGCTTGATAGCTATTGTTGTAGGCAAACTCAACCAACGGCAAGTGATCAACCCAACAACCCTGAAAGTCTAACATGCAAGCTCGTAGCATGTCCTCTATGATCTGGTTCACCCTCTCAATTTGCTCATCTATTTGCGGATGAAATGCCGTACTAAAATCCAAATGGGAACTCATGGCCTGCTAAAAACTCTTCCAGAATCTGGATGTAAATCTCGGGTCTCGATCGGAAACAATGCTAACTGGCACTCCATGCAAACGGACTATCTCCTTGATATAGAGGTTAGCCAATTGATTGGAGTTGAAAGTGGTCCGATATGGAAGAAAATGAGCTGATTTAGTCAATCGGTTAACCACAACCCAAATGGCATCAAAGTTCTTGGCTGTCTATGGCAAACCAACAATGAAATCCATGGAGATATTTTCCCACTTCCACTCGGGAATAGGAAAAGACTGAAGAAGTCCTACCGGTCTCCTGTGTTCGGCCTTCACTTGTTGACACACCAAACACTTAGATACAAAGGTAGCCACATCTTTCTTCATACCTTTCCACCAGAAATACTTCTTGAGGTTCTGGTTCATCTTAGTACCTCCCGGATGCACGGTGTACTTGGACTTGTGTGCTTCATCCAGAATCTCCCTTTTTAAATCCTCATCGTCCAGAACACAAAGTCTACCCTTGAAAAAAACTCCACCATCTCTCCAAGAGAAATCCTCAAACCCGTTGCTAAGCGACTTATTCATGGCAGCATGCAGTTCTCCATCATTCCACTGCAGGTCTTTAATCATGTCCAATAAGGTTGGCCTGACCATAATGTTAGCCAACAAGGCTCCAGACGCTCCAACACTAAAACCCACATCAAGGCTAGACACCTCTTCAAGTAGCTTCCATTCTTGGACCATCAAGTGTGCCAAGAATTCAGTAGGTCGCCTACTTAGCACATCTTCCACCACATTTGCTTTCCCCGGATGGTACTGGATAGAGCAATCATAATCCTTGAGGAATTCCACCCAGCGACGCTGTCTCAAATTCAGCTCTTTCTGTGAGAACAAATACTTTAAGCTTTTGTGGTCGGTGAAAACTTCAAACTGCGCACCGTACAAGTAGTGTCTCCAGATCTTAAGAGCAAAGACCAAAGCTGCTAACTCCAAATCATGGGTGGGATAATTCTCCTCATGTTCTTTCAACTACCGAGAAGCATAGGCAATAACTTTCCCGTGTTGCATAAGAACACAACCTAACCCAATGAGTGAGGCGTCACTGTACACCACAAAACCTTCACTACCGGATGGAACAGTCAAAATCGGAGCGGTGGTGAGACGCTTCTTCAACTCAAGAAAACTCTTCTCACATTTCTCATTCCACTCGAACTTGGCGTTCTTTCGAGTTAGATGAGTAAGCGGAGCTGCCAAACTGGAAAATCCTTCTAGAAATCTTCAATAATATCCAACTAAGCCCAAGTAGCTTCGTACCTCTGTAACACTCTTTGGCCTTCCCCATCCTTTCACTGCTTCTATCTTGGAAGGGTCCACAGAAATCCCTTCTCTAGACACCACATGGCCTAGAAATGCTACCTTTTCTAGCCAAAACTCGCACTTGCTAAGCTTAGCATATAGCTTATGCTCACGAAGTGTCTTCAGTGTGATCCAGAGATGCATCTCATGCTCCTTCTGTGTCCCAGAGTACACTAGAATGTCATCCACAAACACAATCACAAAGTGGTCCAAATTCGGCTTGAAGATCCTGTTCATGAGATCCATGAATGCTACCGGAGCATTTGTCAACCTAAACGGCATGACTAGGAATTCAAAATGCCCATATCTGGTCTTGAAAGCAGACATAGGCACATCTTCTGCCTTTATCTTCAACTGATGGTAGCCTGACCTTAAATCGATCTTGGAGAAATACTTAGCTCCTTACAACTGATCAAACAAGTCATCGATCCTAGGCAAAGGATATTTGTACTTGATAGTGACCTTGTTCAGTTGCCGATAGTCGATGCACATCCTCATCGAACCATCCTTCTTTTTCACAAACAAAACAGGGGCTCCCCAAGGTGATACACTTGGGCGGATAAACCCAAGACCAAGCAATTCATCAATCTGCTCCTTAAGCTCTTTCAACTCTACTGGAGCCATCCTATATGGCGCTTTAGAGATGGGTGCCGTACCCGGAGCCAACTCAATTGCAAACTCTACTTCTCTATCTAGCGGTAAACCCGATAAGTCTTTGGGAAAGACATCCATGAATTCCTCTACAATAAGGACACTTAAGGAATCTGGTGCTTCCGAGGTAGTAAGACTCAATACCACAAAACGAGCTAAGTCTTTCTTCTTCAACCCTTGGAACCAAAAAGGAGGATCACTGATTGGTCTAAAGTTGACTACCTTCCCAAAACAGTCGACATGCCCATGGAATTTGGAAAGCCAATCCATGCCTAGTATGACGTCGAAGTCTTGGAACTCAAGGACAATTAGATCAGCTGGCATCTCTCTCTGACCTACTCGAATATCACAATCTCGATAGACCTTATCAGTGATGACTGAACTACCAACAGGAATAGCAATAGATAATTCACGATCTAACAGACTTGGCTCCATCGAAAACTCTCGTGCAAAACTAGGTGTAACGAAGGAGTGAGTAGATCCGGTATTGATCAAAACATGAGCGAGGAAATCATTTATCAACAATGAGCCTGAATTAATACACGAAGCTAATTTGTCAAATCATGAATGCATACATACATCATACTATATAATGTTTAATATCACACACATAGCATCAGAACAATATTTTAATTAACTAGAAACACAAATAAACGTACCTTGCACAACGTTGTCGGACACTTGTGCATCTCGCTCTGAGGTAGCAAACACTCGACCCTGAGCTGGCTGGCGAGGCTGCTGAGGCCTCTGACCCTAAGATGTCCTCTGCTGTACAGGCTGCCTAACTAGGGGTCTAGCTCCCTGGGGCTGACTCTGTGGTGGCATCTGCATACCCCGAACTGGGCAATCAAGAATCTGATACTCAACACTACCACAATGAAAGCATCCCCCTGTAATTGCTCGACACTCACCCGGCACGTGACTCTTACTACAATAATGGCATACCTCATAAGTAGTCACCCATGGAGCAGATGGGGCTGCTCGTGGTGCTTGAGGAGTAGCACGGTGAACGGCAGGTGCAACTACTAGCCTCTGATACAGGGTTGGCCTAGCTACTAGTGCTGGACCTGTCATCCTTAGCCTCTTATCCTGCGAGCCATACTTGCCTTCCTACAGTCCCTTCTTCCTCAAAAACTCAGCCGACCTTCTCTCAACAATCAAAGCTCGTTTGCTTATCTCTCGGTACAATCCAAGACGTAGGATCTCTATCTTGTCTCGGATGTGATCCCTCAAACCTCCTTCAAATCTCCTCACCTTCATACTCTCCATAGTGATTAGAGGAGGCACAAACTGGGATAGCTCTACAAATTTGGCCTCATACTCGACCACTGACATGCTCTCCTGCCTAAGAGTAGAGAACTCGATCTCTTTCTGCTCTCTCACAGATGTCGGAAAATACTGCTCATAGAAGACATCGAGGAACTCTTCCCATATCCACTCCTATCTAAACCGTACCTCATTTCTCTTCCTGGATGCCGCCCTTCACCAATGTTCTGCCTCTCCTTCCATCATAAATGAAGCCCATCTCACTCTTTGCTCATCAGTAGCCTCGAGCACAGAGAATATCTTCTCCAACTGCATAATCCACAACTCTGCCACTAATGGATCCGTGCTCCCATAGAAAGTTGGAGGACCCATTCTCCTGAAAGCTTCCACTCCATTTTTTTGGGGTGGGTGGACCTCAACCGGCCTCTCTTGCCTAGTTTGACCAGCTGCTAGCAATGCAGTTTGTTGGGCCATAATTTCAGCCTGTCTCTCCACGGCTGCAGCAATGGCTTCCATAGCCCGACTCATATTAGCTTGAGGTGTACCATCTGAGGTATCCCTATCAGTCACACTGCCACCTCCATTCCTATTATTTCTTCCGCCTCTCCCCATATCTATAATCTTAAGAAGAAGAAGACAATCCATTTAGAAACACACTCACATAAATGCTTAAGTCTACGCTTAACCAAAATTCAATCCTCGACAATTTTAAAGTCCGAAGTTTGATGTTGTTTCCCTAATGTTAACATCTTCCTATGTCCTACACATAATACCTTAGCCCTAAGGACTCTAATGCCTTGAGCTCTGATACCACCTCTGTACTGACCCCAAAATCCTACAAGGCTAAAATAGGACTTTGCAATCGTCACATTACTTAAACCTGCTTAAAATCCATACATACAAGGCATACTACACGAGTCTCCAAAAATAGGGATAATAAAATTTTGATCATAAAAAGTCAAACCATCCTGCACAGTAATAGTCCACACATCATAGCTCCTCATAACGAAATAGTCTAAAACCATCTGTAGGGTAAAACAACAAAGGCAACATCAACTAAGAGTCAAAAAGTCTAATTTAAACATCTCGTCCAAAAATAAACATTAAACTACTCAATAGGGATGACTATCAAAATCCCTAGCCTCCCCCTCAGGAAGCTCACCTTCTCCCTCTTCTTCGGCGTACACCTCCTCGGTCCACAGCTCTTCTCCTAAACTTGAAGACAATGACAGGTCGACTGAGCATGGAACACTCAGTGGATAAACAAACTAAGAACAACATAAAATAGCATGAGCAATAATAATATCATAACTTAGTTTATCGATGCTTAATCATAATACTTTCACGTAAAATAGACATAATCAGAGTGCGGAGCATATAACATGTCATAACATCATCTTGACTCGTGTACTCGTGAAATTCTTATCCATCAACTTAACTTAACATATGCATACACTCATACATGCATGATTCATAGTATGTTTGTCCCGACAACGCATAATCATAGTGTTTTGTCCTGGCAATGCATAATTCATAGTGTTTGACAACGCATAGAGTGGATATTCGTAATGGGGGATCATTCTTTCATAGCATAACATGAGTGCGACAATGCGTAGAATGGATGTTCGTAGTGGGGGGATTATTCTTTCATGGCATAATTCGTGACATGTTCGTATCCAATCATGCATGCTTGTGAGACAAGTGGACTCATGAGACTTGAATACTTACCATGCGAGTGCACGTGTGCTTGAGTGTCGTGATTGGAATTCAAGTAAGTCGTCCCTTAAATTCTAATCTTCCATTAGGAAACTCCGCTAGGTTACATCTCCCTAGTTAGAGAATTCCCAACGTGGAGGATTTTCCTCTAAGGTTTGACCTACCCAAATACCGATCACCATACAAGTAAATAGAGCATAATTTATCATAACGACAACAATATTCATTTAACTTAATTTCTTGATAATCAAAAGCATCATACTAATATTTATCATTCTTAGACATTTCAACAAACATCTAGAGTGCGTTAATTACGGATACTTTGCCCTTTCCCACTCTTAACATTCCATCACTCCATAATCAATCCACACAAACCAAACATAATCCACATTCATACATTCATCCCAATCCTCTATAATGTTTCCCTTCCTCCATTCAATCCATCCATAATATAAACCTATTTCCATCTCTAACAAGCTTAATCCTCACATAATTAGGGAAAACATAATCAATCTTCATTTCTATCATTTACATTATATTAATATTCACAAACATCAATAATAGGGTTGAGTTAGAGATTTTATCGACCTTAGGGATCCTTCCCTTGGATCCAAATCGCTCCCAAGATGATTTGGGGAAGCTTTGAGGACGATCTCCAAGCTTTCCTAGCGATACCCAAGCTATCTTCTTCTTCTCCAAGAAATCCCTCTCTCAAAACCCTAAGTTTTCTCTCCCTTTTTGCCAAATTAGGTTAGAAACAGGTAGAGTATTCTAATATCCCAAAATAGGATCCCTATTTATAGCCCCAAGGGTTGAAGACCAAAAGACCAAAAAGCCCTTACTGAAATTCTGCAAGAGAACGAAGGACCGAGCAATCGGTGGTTATGACCGATCGATCGGTTCTCAACCGAGCGATCGGTGTTTATGACCGAGCGATCGTTCAAAAACACCCTCTTTGGAAAAATTCTCCATACAAAAAAGTTAACCAGTCGATAGATACCGATCGATCAGTTTTTGACCGATTGATCGCTACTTCTGACCGAGCGATCGGTGTTCTGCAGATTTTGACCAATTTTACTGTTTTAGTCATAACTTTTGACTCGTTCGTCGAATTCCGACGATTCAACTTGCGTTGGATTCGTTTTTCGAAAAGGAACATTTTTGATATTTTATAATTCCAAATTCCCTATCAATTATGGATCAAAGGTCCCCAAAGTTGACTGATCTGCAATTCCATCAGACAACACATTGGAAAACCCGCCTTTTGACTTAGCTTAGACTAAAAATATGAAAAAACATTAAACATGAACCTCGAAGAGGGTTCCAATACTTTTCTAATGGTTCAAGAATCACTCAATTCCAATAAACGGTGCTAAAACTGGAGCTTCCTAAAGTTCAGGGTGTGATATGACATCCCTCTGCTAACAAGTTTGATTAAGCCTTAATCACACTATACTAATTAGATATAAATACATAAATATTAAAATATCACAAGGACCATAATACCCCTAATATTTGTAATAAAGACATGAAAATGATTCAGGTCTCTACAGGTCTCTGATTGAAGATACCTAGTACCTTCTCGCGCTCCAGTGGACCCAGCAGGCAAAGATCCGGAGAGGGTACTGAAGGAATTTTTTCCCATCTTGATGACCCGGACTAATGACGTTTGCTGGGATGCATCCATGGTCATCAGGAGTTGCTCCACAGTTGATGGCTGAACTTTGTGGCCGTCGTGGGTTCATGACGTATATGTACGCTTTCGTGACGAACTGACGACTCTTTGCATCCAAGGAGCAGTTAGACTTGCCCGATATGAGTATAAGCAGGATGTTCTTCTATTTTGCAACCTGCTCAACCATTGGTGCACTGACACTTAGACTTTCCATTCACAAGATGAACCGCATTTCGGGGCTACCGATCAGTGGAGCCTTCTACGATGAGTTTAACCCGTTCAATAACGTTCTGTATTCAGAGAACATTCCTGCCTGTACCAGAGAGTTGTACAAGGTTTATGATGCCCTTCTGAAAGTAAATTTAGATAGAGTGACACCCCCTACCGATAAGGGCAAGGGTCCCGCCATCGAAGAAGAAGCTGAAGAGCAGTGCCGAGTAAAGGTGCCAAGGCAGCACGCAAAGTGAACAGGGTCACCTTCAGGCAATAGCTGGGGTATTTTTTCAAGGGAGAACCGTATGCGTACTCCAAGCCAACTTATATTACTCCATCAAATGAAGAGATCAAAAATTCAGAGATCAAGACCAATGATGGGGTCAGTAGAGAAGGTTATTTTGTTGCCTTCTTGTCTTGCAGGCTGTGCAGTTTTATCTTGCATTCCCGTAGGGGAGTGGTAATTTGTCTTGAGACATTCGTGGTTGTCGAACAGATGGCAAGTGGCATAAGGCATTCTCTGCTTATCCCGATGATCGTGTCATTTTATAGAGAGATGGGAGTCATTGCCCAGAGCAAATATCCGGGTCATCAACTAGCCCAAGCGCCCTTCCAGTACCTGTTTGGCTGGATTGGTCAATATTTTCCTTCTTCATACCCGAGGTGGATAACCACCGAAGCAGAGATGAATCTACCATACTTGGTCAATATAACTGGTCAGACACCAGCCAAGTACCACTCTTGGGAAGCAATTAGACATATGTTCACCACCCCTGGTCTTTATAGAGCTCGTCCTTTCAAGGGAGCCTCTGAACTGGCTGGGAATAACTATCTGGTGGATTACATGAGCCTGGACTATTCAGGCAGGGATTTTTTTATGATGATGAGCCTTCGTCCAGCTAAGCTGCTGTGACATTTGGCAAAGAATGCTTTGTGGAACCCTACTACCCGAGCAGATTCGGTCGGCAATTCGGGTATGACCAAGCAAAACCACTTGTATTGGAGGCCGTTGATCATACTTTGGCTGATTTGCATCAAATTAAACAATAGTGAATCATTTGATTTGCATTGATACACGCTCAAGATTCTTCATTCCCTCTCAAGCTCAGGAAGGCCGACCTTCACTAAGATTCTCCACTTGGTGGTTGAATTGCACTTCCGCTTATTTGAAGCATGGTGGCCGTGATATTCTGGTCGTGGTTATAAAGGAATATTTGGCAAGGATTACCATGGCTACTGCTGAGGCTAGTGGACCTGCTCTCGCTCAAGCACCTGGCACTAGAAAAAGAAAAGAGCCATCAAGGGCCAAAGCACCCGCCAAAAGAGAGAAGACTGCCGATACCCGTAAGCGTCCGAGGACTAGACCAGCTCCCAAGGGGAAAGGCAAGCGTGTTCAGAGAAGCCCATCCCCCATCATCGAGCTGACTGATGAACAAATCCAAATGGCCAAGCTAGCTGACTTTGCGGCTGAGCATGACATACCCATTTTGCTAACACCGACCATATTGAGGAGACGTACAAAGGACCTCAGAGTGTCGCAGAATTTATTGCTCATCTAGAAGACCCTTCAGTTATGACCTCCGTCGGGGTAGTTATTCGACCTCGTATTTTGGAGGGATTGGGTAAGACTATTGTAGCTAACCCTACTGATGATACTGATGATAGGGCTGACTCGCCAGTGCATGATGATCATCAATTCACCCTTGATTGTCCCTCGGATGAATTTGCTGAGAATAATCGGGATTCTCCTGTGGAAATAAGTCCTCATGAAGTTCGTTTAGCAGCTACCATAAAAGAGGCTTGTAGAGCAAGGAAGTTAAAAGCACATCTACTTTTTGAAGCCCAAACAGCCAAAGCCTCTTTGCTCTTTATCCAAACTCAAAGAGCCGTTAGGAAAGCTAAAAGGAGTGCTCTTAAGGCTGGGCAGTCTTCAGGTTCAAAGGCTGATGGAGAATTCATCTAGACTATCGAAGTTATTTCCAAGGCTGTGCCAATTGAGACTGATCCTAGCCTCGCAAGAACTGAGGCAGTGGTGACAGTGAACTCAGCAAGTATCAGCCCTGTCGATGATGTTCTTGATATAGAACAGGCCACATCAATTGAACCTGCAAGGTCAGCAATAGATGAAGTGACACAAGAGCCAGCAGGCATTGCTACCAAAGCTAAAATCAGGGCCAACACGAGGCCTGAGGAAAGGACTAAGGCAAATTTGAGCTTAGAATTGTCAGCTGGACCAGAGATGGAGTCTGAAATAATTACAGAGCGAAGGCCAGAAGTTGGGATGGATGCCGAGGCTAAAATGGGGTTTGAAACCGAGGCTAGTGTTGAACTTGCTAAACCTAATGCAGGGACTATGGCCGAAGTTGGAGCTGAGGCAGAGATGAACTCGGAGCTAAAGGCTTAAACAAGGCCGAAGACTGAAACTGGAGTCACTGTTGAGGTTGTTCAAGAACCTGAGTCGAACACTCCTGAACTCCATATCAAAGAAGAGAAACAGGATGCCGATACGATTGGAATGGAAATAGTTCCATATTCTACGCCATTCACTGGCGAAGGGTCGGCTTCTAAAGACTTACCTTTTCTTGCCATGACCCCGTCACTGAGTACAAGCCATCCACTCCTTGGATCAGTCATCCTGTAAGTCCAACATCTCCTCCCAGGCCTCCTTCACCTGAATATACTCCATCTACTCCTCCACCTGAAACACCTGGTAGATGGTTGGTAGACAAGAATAGTTATGATTCCCTTCTCAGGAAAATCTCTGGACTTCCCAATATGTAACATTGATTGCTTCTTTTATTTCAACCAAATGATTTTTTACACCTACAAAATCCTAACTTTTTTTCTTTTGTAGGTATTATCGAGGGTTTATGAATGCTCCAAAGTTTACTTCTGTAATGCCCAACCATGCTCCAGTTCCTCCTCCATCCAAATTGTTGGCTGATGCCTATATAGAGAGTGCTAAACATGTACTCGAGGGATTAAAGACTTCACTGCTCAGCAGGAGTTTTAAGGATTCTGAACAGATGTAGGATGACTGTATTTTAGCGTTTAATATTCTTGATCACCTGGGTATCAGAGATCCCGTCGTACAGCAGGAGGTTGAAGCCTTGATCGATTCAGCTCGAAAAGTATATCGATTAAATAACATAGACCCGATCAGCAGTCTTGAGGTAAAAGCTAGAGATTGTGTTATTGACACATCTTTCAAAATAAATGGATTGACTAAAGCTACCAATGATTTGCATAAGAAAATCTATCGAACTACAAAACATCAGCGGGCTGCGGAAGCCGAAGTAGAGAGCCTTCGTCAACAACTGCAAGAAGCTATAGTTAGAGCTTCAGAAATAAAGAGTGCCCATGAATCGATGGAAACAGAGCTGGTGACTATCAATTCCGAATTATCTGACGAACAATCTGTGAAGCTTCAAGGCCAGAAGACTCTAGGGAAAATTATCAGATTGAAAGAGGGTTTGGCAGACGCTTGTCAGGAAGCTACTCGTCTCCACAAACAACAACGCACTAGAATAGAAAAATTATCTTTTTCAGATACCACCCCTTCTAATTAAAGAGAATCCTGTTGATATAAATCCTGTAAATGAAGGTCCTCTTGATGTAAATCCCGTAAATGAATGAAAAACACTTTTGTTCTATCACTCAGTCCATGCAATATTTTTTTTTTAAGAACTAACTGAACCCAAGTTAATTTCCTCAAGTTGCCTACGTACCCATGATAGGATCAAGTCAAACGTAGTTAAGAAAAGAGGTGATTTTAGACTCATAGTTTACGAGTACATAGTTTCCATTCATATCTATGAAGGTTTGGACTTGTAATTTAAGAACAAGTAAGTAGTTTCCGTTCGTACCTAGGAAGGTTTAGACTTGTAATTTAGGGGCAAGCCTTTGAGAAATGATGAATCTTTGTAGCTCGTATTCAGGAGCCTGTCAAATTACTCTAATTTTTTCCTAGGCTGACTCTTGGAGTATTAGTCTAGTGAGGTTTTTGTTGCCTAGACCATCTCCTTGAAGTTTTAGTCTAGCGGGCTTTTAGAATCTTACATTAGTCAAGGGCAATACTCCATTATCCACCATTGTAATCAGCAGACATGTTTTTGATGGTGAGAAGTCCTTCCTTGGAATTGCAGTTTCTTCTTTGTACATCGGATAGGAGTTTTCTTTATTTCACCCACATTGATGGGCAATGACGAAGATTTTGTATCCCAAGGGGATAGTGTTCTTTTAGAAGAACTGATTAAACCCAAGTTACTTCCTTAGGCTGCCTACGTACCCATGATAAGATCAAGTCAAACGTAGTTCAGAAGGGGATTCGTATTTTGAGAGCGAATAGGTAGTTTCCGTTTATACCTAGGAAGGTTTTAACTTCGGCTTTTGGGGGGCTTTTGAAGCTTTATTCGCAATTTGATAACGAATAAGCAGCTTCCGTTTGTGCCTAGGAGGGTTTGGACTTTGATCTGGTATTCTGGAGACTTTTGAAGTGTCGTGAACCTTTTTAGCTCGTATTTAAGAGCCTGTCAAATCGCTCTAATTTTTGCGTAGACTGACTCTGAGTGTTAGTCTAACGAGCTATTTATTGCCCTAATTTTTGCCTAGACTTTCTTCTTGAATTTTTGGTCTAACGGGCATTTTATTTTGACTCAATTTTTTTTGTCTAAGCCATCCCTTCGAATTTTCAACTTAGTTAGTCATTATTGCTCTAATTTTTTCCTAAGTCGCTCCTAAGGGTTTTCGACCTAGTGAGCATCACTCTAATTTTTGCCTAAGCCGCCCCTTAGGGTTTTCAACTTAGCGAGTCATTTTGTGCTCTAAATTTTACCTAGACCTTCTTTTAAAGTTTTGGTCTAGCGAGAATTTCGATTCCTAGGAGTAATATCGCTTGAGGAATCTTGCATTGGTTGGAGGGATAATTTGCTCTCCATCCATTGAGGTCAGTAGGTATGCTCTGTTAGAGTATATCCTCTCGACGACATATGGCCCTTCCCATTTTGGTTTGAGCTTCCTCTTGGTTCAACGAGTGATGATTATCAGAGTTCTGACCATTAGGACCAAATCTCCTATTTTGAAAGACCATTGTCTTACCCCTTTATTGAAGGCGCTAGTTAGCATTTGTAGGTATATCTCTAAACTCTGTTGGGCTTGGAGACGACGTTCATCAAGAGTTTCAAGCTCTGCAAGACGAACCTTAGCTAAATCTTCTTTTGTGAGAGACTCCTAAATTGTCACCCGTAGGGAGGGAATTTGAATTTCAAGAGGAGAAGTGCTTCACCGCCGAAGACCAGGGAATACGGCATGGCCTTTGTCAGAGTCCGATTAGTAGTCTGGTATGCCCAGAGGGCTTCGGGTAGGCGTTCGTGCCAGTCCTGTTTGCTTTTATCCATAACTTTCTTGAGGATTTTGCACAAAGTCTTGTTGAAGGCTTCGACGAGACCATTCATGGCTGCATAGTACCGGGTGGAATGGTCCTCTCAGATACCAAATTTGGCATACAACTTGTGTATAGGGGTGCTTCGGAAAGGTTGCCCGTTATCCATGATGATGCTTTCTGGGATCCCGAACCGATATATGATGTGGGTCCGGATGAAGTCTGTCACTGAGTGGTGTTTGACCTCTTTGAGAGCGATGGTTTTGGCCCATTTTGAGAAGTAGTCTATCGTGGCTAGGATGTATTAGTATCCAGCCAATGATGGTAGGGTGAATGATCCTATGACGTCCATTCCCCATACCGTGAATGGCCGTGAACATGTTGTCATGTGAATAGGCTCGGGAGCCCAATGTATGAACTCAGCATGGAGCTGACAAACTTTGCATTTTCTTGCATAGTTGAGACAGTCAGCGATCATCGTTGACCAGTAGTAGCCCAATCTTTTCAGCTGCATTTCTACCTTAGGCCCAGCTTGGTGAGCATCGCAGATCCCGACATGAGTTTCTTCCATGGCTTGATCTATTTCATTTCCTGAGATACATCTCATCAAGATGCCATTTAGGGACCTTCTATATAAGTTTTCTTCCAACATCACAAATTTTGTGAGCCATCGACGAACTTCAACGCGTTTGGCATAGTATCCAGGAGAATCGACCATGTTGGAGATAATCGATGAAAGGTTGTCGCCAATCCTCATCTGTTTCTTTGATTGTCACAGAACAAACTGTCTCCAGGAAGTCTATCTCTGGAAGGGGTTTGAGAGTTCTTCTTTCTCCCACTGTGATGGTTAGTATCCTGTCCGTTGGTAGAGTTAGAGATGCTGCAAGATCGGCCAAAGCATCGGCTTGATTATTGAGTCCTCTACAGACATGAAAGAGGTTGTTTCTTGGAATTTGAGCAAGTAGCTGGTCCACTCTCTTCTGATAGGGAAGGAGACTAACCCTCCGCACTACATATTCACCTCGTACCTATTTGATGACGAGTTCTGAATCCTCATAGATAGTTAATTCATCCACCAGGATCTAAAGAGTCAATTCAAGACCTGCTATCAGGGCTTCATACTCAGCTTCATTGTTGAACATCCTTCTGTTAGGGCGAAGGAATACGGTAGTATTAAGTTGTCTAGTGTGATAAAAAAATACCAACTCCTAATTTATTTTCCTTCGGGTCGATGCATTTGACTCCATCAGGGCTTTTTGATGCTCCATCAAAATACATCTTCCAACCTGATTTGACTTGAACTTGCATGACTTCTTCGTCGGGGATGTCGGTGACCAAAGGCGAGTCCACAGGAACTGGATGTGCTGCAAGGAAATCAGCAAGGGCTTGCCTTTTCACTGTTTTTTTGAGACACAAATTTGATTTCGAATTCGGACAGAAGCACCGCCCATTTCACCATCCTGCCAGAGAGAGTAGGGCGGGACATTATATACTTGAGAGGATTGGCTCTTATATTAGTTTTACCGAATGCTTAAGCATATAATGCCTTAATTTCTTCAGAGCAAAGATGAGGACCAAACACACTTTCTCTATTAGGCTGTATCTACATTCTGCTCTAACCAGAGTCCAGTTTTGGTAGTACAGGGCATTTTCCTTTCCTTGGTCATTATGGTGAGCAAGGAGAGCTCTGAGAGATCCCTCGAGCGTTGTGATATAGAGGATAAGTGGTTTTCTTCTGATGGGACCCATAAGGACCGGTGGATTTGTGAGATATGTCTTGATGCTGTCCAGAGCATTTTGGCAAGCTTCATCCCATTGAAACAGTATTCCCTTCTTCATTAATCAGGAAAACGATTGGCATCTTCCAGCCAAATTGGAGATGAATCTCCAAATATAAGCAAGTCGACCCTGAAGTCCTTTCAACTCGCGCATCTACGTTTAGTTCCAGGCAAAAACATCTTTGTACTCTTTAGGAGACAAAGATACTCTTCTTTTTCCATTTGGGAGAGAGAGGCACTGATGAAGGTTGGCCTTGGGTCTTGTTCTAAGCCAAGGTTAACTTCAAGAAGGTCATCAACAGTTGCTTGACCTCCTACTTCAAATTCTAGAGGAGCCGGACGGACTTCTGTTTCTTCCAGTGGTTCTTCCATAATCATCTCTTCTCCTGAAGAAGAGTATTCATCTACCGTAATAGTATTTATGGTCCAAATCAGATCTTCATTTGGTGAGAAATTAGAGTTTCCTGCTTCAGGCTTTCCCAAGTTAGAACCAACCTACTTATAGGTAGCCAAAGTCTTGGGTGTTGGTATGATTTAATGCTCAACCTGCTCTTCTGCTTCAGTATTAAACCCCTGCTTCTCAAGCATTTTCTAGATTGTCGGATTAAACACAGGCTTCCTTTGATAAAGATTCATTGTTCTACCCTTTCTGTTGCTCCGAAAAGTGGCTTTGCCTACTTGTCCTACAGAATGAAAAACAATGGGCTTTTCCCCTGTTTTTCTGGACGGGACAATGACACTAGGAATGACTTCCGTTGTTGGCCATTTTGCCATGCACTGATGCTGACCTTAGTCAGGCTATCAATCATATCTTGATGTGCTGCCTCAATCCACGGAAATACTTGTAGCAACTCCGCATCTTCTGAAAGTCATTCTATGGAGACTACTTCTGATGTGGACTCCTCCCTAGCCGTGACCATATTGACGGTCTGGTTGTGATTTTTCTTGAATACAAAGACTAGGGGATTATACCCAATTCTTGGCGTATCTGTATCTACATAATCACCAGTATCTAGGGCTTCATGCTACTCCTTTTTTAGCATAGCTTCATAAGCCGGTAAAATAGTTCCTTCAACTTGCTCTCCTTCTTTGGGGTCAAACCCTTACTTCTTGAGGAGTCTGGTTGTCTTTTCACCAAAGCTTATCTTCTTCCTATAAAGATTGATGATCTTGCCAATTTCATTGGCCCATGAGGAGTTCATCATGTCATATATACCTAGAGAATTGAAGAGCATTGATTTCTGTCCTCTTTTCATGACCGGGATAATGAAACTGGAGGTAGTTTCAACCATTGTACAGTCCATTCTCCTCAAAGGGACTATATGATCACCTTTTAAAGCTTGAAGGGGGTTGATTTCTTTAACCTCACAAGTCTAGGAAAGGTCGACTGACTTGCCCTTCTCTAGATTTCGGGAAGATTCGACAAAAGATAGGGTCGGTTCTCCTTCTTTTTTTTGAGATTTTGGGGTGTATTTGAACACCCTTTTCGGAGCTTCTGTTTGGACAGGTCCGTGATTGCTTTTCAAGCCACTCTCAATCTTTTTCCCTTTGGGCTTTTACTGAAGGTTTCTTTGGGTACTTTGACATAGAAATGCGTATTTGCGTAATATGCCTCTATATCATTGAAAGGATCATCTCAGCATTGATCCTTACTTGCCTATTCCCTTTAGGGTATTTAAGGCACTGATGATAGGTGGATGACACTACTAGATGGTTGTGCATCCATTGCCACCCTAACAGGGCGTTGTATGACGTATCGACATCGATCACAAGAAACGTCATAGTTTCAGCACTATCCTCAAATCTATTTTTGAGGTTGACCATGCCCATGGGCTTCTGCTCATTTTGATTGAAGCCTTGGATAATTAGACTGCTTTCATGAACCTGGCTTACTTGTATGCCAAGCTTAGATAGCATTCTTGTTGGAAGGATGTTGACAGCTGAACCCCCATTTATCATCACTCGGGAGATGCTAGTCTCGTTGACCAGACCTGAGATGAACAGTGGCTGATTATACTGGAGAGTCTCAGCTTGCATATCTTCATCATCAAAAGTAATCGTGAAGAGGCAGGAAGCTCCTGTTTGAAGGGGCTGTGGCAACTAACTTGTAACTTCTTCAGAGAAGTCTTCCGGATTAGAGAGGGTATATATAAGGGACCTCCTTAATTCCAGGGACATCTTGAGAGCATCATATACGCTCAACAGGGAAGGGATTTTCTGGGAGCTGTTTGGGCTTGGGCCGGTTGGGCTCTGATCTGATTGTTGTGCTAGACTGGCATAAACCTCAGTGGTAATTTTCTTCCCAATCGGAGGTTAAGTTGATAAACTTTGGCAATTATCTGGTCTATTGATCCAGACGACTCTCCTTCCAAGAGTTGGACCATGTTTGTAGAACTGAAGTCCAGCTTCCTTTTCTTACTTTGAAATGATGACTGGTCTCTTCTTTCATATTGTCCTGTCAGACTTCCAGGTTGGGCTGAGCTTTGTTCAGATGCCTGTGAATTATCAGCTAACCTTGAGTTTAGGACTGCTTCTTCTGTCGAAGGGTTACTGTCCAAATTGAATGCAGCAAGTGAATTTTGGTTCTCGAGCTGAATTGGGATTTGCATTGGTTGTCGCATATGACGATGATCTAGATTCGAGGCCTTAGGCATGCTTGGCCTCTCTTGAGGGGAATCAAACTGTACTTGTTCATCTTCTACCTTTCTTTCTCCTCCAGATGAGATTCCTTCAGAGAGGTCTGAAAGTCCCATAAGGGTCCATCCAGGTGTGGATGGTCTCCTTTCTGGGAGTTCAACGTCTTCAGAATTGATCTAGCCAATTCTGAAATGCCCGGTGTCATTCAGGACTGCAGGCTACCATTGGTCTTGGCTTATCCAACCATGAAGGGTTTTTATTCAGGAGCGCATCGATGACATAGCATGAAAAGATGTTGGATTTGTCTCCCAAATCTGTTGACTAAAGGCTATCATAGTCACAGTCGAAGCAAAAGCCTAGCGGGATAAAATCCATCAAGGAGATTGCCGTCAACGGCTTTTGTTCCACAAGAGCGTCTTGGGCTGGGCCATTTTTCTTGGCTTTCCTCGCTCTTTCTCTCTTCTTCTTCTTTTCAGTCTTAGCTATGCGCTTCCCTTCTTTTCTCAGGGCTTGAGCTTGCCTTGTAGCTTGAGCTTGCTTTTCAGCATCGGCATTTTGAGTTAACTAATTTTTCTTCTTGGCCCCTTTACTTTCAAAGAGGATCCAGTCTTCTTCATCTAACAGTTTGTTGTCAAGAAGTTTACCGATCGAAGATGCTTCATCTTCATCAACCAGCTCTGAAGCCACCACCGTATTGGACTTAGCCGCCTACTGGAGATCATCAATGATAATTTCTTTGTTATCTAAACGTCGTTGGATGATGTCCTTCAGTACGAAGCAATCACTTATTTTGTGACTGATCATACGATGGTAAGGATAGTATTTGGGATCATTTTTCATCCCAATCTCTTGAGGTCTCCGGCTTTCTGGGAGAGTGATGAGTTCATTGGCCAAGAGATCTTCAAACAGATCTTTGACAATGTCTTCAGAAAATGAATATGTTCTATTTATTCTCTCTTCCATGGTGATCTTCTTTGGCGGCTCCTTTTTACCTTGTCATTGTGGCTTTCTAGATCTGCCCTGAACTGGTTTAGTACCAACCTTAATTGGTCTTTTACCGTTGTTTGTTCGGCCAGTTGATCTACCACCACTTAGTGCTGGTGGCACAGTCTTTTTGGCTTCAACTACTGTGGCTGTTGAAGATTCAAGGCAATCAGTGCCCCTACGTCGCCTTCTTTTTCCTATATGACTCTTCATATCATGTGCTTTTGTGTACAGATCTTTAAAACCCGTAAAGTTTTGAGCCATTAGGGCAGTTGAAAGGTCATGCCTGAAGTTGTTGAGGTACATCCGAATAAGTTTCAACTGAGTGAATTTCTGAGGGCAAGAGAAGGTCAAGGCTCTCCATCGGGCAATGAACTCTGTTACTATTTCATTATCCTTCTGTCGGGTTTCAATCAATTCCAGAACACCTACTCTTCTTTGGATATTGTAGAATTGTTTGCTGAATTCGATCACCATTGTGCTCTAATCAGGGATCAAATCTGCAGGGAGGTTGGCATACCATGTGAAAGTGGCACCCTCTAGGGGTTGTACGAAGAATTGGAGACAAAGAGCCCCGTTCTTAGATGTCAATTTGTAGCTCAAGAGGAAATGAGACAGGTGTTGCCTTGGATCTCCAATGCCATCGAACATCTTGAATTTCGGTTGGACAAAGTCTGGCGAGAACGAAACTGCATCCATGATAGCTGGATAAAGCTTCATGATCATCCGTACATCCTCTTCTCTTTCTTTGGCTTGCCGTATTTGATTACGAACAGTCTCCTTAATTGCAGCCAAAAAAGATGGTGACACCCCTCCTATGACTGTGGCCTTGGTTAGGACCCATTTTGGGCGCCCTTGGATGATTTGGAGGTGTAGGGGTTGTGCCTTGATTACTGCTACCTCCTTGATAAGGGAAGCGAGGTCCGGGTGCTAATGCAGATTTGAGAGCTAACAATTGAGTAGCCAACTCTTGTATTTGAGACATCATGGCAATAATCTGATCATCCTTGTATCGGAGTTGAGCCTATAAGGCTACTGTTTGATCATTTGATGACGGGGGTGCCGAAGTTGAAGGGTTATTCCCTTGACTTGCATTACCATCCAGATTTGTCATCATGACAGGTACCGGTCATTCTGAAGTTGGTTCCGGTAACTGAAACAGATTCGGAAACTCTTCTTCTGCTAAATAGGCACTGGGCATCCCATATAAAGGATTTAGTGCACTGAAAACCTGTCGAGGCATTTCCCGCACAATTTCCCGTCTAATTGGTTGAGGAGCTGGTTTGTCAAAAACAGAATCTTTGACTAGCGGAGTTTCTTCCAATTCTCTCGGAGAAGTTACCGGCGTTGCTTCTTGTTCTGACCCTTCTTAGTATCCACTGACGTCAGGTTCTGGAGCTAATTGAACTAGGTCTTGGGCTTTTTCTTTGCCTCTGGCCTGATTCTTGTGGCTCCTTTTTCTTCTCAAAATTACTAGACCAAGAGCGACTATTCCGACAGCTCGCGAGGGCTCTGTCTCGTCCAAAGGGGCTAAAATAGCGGCGGTTGAACTCTGAGAATCCTACCTTACTGATAAGTTCTGCTCAGGCATTACCCCAGTTCCTTGGAACACTAGGGTTGTGTACTCTTCCGGAACTGGGTTGAGTCTAGTGCCGATCACATTCATGGACACTCTTTCGTAACCAGCATATGATGCTCCGATGTTTGACTTCCCCCGAGTAGGGTGAACAGGCACAGAAGGACCAGTCTTCCGCTTCTGGCGAGCAAAATGGATCTTGTCTGAAGCATCAGTTGGCCTTCTTGCCTTCTGATTTCTAGACCTTCTTGGCCTCAAAAGCAGAAGTGCTTCTATTTAGCACCTTAACCCTAGGCTCATATGGTGGTGTTGTTCTTCGTTCTGGTTCAGCACTTTATCTGCCCCAGAATGGGCTTACATCTCTGGATGCAGGCCGCTGGTGTTGATGATGGACTGATGCCATCATTGATGTGAAGGTCGCAAAGTTAGCACCTCGGGAAGCATTCAGACCCAGTTTGTATAGCAAGTCTCTATCTACCTGTTTTGGACTCGAAGTGTTTCTTACATTAACAGCTGGACAGTATTGATCAAGCTGTTAATGCCCCTTGCATCATCATCAGATGATGAATTTGATTCTGAGAATACCCTTCTCTTGTTGGCTGTATAGTGCCAACTCCTCTCTTTTTTAGAAAGAGAACTATCCTCGGATGCCAGAGTGCCTATCCGTGGATCTCCCTTTCTTGTAAGGGACTTCTGTCCGTGGACCATGTCCACGGATTGGCTTGGACCTGCACTTATGAAGAGGGCATGTTTCTGACCCTCGGACTGGCTTGGGCCTCTGGTCCAGGTGGTCTGGCCTTCGATCCATAGAATCAGGCTTGGGCCTGTCCACGAATGGTCTTGGATTTCTGTCCGTATACATTGCTGAAATTTTTTCCGTGGACAGAGCTACTCTTCTGTCCGTGGATGAAACTGGCCTCCTATCCATGGACATTACTGGAATTCTGTCTGTGAACAGAGCTGCTCTTCTGTCCGTGGACAGAGTTGATTTTTCATCCGTGGACAGTGCTGGAATTCTGTCCGTGGACAAAGCTACTTTTCTGTCCGTGGACGGAGTTGATTTTCTGTCCGTGGACATCTTGGATCTTCCGTTCGTGGACGGTCTTGATTGGCCATCCATGGATGGTTTGGCATTTCTGTTCGTGGACAATCCTGTATTCCTGTCCATGGATAATCTTCTGCTTCCCTCCGTGGGATATTTTGACCTTGGTCCGTGGAATCTGTCCGTGGACGTTTCTTGTTCACGGATGAATGCCCTAAGGCATCTTCCTCAATTACTTTGTATTTTTTAAAGTTATTTGAGGGATTGTTCATTAAGTCCTTTAGGCCCTTGGCCTTGTTCATTTGCCCTGGTGAAATTTGGGCAGCATCTCCCCACCTTGGAGAATTTTTCAAAGGGGGAACTCCAACAGTCAACTTGGACTGAGGGGGCATATATCCAACTAGTCCTATGGTCGGCCCCAGCGATTGCGACCTTTCTACTACGGACTGTTGGGATTTGTGACGGCTTGTTAGGTCTGGCCCAGTATTTGACATAGGTTAGCCTTTTGAGCTGGCCTATCGTAGAGTGGTTGAACTACCCTGTAGTGTGTGTACCTGGTTGGGTACACCCTCCATGGTGCACTCTAATTAGAATGCACTGTGTCCGTGGGGTATCCAGTTGG
Organism: Tetracentron sinense; assembly: GCA_015143295.1. Taxonomy (NCBI): domain Eukaryota; kingdom Viridiplantae; phylum Streptophyta; class Magnoliopsida; order Trochodendrales; family Trochodendraceae; genus Tetracentron; species Tetracentron sinense. The sequence continues at coordinate 19,994,926 of CM026567.1, forward strand.
ATGCACCCAATCCATGGCACATCCTGGGGGATGTGTTCCCTCTGTGGCGCATCCTGGGGGATATATCCACTCTATGGCACATCCTCTTGGGTGCAGCCTCTCCGTGAGACATCCTGGGGGATGCCGGTTGTCCACGGAGAATCCTTGGAGATGCTACTACTCTGTGGTGCATCCTGGGGGATGCACCTGCTGCGTGGTGCATCCTTAGGAATGCACCCTGTCCATGGTGTATCCTTTGGGATACACCTGCTCTGTGGGGCATCCTTGGGGATGCACCCTGTCTGTGGTGTATCCTTTGGGATACACCTGCTCCGTGGGGCATCCTTGAGGATGCACCCTGTCCGTGGACCTGGCAGGGTTGACTCCTCCATGGAGGAGGAGCAAGACCCTCATTGAGGGTTTGGCCAGTAGACCAAGGCCTCATGATTAGGGTCGCCGCCAACTCTGCCCATGTTAGGGGTGAGTCGTTGGAATCGGCATCGGAGGGACATAGACCCTCCTCTTGATTGTCAACACATACACCGAATGGATGTAAACAATCTCGATTATCCTGCACACCAATCGAAGAGAAAGTAGGGAACGGATTACTCACTTTCCTTTTTTTTATGTTCTTCTTTTATTTTTTAAATCTTCATCAAAGATGAGAGGAGAAGAATGTCCCACCAGGCGTGCTATTTAATTTGTAAGCGCAAAATTCATCTTATCAAATTTCCTCCATTGTTGTATGGAGTTTATTGTTTGTTGTGGGGGCTATCCTTTTAATCTGAATAAACTCAGACTGTTAAATTACCTTCCCTATATTGGGGAAGAAACTCTGATTAAAATGAAGAACAAAGGAAGAACAAAGATATATTGAATAAAATATTTTATTTATTCAATGGGGTTACCCAGATCCCATGTAGGCGGTACAAGTGCCTCATTGAGGTCTTTTCAAATAAAGAAAAAAAATTGTTGCCATGTTTAAGGGCTCACCTCATATTCTCCATGTCGAGTGAGTCTTCTTCTTAACTTGCTTGCTTCTGCTTGAAATGGAGGGGAGAGTTTTTTTCTTTCTTCTGGGTTTTCTTTTTGTGTGTCTTCGCGTGTGTTTCTTATGAGAAACACACCTTTATATGTTTGAGAGAGTCATTTTTGGGACTATCTCTTTGACTCCCTTATTTTAGGAAAGTCAAAAGGGCTCTCTTATTAGAGGATACCAACTCACGAGTCTTTCTTATCTAGGAGACTCCTCAAGCTCAAGAGAATCCTCCTCTTTTGAAAACTCTCGTACCAGAGTTCTCTCTTTTTGGGGGGAATTCTAATACCTGTCAAAAAAGGGGATGTTTCATCTCATCCTTTCCCAGGATTTCGGACATAGTCTTAATCCTATCATAATTGTGGGCTTCCATGTAGCATCGCATGGGATTTTAAAAGAAGAGATCCTTATCTTAGGATCCCCCACAGCTTGACAAAGAATCCTTTTTATCAAGGATTCTCTACCCCATGACAACCAGATATTGACTGTCAGCTAGGACAGACTGACCTATGTCAGTCCATGAATTCAAAGGTTAAGACCATAGGTTTCGCCCATGGACTAGAGAGTGAGACCATAGGTCTCGCCCACGGACCAGAGGCTAAGACCATAGGTCTCACTCACGGACCAGAGGCCCTACTCGTGATCTGGGTTAGATCCAGGACATAATATTTGATCCATGAGGATTTATCCTCAGGGATTGGACACATTGAGGCCAATTGGTGGCTGGCACTAAATATAGATCCGTGAGGGTTTTGGTCCTCATGGATGAACACGTGTCAGCCTTTCGGAGACCAACACTCGAAGTTGGATCCGTGAGGTTTTGGTCCTTATGGATGAGCACGTGTTAGCCTCATGAGGGTCAACACTTAGGATTGACTCTGTGCGGTTTTAACCCTCACGGATGAGACAGGTGTCAGCTTCTCGGAGCCTAGTACCAAAGTTGGATCCATGAGGTTTTGGTCCTCATGGATGAGCACGAGTTAGCCTCATGAGGGCCAACACTTAGGATTAAATCCATGGGGTTTTAACCCTAATGGATGAGACAGGTGTCAGCTTCTCGGAGGCTAGCACCAAAGTTGGATCCGTGAGGTTTTGGTCCTCACGGATGGACACGTGTCAGTCTCTCGGAGGCCAACACTCAAAGTTGAATCTGTGAGGTTTTGATCCTCACGGATGAGCACATGTTAGCCTCATGAGGGCCAACACTTAGGATTGAATCCGTGGGGTTTTAACCCTCACGGATGAGATAGGTGTTAGCTTCTGGGAGGCTAGCACCAAAGTTAGATCCATGAGATTTTGGTCCTCACGGATGGACACGTGTCAACCTCATGAAGGCTGGCACTTAGGGTATATCCATGAGGTTTACCTCACGGATCAGATCCCACCTTTCTTAGCTGGGTGACTTGATGCTAGCCATCAGCATTTAATGCTGACAGCTAAAGGTAGTATGCGTTCCACAAGCACGCGTGAACCTAACCATCTCTCCGAGAGACTGAGATCAGGTGTGTGCCATTGCACACACACCTGGGCAATGGATGGTGAGATTTCACTGCCCACAGTCGTCGAACCTAATCTGGCTCAGATGCCTAGATACCAGTGAAGCAGCATAGGTAGTCGAAGAAGTTCACGGAGGAACTTGTGGCCCACACATGAACGGGTTGATGTTATAAAAGAAGATACTCAGACTAGGCTACTACTGGTCTACAATGGAATCCGACTGTTGCCGGCATGTACAGAAGTACCACCAGTGCCAAATCTATACTGACAGAGTCAATTCACCACCAACCAGGCTGCATAATCTCACTGTTCCTTGGCTATTCTTAGCTTAGGGCATGGACTTCATTGGATCAATAGCTCCGAAAGCATCAAATGGACATCGATTCATCCTGGTTGCAATTGATTACTTTATAAAATGCATCGAGGCAGCCTTTTATGCCAACATCACAGCTTCTATGGTTCAGCATTTTTTGAAAAGGGATATCATTTACCAGTACGGAGTCCTGTATGAGATTTTAATAGACAATGCTCTCAACTTCTGCAACAAGGGGATGACTGATCTCTGCCAGAAGTTCAAGATTCAACATCACAACTTTACGCCATACATGCCATAAACCAATGGTGCAGTTGAAGCTGCCAACAAGAAGATGAAAAAAATCATAGAGAAGATGGCAACCAATTACTCTGTCTGGCATGAGATGCTTCCATACGCACTCATGGCTTACAAAACGTTCATCCGAACTTCAACTGGAGCAACACCATTCTCTCTGGCCTATATTATGGAAGCAATCCTCCCCATTGAAGTATTAGTTCCATCACCTCAGGTGCTAATGAAAGCAGAACTCTCAGAGGCAAAATAGGCGTAGATCCAGTATGAGCAGCTGAATCTGATCGAAGAGCGACGATTGAAAGCCATCAACCACTCTCAAGCCTATTAGACCTGCATGGCTAGGGTATTCAACAAGAAAGTCAAGCCGCGAAGCATTGAGATCGGTGACCTGGTTCTCCAGAGGATGTTGCCAAACCACCCTGACCCAAGGGACAAATTCACATCTAACTACGAAGGCCCATACATTGTCCGAGACAAATTCTTAGGTGGTGCCCTTTGACTTGGATGTATGGATGACGAAGACCTCCCAAAGCCCATCAAAATGGACAAAATCAAGCAATACTACACTTAGGATCTAGATCTAATAGGCGCTTTGCACTTGTAGTTTCTCTGGGAAATGATAGGAGGCCATCTTTGGCACACTCCTTATCCCTAGCAAATGTAAACCCATTTTTACAAATCAATTAAATTTGTTAGTTAGCCCCTCGAGCCAAACAGCTTTTCTTTCATGAAACATTTTCAGGGACACCCTCCTTTGCCAATCTGTGGCATTTGTCTGAACTACATCATGACCTGATCCTGCAAAGGGTACATAGGCAACCTGAAAAACCAGGTGTGGTCACAAAAAGGGATCATGCCCCCCCAACTTTCTCCCACAAAGTCAACTCCTCCCCAGATGAGTCAAAATCTCCCTCAAAGCTTCCCCACGCAGAGTTAAACCATCCCCTGTAGAGCCAACAAACCCCTCTAAAACCTCTCCCCATAGAGTCCAGCAGAGTAAAAAAATCCTCTCAACTTCCCCAGTCGAGTCGACTCTCAAGGGTATAAAATTTCCATAAAAGGAAAATCCAAAATAGAAGTTGAAACATTTTCAAGAATCAGAGACTCCTCAATGAGACAAATCTCTCCAAAGTTTGTCCCCAGTAGAAATCTTTCAGGGACAATCCCCAGGCAAAGACAACCTCTCTCAAAAAACTCTCCCTAGCAGAGACAACCTCTCTCCAATCCCTAGTGGAACTCAAATTCCCTAGCGAAGCGAAGCCAAAAAAATATATATATATACCCCACCAGGAATCCCAGAATACAAATCTTCAAGGGAGAACTCTCCAATGGAGTGCAAATCAACTACAACAGAAGAAATCCCAGGGTGTCCCAAACTTCGGTCCCCTAACCTATATTTCATCCTACTCTAAGTCCTTCTAGATCCCCTAGAAACTATAAGTGCAAGCACAATATCACATTTATATCCTCAGTAAAATATAGTTCCTATAAGTCCCCAAAGGAGCGAATTCAAGGCAATGAAAGGAGAAGACCTTTTTTTTCAGTAAATCGCGGGCATGAGTGAAAACCTGCAATGGCCTCATTGCGCAAAAATCACGCAACCCCAGACCTAGTCTTGCAACTAGGGGCAAAAAAGGGATAAAAATCAATCAACTTCGCAGGCATGAGGAAAACCAGCAACGGCCTCATCGCGTAAAAATTATATGAACCTCATGACTTGGTCATTCCAAGGGTAAAAAAGGGGAGAAAAACTGAAGAGCAGTTTGGCAACAAAGTCCGGCAGCAAGTAATCTCACCAAACTCCCGACAAAACTGCACAGGTCGCCAATCGATGGCACTAAGAAATAGATCCCCGGGCAATAGTCTCCAGCGGGCCACAAATTCCCCAAGCAGACGGTTGTTAGCCTTCAACAAGGTAATCCCCAGCTAAAGTCCAGTCACTAGCCAATAGATCCCCAGTAGTGATCTACAACGGTGTCACATTCCCCAGCGAGTTTCGAGTAGAAGCCTCCAAATGCTCTCTACAAGTGCTCTCCCCAGCAAGAGTATAGAAGCATCCAATTTACTCTAAAAAAAAAAAGCTTCTTTCCAGCCAGAGTCCAATCTCCAGCAGGGGCAATACAAGCAGGCTTACCCACAAGCATCCCCGGCAGTGACGAAACCTCTTCTGGGTTATACTCTACTCTCTGAGAGTGAAAGACAGATTACAAAATCCCCCAAGCCCTGTCGAAAGCAATTCCCTGGCAAATCTAAAAAGCTAAGCTAAGCTTTCTTTCGTCAAAATCAAAAATTCTTTGCAAAAGTCCAAACACTTTTTTAAAAAGTGTTCTTTCAAGAACTTCTAGTATCCAGGCTTGGTTGTACCAACCTGCACTAAGTAGCCTCAGTAAGACGAAGTAGAAGAAGCCGACACCGTGCATCCCCGCGAGTCGTAGTCAACAGTCATGGGAAAGCATCCTCGCCTTTATACCCTGTATGACATCACTCTGCATAGCGTCACACCCCACATGACCAAATCCCTCGGTATTAATCAAAATCTAGTGCCTCTCGGCCATTTCGAATCAACCTTGCTAGTGCCTCTTGGACATACTGCAACTCCTTCGAGACCTCCGCGTGTCCCCGAAATCCGGTAGGCTCCCTGAGAATCTCATCATACCACAGCATTACCTCCTGCATGTTCCCCTTCGACACCCCCATGTGTCCTCGACATCCTGTATGCTCCCTGAAAATCTCGTCATACAGCAGCATTTACCTCCTACATGTCCCCCTTCAACACCCCCGCGTGTCCCCGACATTCTGTATACTCTCTGACAATCTCGTCATAACACAACATTACCTTCTGCATGTCTCCCCCTCAACATCCCCATGTGTCCCCGACATCCTGTATGCTTCTGACAATCTCGTCATACCACAGCATTACCTTCTGCATGTCTCCCCCTTGACACCCCCGTGTGTCCCCGACATCCTGTATACTCCTTAACAATCTCGTAATACCGCAGCATTACCTCCTGCATGTCTCCCCTCTGACACCCCGTATGTCCATGACATCCCAGGTGAACATCGACATAATACACTTTGTCGACACCTCGCATGTCCCCTTGCAACACCCCGTGTGTTCCAGACACCCTATGTGTCTTTCGATCGATTTGATCAAACCTCTCCGGCTAACGCCTCTGGGCTATGCCATCCCAGCATTCACCAATGCCCAGTGAGTAAAATCAACTACTCGCTCTTCCCCAGTAGTGTCTGTGCCACTTCAATCCACCCACCATCTGCACAGCATGCATGCATACCATCATACTGCATTCGCAAAATCTAATCTTGATGTAAAAATAGGATGATTCCAGCCTTTGCAATTCAAATCACCAACCTTGGCACTCTCCGGCAAAGAGGAACAGCTGTAAGCACCCAATTTTTACACCCCTATCTAACCATGGTTATCCCCAGCCGAGTTCTCTCAGCCCTAGGACACAACCCTAGTCAAACCCTAACTAGAGGACTCAACCCTAGGCAAACCCTAGATTAACTCCATAATCCTAGGCCAACCCTAGTTAAACACTAAGACTTAACCCTGGTGCCCTAGCTAAACCTTAGGATTCAAACCTAGTTAAACCATAGGTAACCTTAGGCCCAACCCAAAAGTCAAACCTCTAAGACATCCCTAAGTAAAACCCTAGCCCTAAGTAACCCTAAACCGTAACCCTAGCCTAGCCCTAGAGCCCTTAGGGCTTAAACCCTAAGTCCAAAGGCCCCTAATGCTTGAACACTTGGTTTGGGCCCTTGGGGCCCAAAAGTCCAGAAGACCCACCCCCATACCTGTGCGTCCATGGGCCATGCCCAATTTAATCAAATCTCGTATTTGCAATAAATGATCTACCGCCATTCAAGATCATGCCTAGTTTGGCAGTGGCGGTAGATCATCTACCGTCATTACCTTGAACTTCAGTTTACAGTCTGTTCTCCCCCCTGCACACTCCACCATCTACATCAACAGCTTCTATTCGACCCCCACAGGGTCCATACACTTTTCTCTCCTTTTCTTTAATCTTCTTTGAGTCCCCAAGAGCTCCCCTATAAATCTGCACCCTCCACGGCCTGTTGAAGGATGGAAAAAAATACCTAGTTTGAATCCCTATTGTTTTTTTCCAAAACTTTGCTTGATACCTGAGAGTATCCCCCAGCAGTTCCGAAAGCAACCCCAGCTCCCCTCTTTACACTAGTGCAAGTACCACCACCACCGCAGGCCACCACCTCTTCGGCAGAAACAGAGCATCAGGGTAGGGCCCTGTCCCCTCTCCATTCCCTTGTTTTAAATCATTATGAGCCCCTGGTCAATTCCAAGGGACTTTTTCTTTAGTTCCTATTGATTGCTTAGGTTCAAACCCAACACAGGGGTATTCCCCCACCTTGATCATAGGTGTGGGGAACCCCTACGGGTATAGCATTGCTCCCTGAAGCCTTAGGATAGCTTCACCACTTCTGGGGGTCCCTCGATCCATGAGGGAACCCCTGGGATCACGAGTGCATAGCCCTCATGGGCAAAAACCTATTTTCTGGACAGATCCAGGAATGGCAGTAAATGCTGGTTAGCAACCCTAACCTCTATTAAAATTCAATTTTGGCCTACCTGGCCTAAAATCTAGTCTACTAGACTCAACCCTTGGCTTACCCTCGCCCAATCTCAGCCTATCGGGCTTGACCATACATCCCTTTAACTATGTTTAGAAACTCTAACCATGGTTATTTTGACCTAACCCCAGTTAGCAACCCTAACCATGGTCAAACTTTGCCTTAGCCTACTGGACTTCTCTTTATAGCCTACCGGGTCCAAACCCTAATCTACCAGGACTACCCCTAAGCCTACCGGGTTTGAACCATGCACTTGACCTCCCCGGTCAACCAAACCCTTGTCTATCGGACTAGTCCAGTTAACCACCTTGGTACACACACACACACCCCTAGCCTCGACACAAGCTAACGTGCCAGAACTACGCTCGGTCTGATCTCACCCTTATGAGTACATAGGCAACCCAACCCGGGTTCGACTATAGTTAGCTTTTTCTTTCTTCGATTAGTATTATCATAAACACTCAGGCGTTTTAACAGACCTTGACTTTAATTGTCTTAACCTAGGGAGTAGGGAACCATTGTAAAATGGAAGCCTCGGGGTGCCTAACACCTTCCCTGGACTTAATCGAACCTCTTAGCCTAATCTCAAATTGCAGACCAAGACCTTATCCAACTTCGAGAGACTTATCCCTTCTGAATGAATAAGTGACGACTCTAAACAAATTACCCACCCGATAGGGTACGACACACCTTCATGAGTTCGAAAATCCCGTGCTCACACCTCCATACCAAGACCTTATTTGAGTTCATCCAGACCACTCTCCCCCTACTCTAGCCTCTACCTTCCACCAAGGAAGACCCCAGGAGCTATCTCAGGCCTCACCCAGCTCCACCACCGCGTACCTGACTTCTGCAGTAGTTCCACCATCGTGAGCAGTCCGACAGGGTAGTTGTCCTCCCTCCTTTTTTTGTTTGTAATCACTATAAGGACCCTTGATCCACTTCCAGGGGTCCATTATCTCCTCTTTTTTTCCCTACATTAGCTTAAGATAGCCAAGGATAGGGTCCCCTGCCTTCCTCATAGGCACGGGGGAGTCCCTTGAGGCTTAGAGCTCAGGTCAATCCTCCCCCCACGTCGCATGGCTAACTCCCCATAGGTTCTAGGGGACCCTCACGCTATGAGGAATCCCTTGGATGATCAGTGGTGTTGCCACCAGTAGGGAAAAATACTTTTCTAGGCAAAACCAGGAATGGCGGTAGAATAATTACCGTCATTCCTGGAACTCCTCTGTTGCAGGCCCTGTAACCCTAGTTAACTTGGGCCATGCTCTATTCCAGAGCCATGGTTAGGACCCCTTGACTCTTAGCTACCTAGCCTAGTCCTTCCAGGTCCAACCCTGGCCTTAACCATGGTTTATTTTGGCATCAACCAGAGACTGGCATAATAGCGGTAAATACTCTGCCGTCATTTCAGTATACCAACTACAGTGACTTCAGTCCCCTGTGGGGTCCACTCTAGACCTCCCCCTGGGCCCACCAAAGGCTCAAGGTCTTCCCTAGGCTTCACTCTTTACCCCTGTGGATTTAGAACCTCTCAGGTTAACTCCTAACTCAACCTACAGCCCCTGCAAAACCCCTTGGAACTGCAACTGTAATTGCGGTATCCATTTACCACCATTATGGTTTAGTATGATTTTGGGCTTTGCACAGGGCCCAGACCTAGTAGGAGGCCATTCTAAGACCTGACATACCATTTGGGCCCACCTTGACCTTCTTGGACCCTTAATCCGAGGTTAGCCTAATCCTTAGTTAAATCTTAACCATGGTTAAGCAACCCTTGATCATGAAAATTCTAGAAAATGCTCAAAAATTTAGAAATATTCTAAGATGCTTAAAAATGGTCTACTTCAGTCATTTAACCATGATTAGCAGTCCTAATCATGGTGACCTACCTCCTTTAACCAGGTTAAGCAATCCTTAACCCATGAAAAAATCTCAAAAACATTTTAAAAATATAAAAGATTAAAAATACTATTTTTGGACCTTTTTACCCTGGTTAGCACCCCTAACCATGGTTAACACCCATTTAACCCCGGTTAGCAACCCTAACCTCGGTTAAATCCATCTTTGGCCTACCAGGCCTATCTTGCAGCCTATCGGGCTCACCCTTGGCCTACTGGGCCCAATCTCAGCATACCAGGGTTGACCATATCTCTTTGATTGTGGTTAGCAATTCTAATCATGGTTAGCTTGACCTAACCTTGGTCAACCTTTGTCTTGACCTACCGGGCCAAAACCCTAGTCTACCGGACTTATCCCTTGGCCTATCGGACCCAATACCATGCACTTGACCAACCCTGGTCAACTTAACCCTAGTCTACCGGACTAGTCCATTAGTCACCCTTGGTGCACACACACATCCCCTAGCCTTGACATAGGCTCATGTTCTAAAACTACGCTCGGTCTGATCTCACCCCAATGTGAGTATATAGGCAACCCAACCCAGGTTCGACCCTAATTAGTTTTTCTTTCTTAGATTAGTCTTATCTTAAACACTTAGGCCTTTAAAAAAACTTTGACATTAATTGGCTTAAACCTAGGGAGTAGGAAACCATTGTAAAAATAGAAGCCTCAGGGTGCCTAACACCTTCCCCAGAGTTAATCGAACCTCTTACCCTAATTTCAAATCGCAGACCAAGACCTTATACAATATCCCAGGGACTTATCCCTTCTGAATGAATAGGCGGCGAACCTAAACCCGTGAGATTTCTAATTAGGGTTCCGAAACTCGTGCTCACAAGATCAAGGGTTGGGAAAGAACAAGCCCAACCTCTTTCTTCAAAGCACTAAGAATAAAGTCAACTATCCAATTCTTTGAAGCACCTGGTCACAACCTCTTTCTTCAAAGCACTAAGAATAGAGTCAACTATCTAATTATTTGAAGCACCCGGTCACCTACTTTGCAACAAAGAATGCCTTATCCTAGTAAGAAAAGCCCTTACTGAAGTATAGGGGTTGTCACTAAGCACCCCTTGAAATACTGGAATGCATTCTCCTACTCCGGCTCTTTTTACCCTTTGCTTGATTCTTGATTTGAATATGCCTAGGAAGTCTAATTTGATTTCATTGTCTTTAGTACAGTAATATGCCTATGATGCCTCGAACCCGTGCCTAAGGAATAATGTTCCGAGACACGTGCCCGATCGTTATAACTACTCATGCGGAAGACTTTACCTACAAAATATGAGAATTTTTAAATTTTTCTTATAAGCTTACATAAGCAATAACAACTGGTCATCACAATAACTCATCATAAGCAAATGCGTTACCTTACTGGCTACAATAGCCTTTACTTTTGGTGCCATAATTGCGCCAATGCACTTTCCAGACTCTATCAAGCGTAGTTCATTTCCAATCGGCAACCGCTTCAGAATCTGAAGACATAAAATAAGAAGTGAGCTATAGAGCTAGCCTAGCAAAATCCACAATCCATCTAAACTATTTTCACATAGTAACATCCATTAATAATGATACATTAGTACAGTTCAATTCTCATATTATAATAATATCGAAATCCGTGAACCGAGGTCACTCAGGGCTATTTCACCTTATCCGAGGTTCCCAACCCCAAATAGTTTTCATCGTCAAGTTCATCTAATCATTTTCCACAACATCAGGTTACCGTTTCGGATAACCGCTCACACTCTATCCTTAAGTCCACAGATTCGATCGACTAGGCCTTCGCCCATGTACAATCTCTATCCCTAAGTCCACAGACGCAATTATCAACCAATCAGGACTTCTCCTGATTATGACCAATCCTTGGGTATGCCGACCCAATTAACCTTAATCTATCTATTCCACATATCACCCGGGCCTTCACCCAATAACTGTCAGGAACAACTCTTCTGACATATTACACTTTGTCGATAACAACACATCTGACATATTACTTTATATTTTCATTCAATGGAAACACCGACACACACAACCATATTTGTCAGGAAACACATCTGATTGCTAGGATACACATCTGATTGTCAGGATACAGATCTAATAATCAGGAAACTCATCCAACCTGACTGAAAAATGAAACTCATATAACAAGCCAGGGACACACCTCTGACTAACAGGAAACACCTGACCACCTGACAACCAGGAAACACCTGCTCAATTTCCACACATCCCCATCCATTCCATGCATCGCATGTCAGGTCTCCAACCCTTTTTCATCCACGCCATAACACATCAACCATTCCACATACAAAATAGAGTATTTAATAGGAAAAATAGAAGAGATGGAAGGGGTTTTTACCCACTACACGATTTTCAAGGCTCTAGAGAGGAAAACAAATGGTGCGGTTGCATCCGAAATGCTAAAATCCCTAAGGTAGACTCTCTCTAACTCCCACTTTCTCTCTCTAACTTTCTCTTTTTCCCTCTTTACACTCCAATCGAGGCTCCGGGTGTTGAAATGGATGTCACCATCACGCTTAGAACTTCGCAAAACCCCCAGGTAGACTTCCTCTTCTTTCTCTCTTTCCTTCCTTTCTCTCTCCTCTCTTTCTTTCTTCTCACTTTCTCTCTCTAGATGGGACTCGACCAGGGCTTCCACAAGGCTGGAAGAAGTGACAATGAGAGGAGGGGTTACCCTTCTTATATAAAGGAAAGGGGTGAGTCACCCTATGAGGTGTCCCCATGATGTCATCGATGACATCATGCATGATGTCATCCCTTTGACCGGTTTAACCCCTTTTTCCAGAATTTTCATGCATATGGCCTTCGTAACACTATAAAACGACGTGCGATGAAGCCAAAATGATAGGTGAGCGTACAAGGGGCAGTCCGACACCCACTGTGCGAATTTCAGGGAAAATATTGAATTTTGACAGTAAAAAGTAAGTCAAATCGCAAAATCCATAAATTTCCTGATTTTGGACACAATACACGTTGTAGTTTCGCCGTTTGAGATGATGAATAATCGAGATGAAAAACAATCGTCCCCATGGTCGATCGACACACAGTAGTATGAGTTTCACAGATTTCTATTGGAACAATCTATAAATATCGAGTCTCAACTGAACTTTGAAAAAAATTGAATTTCTTGATTTTCTTACGTACAAGGCTCCGCCGTCTCGTAAATTAATGCGTGACGGAACCAGTACAACGGGTGATCGTCTAGATAGCCGACCCGTATGCTGTGGACCATTTTCAAAGAAAAACATTGAAGTTTTATCGGTACAACTCAATCCCGAACAAAAACCCACTTCCCATAAATTTATCAAACACTTAACTAATTAACCTCAGTTAAGGACTCATAAACCCATAATTTTATTATATTAAAATTTCGGATCGTTACACTACCAGCCAATAGTACCAGTAGTAAGAAAGCCACCATTTTTTAACTTGGGAAGGGTATTGCCATCTATTAGCCAAGTAAGAGAGGAAAGAACAATTCTTTCTTACCGGCTGGCTAATAGATCGAGTTCGTTCTCCAAGTTGAAATGGAGACTCTGTGCCAGAACCGCTGAATGACCTGCCCGAAACACCCTGAGTAGACAACCCTTCATTGGCACATCTGGAAAGCTAGGAATGTCAAGATCTTCTCCAACTCTCATGCCTCCCAAGCAAAGTCAGACTTTCTTGCTATTGGTGTCATAGGGAAAGAAGGTGACAAGGAGAATAGGGATAGGAATTGACGGAATAGAGAACTTGCGATGGGATGAGCACATTATTCGAGCCTTAGATGCGAGTAACGAAGGACTTGACCCTATCCAAAATTGAAACTTGATGCTCTCACTCCCACTTTCGCTCCTGCTCTACGATTTGGTTACTTAGCATAAGAGTTTGAAGTCCTTAATCATTATGAGGAGTGCTAGCCCTAGACGCATTAAGTCAATTTTTTTCCAAAGACTCAGATTGGGTGCAACACGTGGTTTTGCTATGTGAGATGGTTTGACACATGTTGCCACCACCTTGTGTCTTTGGAAGATTGCGACTAGGGCTAGCATTTTTGAACATTTATTTCTATTTCTGTCCTCTCTATACCATCAATCCAAGGAATCTTCTTTTCACACTTCTAAGCAATCCTAACCATTTGATTATTGACTTCAGTACAAAACTGGCTATCATGGAGGACCGTCAAAAATTGAAAAATTCTCACTCTTTTTTGGCAAGATCTTAAACATCAATTAACATCCAAAAATTGTGTTTATCAGATTATTAGGATAATTGGGTACCTTCAAGTATGTTCTATCATGAATCATTTCGGCTAGGGTTGAGCTAGAATTTTCTAGTAGGGGGCACACAATGGTTGATTGAAATTGATAATAATTGTTGATAGATTTTTGTAGAGAATGATTAGGCATGTATGAATTATTCTGGGTTTAAGGGAATATGAACTCAAGGACATAGTCCTTGAAAAAATTGACAACTAAGTTCTTGGGCCATTCGTACATATCTTATGAGTATTAATGTTCCCCATTATTTACAAGGTAGTTGTCCCCTTCCCCATGGCTATGCCTTATTAAATAAGAATTAGTCTACGGGTACTCCCAAATATACTCCCATATCCTAACCATTTAACTCAAATTATTAAACGGTTAGGATTAGAGTTGGTGTGGCATTAGAAAAGGCAAAATAAGCCAAGTCAAATCTTGGCCCTTGGTGGTTATAAACAATTTGGATTATGGAGTATATTTGGGAGTACCCATAGACTGACTCATTAAATAATCATATGACATGGTATAAAAAAAATATATTTTGTTTTCAAAAGTTCAGGGACAGTTGCCCCTTGTCTTGTGGCTTTACCCTATTAAATAATATAGTATAATTCTTTTAGGGGACAACTGAAACAAGGAATTTGCGTCGTCTAGAATCTCCTTACTTCAACAATTATTTTTTTATCCGATTCCTTTCAATTCCTGCAAAATATGAATTATGCAAAGATTAGCACAATGGTATTACGAATGTCGAATCCTCACTCAAGGTTGGTAGGGTTAGTGCAATAAAGAAAATAAAAAAAATAAAAAGATTAAAATGGTGGAGATATGAGAATGGTTGATTAATTTTAAAAAAAAATATTTTTTTGAAGAGATTATCAAGAACTACTAATGAAATGAAATAAAAGCATCAAATTAAACAATGAAAGATGGCAAGCATGAAATAACAAACATGAAAATTTATTTATTGAATTAAAAAGTCACCTACAAAATTTGAATTAAATGCAATAACATCAAATAATAAGACAAAAAATAAAAAGAAAAAAAATGGTGAGAGCCCTAGGCGTAGGGCCGGCCGTGAAGAGATGAGCGAGACAATGGTGATGCCATGACCTTGCGGAGACCTTAGAACTCCTTAGGTGAGAGAGAGAGCCGTGAGATGAGAGAGAGAGAGAGAGAGAGAGGTGAAAGAGGAAGTGGATTGAGATGAAAGTGGTGAAATGTAGGTGAGAGAGAGGTAGTGGGGTGAGAAAAGAAGTGTACGGCCACTACTAGAGAAGAGGTCTTAGGTCTAAGAACTTAGTTTAGAGAGATAGAGGGTTGAGAAAAGAAGGGGGCTGTAGAATGAAAGAAAGTTTTGATACCCTCCTTGTGGCCACCTATGTGAGTTATATAGGGAGAGAGGGATGGATGGTTTTGGAATTACTCAAGGGTTTAGAAAATGGAAAGTTTTTGAATTAGACAATGTTTCTAACTAAAGAAGAATGGCTAGAATAGAAGGTGGGAAAGTAGGAAAGTGAGGTGTGGCCACTAATCTCTTAGATATTAGGGTTAGTGAAATTGGTGGCTAGGATTTAGGTTTAGTGAAATGGGTGGCTAGGATTTAGGCTAGAAAGAGATGGGATTAGGGTTTTTTGAACTAACTAGGGCTTTGAAAAGTAAGGATGGATGGCTAAGATGATTAAGGTTGGATGAATAGGATGAGGAGAGAGAGATTAGGGTTTTTGAGAAATAAAAGAGAAAATAATGGCAAAGGGTTTTGAACCCTGGTCTCTAACACTGTCTCCCATAAATTTCACCAACTAAGCAAGCTTTTCTCCTTTGTCTTGTATAGTGATCTTTATTACTCAAGTCCTCTTTCTTGGAAATCAACTCTTCAGCTCCCTAGGCCTCATTCTGTAATTGTGATCTCTTGGCTTAGCCCACACTTAGCCTGCATCTACTTGGTTTAGCCTATTGGCTCTTTAGTCTTCGGTAATGGGCTTTGATGCTTAACTACGGCCTCCTGTCCTTGAGAATCATCCAGTTAGGGTTCCTGAGACAAGTAAAACACGTAATGAGAGTTCATCGAAATGGCACAGTATCTAGACGTTCAGAAATGTGTTTAAACTATGCAAATATACCATTTTGACCAGAAAATTATGTTTTATGCAATGGAGAAAACTCTTACGTAGAAAATTCTGTAAAAATTAAAGTTTTACGTAGGAGAGTTCAATAATTCTCAAAGTATAATCGTGAAAAACAAACACTTTTAAGCGAATATCACAACCCCCAACCAGCATATTGCTAGTCCTTGGCAATTAGTGCTAAAAATGGAGCTTGAAAAGGTTTGGCACGTGCTACACACTGTTTCTCATTACTTAGAGAAAACTCCGTTTGTCAAATTATTTCAAGGATGTAACAAAATATTTACAAGTTAGAACTCAGTCAGTAAGTTTCATCAAGAATACAAATGGACACTCAGCACAAGAAAAGTCAGATTCAGCGTGTGTGTGCTCAACATCATCATTATCCGGTAGCAAATATTTTCATATCACGTCTAAGATTTAATGTCTTGACCTCAATTCTCACTTGTATACCACTCAGAAGTGAATCACTTGGAAATGGTTTTATTTATTTTCTCTCAAGTTATATGTGAGGAGATATGTTGATAGAAACAGACAAATTATCTCACATATATTGTCTAGAAAGGAGGACATTAGGAAATAAGATCTCATGATAGGAATATCATGTCACTCGGAATGTTAGATAAATTCTATAGTTTCTCTTTCTCCATTCTCCACATTTTATGATTGTGCTAACCTAGAATCAAGTAGGACTTTAATAGGTTTTATTGAGGCTTGGGATCAGTCTAGGAAAAGAAGGGGATACAGGTTTCAAAGTTTTGAGATGATATCTCAATATTCTTTACAATCTTTCCTAAGGGTGTAACACTAGTTCCTTTTTCTTATCCTTCTTTCATTTTTTTGATCTTTTTGAGATTGCTCAATATTGTTTTTCAGCTTTCCATATTTTCTTTTCAGTTCAAACCCACTTGGTTTTTCTTTCCCTTCTTGATTTCTATCTTTCATGGTGTACCCATACCACTTATTCTTTTATCCTTCTCAGAAATAGGGTCGCGAGTCATATTTCTTATTTTGATTGGGTTTTCAATTACTGGGTTGACAAGAAAAGGTTTTTATTAAAGGCTCAAAAGGGTTTTCTATAGATATAAAAGTTAGGTAAGCTAAAAAGTCTGACAGGTTACAAACATGGCCTATATCATTTTCTAGGGTTGCACTATCATGTCAATGTCTCGAATGGATATAGAGAAAGTTCTTTTGTAATGACCCAATGTTTGATGTCGTTCCAAGTTTAATGATCAAATCAAGAATTAATGAGATCTCTCAAAGGAATATGTGTGGGCTAGAAGAAATTGTGGGAATCTTTGTATAACCCTCTGAAATGATGAAATGCTCAAAACTCACTGGTTTAGGTCTCCACAAATATTCTTCTTGGATCTCTAGAGAATCTGAACTTAGGATGACTCTGATGTTGATTTTGTACAATTTGTACCGAATCTGAATTTTCTAAGCATCTCAATCCAAAGTAGTACTGAACTAAGTGTTAACTTGTATTTCAAAAGATGACATCTCTTTCAATAAGTAGACTAACAGTTAGTTTTGGTCTCATCATTGTAAAGTTACTTGAAAACATTTTTGAAAGTACTAGAAAAACTTTTTTTTTTAAAAGAAAAAAAAGAAAATAAGTCTATATATCCTACCCACAAAACCCAGAGTTCTACCTCCTAGGCGGCCTACGGGACAAGCCGGAAGCTTTTACAGTCTCTAAAGCTCCAAAGAGTTAGCAAAAGAAAACTTTTTTTTTGAAAGGGAAAACATGAGTTTCGGAAAATACCACCCCCAAACAAAAGATAGCACCGTCCTCGGTGCTCATGACCAAGACAAAAAGAAATTACTGTAGACTATAAGATGCGAAAGTTGAGGAAGGGTATTACCAACTTGGCAAAAATGTACACTGGTAGGTATCTGCAAAAGTAATGAGATCCGTACAACCTGAAAATAGTGCCAAGATAATCATGCAACTCATGAATCTCAGAATTGCCTTTCCGACAGCGCTAAGTTTAACGTCTTCAACCAGACACAAAGGGAGTACATTAAAGCACCCCCAAACAAGTTGGAAACACAGAGACTGAGTGAGTCATCAGTCTTCATAGACAGGATCGATTAGATCAATCTCATCAGCTTGGATGGGTGAAACATCAAGTTCATTGAAGTGTTTCAAACGCTGACCATTAACTTGGAAAGTGGAATTATCCTTTGGATCCTTGACAGTGACAGCCCCATAGGGCTTCACCTCGGTAACAATGAATGGACCGGACCATCTAGATTTTAATTTCCCAGGAAAGATATGGAGTCTAGAATTATACAGAAGTACTTTCTGTCCTAGGTTGAACTCTTTTCTAAGAATGCTCTTGTCGTGAATCCTTTTCATTTGTTCTTTGTATTGCTTCGACAAACTATAAGCATCATTTCGTAATTCATCCAACTCATTGAGTTGCAGTTTCCTCTCCTCGCCTGCAGAGTCTAAGTCAAAATTTAGCTTTTTAATGGCCTAGAGGGCACAATGCTCTAACTCTATAGGGAGGTGGCATGGTTTCCCAAAAACCAATCAATATGGAGACATATTGAGAAGAGTCTTGAAAGCAGTACGGTAGGCCCAAAGAGAGTCAGTAAGGTGAGTGGACCAGTCTTTACGAGTAGTATTGACTGTTTTCTCTAAGATTTGCTTTATCTAACGGTTGGAGACTTCTACCTGACCACTAGTTTGAGGATGATAAGCAAGGGCGACCTTGTGGGTGACCCCATACTTTTTTAGAAGATGCTCAAAGACCCTATTGCAGAAATGTTATCCCCCATCACTGATGATAGCTTTGGGGGCTCCGAATCGAGCGAAGATGTTGTCTTTAAGAAATCTAACCACAACTCTATGGTCATTGATTTTTGTGGGAATTGCCTCTATCCATTTAGAGACATAATCGACCACAAGGAGAATATACTAGAAACCATGTGAGATTGGAAATGGTCCCATGAAGTCAATGCCCCAAATATCAAAAATCTCATCAACCTGAATAGGTGTGAGGGGCATCATGTTTCTCAGAGAAATTCTGCCTAGATGTTGACAATTTGGGCAGGCCTTAGAGTAGACATGTGCATCTCGAAAGAGAGATGGCCAGTAGAATCCACACTGTAGAACTTTCTCTGCAGTCTTTTTAGTGCTG
This sequence comes from Tetracentron sinense, assembly GCA_015143295.1. Taxonomy (NCBI): domain Eukaryota; kingdom Viridiplantae; phylum Streptophyta; class Magnoliopsida; order Trochodendrales; family Trochodendraceae; genus Tetracentron; species Tetracentron sinense. The sequence goes on from CM026567.1 coordinate 20,014,119, forward strand.
AAATGACCACCACAGGGCTGATCATGACAAGAGGAGAGAATGTTCAATTGCTCAGACTCAGAGACACACAGACGAAGGAGCTGGTCTGGACAATACTTATAGAGATAAGGGTCGTCCCATGAGTAGTTCTTCACCCTGGCCAAGAATTGATGTTTGTCTTGTTTGGACCAGTGGGAAGGAATGGCTTCAGTCACAAGATAGTTGACAATGTCAGCATACCACGGAGAATCCGAGACTGCAAACAGTTGTTCGTTATGAAAGGTCTCAAGGATGGGTAGAGGTTCAGAGATGGACTTTACAGTCAATCGAGATAAATGGTCAATGACCACATTCACAGTTCCTTTCTTGTCTCGAATTTCCAGATCAAATTCTTGTAATAACAGAATCCAACAAATCAACCTGGGTTTGGTATCCTTCTTGGAAAGAAGATAGCGTAGCCCTACATGATTTTAGTAGACTATGACCTTCCTGTCAAGTAAATAAAATCTGAAATTATCCAAGGCAAATATTACAGCCAAGAGCTCTTTCTCAGTGGTGGAATAATTCAGTTGTGCTGAATTTAAAGTCTTGCTGGTATAGTATATGACATGTGGTAGCTTGTTGACTCTCTACCCTAGAACTGCACCTAAGGCATAATCGGAAGCATTGCACATCACTTCGAACGGAAGGGTCCAATTGGGAGGACGAATGATAGGAGCAGAGGTGAGCTCAGATTTGAGGCGCGTAAATGCAGTCATACACTTGGTGTTGAAGTCAAAAGGGCTATCCTTAGCCAAGAGTCTACACAGGGGACGAGTGATTTGAGAAAAATTCTTGATAAATCTCCTATAAAAACCAGCATGTCCGAGGAAAGATTAAATGTCACGAACAGACTTAGGGATTGGTAGAGTAGAGATAACATCTATCTTTGCCTTATCAACCTCGATCCCTTGATCGGATATCACATGGCCCAAAACTATGCCTTTCTTCACCATGAAGTGGCATTTCTCCCAATTTAGGACAAGGCGTTTGTCCTGACACCGCTCTAAAACCAAACTGAGGTGAAGACACTCATCAAAAGATGATCCAAAAACAGAGAAGTCATCCATGAAGACTTCAAGAAATCTCTCTACCATGTCACTAAAAATGCTAGTCATGCACCTTTGAAAAGTCGCAGGTGCATTGCAGAGGCCAAAGGGCATGCGACGATAGGAAAATGTGCCGAAAGGACAGGTGAATGTGGTTTTCTCTTGGTCCTCAGGGGCAATGGGTATTTGATTGTACCCTGAGTATCCATCTAAGAAGCAATAGAAGGAGTGACCAGCCAATCTTTCCAACATCTGATCAATAAAGGACAACGGAAAATGGTCTTTCCTAATGTTGGTGTTGAGTTTTCTGTAATCAATACAAACCCTCCAACCTTTTTTTAGTCGTTGGGTGACCATTTCCTGCTTCGTATTTTCCACCACTGTGAATCCTGCTTTCTTGGGCACAACATGAATAGGACTGACCCATTTGTTGTCCAAGATAGGATAGATGATTCCTGCATCCAGCAGTTTAAGGATTTCATCCCAGACAACTTCCTTTAGAATTGGATTTAGCCTCCTTTGAGGCTCCCTAGAAGTCCTGGAATCATCTTCCAGATAGATATGGTGTTGGCAAACAGAAGGGTTTATCCCACGAATGTCATCGATCGTCCAACTAATGGCGGGCTTGTGCTTTTTCAACAATTTTAGAAGTGTCTTTCTTTGGAATTCAGAGAGAGCAGATGCGATGATGATGGGATAAGTTTACTCTGGTCCAAGGTAAGCATATGTGAGCTCTAAAGGAAGAGGTTTCAGTTCAAGCTTAGGCACTGAGGCATCAGTGGATTTGATCTCAGTGGATACAGAGAGGATGGAAGGTGGTTCTCTATCCAAGGTTATCAAAGGCTAAAACTCATTGAGTGGAGCAGGAGTAGAAATCAAAGGAGTAGACTCTAAGAGATTATTGACTTCAGAAATGGCTATTTCAGATTGAAAATCAGCCCCAAAGTGTTCGAGACACTGACGAAGTATATCTTCGGGAGAGTCCTGAGTTAGACTCTCAACAGCACACATTTCCTCAACCATGTCGACATCGGTAGGTTGGTGTATTAAGCGAAAGATGTTGACCTCGGCTTTGAGGTTGCCAAAAGTGATCAACATGTTCCCATCCCTACACCCTATGTGTGCATCAGCAGTAGCTAGGAAAGGTCTGCCCAAAATGACAGGTATCCTATTATCCGGACATGGTTCTGTGTCGAGAATGATGAAATCGATCGGATAGTAAAAGTCTATAACTTTTACCAGGACATCCTCAATGATACCTCTAGGGATCTTTATAGATTTGTCCACAAGTTTTAATGTGACCCTAGTAGGCTTCATGTCCTTTAAGCCTAACTACTGATAGACTGAGAAGGGTAGGAGATTCACACTGGCTCCTAAGTCGAGCAAGGCGGTGCAGGTGAAATCGTTCCCTATTCCACACGGAATGGTAGGGCTTCCAGGATCCTTGAATTTTATAATGCCATTGCGTTGAATGAACGCAGTGGCCTTCTCGGCCAAAAAGGCATCCTTGGGTACATGAGTACGCCGCTTGACAGTGCATAAATCCTTGAGGAACTTAGCATAAGTTGGAATCTGCTTGCTAGCAGTAAGGAATGGGATGTTGATCTGTAATTCTTTGAAGACTTCCATGATTTCTGAGAATTATTGATCCCGTTTATTCTGGACAAGCCTTTCTAGGAAAGGTGGCTTCAACTGACAAATCGGCTTATCCTTAGCCTGAGGTTTCTGCACCGGAATAGTAGATTTGGGTGCAGAGGTAGAGGCAGCAGCTTTGGAGCTGGGTTCCTCTAAGTTAGCAGTTGGTGCCTTTAATGGCATTAGGCATGGTTGTACTCCCATGTTGACATTTCTGCCTGAGTGGAGTGTGGTAACAGCTTGTACCTCACCCTGAAAGTTGTAGTTCGTGGATTGCGAACCGACTTCATAAACTACCTCTTCGGCATTTTCCTTTGGATTGGCAATAGGTTGGCTAGGAAATTTTCCTTTCTCTCTCTTGGCTTCTAATTGACCTAGCCGGTGCTCTAGATGCTGGTAAGATTGTTCTTGCCGTGTTATAAACTGAGAGAGAAGGTCTTCTAGACCAGGTTTAAGACTATGATCTTGTGGTGCAGCTAAGGGAAGCTATTGCACCAACTCTCTATTGGAGCTCAGAGGGGCAGAGTAATTATAGGACTGGGGAGCAACTGGGACTAACTGCTGATTTTTCAGATGTGGAGGGGCTCTCTGTTGTCCAAAATAAGAATTCTGGTGAGGTTGCTGATACTGGTGGTACTGCTGTTGCGAGTACTGCCCATTATATGGCCTATTGGGTTGGTGAAACCCTGGAGGATAAGTGCCCTGTTGCGGTCACTGCTGTGGGGCAGACTGTTGCTTCCAAGAAAAATTTGGATGATTCCTAGTATCCGGATGGTAAGTCTGGCTATAGGAATTTGGAGTGGGAGGTTTAAAGGTACTGAAGTTACATACCTCTTCTTGGATTTGTGGGGCACATCCTTCAATTAAAGGATATGTAGAAGTGGAATAGGTATTCTGTAGACAGAAATCACAATGCATGATTGGGTTATCCTAACCCACATGCATGACAGTATTGGAAGGTATTGGTTTCTGAACCGATACGGATAAGGCTGAAACAGATTTTGTGAGTTCCAGGAGCAGGGATTTCAATTCTGGATCACTTTTAACCTCATGTCCCGTGGAAGTCCTGGAGAGTAGAGTAGTTCAACTTAATTCAGAATTAGTCGTCCAATGCTGGGAGATTTCTCCTAATTCCATGAGGAATAAGTAGGCTTCTGTAGGAGTCTTGTGCATGAATTTTCCTTGACACATAGATTCCAGCATATTCCGGGACTCATCAGTAAGTCCTTTATAGAAAAAGTTAACAAGGCTGCCCTTGTCGAAGTTATGATGGGGACATTTGGTTTGAAAATCCTGAAATCTATCCCATGCTTCATAGAATTTTTCATCAGACTTCTGTCGGAAGTCTTGAATGAATTGTTTCATTTCATTTGTCCTAGACATCGGATAGAATTTGGACATGAATTTAGCAACTAACTTGGCCCAAGTTGTAATCGAGTCAGCAGGAAGAGAGTAAAGCCAAGCAGAGGCTTTATCTTTTAGAGAGAATGGGAAGACCCTTAATCTGACATTTTTTTCATTGAGGTACTAATTTTTAAACAATGTGCAGATATTTAGGAATTGCCGTAAATGAGTGTATGGATCTTCTCTAGCAAGACCATGGAAGGTAGGTAGCATTTGTACTGTATGCGGTCTGATTTCAAATTGAGCCGCGTCCATTGGTGGAAGTACAATACAATTAGGAGGGTTAGCAGAAATGGGTGCATAGGTCTCAATGAGGGGCCTTTCTGCTGCCATGGGAATTTGAAGGGAGGAGGGAGTGGAAGACTCTGGAAATGATTCCAGGAGAATTGAATGACTCTCAGATCGAATCAATCGCTTGTTGGATCGGACCCAACAGGGCATATACTTGAAAAATACGCCCTAGAGCTGGCAAAAAATTACCAAAGGAGACACTAACCTGAGTGAATCTATATGATGCGCACAGAACACAAAGATAATCCTAAGCCAAAGCTAAACAATCAATAGTTTTCTGAGCTTTATCTTTTTATCTGTGTGGGCAAGTAGATTATGATAGTGGGCGGGACCACTGATTTTATCTTGTTTAATCTACCGGACTGACTTGAACTCTAGGGTTCTCACAAAGGTTTCACTCGCAAGCTAAACTTCCAGTACTAACACGAGTTAACTACAAGAGAATCCATAGCCTAGACAGACGTGTCGTACAATGGCAAGCTTAAGTACGTCCCAGACTAGACGGATCAGTCAAGCAGTTTGACAAGTGTATTCCCGAAAGAATAACTTGGCCTAGATAGTGTTCCTAAGTCAACAAGCACAGTTAACCAACAAGATTTTGAGGAGGCCACTTAAGAGCTCAGTATACTAAAGTAGTAGGGACCTGTGGGTATGTTAGGAAATAAGGACCCGCGCTCGTGGTCTTATTCGACTCAAAAATGAAGGATTTACTGATTTTCTGATGGTCCTATGAACACCGAGCTAAATTTGGCTCTAAATCTTGGTTTATTTTATTAAATTGCTTTCGGGTTCACACAGCTAGAGTGACGAGGTGGGTGATGAAATCCCACCAGTTTCAAGTAGAGCTGGGTTTGCTCTTTAATTAATGTATTTTTCGGCAATCCATGCAATTCGAAAAAGTTGTACAAAAGCAAATAAACAATCACCACCTAGATGCTCAGTCAACACTCGGGATCGCTTTCAAGCGAGGTATAGAACACGTACCTACCCGTGGGCTATGCCACGGGGTCGCCTCTGTGAGGTAGGGAGGGGTAATGGGCTTGGGCCCACTCCAAGCTAGTACTCCCTACTCACACTCCTTCCCTATGCACAAGTTAGTGCACAATAAAATATAGGTCACGTGATTGGGAATTATTTTTGGAAGGTGGCTGCCTTTAAGGGGTTGAACACAATATTTAGTTAATTAGGCAGATTAATTAATTTCCAAATTTGGGTTTTAATTCAAACTTAGTAGTTTCCTAAAGTAGGGAACTACTATTTCTAAATTTTCCCTCAAGTTTTGGAAACCTTCCAATTTAAATTGGTGAAATCAGGGCAAACTTCCCAAAATGGAATTGTGTTAAAGATAAACTTTTTCCACTATAAAGATTTAGAAATTTTTTTGAAAAGTTAGAAATTTCCAAAAAAATATGCTAAATCTCTAAAAGATATGGGAAAATGCCTAAAATTAACAAAATTCTTATTTGAAAAGTCTCCAAAAGTAATAATTCCCAAAATACTAATCACCTAAAAAAAAACATAATGTAAATCTAAACCTAACACCTTTTTTTTTTTCGCTCAAGGGTTGCTAAGCCCTTGATCACATATCTAAAAATAATAATAATAATAAAAATGTAGAAAGTCCTAAATTATTACAAGTTGCACTCGGCCATCCGAGGCTTAAAAAAATAAAAATAACCAAGTAGAAAAGAAAGAGAAGAAGGGGATCCCAAATCCCTTGCTGTTTTTTTTTTTTTTTTTCAAAATTTTTCTTCTTTCTTTATGCACTTCCTTCACCCAACTGGCAACAGCGCCATTTGAAACAAGGAATTTCCGTCGTCTAGAATCTCCTTACTTCAACAATTATTGTTTTATCCGATTCCTTTCAATTCCTGCAAAATATGAATTATGCAAAGATTAGCACAATGGTATTACGGATGTCGAATCCTCACTCAAGGTTGGTAGGGTTAGTGCAATAAAGAAAATAAAAAAAAATAAAAAGATTAAAATGGTGGAGAGATGAGAAGGGTAGATTAATTTTAAAAAAAACATTTTTTTTAAGAGATTATCAAGAAATACTAATGAAATGAAATAAAAGCATCAAATTAAACAATGAAAGATGGCAAGCATGAAATAACAAACATGAAAATTTATTTATTGAATTAAAAAGTCACCTACAAAATTTGAATTAAATGCAATAACATCAAATAATAAGAAAAAAAAATAAAAAGAAAACAAATGGTGAGAGCCCTAGGCGTAGGGCCGGCCATGAAGAGATGAGCGAGACAATGGTGATGCCGTGACCTTGCGGAGACCTTAGAACTCCTTAGGTGAGAGAGAGAGCCGTGAGATGAGAGAGAGAGAGAGGTGAAAGAGGAAGTGGGTTGAGATGAAAGTGATGAAATGTAGGTGAGAGAGAGGTAGTGGGTGAGAAAAGAAGTGTACGGCCACTACTAGAGAAGAGGTCTTAGGTCTAAGAACTTAGGTTAGAGAGATAGAGGGGTGAGAAAAGAAGGGGGCTGTAGACTGAAAGAAAGTTTTGATACCCTCCTTGTGGCCACCTATGTGAGTTATATAGGGAGAGAGGGATGGATGGTTTTGGAATTAATCAAGGGTTTAGAAAATGGAAAGTTTTTGAATTAGACAATGTTTCTAACTAAAGAAAAATGGCTAGAATAGAAGGTGGGAAAGTAGGAAAGTGAGGTGTGGCCACTAATCTCTTAGATATTAGGGTTAGTGAAATTGGTGGCTAGGATTTAGGTTTAGTGAAATGGGTGGCTAGGATTTAGGCTAGAAAGAGATGGGATTAGGGTTTTTTGAACTAACTAGGGCTTTGAAAAGTAAGGATGGACGGCTAAGATGATTAAGGTTGGATGAATAGGATGAGGAGAGAGAGTTAGGGTTTTTGAGAAATAAAAGAGAAAATGATGGCAAAGGGTTTTGAACCCTGGTCTTGTCACGCCCCAAAATACCCCCTAGGAGTTTAGGGATACTTTAGGTGGACTAAACAAACCTGCCAAACCATCCTGTAATGAACAAGATAAATAAGGTACTAAACAATGATAATCAGAGCGCGGAAGCTAAACATAATTTGCGAAGCGAAAACTAAAATTTTCTTTTCTTTATAATGATCCAAAATGTAGTATTCCAAGTTAACATAAATACAAAACACGTCTAAGTCTAAGGTGGACAGGCCCACCTACCAAAATACAAAAGACAAAATACAACTCTGTCTCACTCAATAGTCATCCCCGTGGGGCCAATGGTCTAAGTCTCTCGCCTCCGCCTGAGGCTCGACTACTAGATCCTCATAAGGTTCCTCCTCGCCATAGTCCTCCTCTATCCAAGGACCCGGATCACAAAAGTCGAGAGGGACTCGAGTACCTGCCGACATGAAAGTACGGCTGAACATGGAATACTCAGCGAGTACAAGCCCCTAACTAACAATGGTAATAACGAACAAATAACATATACAAGTGATGGAATAGTACAGATCATAATTATGTAAAGCAACATAATACATAAAAATTTTATCAAGTCATAATTATTATGAAACTAAAACATGTCTATGCATCATACAATTCCTCTTTGAGTTGTCCTTTCAATATTTCTTATGAGCCAGAGGTTAGCACCCGCATATCCCTGGGCTACCAACCTCCTTGACAGTACAATACCTTTCTTATGAGCCAGGGGTTAGCACCCGCACATCCCTGGGCTACCAACCCCCTTGACAGTACAATACACTTCTTATGAGCCAGAGGCTAGCACCCGCACATCCCTGGGCTACCAGCCTCCTTGACAGTACGATACCTTACTTATGAGCCAGAGGTTAGCACCCTTAACCGGGGCTACCAACCTCCTTGACAATACCATTTCCTTTTCTTATGAGCCAGAGGTTAGCACCCTTAACCGGGCTACCAACCTCCTTGACAATATCATTTCCTTTCTTATGAGCCAGAGGTTAGCACCCTTAACCGGGGCTACCAACCTCCTTGACAGTGCAACATTTCCGAGTCCTTTCTTATGAGCCCTAGCACCCGTATGATCCCTGGGCTACCAACCCCCTTGACAATGCAATACGTTTCTTATGAGCCAGAGGTTAGCCCCCGCATAATCCTGGGCTACCAACCTCCTTGACAGTATCCTCCATCTACATATGTGCTCGTGCATAGCAATCGTGAAATCATGATGACATATAGCATTTTAACAATTCCCAACTGACATGCGAATTTAAGAAGTGAAATAAACACATGCATACAACTTGCCAAATGGGGAACATTTATGTGACTCATGCTTTCAAATCTTAGTTTATTCATGCATTCTATCAAACATGTGGTATTCAACCTTTTTTCCTTTAGTTATTTCATATTTTCTCATTCGAACATTTCATCAAACACTTGGGGTGTGTTCATTATGCGTAATATGCCCTTCCACCATTTTTCTCATCATTCAACACATCACAACATGGCATCCAATCGCCTCCACTCCCCATCCATTCATACATTCCACCATTTGTTTGTATTATCTTGTTTATGTTTTAGGGATTTAGCATATACCAACACAAGGGAACAATGGGGAAGATCCAACACATATTTACTTAGAAAAATCCTAGGTTATTACCAAAGTAACTAGGAAGAGTGTACTAACCTTGAAAAGGGAAAGAAAATCCTTGAGGATGATGTAGAAACGCTGCCCTAGCTTGGAAGAGGTACTCCACACGAGCTTGAGGTTGGATTTGGAGGATCCAAGCCTTGAACTTGAAACAAATCCAAGTTTGAGGACGACCTAGGATGGTCCACCCCTTTGATTTCTTCCTCAATGGAAACCCTAGGTCAAAACCCTCTTCTTCTCACTCTCTAGCTCTCAAAATGTCTAAGGGTTGTGAATGAGGGCTCAAAGGGTCGAGCAAACCCTTATGGGTAAGGGTTTAACACCCAAAAGATGAAAACGCCCTTACTGAAATTTCTGCAAAAACGCGAAGACCGAGCGATCGGTGGTTATGACCGATCGATCGGTTGCCTACCGAGCGATCGGTGTTCATGACCGATCGACCGGTCAAAAACTCACTCTCTGGAAAATTTTCCCATACAAAATTTCTGACCGTGCGATAGCTACCGATCGATCGGTTATGGACCGATCGATCGCTGACTGGACCGAGCGATCGGTTCTCTGTATGTCTGAACTGTTTTGACCATATCTTTTGACTCGCTCGTCGGATTTCGACAATTCAACTTGCGTTGGATCCGTCTTTCGAAAACGAACATTTCTGACGTTTCGGAATTTTCGATTTCTCCCTTATTTATTAATTAGACTACAAAAACGGCCAATTAGTTACGAAGGTGCTACATTCTCCCCCCTTACAAAAATTTCGTCCCCGAAATTTGGACGATACATACATGCGTAAAACTATAACAAAATACAAGGGAATGTCAAGGCCTTAAACAAATAAATGGGGGTACTTTTCTCGTACTTCGGCTTCTCGTTCCCAAGTAGCTTCCTCCCTTGAATGGTGTTGCCATCTTACCAATACCAAGGGAATGGTCTTGTTGCGCAAGACTTGATCTCGCCTATCCAAGATCTGCACCGGTTGTTCAACTAAGGTGAGGTCCTCTCGGATCTCTATCGGATCAAGCTCGATGACATGAGAAGGATCCAGGATATACTTCCGAAGCATGGAGATGTGAAATACGTTGTGGATCGCCGCCATGTGAGCGGGCAAGGCAACTCGGTAAGCTACCTCACCAATTCGAGTAATGATCTCGAATGGACCCACATATCTCGGGCTAAGCTTGCCTCTTTTCCCAAATCTCATAACCCCCTTGGTTGGTGAAATCTTGACAAAAACAAAGTCACCAACTCGATATTCAAGATCCCTCCTTCGGTTGTCGGCATAGCTTTTCTGTCGGTCTTGTGCGGTCTTCAACCTTTCCCGGATGAGCTTGACTCTATCCGCAGTTTGTTCAATCAACTCGGGGCCTAAAATTTTTCTTTCTCCCACTTCATCCCAATACAACGGAGATCTACAACTCCTTCCGTACAAAGCCTCAAAGGGTGCCATCTGTATGCTTGCCTGGTAACTATTGTTGTAGGCGAATTCCACCAAAGGTAGGTGATCCTCCCAACTTCCCTTGAAGTCTAGCATACATGCACGAAGCATGTTTTCAATAATTTGATTCACTCGCTCGGTTTTCCCATCCGTCTGTGGATGGAAGGCGGTGCTAAAGTCTAGTCTGGAACCCATGGCATCCTGAAAACTTCTCCAAAACCTGGATGTGAACCTTGGATCCCGGTCTGAGACAATGCTCACTGGCACTCCATGCAATCAGACTATCTCTTTGATGTACAAGGCAGCTAACTGATTTGAGTTGAATGTAGTCCGGTACGGTAAGAAATGGGCGGACTTCGAGAGTCTGTCAACCACAACCCATATCGCATCAGTCTTTTTAACTGTCTTTGGCAACCCCACGATGAAGTCCATAGAGATATGTTCCCATTTCCACTCGGGAATAGGGAGAGACTGCAACAGACCCGCCGGTCTCCTGTGCTCGGCCTTGACTTGTTGGCACACCAAGCATCGGGACACGTACCCCGCTATTTCTCGCTTCATGTTCCGCCACCAAAAGTGCTTCTTCAAGTCCCTATACATCTTGGTACCCCCGGGGTGAACGGTGTACTTGGACCGGTGAGCCTCGTACAAGATTTCTCGCTTAAGCTTCTCATCGGCTGGGACACATACTCTTCCCTTGAAAGTGATAATTCCATCGTCCCTCACCGTAAAATCCTTGCTGCCACTTTTAACTGACTGGTCTCGGTAAGACAGTAGTTCGGCATCCATTCCCTGCAACTCCCTGGTCATGCTTATGATATATGGCCTAATTGTGATGTTAGCCATTACTGGCCCAAAAGTAGGGAGACTAAAACTGATGTCGAGGTTGGATGCATCTTCTAACAACCTCCATTCCCTCAGCATCATGTGCGCCAACAGTCCAGTGGGCTTCCGGCTAAGAGCATCGGCTACAACGTTCGCCTTGCCCGGATGATATTGAATGGAACATCCGTAGTCTTTCAAAAACTCTACCCATCTCCTCTGCCTTAAATTCAATTCCTTTTGGGAGAACAGGTACTTCAAGCTTTTATGGTCCGTAAATACGTCGAACTGTTCCCCATAGAGATAATGTCGCCAAATCTTCAAGGCAAACACAACCGCGGCGAGCTCTAAATCGTGAGTGGGATAATTCTTCTCATGCTCTTTCAATTGCCTGGAGGCGTAAGCAATGACTTTGCCGTGCTGCATAAGTACACATCCCAACCCCACGTGCGAGGCATCACTGTAAACCACAAAACCACCACTCCCGAATGGCACACCAAGGACGGGGGCCGTGGTGAGGCGTTTCTTCAACTCTTGGAAGCTCGCTTCGCATCTGTCGCTCCAATTAAACTTAGCATTCTTTCTCGTCAGGTAAGTGAGAGGTGCCGCCAAACTGGAGAATCCCTCCACGAATCTCCGATAATAGCCTGCCAACCCGAGAAAACTACGTATCTCCGTGACGCTCTTGGGTCTCTCCCATATCATAACTGCCTCTATCTTTGCCGGGTCAACAGAAATACCCTCGGCAGACACTACGTGGCCTAGGAACGCCACCTTCTCCAACCAAAATTCACACTTGCTTAACTTAGCGTATAGCCTATGCTCTCTCAATATCTCCAGAGCAAAACGAAGGTCTCGTGCGTGATCTTCCGATTTCTCCCTTATTTATTAATTAGACTACAAAAACGGCCAATTAGTTACGAAGGTGCTATTCATTAAGGATGAAAAAGTCCGGGGTGCTACAGTTCTCTAACACTGTCTCCCATAAATTTCACCAACTAAGCAAGCTTTTCTCCTTTGTCTTGTATAGTGATCTTTATTACTCAAGTCCTCTTTCTTGGAAATCAACTCTTCAGCTCCCTAGGCCTCATTCTGTAATTGTGATCTCTTGGCTTAGCCCACACTTAGCCTGCATCTACTTAATTTAGCCTGTTGGCTCTTTAGTCTTCGGTAATGGGCTTTGATGCTTAACTACAGCCTCCGGTCCTTGAGAATCGTCCAGTTAGGGTTCCTGAGACAAGTAAAACACGTAATGAGAGTTCATCAAAATGGCACAGTATCTAGACGTTCAGAAATGTGTTTAAACTATGCAAATATATCATTTTGACCAGAAAATTATGTTTTATGCAATGGAGAAAACTCTTACGTAGAAAAGTTTGTAAAAATAAAAGTTTTACATAGGAGAGTTCAATAATTCTCAAAGGATAATCATGACAAACACTTTTAAGCGAATATCAACAACTGCCCCTTCCCATGATTATTCCCAATGAAATAATTACACAATTTAGTATGAAAATAATTTATTTCATAATTTTAGGGGTGCACTTGCCCCCATTCGATCCCGTGGTCATTCCAAAAAAACAACTCTTTTTTTTTTCAAAAGTTGAGGGGGGTCACGTTCCCCTTAGCCCCCCTCGATCCAGGGGCGGAGCCAAGATTTTCTAGTAGTGGGAACACACGGTGGTTAATAGAAAATGAAAGTAATAGTTGAAAGATTTGTGAAAATTCTAGGTCTAGGGTTGGGGGTGTTTTTTTTATGACTAAGTTATTGGGCCATTTCATCTATACATTTCATACATATTTTAGGGGCATTATTTCTCCTTGATTATGAGACAACTTTTCCCTTACTTTATAGCCATGCCCTATTAAATAATTAAATAACATGATATAAAAGATTGTGTTTGCAAAAGTTCAGGACAATTGTCCCCTTGCCTCATCTCTATGCCATATTAAATAATTAAATAATATAATATAGTTTTTAGGTGACTAAATTTCGCTTAAAAGTGCTTATTTTCACTATTATTCTTTTAAGCCTTATCGAACTCTTACGTAAAACCTTCATTTTTATCAACTTTTCTACGTAAGAGTTTTCTCCATTGCATAGATGCACTTTTCTGGTCAAAATGGTATATTAGCATGAATTAAACACATTTATGAAAGTCTAGATACAAAGTTGTTTCGATGAACTCTCATTACGTGTTTTAACTATCTCAAGAACCCTGACTGGATGATTCACAAGAACCTGAGGTCGTAGCTAAGCACTAAAGCCCATTACCAATGACTAAAGAGTCAATAGGCTATACCAAGTAGATGCAGGCCAAGTGTGGACTGAACCAAAAAATCACAGAGTCAGAACGAAGACCAAGAAAGCAGAAGTGTCAATCTTCAAGAAGAGAGACCAAAATATTAAAATTCGCAATACAAGACACAATGTGTCAGTTTGCTCAGTTGCTGAAGTTACAGACCTCTTCTTGGATAGGTGGGGCACATCCTTCATTCAAAGGACCGGTAGATGTGGTATGAGTGTTCTGTAAACAAAACTCACAAAGCTCAATTGGGTTTGCATGACCCACATTCATGACAGAATTGGATAGCACTGGTTTCTGAACAGAGACAGCTAGGGCAGGGATAGATTTGGTTAGTTCTAAGATCAAGAATTTCAGCTCTAGATCACCTTTCACTTCATGTCCCATGGAGGTCCGTGAGATTGGAGTAGCACGACTAAATTCAGAATTTGTCTTCCAATGTTGGGAATTTTCTCCTAGTTCTATCAAGAAATCATAGGCATCTGTAGGAGTCTTGTGCATGAATTTGCCTTGATACATGGAATCTAGCATCTTTCGGGACTCATCAGTAAGTCCCTTTAGAATAGGTGAACCAGACTCCCCTTGCCAAAGTTGTGATAGGGACATTTGGTTAGAAAGTCTTGAAATCTATCCCAAGCTTCATAAAATTTATCATCAGACTTCTATCGAATGTCTTGGATGATCTGTTTCATCTCATTTGTCCTAGACATGTGATAAAATTTGGACATGAATTTTGCCACTAACTGGGCCCATATAGTAATGGAATTAACAGGAAGGGAATATAACCAGGCTCAGGCTTTATCTTGGAGAGAGAATGGGAATACTCTCAATCTGACATTTTCTTCATCCAAATGTTGATTTTTGAATAATGTGCAGATATTCAGGAATTTCCTGAGATGAGTGTATGGGTCTCTTTGGGAAGACCATGAAAAGTAGGAAGCATTTGCACTGTGTGCTGCCGGATCTTGAATTAAGTCGTCATAGTCTGGGGGAGCACAATGCAATTAGGGGGATTTGGCGGAGATGGAAGCATAAGTCTCGATGAGGGACCTTTCTACAGCCATGGTAACTCGAAGGGAGGAGGGATGGAAACATATTGATCACTTTCGGAAACCTCAAGGTAGAAGTCAACATCTTTCGCTTAATGCACCAACCTACCGATGTCGACATGGTTGAAGAACTATGTGTTGTTGAGAGTCTAACTTAGGACTCTCTCGAAGATATACTCCGTCAGTGTCTCGAACACTTTGGGGCTATTTTCAATTTGAAATAGCCATTTTTGAAGTCAATGATCTGTTAGAGTCTGCTCTATTGATGTCTACTCCCGCTCCACTCAATGAGTTTGAGCCTCTGTTCACCTTGGACAAAGAACAACCTTCCATCCTCTCCATATCCAGTGAGATCGAATCAATTGATGCTTCAGTGCCTAAGCTAGAACTGAAACCTCTTCCATCCAGGCTCACATATGCCTACTGTAGCACCCCGGAATTTTTCATCCTTAATGAATAGCACCTTCGTAGCTAATTGGCCGTTTTCATAGTCTAATTAATAAATAAGGGAGAAATCAGAAATTCCGAAACATCAGAAATGTTCGTTTTCGAAAGACGGATCCAACGCAAGTTGAATCGTCGAAATCCGACGAGCGAGTCAAAAGATATGGTCAAAACAGTCCAGACATACAGAGCACCGATCGCTCGGTCATTACCTGCGATCGATCGGTCAGCTACCGATCGCTCGATAGCTGTCGCACGGTTAACTTTTTTGTATGGGGAAAAATTCCAGAGAGTGTGTTTTTGACTGATCTCTCGGTCATAACACCGATCGACCGGTAAGCCACCGATCGCTCGGTCCATACCACCGATCGATCGGTCATAAGCAGATTTTTCTTCATTAAGGGTGTTTAAGACTTTAACCATCACCCTTTGCCTATAAAAGGGCTGGGTTCGTGCCTTAGGGTTTCACAAACCCTTTGTGCATTATTTTTGAGGGATTTGAAGAAGAGAAGGAGGAGAGGACTTGGTGATCGTTCAAGCTTGTGGAAGATCAAGTTCTTCCTTTCCATTTGGTGTTTTCCAACCAAGAACTCACTGTTCTTGCTTGTTCCAGCCATTGGGAGTCAAACTCATTGATTTCTCTAAGGTAGATACACTCTACTACAATCTTGCAATCCTACTAGTTACTAAATATGATTCTTCTTATCTATGCCCTATCTATATGTATTGATTTTATGTATGAAAAGGTGTGATTATATACTTGGATGAAGGTTACTATTACGATGCACTCTAAGTGTTTGATAAAATACCTCTAAGGGATTCTATGCTTAAATACGATGATTTCTCTTATTAAGTGCATATGCTCGCATGTCTCGCATAAACCGATGGTTTCCATGGATTTCTCAAAGTACAAACAAAGGTTTTTCACGAAAAGATGAATAATGAATGATTCTAAGTAACTCTATGATTTCTCTAAGATCGTTTCACAAGCTCTAAGGATCATACCATACTCACAAGGAAACTCTATGATAATGCTCTAAGATCGTCTCACAAGCTCCACGGATCACAATGAAATGCTCTAAGATCTCTAAGGTTATGCTCTATGGAAATGCTCTACGGTATTGCTCTATGCTCTATGTCTCTACGGATCATAATGACTCTAAGTAACTCCATGAACTCACAAGAACTCATAAGGCTATGATTATCGATTGACTCACACGGTTACGGTTTTGGTTTCGAATATTATCTCACATATATTTTCACGGTTTCCATGCTTTAAGGATTTTACGGATTTCATTCTCCATGTCTTGTATGCTCCATGCCTAACCGCTTTATTGTTATTAGTTTGTATACACTGAGTATTCCATGCTCAGTCGATATTGTTATGATCGGCAGGTGCTCGGGTTCCATTCGATTTGTGTGGCGAAGAACCCTGGGTCGAGGAAGAGTACCGTGACCTGGAGCCTTCCATGGATCACTATCATGACGATGGTGCTTTAGATAGGAGTCGTGACTTCGATTTCTGTTGATCGACCGACTTAGAACTTGTGTCATTTTGTTATGTGAGTGTGGGGTTTGTCCACTCCACTTTTGAGTTTCTCACACATGTATACTTGTTGGCTCTTACTTGAGCCAAGTTATAGGAGTATTCATTTTGCTTCCGCTATGTTTAGTATTTTATTTTTCCGCTGTGCATTGTATTTCGTTTCCGCTATGTATATTCAGGTACTCTGACAGGTCTCCACGTGTGCCTTATGTATTATACGGGAGGTATGATATGACGGTCACGAGTCAAAGTATCCTTAACTCCTAGGGGGTATTTTGGGTCGCGACACCTACCTTGGCCCAGAGGAAACTTATCCCATTATCATCGCATCTCCACTCTCAGAATTCTAAATAGAGCAACTTCTAAAGTTGTTGAAAAAACACAAGACTGCCAATGACTGGATGATCGAATGATATTTGTGGGATAAACCCCTCTGTGTGCCAACACCATATCTATCTGGAAGATGATTCGAGGACATCTAGGGAGCGTCAAAGGAGGCTAAATCTTAGTCTAAAGGAAGTTGTCCGGGATGAAAACCTTAAACTGCTGGATGCAGAAATCATATATCCCATCTCGGACAACAAGTGGGTCAGTTCTATTCATGTTGTGCCCAAGAAAACAAGGTTCACAGTGGTAGAAATTGAGAAACAGGAACTGGTCACCCAACGACTAAAGGAAGGTTGGAGAGTCTGTATTTATTACAGAAAACTCAACACCAACACCATGAAAGATCATTTTTCGCTGCCCTTAATTGATTAGATGTTGAAAAGACTGGCTGGTCACTCCTATTGTTTCTTAAATGGATACTCAGGGTACAATCAAATACCCATCACTCCTAAGGACCATGAGAAAACCACTTTCACCTATCCTTTCAACACTTTTGCCTATCTTCATATGTCGTTTGGCCTCTGCAATGCACTTGCAACTTTTCAAAGGTGCATGATGAGCATTTTTAGTGACATATATGGTGGAGCAATTTCTTCAAGTCTTTATGGATGACTTCTCTATCTTTGGATCATCTTTTGATGAGTGCCTCCATCACCTCAGCCTAGTGTTAGAATGGTGTCAGGACAAACGCCTTATCTTAAATTGTGAGAAATGTCACTTCATTGTGAAGAAAGGCAAAGTTTTGGGTCATGTGATATCCGATCAAGGGATTGAGGTTGATAAGGCAAAGATCAATGTTATCTCTACTCTACCAATCCCTAAGTCTGTTTGTGACATTAGATCTTTCCTAGGACATGCTGGATTTTATCAGAGATTTATCAAAGATTTTTCTCAAATCACTCGTCCCCTGTGTAGTCTCTTAGCTAAGGATAACCCGTTTGATTTCAACACTGAATATGTGACTGCATTTGAGTGCCTCAAATCTGAGCTCACCTCTGCTCCTGTCATTCGTCCTCCCGATAGGACCCTTCCTTTTGAAGTGATGTGTGATGCCTCCGATTATGCCTTAGGTGCAGTTCTAGTGTAGAGAGTCAACAAGCTGCCACATGTCATATACTATGCTAGTAAAACATTAAATTCAGCACAGTTGAATTATTCCACAATTGAGAAAGAGCTCTTGGCCGTAGTGTTCGCACTCGATAAATTCCGATCCTACTTACTTGACACGAAGGTCATGGTCTACTTAGATCATGCAGCTCTGCGCTATCTTCTTTCCAAGAAGGATACCAAACCCAGGTTGATTCGTTGGATTATTTAATTACAAGATTTCGATCTCGAAATTTAGGACAAGAAAGAATTGAGAATGTAGCGACCCCAAAACCCCACTATGACCAAAATGGGACTTTGGACTAGTTACATTTCTTAAACCTACTTAAAACCATGACATACAAGGCATACTAACACGAGTTTTCAAAAATGAGGATAATAAAAATTCGATTATATAAAACCAACCATCTTGTACAACGATCATCTGTCCAACATAAAATAACCCACCATAAACAAAATAGTCTAGTACCAACTGTAAGGTAGTCTAATATGCAACATCATCTAAAAGTCTATTACAGTTCTTTTAAAACTGAAACAACTAACTAGTAATAAAGATAACTATCTAAATCCTTAGCTCCTTCCTCAGGAAGCTCACCTTCTTCCTCTTCTTCCGTGTACACATCCTCAGTCCATGGCTCCTCTCCGAAACCTGAAGACAATGATAAGTCAACTGAGTATGAAATACTCAATGGATAAACAAACCAACAACAACATAAAGTAGCATAGGCAATGTCAATATCATAGCTTAGTTTATGTATACTTAACCATAATAGATTCACTTAACATAGATATAATCAGAGTGCGGAGCATATAACATGTCATAACATCATCTTGACTCATGTACTTGTATGACTCTTATTCATGAACTTGAACTTAACATATGCATAGACTCATACATGCATGACTCATAGTGTGTTTGTCCCGATAACGCATAATCATAGTGTTTTATATCAGCACCGCATAATTCATAGTGTTTTGTAACATAATCGCAGCAACGCATAGAGTGGTATGTTTGTAATTGGGGATCATTCTTTCATAGCATAATTCATAACCTGCTTGTGTCAAATGCTTCGTAACATGTTCGTGTTCAATGCATGCATGCTTGTAAGACAAGTGAACTCATGAGACTTAAATACTTATCATGCAAGTGAACGTGTGCTTAAGTGTCATGATTGAAATTCAAATGAGTCATCCCTTAGGTTCCGATCTCCCACCATAGAAACTCCACCATAACGTCTCATACCGAATGGTTAGAGAATTCCCGATTTGGAAGACTTCCCTCTAAGATTTGACCTACCAGAATACCGATCACCATACAAGTAAATAGGGCATAATTTATCATGACAAACAACAATATCCATTTAACTTAGTTTCTTAATAATCAATAGCATCCTACTAGCATTCATCATTCTTAAGCATTTCAACAAA
The DNA here is from genome assembly GCA_015143295.1 of Tetracentron sinense. Taxonomy (NCBI): domain Eukaryota; kingdom Viridiplantae; phylum Streptophyta; class Magnoliopsida; order Trochodendrales; family Trochodendraceae; genus Tetracentron; species Tetracentron sinense. The sequence goes on from CM026567.1 coordinate 20,033,630, forward strand.
TACCTTGAGTGCGTTAATTATGGATACTTTACCCTTTTTCATTTTTAACATTCCACCACACCATAATTCATTCAAACAACCCAAACATAATCCACATCCATACATTCATCCCATCCTCCATAGTATTTCACATCCTCCATACATTCCATCCATAGTATCAAAATCATTTTCATCTCTAATAAGCTTAATCCATACATAATTGGGGAAAACATATCAAATCTTCATTTCTATCATACTAATATTCATAAAACATCATTAATAGGGTTGAGTTAGAGAGTTTGTCGACCTTAGAGATCCTTCCCTTGGATCCAAATCGTTCAAGAAGCCTTTGGGGAAGATCTTGAAGCTTTCCTCACAATCCTCAAGCAATCACCTTCCTCTCCAAGCAATTTCTCCCTCAAAATCCTAAGTTCTCTCCTCTCCTCTCCTTTGCCAAATTGGGTTTAGAAATGTTTAGAAGCCTAAAACCTTTGAAATAGAACCTCTATTTATAGACTAGGGGTTTAAAACCTTGATTTTTGAACTTTTTAAAAAAATCTGGGCACTACCGATCACACTCTAATGCGATCTATCGCACCTAAATGGTGATTTGTCGCAAAACACACCTAGAGCTTCAGGAAATTTTTGACTGTGTGCGATCGATCGCAACTAGCACAGTTCCCACTGTTCTTTAGCAGCAACCAGCACTCTTTCTTCTTCAGCATCAGTCCATCATTATACTTATTTTACTTTAAAACATTTAAGTAAATGTTTTTAACTTTTCATTTCATTACTTAAAAGTTTTAAATTAAAATAAGAAAGTACCCCTCATTTGGATTCAATAAAAAATAATAGAAAATTCAATTCCTTATAAATCAAAATTTCATTTTCCAGTTTTATGCTAAAAATTGAAAATCTCGTTCATCATAAGATTTTCGATAGTCGAGTTAACTACTCTATACTTAATAATAAAATTACATAACTTTATTTAACCTATAAACATCCATTTCTAGGAAAAATCATCTCAAAATTCAACAATTTATGTTTTTGCTAAAACCACACCCCTTCTAGAATTTCTAACATTCCTACACTTAGTCCTTTTTAAATTTTTACTTAAGATCATTAAGGAACAAGGCATCACATATATTAAAATGCATTTTTGACCATTTAAACCCTTATTAATCGAATTGAAGATATGAATGAAAACTTTGGATCTCTACATCCTCCCCCCTTAAGAGAATTTCGTCCTCGAAATTTACGCACCTTATTCGAATAAGTGAGGATACTTTTCACGGACTCCAGCTTCATGCTCCCAAGTAGCTTCTTCCTTAGAGTAATCCTCCCATTGCAAGAGCACTAGGGTGATGACTTTAGTACGCAAGACTTGCTCCTTCCGATCCAAAATTTGAGCCGGTTGCTCAACTAGAGTCAAATCTTCTCAGATTTTCAATGGATCCAAATGAATGATGTGTAAAAGATCCGAGATGTAATTCTTCAACATGGAGATGTGAAATACATTATGCACACCTGCCATGTGAGGTCGCAAAGCGACCCAATTAGCAACTTTCCCGACCCTGGTGTTGATCTCAAAAGGACCCACATATCTCGAACTGAGCTTGCCCCGCTTGTCAAATCTCATCACTCGCTTCGTAGGTGAGATCTTGACAAACATAAAATCTCCAACTTGGAACTCAAAATCCCTTGTGCGAGTATCGGCATAGCTCGTTGCCTACTTCGAGCTGTTTTCAACCTCTCTCTGTTCAACTGAACTCTATCCATAGTCTGACTGACGAGCTTGGGACCCAGGACCTTCCTCTAGCCAACTTTATCCCAACACAATGGTGAATGAAAACTCCTCCTATAAATTATCTCAAATTGTGACACCCCGAACTCGCGGCTGGGAAATCAAGTTCCAAGACGCATGCTAGTTCGTCATAACCACACATGCGGAAGACTTTACCCGCGAAAATGCGGGGATTTTTCAACTGTTTTGATGAGCTTACATAAGCAGTAACAACCGGTCATCACAATAACCCATCATAAGCAAATACGTTACCTCACTGGCTATAATAGCCGTTACTTTTGGCGCCACAACTGCACCGGTACACTTTCAGAATTCATCAAGTATAACTCCTTACCAATCGGCAACTGTTTCCAAATCTGAAGACATAAAATGAGAGGAGTGAGTTATAGAGCCCAGCAAAATCCACAATCCATCTAGGCTATTTTCCACCTAGTAACAATCATCATTATCAATAACAATATAGTGTTGCAATACAATTTTCATATTATAATAATATATAATCTCGTAATCCGTGACCCGAGGTCACTCAGGGCTATTTCACTCTATTTCGAGGTTCCCAACCTCAATTTCCAAGTTCATCCAATAATCATCTACACCACTAGGTTACCATCCCAGACAACTACTCACACTCTATCCTTGAGTCCGTAGACTCAATCAACTGGCCTTCACCCATATTCAACCTGAATCCGTAGACTCAATATCCAAGTTAGAGTTCGTAGACTCGCTATCCATTTCCAAATCCGTTAACATTAATTTTGTTACCATGGCGTCCCATACCCCCATGATAACTATCAAGATCAACCGGGCTTGCACCCAATGAAATCAAACCTTGAGTCCTAAGACTTCGTACAACCTTGAGTCCATAGACTTCATACAATCTTGAGTCTATAGACTCCGTATATAATCCGGGCCTTCACCCGCTAGAACCAACACAATCGTCTGATCTCAGCCACGGTGAGGAACTCTAGCCTCATGGCATCTCTATCAGACAACACAACCATCTGACTCAGCCACGGTAGAGAATTTTACCCTCACGGCATATCTATCAGATCACAGACAACACAACCATCTGACTCAGCCATGGTGGGGACCTCTATCCTCACGGCATCTCTATCAGATAACACAACAATCTGACTCAGCCACGGTATGGATGGCATATCTATCAGAGGCATCATAACCTACTGACTCAGCCTCGGTACGGCATATCTATCAGATAACACAATCATCTGACTCAGCCACGGTGGGGACCTCTATCCACACGACATATCTATCAGATAACACAACCATCTGACTCAGCCACGGTGGGGACTTCTATCCTCACGGCATATCTATCAGATAACACAACCATCTGACTCAGCAACGGTACGGACGACATATCTATCAGAGGCATCATAACCTACTGACTCAGCCTCGGTACGGCATATCTATCAGATAACACAACCATCTGACTCAGTCACGGTATGGACGGCATATCTATCAAAGGCATCACAGCCTACTGACTCAGTCTCGGTACAGCATATCTATCAGATAACACAACCATCTAACTCAGCCACGGTACAGACGGCATATCTATCAGAGGCATCACAGCCTACTGACTCAGCCTCGGTACGGCATATCTATCAGATAACATAACCATCTGACTCAGCCACGGTATGGATGGCATATCTATCAGATAACACAACCATCTGACTCAGCCACAGTATGGACGGCATATCTATCAGAGCCATCACAACCTACTGACTCAGCCTCGGTACGGTATATCTATCAGATAACACAATCATCTGACTCAGCCACGGTACGGACGGCATATCTATCAGAGGCATCACAGCCTACTGACTCAGCCTCGGTACGGCATATCTATCAGATAACATAACAATCTGTTCTCCCCTAACCTAGTCAAAGAGGATCTATGGATATCAAATCCACCCACTCCCAACTATCAATCACGGTGGATTATACTTTAACCCTAATTAGGTTTTCTAACCACAAGTTAACCCCAGTTAACCCAAGCCTCGCTTGGTTAACTGAAATACTCGGGCCTTGCGCCCATGAACCAAATCCGGTAACACACCATCCCATTAGGGAACGCTTCCAGGCTAATGGGTATGTCCATAGCCTTATACGACCTGCAAAACAACTTTTTGACACCCAGGGTGACGATACAATTTACCCAAGACCCGATCTGGGCTCCCCGAAGATCCACATAAAATCAAAACATCACATAGGGGTCTCCGACCCTTTTTCCATCCACACCTTTTACATAATGAGTCTAAATCTGAGGTTTTGAGACCCAAAACCGAGGGCTACACCCCTCTACTTTTTTTCCACGCACAACCACCTTCCCATAACACATCCATGGGGTCTCAGACCCTTTTTCCATCAGCGCACATACATTCCACATAAAGAATATATCAAATAACAGGGAAAAGAGAAGAGATGGAAGGGGTTTTTACCTCTTTCACGCACTTCGAGACATCTAGGGCTGAAACGGACACCGCCAACGCGCTCGGGAGGACGATCAACCCCAAGGTGAAGCTCCTTGCCCTCACACCTTCACTTCCTCTCTCTAGATTTCTCCCATTTCTCTCTCTACACGTTGATCGAGGCACCGGGGAAGAAAATAAATGTTGCCAACGCGTCGGGAGCGTCGAAATATGTCAGGGTGGACCTCCCTTTTTTTTTCTCTTCTTTCTCTCTACTCTTTTCTCTTTCCTCTCTTTCTCTATACTTTCTCTCTCTAGAAAGGGAGTTGGCAGAACTCCCCCACTGTTGCAAAACGTGAGAATGAAGGGTCTGGCCCCCTATTTATAAATCAAAGGTCATGTGCCATGCACATGACCACCATTAATGGTCCCGTTAACCAAGTCAATGGTTTGACAGTTTGACTATTATTTCGTATTTCTCGTACAGCCTCTGAAACCCTACTTCATGATGCCCGATTATGACGAAACTTTAGGTGACAGAACTTGGGACAGTCTGACACCTGCTGTAGAAATTTCAGGGATAAATACTGTGTTTTGACAGTCAAAAGTAAGTCTGGACGAAAATTGCAAAACCCACTAATTTCCTGATTTCTGACACAAAACAGGCCACTGTTTCTTCATTTGTGATAACTAATTGCCGAGACGAAAGACATTAGCTCCCACGGCCGACCGGCACGTATTAGTACCAGCCGCACGGATTTCTATTAGGATCTCCAATAAATATTGGATCCCACTTAATTTCTGGAAATCTAGAAATTTCCTGTTTTTCTCAATTTTATCACACATAATGGTCCCGTGGTCCCGCGAAATGATACCTGATGGAACCGATACGATAGGGGTGTGCCCCAACAGTCGACCAGTACATTATGTGTAATTTTCGCGAAAAGATACTGAGATTTCTTTGGTGCACTTCAATCCCGAGTAAAACCCACTTTTTATTAATTTAACAAACACTTAAGTATTTAACCCCAGTTCAGGACCAATAAACGCATAATTTTATTATTTAAAATTTTGGGGCGTTACGCAAATGGTGTCATCTGAATACTCACTTGATAGCTATTGTTGTAGGTAAATTCAAACAATGGCAGGTGATCATCCCAACTACCCTAGAAGTCTAACATGCGAGCCTGTAGCATGTCCTCTATGATATGATTCACCCTCTCAGTTTGTTCATCTGTCTGCGGATAAAATGTCGTAAACGGGAACCCAAAGCCTGCTGAAAACTCTTCCAAAATCTAGAAGTAAATCTCGGGTCTCGATCGAAAACAATACTAACTGACACTCCATGCAAACGGACTACTTCTTTGATATAAAGGTTGGTCAACTGGTTGGAGTTGAAAGTGGTCCACTATGGAAGAAAATGAGCTAACTTGGTCAACCTGTCAACTATGACCCAGCATCAAAGTTCTTCGTTGTCTTTGGCAAACCGACAATGAAATCCATGGAGATGTTTTCCCACTTCCACTCAGGAATAGGAAGTGACTGAAGAAGTCATGCCAGTTTCCTGTGTTCAGATTTTACTTGCTAACACACCAAACACTTGGATATATAGGTAGCCACATCCTTTTTCATACCTTTCCACCAGAAATATTTCTTGAGGTTCTGGTACATCTTGGTACCTCCCGGATGAACAGGTACTTGGACTTGTGTGCTTCATCCAGAATCTCCCTTTTTAAATCTTCATTATCCGGAACCAAAGTCTATCATTGAAAGAGATTCCACCATCTCTCCAAGAGAAATCCTCAAACACGTTGCTAAGTGACTTGTTCATGGCAGCGTGCAGTTCTCTATCATACTATTGCAGGTCTTTAATTTTATCCAATAAGATTGGCCTGACCATAAAGTTATCCAACAAAGCTCCAAACTTTCCAACACTGAAACCCGCATCAAAGCTAAACACCTCTTCAAGTAGCTTCCATTCTTGGACCATCAAGTGTGTCAAGAATCAGTAGGTCGTCTGCTTAGCGCATATGTTACCACATTTGCTTTCCTCGGGTGGTACTGGATAGATAAATCATAATCCTTGAGGAATTCCACCCAACGGCATTGCCTCAAATTTAGCTCTTTCTGCGAGAACAAATACTTTAGATTCTTGTGATCGGTGAATACTTCACACTGCTCACCGTACAAGTAGTGTCTCCGAATCTTGAGAGCAAAGACTAATGCTGTCAACTCCAAATCATGGGAAGGATAGTTTTTCTCGTGGTATTTCAACTGCCGAGAAACATAGGCAGTAATTTTTTTGTGTTGCATAACAACACAACCTAACCCAATGAGTGAGGCGTCACTGTACACCACGAATCCTCCGCTACTAGATGATACTGTCAAGATCGGAACGGTGGTGAGGTGCTTCTTCAATTCAAGGAAACTCTTCTCACATTTCTCATTTCACTCAACCTAGCATTGTTTAGAGTTAGATGAGTGAGCAGAGCTACCAAACTAGAGAAATCCTCCACGAAACTTCGATAATATCCAGCTAGGCTCAAGAAGCTTCGAACCTCTGTAACACTCCTTGGTCTTCCCTATCCTTCCACTGCTTCTATCTTGGAAGGATCCACATAAATCTCTTCTTCTGACACCATATAGCCTAGAAATGCTACATTTTCTAGCCAAAACTCACACTTGCTAAACTTAGCATATAGCTTATGCTCCCACAGTGTCTTCAGTGTGACCCAGAGATGCATCCCATGCTCCTTCTATGTCCTAGAGTACACCAAAATGTCATCCACAAACACAATGACAAAGCGGTCAAGAGTCGGCTTGAAGATTTTGTTCATAAGATCCATAAAGGCTGCCAGAGCATTTGTCAAACTGAATGGCATGACTAGAAATTCATAATGCCCATATCTGGTCCTGAACGTAGACTTAGGCACATCCTCGGCCTTTATCTTCAACTGATGGTAGCCTGACCTTAAGTCAATCTTGATAAATACTTAGCTCCTTGCAACTGGTCAAACAAGTCATCGATCCTTGGTAAAGGATATTTGTTCTTGATAGTGACCTTGTTCAATTGTCGATAATCAATGCACATCCTCATCGAACCATCCTTCTTCTTCACAAATAAGACCGGAGCTCCCCAAGGTGACATACTTGGGCAGATAAACCCAAGACCGAGCAACTCCTCAATTTTCTCTTTTAACTCCTTCAACTCTGCTGGGGCCATCCTATACAGTACTTTGGATATGGGTGTCATGCCCGGAGCTAATTCAATTACAAACTCGATCTCTCTTTCCAATGGAAAACCCGGTAAGTCCTTTAGGAAGACATCCAAAAATTCATTTACCACTGGGATAGTAGATGAGTCTGGCACTTCTGAGGTGGAAATACTCAAAGATGCAAATCTAGCTACATCCCTTTTGTTCAAACCCCGAAAGTGAAAGGGAGGCCCATTGACTGGCTTGAAGTTAACCACTTTTCCAAAGCAGTCCACATGGCCATGGTAGGTGGAAAGCCAATCCATGCCTAATATGATGTTAAAATCTTGAAATTCCAAGACAATCAAGTCGGCTGACAATTCTCTAAGACCTACCTGAATATCACAAATGCGATAGACCTTATCCGTGATGATTGAACTACCAACTGGAGTGGCGATGGCTAGCTTACGGTCTAATAGGCTTGGCTCTAAAGGGAAAGCTTGAGCGAAACTAGGAGTGACAAAGGAATGAGTCGATTCGGTGTCAATCAACACACAAGCTAAACAAATATTTACCAACAAGGTGCCTGAATTGGGTACATAGCTAAGTGTGTCAAAACATGTGCACAAACCATTATTATATTCTTAGCATGTTTACACACAGTAGCAAACATCATAGTCATATAAACAGAATAACATCATACATAATTTAATCTATGATTTAAACATACCTTGCACCACATCATCGGATGCCTATGCATCTTGCTTCGGATATGACAAACACCCAACCCTAAAATGGCTGGCGAGGCTGCTAGGGCCTCTGACCCTGAGATGGCCTCTATTGTACTGGCTACCTGACTGGGGGTCTAGCTCCCTGGGGCTGACTCTATGGTGGCCTCTGCATACCTCGAACTGGACAATCATGAATCCGATGCTCCAAACTACCACAATGAAAGCATCCTTCTGTAGCTCCTCAGCATTCGTCGAGTACATGCCTCCTGTTGCAATAACCGCACATCTCGTACATAGTTGCCTATGAAGTAGGTGGGGCAACTCGAGGTGCCTGAGGAGTAGCATGATGAATGGGAGGTGTAGCTACTGGCCTCTGATAAGGGGTTGGCCTGGCCACTGGTGTTGGGCCTACCATTCTTGGCCTCTTATCCTGTGGGCCATACCTGCCTTCCTGCTTTCCCTTCTTCCTCAAAAACTCAGCCGACCTCCTCTCGGTAATCAAAGCCCGCTTACTTACCTCTTGATATGTTCCAAGACGTAGGATCTCTACCTTATCTCGAATGTAAACTCTCAAACCTCCTTCGAATCTCCTTGCCTTCATACTTTCCATAGTGATCAGAAGAGGCGCAAACTAGGATAAGTCTACAAACTTGGCCTCATACTAAGCCACTGACATGCTCCCCTATTTAAGAGTAGAGAACTCGATTTCTTTCTGCTCCCTCATAGATGTCGAAAAATACTGTTCATAGAAGACATCAAGAAACTCCTAGACATATATGCCCACGAAAGCCATTCCGGAATTGTATTTATCTATTTAATCAATAAATGCATATTTTACATTCACACAATGTCTTCTACATTGAATAATATATCAAAAGTATCTCATTGAATGAGACTACTTTGTCCCTTAGGTAACATTGTACGAAAAACCATCCAATTAGTTGATAACTGATTGCTAAGGAAATATGGTTTTTCCGGTTCCTTGTAAACCAAAAATTGTTTAAAGTTAATCAAGATACATCTAGACAATATATTCCTAATAACTTACACATTGTTAGTTCCATATGATGTAGTGATGAATCTCAATCACTGAGAGAAGGGTCTCTTGACTAAGATGTGGATATAAGTAAGAAATACTTATATTGCAACTGGATCGCTCAGTGGATACCCTCAGAAATATACTTTTTTTATATTTAGGGTATTCTATTTGATAGATTATCCTTAACCTGAGAGGTCGACATCTTCTCTAGTATTTGCCTATGTAGCTTTGATGTAGTCAATCGTCAATGTCCAACACACCGGACTAAATACGGGCTCGTTGGGTTGTGTACGCTATATTAGAAGTGTCTGTACGCTCAATAAAGATTCCACTACTCTTAATAGAGTAAATAATATTGAGTTGATACTTGTCAAAATCGGACTTGAAAAATCCAGCACTGGTATTTATCGATGAAATGGTTTTATCGATGAATTTATTTTCTGTATAAAAGATATATATTTATTATTGTTATTTCTTTTAAAGAATTTCTAAAATGTTTTGAAAGTCTAAGTTTGATTAAATGTATCAAAGAGAATGGGTTCTCAATATAAGCCAGGGATTAAAGACAGTATTAGATATTGTCCCGTAAGCTTATAACAATATTGGAAGTGGAGGGACGCATCTGTAAACAAATCTTGAGATAGAAATACTTGCAAGTAATTCTCTATTTTCTGGAGGTTAATCACATTGTGTTAATGGACATTAATTGTGATTGGTGGAAGTCCAGAGATATAGATAAAATTCTATAATCCTAATGGAGTATAGGAAAGGTGTTTCCTAGTAACAATGCTTTAATCAAAAGGTTGAGTACTTGGTCCCACAACCGGAAATATGAGATCCCTTTAGATCTCACACACAAGGACTTTCTTAAAGTATTTAATTTAATTTATAATTAAATTAATTAATTTCTCTAAGTAATCACTATATGATATAGTGAAGCTCTAAAAGGTGGAATCACATTAGATGTGAAAAACCAAATGGGTAGGACCCATTGGGGAATATGATAAAAGATCAAGTAAAGTGATCAAAAGGGTTTAGAACCCATTAGGGGCATGTGGAGTAGAGCCCACCTAGGGTGGGACGCCCACTTCATGGAGGTATTAATAATAATAATTGTTATTATTAATTAATTAGTATCTAATAACTAATATCTTTATTGGATAAGGTTAGTTAGTTAGTTAGAGTTAGTTACTAATTAAAGATTTCTTGTTGGATAAGGATTCTATTAGTTTCTTGCTAATCAAGGAATCCTAATTGGATTAGGATAAGGATATGATTAGTTTGCTACTAATAGATAAGATTAGTTTCTATTTTGAATAATCCTAATTAATGATAGATAAATCAAATAGGAAACAAGTTTGAGGGTATCCTAATAGGATTAGGATAAGGATAAGATCCAAGATGGATCTATATATAGGGGTGGACGTCCATATTGTTGGACACTTTTAAATTTCTAGATTTTGGAAATCATTCTCTCCCCTCTTCTCAATACCTCAAGCCACTCTCTCCCTCTCATTAGGTGTACGGTCACACCTTCTCCCCTTTTCTTCTTCCTTTTGTTTTCTAGTTTGAAAATAAAGAAGAGGAATATCAAGGTTCTTGAAGATCAACATTGGATCTTTTATTCAAGATCCTTGAGCTGGATATTTGGAAGGGCCATTAGCTTCCATTAGAGAAAGGTTTAAAGAAAAAAAAGGTCTGTGTGGATTGCGAAGGAGACTTGACGCTTGTGAAGTTTTGCCGGTCTAGCATTCTATCATGGAATTGACTTAACAATTTCAAAGTCGCAAAGGTAATTGTGATTTTGACTCTCATTGAATTAAAATCAATTAGAATCTTAGTCAGATCTTGGGACTCGATGTATGCCCCCCAAGAATTGTTTTTCTAAATTTCGGCCACCCCTGTGATGAATCTTTTTTATTCTTGATCACTTCTTGATTATGAGATAATCATTAGTAGGGCTACAGGGTCTCCCTATGATTATTGAACGAATAAAAATTAAGCCCTAGAAATTAATGTGATACTAATTTCAAGTTTTGATGATTCCAAAACCTCTCGAAATTTTAATAGGGATAGGTATATATAGATAAATAAATTTGGTTAAAGGCCTTAAGGATTTAGAGATCCTTATTAGTATTAAATTAAATTGTTTAATTTATTCTGAGATCCCCGGGCTAGCATAAATAATATATGCAATATTTATCATGATAAATAAATATTATTTTTTGTGTTGGATGGGTTCCACAAATCATCCCTCCTTCTCTTTCCCCTCTCCTCCCCTTTTTCTTATTTTTAGATTAGGGTTGCTGATTTATGGTGGAATAAATCAACTGAAGGAGATGCCCGGAGAACCATTGCAAGATAACGAATTGTAGTAGGGCTTTATTTAATTCCCCTGTTGTAATTAAATAAGGTCGTATGATTTTTTTTGAACTCATTGTGAAATTATAATATGATTATAATTATTATATTATTATTCATGTGATGATTAATAGTATTTCCTTTAGCCCAGAAGCTGTGATAATTGTGATTATCGCTTTTATGATAATTTAGGATAATTGAATTTTACTTCTATTAATGGATTGTGTTTAATTATAAATTGTTTATATTTAGACACATTACATTACTAATACTCTTTTGGACTTGGAGTTTGTGACTCATGCGGAGATTTTACGTAAAATCTTTGCATATGAGATTATTGGATAATCGTGTTTGAAAAGACATTAATCGTAGATGGATCACTAAACTGACATCCAATTACCCTAAGGTTATAGGGATGAGTAGGTTTTGATTATAAGGTGAAAACTCTAATGATCAAAACCCCCTGTGAGGGCTAGTGGAAGTTTATCACTCCTTGATAATCCTATTATCAAAAATTTTCATAATTCATATGATGAATATTTGGATAATGATACGATCATGCATGTTCAATAGTGTTCCCTTCAGGAAAAATATTAAGTGATAATAAATGGGATTATTAATCCTAAGGCCTTCCATTATCAATAAAGACTAGGAATTAATTAGCCTGAGTCTTGTCTCTCTGATAGGAGTTCGACATAATTCAATCTAAATTAAACTCCTAGTGCATTATTTCTATTGTACATAGGTATATATATGGACTGATGGGGAGTGTCAACTAGCATAGGAGCACATCTCTACTTAATCATATGACAACCGAGAATAATGGGTTTCACTTAAATAAGGAAACATGCGGCTGACACAATGACAGTCATGTTGTCCTTGTAGGTCGCAAGAAGATTGGGAATCACTGATTTACATAAGGAGTTATGCATGAGATGCTCAGTGATGGATGGTTACTATCCACCTTGTTGTGCATGTGTGGTACTATCCTAGCATGGAAGATTACATGTGCGTTATGAGGATCCCAATACTCATCTGGAATAAAATGTTTATTCCCTAATTTCATATACTGAAGGGAATGATGAAATTTGAAGAAAGATGAGAGGATCATCAGATTTTAAAATCCCAAAAATCCGATGAATATATGTGTGAAAATAAATGTAATAATTTATGCTTATTTTATTGTGTACATAAGCCATGAATCCCCTTTCCAAGATTCTAGAAGAGAATCAGTTGACTGGTCCAAATTTTGTGGAATGGAAAAGAAACCTTAACATTATGCTTAACTCTCAGAAGATAGCTTATGTCCTCACTTCCGACTATCCAAAATTTGATGAGGCAGTTCAGACCCCTGAGGCAGTTGAGAAAGCCTCAAAGTGGCATGAGTCAAATAGTTTGACCAAATGCTATATGTTTGCATCCATGTTGAATGTCCTTCAGCAACAGGACAAGGGTTTTGCTACAGCTAAGGACATATTGACTAATCTCAGGGAGATGTTCGGGGAACAAAACAGAACTGCTAGGCAATTGGCAATGAAAGGACTGATGGGGACCAAGATGTCTGATGGTAGCCCAGTCTGGGAGCGTGTTGTCAAGATGATGGGGTTCATTAATAAACTCTTGACCCTTGGAGCTGATCTTGATCAATAGAATGAAACGGATGCGATCCTGAACTCTCTCCCGGAATCCTTTTCTGCTTTTGTGTTGAATTTTAGCATAAACAAATTGGAGACTTCTCTGCCAAAGCTCCTAAACATGTTGCAAGGAGCTGAGGACCTTATGAAGCATACTAAGCTCTATGCAAATGTGTCAGAGGGAGTTAGACCTTCAAGGCCCAAGCCTAAGGGCAAAGGCCATAAAAGAAGTCTAATTTCTCCAGGTTCCTCAAATGCAAGAAGGGTAAGAGCAAGAACAAGAAAGCTTCTGAGAAAAAGGACAAGGAAAAGAATCAGAATGGCTACTTCTATTGTAAGAAATCGGGTCACTGGAAGAGGAATTGCAAAGTTTACTTAGCATCCCTCAAGGACAAGCCTTTGGAAGGTATGTCAGAATCTTTCATCATTGAATCCAATTTCATTATTGGTTCCTCAAACTCTTGGTGTGTAGATAGTGGATCTACCTCACATATTTGTAATATGTTACAGGGGTTTCAGGAGAGCAGAAAGCTCAATGATGGGGAAGTCAAGATAAGGATGGGAACGGAAGCAAGTGTTGCTGCGATCGCCATCGGAACTTATATTTTAGAAATTGCTTTTAATAGGATCTTAGTTTTAAAAGACTGCTTATATGTGCCAAACATGCACAGAAATTTGATTTCTGTTTCTAGTTTAATCTTTAATGGTTATTCAGTGAATTTTGATACTAATGTTGTTATCAAATACAATAATAGTTTTATTGTTTCCGGCACATTGTCTAATGGTCTTTATTATCTTGATCCTGTAAGCAATTCTGTAACTATCATTGAGGATAAAGAGTCCACCAGTGTAACACCTCAGAAAAGAAGTAGAGAGTCTGTGAATCCAACATACTTATGGCATCTCAGATTAGGCCTTATCAATTTGGATAGGCTCAACAAATTGATAAAGGATGGTCCTTTAAACCATTTACATGTTAAACCTTGTCCAACTTGTGAACCTTGTTTGTAAGGTAAAATGACCAAAAGGCCATTTACAGGCAAACCTATGAGAGCCACAAGTATATTGGAATTAATTCACACTGATGAATGTGGACCCATGAATCATTCAGCCAAAGGTGGCTTTGTCTACTTCATTACATTTACAAATGATTTTTCTAGATTTGGTTTCATATATCTAATGAAACACAAGTCGGAATCTTTTAAAAAGTTCAAAGAATTTCGGAATGAAGTAGAAAAGCAATCAGGTAAATGTATTAAAACTCTCAGATCTGACCGAGGAGGAGAGTACCTCTCGAATGAGTTCATTGATTATCTTAGAGATAATAGATTTTTATCCCAATGGACTCCCCCGAGAACACCCCAGCTTAATGGTGTTTCAGAAAGAAGAAATTGAACCCTATTGGATATAGTTCGTTCAATGATGAATAACACTGATTGCCAATATCTTTTTGGGGATATGCATTAGAGACTGCAATCTATCTATTGAATAGGGTACCTTCTAAGTCTGTTTCCAAAACTCCAATTGAGCTATGGATGGAGCAAAAGCGTAGTCTAAAGCATGTCAGAGTATGGGGTTGTCCTATTTATGTGCGAAAGTAGAACTTTGACAAGTTGGAAAGTAGGACTGAGAAGTGCCTATTTATAAGATACCCAAAAGAAACTCTCGGATATTATTTCTATAATCCTAGCGAACAAAAGGTCTTTGTAAGTAGGAATGCTATTTTTCTAGAAGAGGATATGATCCTCAATAGAAAAGATGGACTTAGAATTGATCTTGAGGAGCAAAGTTAGGATAAAGTAACCATGGTTAATCTCATCTTAACTGAACCATTAAATACACAACAGCCTAGGAGAAGTACAAGGATCAGTCGACCTCCAGATAGATTATCTTATCAACATGAGGTATATTCTATGAAATCGGATTCCTTAGACGATGATCCTTATACTTATCAAGAAGCAATATGTGATATTGATTCTGATAATTGGCATAAGGCCATGGAATCTGAAATGGACTCCATGTACTCAAATGGTGTCTAGACCCTAGTTGAAAAGCCTGAGGGAATTAGACTCATTGGGTGCAAATGAATCTACAAGAGGAAACATGAATCCGATGGAAAGGTAGAGACCTTTAAAGTAAGGCTTGTGGCGAAAGGGTATAGTCAAAGAGCTGGTATCGACTATGAGGAAACCTTTTCACCAGTAGCAATGCTAAAGTCCATCAGAATTCTGTTATCAATTACAGCCTTTTATGATTATGAAATATGGCAGATGGATGTCAAAACCACTTTCTTGAATGGAAACATTCAAGAGGATATTTATATGGACCAGCCCGAAGGTTTTGAACTCCATGACCAAAATAATAAAGTCTGCAAATTAATAAAATCCATTTATGGCCTTAAGCAAGCTTCTTGGAGTTGGAATATCCGTTTTGATGAATCAATCAAATTATTTGGTTTTTAACAAAACATGGATGAGGCATGTGTGTACAAGAAGGTCAGTAGGAGTGTAATAACTTTCCTAATTCTTTATGTAGATGATATTCTACTCATTAGGAATGATGTAGGAATGTTATCAACGATTAAAATCTGGTTGTCATGTAACTTTGCAATGAAAGACCTGGGTGAGGCATCCTATATTCTTGGTCTTAAATTGTTTAGAGATCGAAAGAAAAGGATGCTCGGATTGTCCCAAGTCAATTATATTGACAAGATCTTGCGCAAATATAACATGAAAAATTCCAAGAAAGGGTTTTTACCCTGTAGGCATGGAATTAGTCTCTCCAAATCAAAGTCTCCAAAGACTGATGATGAAAGAGAGCAGATGACATATCCCATATGCATCTGCAGTGGGAAGTCTCATGTATGCTATGTTGTGTACAAGACCTGATATTTGCCACACAGTGAGTATCGTGAGTAGATATCAATCAAATCCGAGTCCTGAGCATTGGACAGCAGTTAAACATATTTTCAAGTATTTGAGGAGGACAATGCACCACTGTTTGGTTTACAGTGGAGAAGATCTGACTGTTGTAGGGTACACAGATTCAGATTTTCTAGACAGATGTTGATGATAGAAAGTCCACCTCAGGATTTGTCTTTACTCTTGAAAAATGAGCATTTAGTTGGAGGAGTTGCAAGCAATCAACAACTGTTGACTCAACAACTGAAGCTGAATATGTTGCTCTGCATGTGATGCTGTAAAGGAAGCAGTATGGATAAAGAAGTTCATTCTTGAACTTGGTGTTGTCTCCTCGATTGAATCACCTATCAAACTTTATTGTGATAATAGTGGTGTTGTAGCTCAAGCCATAGTGCCTAGAGCACATCAGAGGACAAAGCACATTGAAAGAAGATTCCATTTAATTCGAGACATTGTCAAGAGAGGAGACATTGAGTTATCAAAGATTGCGTCAGCGGATAATGTGGCGGACCCATTTACTAAAGCACTACCTCAGAAGGTGTTTGAGAAACATCTAGAGTCGATGGGTATTAAATACATAGGAGATTGGCTTTGAGTGCAGGTGGGAGATTGTTAGATATATATACCCACGAAAGCCATTCCGGAATTGTATTTATCTATTTAATCAATAAATGCATATTTTACTTTCACACACTATCTTCTACATTGGGTAATATATCAAAAGTATCTCATTGGATGAGACTACTTTTTCCCTTAGGTAACATTGTAGGAAAAACCATCAAATTAGTTGATAACTGATTGTTAAAGAGATATGGTTTTTCCGGTTCCTTATAGACCTAAAATTGTTCTAAGTTAATCAGGATACATTTGGACAATGTATTCCTAATAACTTACACATTGTTAGTTCCATATGATGGAGTGATGAATCTCAATCACTAAGAGAATGGTCTCTTGACTAAGATGTGGATATAAGTAAGAAGTACTTATATTGCAACTGGATCGCTCAATCTATACCCTTAGAAATATACTGTCTTTATATTTAGGGTAGTCCATTTGACAGATTGTCCTTAACTTGATCACTTCTTTATTATGAGATAATCATTAGTAGGGCTACAGGGTCTCCCTATGATTATTGAACGAATAAAAATTAAGCCCTAGAAATTAATGTGATACTAATTTCAAGTTTTGATGATTCCAAAACCTCTCGAAATTTTAATAGGGATAGGTATATATAGATAAATAAATTTGGTTAAAGGCCTTAAGGATTTAGAGATCCTTATTAGTATTAAATTAAATTGTTTAATTTATTCTGAGATCCCCGAGCTAGCATAAATAATATATGCAATATTTATCATGATAAATAAATATTATTTTATGTGTTGGATGGGTTCCACAAATCATACCTCCTTCTCTTTCCCCTCCCCTCCCCTTTTTTCTTATTTTTAGAATAGGGTTGCTGATTTATGGTGGAATAAATCAACTGAAGGAGATGCCCGGAGAACCATTGCAAGATAGCAAATTGTAGTAGGGCTTTATTTAATTTCCCTATTGTAATTAAATAAGGTCGTATGATTTTTTTGAACTCATTGTGAAATTATAATATGATTATAATTATTATATTATTATTCATGTGATGATTAATAGTATTTCCTTTAGCCCAGAAGCTGTGATAATTGTGATTATCGCTTTTATGATAATTTAGGATAATTGAATTTTACTTCTATTAATGGATTGTGTTTAATTATAAATTGTTTATATTTAGACACATTACATTACTAATACTCTTTTGGACGTGGAGTTTGTGACCCATGCGGAGATTTTTACGTAACATCTTTGCATATGAGATTATTGGATAATCGTGTTTGAAAAGACATTAATCGTAGATGGATCACTAAACTGACATCCAATTACCCTAAGGTTATAGGGATGAGTAGGTTTTGATTATAAGGTGAAAACTCTAATGATCAAAACCCCCTGTGAGGGCTAGTGGAAGTTTATCACTCCTTGATAATCCTATTATCGAAAATTTTCATAGTTCATATGATGAATATTTGGATAATGATACGATCATGCATGTTCGATAGTGTTCCCTTCAGGAAAAATATTAAGTGATAATAAATGGGATTATTAATCCTAAGGCCTTCCATTATCAATAAAGACTAGGAATTAATTAGCCTGAGTCTTGTCTCTCTGATAGGAGTTCGACATAATTCAGTCTAAATTAAACTCCTAGTGCATTATTTCTATTGTACATAGGTATATATATGGAGTGATGGGGAGTGTCAACTAGCATAGGAGCACATCTCTACTTAATCATATGACAACCGAGAATAATGGGTTTCACTTAAACAAGGAAACATGCGGCTGACACAATGACAGTCATGTTGTCCTTGTAGGTCGCAAGAAGATTGGGAATCACTGATTTACATAAGGAGTTATGCATGAGATGCTCAGTGATGGATGGTTACTATCCACCTTGTAGTGCATGTGTGGTACTATCCTAGCATGGAAGATTACATGTGCGTTATAAGGATCTCAATACTCATCTGGAATAAAAGGTTTATTCCGTAATTTCATATACTGAAGGGAATGATGAAATTTGAAGAAAGATGAGAGGATCATCAGATTTTAAAATCCCAAAAATCCGTTGAATATATGTGTGAAAATAAATGTAATAATTTATGCTTATTTTATTGTGTACATAAGCCATGAATCCCCTTTCCAAGATTCTAGAAGAGAATCAGTTGACTGGTCCAAATTTTGTGGAATGGAAAAGAAACCTTGACATTATGCTTAACTCTCAGAAGATAGCTTATGTCCTCACTTCCGACTATCCAAAATTTGATGAGGCAGTTCAGACCCCTGAGGCAGTTGAGAAAGCCTCAAAGTGGCATGAGTCAAATAGTTTGACCAAATGCTATATGTTTGCATCCATGTTGAATGTCCTTCAGCAACAGCACGAGGGTTTTGCTACAGCTAAGGACATATTGACTAATCTCAGGGAGATGTTCGAGGAACAAAACAGAACTGCTAGGCAGTTGGTAATGAAAGGACTGATGGGGACCAAGATGTCTGATGGTAGCCCAGTCTGGGAGCATGTTGTCAAGATGATGGGGTTCATTAATAAACTCTTGACCCTTGGAGCTAATCTTGATCAATAGAATCAAACGGATGCGATCCTGAACTCTCTCCCGGAATCCTTTTCTGCTTTTGTATTGAATTTCAGCATGAACAAATTGGAGACTTCTCTGCCAAAGCTCCTAAACATGTTGCAAGGAGCTGAGGACCTTATGAAGCATACTAAGCTCTATGCAAATGTGTCAGAGGGAGTTAGACATTTAAGGCCCAAGCCTAAGGGCAAAGGCCATAAAAGAAGAAGTCCAATTTCTCCAGGTTCCTTAAATGCAAGAAGAGTAAGAACAAGAACAAGAAAGCTTCTGAGAAAAAGGACAAGGAAAAGAATCAGAATGGCTACTTCTATTGCAAGAAACCGGGTCACTAGAAGAGGAATTGCAAAGTTTACTTAGCATCCCTCAAGGACAAGCCTTTGGAAGGTATGTCAGAATATTTCATCATTGAATCCAATTTCATTATTGGTTCCTCAAACTCTTGGTGTGTAGATAGTGGATCTACCTCACATATTTGTAATATGTTACAGGGGTTTCAGGAGAGCAGAAAGCTCAATGATGGGGAAGTCAAGATAAGGATGGGAACGGAAGCAAGTGTTGCTGCGATCGCCATCGGAACCTATATTTTAGAATTTTCTTTTAATAGGATCTTAGTTTTAAAAGACTGCTTATATGTGCCAAACATGCACAGAAATTTGATTTCTGTTTCTAGTTTAATCTTTAATGGTTATTCAGTGAATTTTGATACTAATGTTGTTATCAAATACAATAATAGTTTTATTGTTTCCGTCACATTGTCTAATGGTCTTTATTATCTTCATCCTGTAAGCAATTCTGTAAATATCATTGAGGATAAAGAGTCCACCAGTGTAACACCTCAGAAAAGAGGTAGAGAGTCTGTGAATCCAACATACTTATGGCATCTCAGATTAGGCCTTATCAATTTGGATAGGCTCAACAAATTGATAAAGGATGGTCCTTTAAACCATTTACTGTTAAACCTTATCCAACTTGTGAACCTTGTTTGTAAGGTGAAATGACCAAAAGG
This sequence comes from Tetracentron sinense, assembly GCA_015143295.1. Lineage (NCBI taxonomy): Eukaryota > Viridiplantae > Streptophyta > Magnoliopsida > Trochodendrales > Trochodendraceae > Tetracentron > Tetracentron sinense. The sequence goes on from CM026567.1 coordinate 20,053,892, forward strand.
TCATTTACAGGCAAACCTATGAGAGCCACAAGTATATTGGAATTAATTCACACTGATGTATGTGGACCCATGAATCATTCAGCCAAAGGTGGCTTTGTCTACTTCATTACATTTACAAATGATTTTTCTAGATTTGGTTTCATATATCTAATGAAACACAACTCGGAATCTTTTGAAAAGTTCAAAGAATTCTGGAATGAAGTAGAAAAGCAATCAGGTAAATGCATTAAAACTCTCAGATCTGACCGAGGAGGAGAGTACCTCTCGAATGAGTTCATTGATTATCTTAGAGATAATGGAATTTTATCCCAATGGACTCCCCCGGGAACACCCCAGCTTAATGGTGTTTCAGAAAGAAGAAATTGAACCCTATTGGATATGGTTCGTTCAATGATGAATAACACTGATTTGCCAATATCTTTTTGGAGATATGCATTAAAGACTGCAATCTATCTATTGAATAGGGTACCTTCTAAGTCTGTTTCCAAAACTCCAATTGAGCTATGGATGGGGCGAAAGCGTAGTCTAAAGCATGTCAGAGTATGGGGTTGTCCTATTTATGTGCGAAAGTAGAACTTTGACAAGTTGGAAAGTAGGACTGAGAAGTGCCTATTTATAAGATACCCAAAAGAAACTCTCGGATATTATTTCTATAATCCTAGCGAACAAAAGGTCTTTGTAAGTAGGAATGCTATTTTTCTAGAAGAGGACATGATCCTCAATAGAAAAGATGGACTTAGAATTGATCTTGAGGAGCAAAGTTAGGATAAAGTAACAATGGTTAATCTCATCTTAACTGAACCTTTAAATACACAACAGCCTAGGAGAAGTACAAGGATCAGTCGACCTCCAGATAGATTATCTTATCAGCATGAGGTATATTCTATGAAATCGGATTCCTTAGACGATGATCCTTATACTTATCAAGAAGCATATGTGATATTGATTCTGATAATTGGCATAAGGCCATGGAATCTAAAATGGACTTCATGTACTCAAATGGTGTCTAGACCCTAGTTGAAAAGCCTGAGGGAATTAGACCCATTGGGTGCAAATGGATCTACAAGAGGAAACATGAATCCGATGGAAAGGTAGAGACCTTTAAAGTAAGGCTTGTGGCAAAAGGGTATAGTCAAAGAGCTGGTATCGACTATGAGGAAACCTTTTCACCAGTAGCAATGCTAAAGTCCATCAAAATTATGTTATCAATTACAGCCTTTTAAGATTATGAAATATGGCAGATGGATGTCAAAACCACTTTCTTGAATGGAAACATTCAAGATGATATTTATATGGACCAGCCCGAAGGTTTTGAACTCTATGACCAAAATAATAAAGTCTGCAAATTGATAAAATCCATTTATGGCCTTAAGCAAGCTTCTCGGAGTTGGAATATTCTTTTTGATGAATCAATCAAATTGTTTGGTTTTTAACAAAACATGGATGAGGCATGTGTGTACAAGAAGGTCAGTAGGAGTGTAATAACTTTCCTAGTTCTTTATGTAGATGATATTCTACTCATTGGGAATGATGTAGGAATGTTATCAACGATTAAAATCTGGTTGTCATGTAACTTTGCAATGAAAGACCTGGGTGAGGCATCCTATATTCTTAGTCTTAAATTGTTTAGAGATCGAAAGAAAAGGATGCTCGGATTGTCCCAAGTCAATTATATTGACAAGATCTTGCACAAATATAACATGGAAAATTTCAAGAAAGGATTTTTACCCTGTAAGCATGGAATTAGTCTCTCCAAATCAAAGTCTCCAAAGACTGATGATGAAAGAGAGCAGATGAGTCATATCCCATAGGCATCTGCAGTGGGAAGTCTCATGTATGCTATGTTGTGTACAAGACCTGATATTTACCACGCAGTGAGTATCGTGAGTAGATATCAATCAAATCCGAGTCCTGAGCATTGGACAGCAGTTAAGCATATTTTCAAGTATTTGAGGAGGACAATGCACCACTGTTTGGTTTACAGTGGAGAAGATCTGACTGTTGTAGGGTACACAGATTCAGATTTTCAGACAGATGTTGATGATAGAAAGTCCACCTCAGGATTTGTCTTTACTCTTGGAAAAGGAGCATTTAGTTGGAGGAGTTGCAAGCAATCAACAACTGTTGACTCAACAACTGAAGCTGAATATGTTGCTCTGCATGTGATGCTGTAAAGGAAGCAGTATGGATAAAGAAGTTCATTCTTGAACTTGGTGTTGTCTCCTCGATTGAATCACCTATCAAACTTTATTGTGATAATAGTGGTGTTGTAGCTCAAGCCATAGTTCCTAGAGCACATCAGAGGACAAAGCACATTGAAAGAAGATTCCATTTAATTCGAGACATCGTCAAGAGAGGAGACATTGAGTTATCAAAGATTGCGTCAGCGGATAATGTGGCGGACCCATTTACTAAAGCACTACCTCAGAAGGTGTTTGAGAAACATCTAGAGTCGATGGGTATTAAATACATAGGAGATTGGCTTTGAGTGCAGGTGGGAGATTGTTAGACATATATACCCACGAAAGCCATTCCGGAATTGAATTTATCAATTTAATCAATAAATGCATATTTTACTTTCACACATTGTCTTCTACATTGGGTAATATATCAAAAGTATCTCATTGGATGAGACTACTTTGTCCCTTAGGTAACATTGTAGGAAAAACTATCAAATTAGTTGATAACTGATTGTTAAAGAGATATGGTTTTTCCGGTTCCTTATAGACCTAAAATTGTTCTAAGTTAATCAGGATACATTTGGACAATGTATTCCTAATAACTTATACATTGTTAGTTCCATATGATGGAGTGATGAATCTCAATCACTAAGAGAATGGTCTCTTGACTAAGATGTGGATATAAGTAAGAAGTACTTATATTGCAACTGGATCGCTCAATCTATACCCTTAGAAATATACTGTCTTTATATTTAGGGTAATCCATTTGACAGATTATCCTTAACCTGAGAGGTCGACATCTTCTCTATGTATTTGCCTATGTAGCTTTGATGTAGCCAATCGTCAATGTCCAACACACCGAACTAAATACGGGCTCATTGGATTATGTACTCCAAGGATTCCACTACTCTTAACAAAGTAAATAATATTGAGTTGATACTTGTCAAAATCGGACTTGAAAAATCCAACGCTGATATTTATCGATGAAATGGTTTTATCGAGGAATTTATTTTCTGTATAAAAGAAATATATTTATTATTGTTATTTCTTTTAAAGAATTTCTAAAATGTTTTGAAAGTCCAAGTTTGACTAAATGTATCAAAGAGAATGGGTTCTCAATATAAGTCAGGGATTAAAGACAGTATTAGATATTGTCCCGTAAACTTATAACAATATTGGAAGTGGAGGGACGCATTTGTAAACAAATCTTGAGATAGAAATACCTGCAAGTAATTCTCTATTTTCTAGAGGTTAATCACATTGTGTTAATGGACATTAATTGTGATTGGTGGAAGTCCAGGGATATAGATAAAATTCTATAATCCTAATGGAGTATAGGAAAGGTGTTTCCTAGTAAAAATGCTTTAATCAAAAGGTTGAGTACTTGGTCTCACAACCGGAAATATAAGATCCCTTTAGATCCCACACACAAGGACTTTCTTAAAGTATTTAATTTAATTTATAATTAAATTAATTAATTTCTCTAAGTAATCACTATATGATATAGTGAAGCTCTAAAAGGTGGAATCACATTAGATGTGAAAAACCAAATGGGTAGGACCCATTGGGGAATATGATAAAAGATCAAGTAAAGTGATCAAAATGGTTTAGAACCCATTGGGAGCGTGTGGAGTGGAGCGCACCTAGGGTGGGACGCCCACTTCATGGAGGTATTAATAATAATAATTGTTATTATTAATTAATTAGTATCTAATAACTAATATCTTTATTGGATAAGGTTAGTTAGTTAGTTAGAGTTAGTTACTAATTAAAGATTTCTTGTTGGATAAGGATTCTATTAGTTTCATGCTAAATAAGGAATCCTAATTGGATTAGGATAAGGATATGGTTAGTTGGTTACTAATAGATAAGATTAGTTTCTATTTTGATTAATCCTAATTAATTATGGAGAAATCAAATAAGAAACAAATTGAGGGTATCCTAATAGGATTAGGATAAGGATAAGATCCAAGATGGATCTATATATAGGGTTGGACGTCCATATTGTTGGACACTTAAATTTCTAGATTTTTGGAAATCTTTCTCTCCCCTCTTCTCATTACCCCATGCCCCTCTCTCCCTCTCATTAGGTGTATGGTCACACCTTCTCCCCTTTTCTTCTTCCTTTTGTTTTCTAGTTTGAAAATAAAGAAGAGGAATATTAAGGTTCTTGAAGATCAAGATTGGATCTTTTATTCAAGATCCTAGAGCTGGATATTTGGAAGGGCCATTAGCTTCCATTAGAGAAAGCTTTAAAGAAAAAGAAGGTCTGTGTGGATTACGAAGGAGACTTGACGCTTGTGAAGTTTTGCCGGTCTAGCATTCTATCGTGGAATTGACTTAACAATTTCAAAGTCACAAAGGTAATTGTAATTTTGACTCTCATTGAATTAAAATCAATTAGAATCTTAGTCAGATCTTGGGACTTAATGTATGCCCCCCAAGAACTGTTTTTCTAAAATTAAAAAGAGGCATACTTTCAGGAACTCTCCCCATGTCTATTCTTGCCCAACTCGTACTTCATTCCTCTTCCTGGATACTTCCCTCCACCAATGTTCTGCCTCTCCTTCCATCACAAATGGGGCTCATCTCACTCTCTACTCATCAGTAGCCTCGAGCACAGAGAATATCTTTTCCAAGTACATGATCCACAACTCTGCCACTGATGGATCTATGCTCCCATAGAAGGCCGGAGGACCCATCCTCCTGAAAGCCTCCACTCCATTTTGTCGGGGTGGGTGGACCTCAACTGGCCTCTCTTACCTAACTTGGCCAGTTGCTAACAATGCAGTTTACTAGGCCATAATCTCGGCCTGCCGCTCCATGGCTGCACCGATAGCCTCTATAGTCCGACTCACATTTACCTGGGGAGTACCATTTGGGGTATCCCCATAGGTCACACGGCCCCCTCCATTTCTGTTATTTCTTCCGCCTCTCCTCATGCCTACAGTCCTGAGAAGAAGGAAACAATTTATTTAGGAACACACTTACATAAATTCTTAAGTCTACGCTTAACCAAAACCCAATCCTAAACAATTTTAAAGTCCAAAACCTGATGTTTCTCCCCTCAGCTAGACCAATCCCCTTCTTCTATACTTAATACCTTAGCCCTAAGGACTCTAATGCCTTGTGCTCTGATACCACCTCTATAGTGACCCTAAAATCCCACCATGACCAAAATGAGACTTTGGACTCGTTACATTTCTTAAATCTTCTTTAATCCATGACATGCAAGGCATCTAACATGAGTGTTCAAAAATGAGGATAATAAAAATATATAAAACCAACCATCCTGTACAACGGTCATCTGTCCAACATAACATAACTTGCCATAAACAAAATAGTCTAGTACTAACTATAAAGTAGTCTAATAAGCAATATCATCTAAAAGTCTATTACAATTCCTTTAAAACTGAAATAACTAACTAGTAATAAGAATAACTATCTAAATCTTTAGCTCCTTCCTCAGGAAGTTCCCCTTCTTCCCCTTCTTCCGTGTACAGCTCCTCAGTCCACGGCTCCACTCCTAGACCTGAAGACAATGATAGGTCGACTGAGTATGGAATACTCAATGGATAAACAAACTAACAACAACATAAAGTAGCATGAGCAATGTCAATATAATACCTTAGTTTATGTATACTTAATTGTAATAGATTCACTTAACATAGACATAATCAGAGTGCGAAGCATATAACATGTCATAACATCATCTTGACTCATGTACTTGTGTGACTCTTATTCATTAACTTGAACTTGACATATGCATAGACTCATACATGCATAATTCATAGTGTGTTTGTCTCGACAACGGATAATCATAGTGTTTTATCCCGGTAACACATAATTCATAGTGTTTTATAACATAGTCACTGCAACGCATAGAGTGGTATGTTTGTAAATGGGGATCATTCTTTCATAGCATAATTCATAACCTGCTTGTGTCCAATGCTTCGTAACATGTTCGTGTCCAATGCATGCATGCTTGTGAGACAAGTGAACTCATGAGACTTAAATACTTATCATGCAAGTGAACGTGTGCTTAAGTGTCGTGATTGAAATTCAATGAGTCATCCCTTAGGTTCCGATCTACCACAATGGAAACTCCACCATAACGTCCCATACCAAATGGTTAGAGAATTCCCAATTTGGAAGACTTCCCTCTAAGATTTGGCTTACCCGAATACCGATCACCATACAAGTAAATAGGGCATAATTTATCATGACAAACAATAATATCCATTTAACTTAGTTTCTTAATAATCAATAGCATCATACTAGCATTCATCATTCTTAAGCATTTCAACAAACACCTTAAGTGCGTTAATTATGGATACTTTGCCATTTCTCATTTTTAATATTCCACAACACCATAATCCATTGAAACAACCCAAACATAATCCACATCTATACATTTATCCTATCCTCCATAGTATTTCACATCCTCCATACATTCCATCCATAGTATCAAACTCATTTCCATCTTTAATAAGCTTAATCCATACATAATTGGGGAAAACATATCAAATCTCCATTTCTATCACACTAATATTCACAAAACATCATTAACAGGGTTGAGTTAGAGAGTTTATCGATCTTAGGGATCCTTCCCTTGGATCCAAATCCCTCAAGAAGGCTTTGGGGAAGATCTTCAAACTTTCCTTGCAATCCTCAAGCAATCTCCTTCCTCTCCAAGTAATTTCTCCCTCAAAACCCTAAATTCTCTCATCTCCTTTGTCAAATTGGGTTTAGAAATGTTTAGAACCCTAAAATCCTCGAGATAGAACCTCTATTTATAGCCTAGAGGTTTAAAACCTTGATTTTTGAACTTTTAAAAAAAATCTAGGCGCGACTGTGATCAATTGCACCTACATTGCGATCTATCGCACCTAAATGGTGATCTGTCACAAAACACACCTAGAGCTTCTGGAAATTTTTGACTGTGTGCGATCGATTGCACCTTACCTGTGATCGATCTCAGCTAGCACAGTTCCTGTTGTTCTTCAGTAGCACCAACACCTTTTCTTCTTCAGTATCAGTTCATCAGCATACTTATTTTACTTTAAAACATTTAAGTAAATGGTTTTAACTTTTCATTTCAATAATTAAAAGTTTTAAATTAAAATAAGAAAGTAACCCCCATTTGGATTCAATAAAAAATAATAGAAAATCCAATTCCTTATAAATCAAAATCTCATTTTCTAGTTTTAGGCTAAAAACTGAAAATCTCGTTCATCGTAAGATTTTTGATAGTCGAGTTAACCACTCTATACTTACTAATAAAATTTCATGAAATCACATACCTTTATTTAACCTATAAACATCCATTTCCGGGAAAAATCATTTCAAAATCAAACAATTTATGTTTTTACTAAAACCACACCCCTTCTAGAATTTCAGACATTCCTGCACTTAGTCCTTTTTAAATTTTTACTTAAGATCATTAAGGAACAAGGCATCACATATATTAAAATGCATCTTTGACCATTTAAACCCTTATTAATCGAATTGAAAACATGAATGAAAACTTTGGGCCTCTACAGAGAATGTGGTCACCAACCACCTATCTCGACTGACTGTAGAGTCCATTTATGAACCTTTACCCATCTTTGAGACCTTTCCTGATGAACAAAAGTTCACGGTCTCGGACTCTCCGTGGTATGCTGACATTGTCAACTACCTCGTGACTGAAGAAATCCCTTCCCACTAGTCCAAACAAGATACACATCAATTCTTGGTTAGGGTGAAGTATTACTCTTGGGACGAACCTTACCTCTATAAATACTGCCCAGACGAGCTCATTTGTCTGTATGTCCCAGAGAATGACCAATTGAACATTCTCTCCTCCTATCATGATCAACCCTGTGAGGGTCATTTCAGTACTAAAAAGACTGCCGAGAAAATTCTGCAGTGTGGATTCTACTGGCCATCTCTTTTTCGGGATGCGCATGTCTACTACAAAGCCTGCCCTAATTGTCAACATCCAGGTAGAATTTCTCAAAGAAACATGATGCCCCTCACCCCTATTCAGGTTGATGAGATCTTCGATATCTGCGACATTGACTTCATGGGACTATTTCCCATCTCTCATGGTTGCCAGTACATTCTCCTAGCAGTCAACTATGTCTCTAAATGGATAGAGGTCATTCCCACCAAAACCAATGACCATAGAGTAGTGGCCAGATTTCTGAAAGAAAATATCTTCTCTCAATTCGGAACCCCCAAAGCCATTATCAATGATGGGGGCAAACATTTCTACAACAAAATCTTTTCGCAACTTCTGAAAAAGTACGGTGTCACCCACAAGGTTGCCCTTGCTTATCATCTGCAAACCAGCAATAAGGTAGAGGTCTAAAACCGTCAGATCAAGCAAATTCTAGAAAAAACAGTCAATACTAGTTGTAAAGACTGGTCCCTCCTTTTGACAGACTCTCTTTGGGCCTACCGTACTACCTTCAAAACTACTCTAGACATGTCTCTGTATCAACTGGTTTATAGGAAACCATGTCACCTCCTTGTAGAGTTAGAGCACCGAGCCCTATGGGCCATTAAAAAGTTAAATTTTGACTTAAACTCTGCAGGAGATGAGAGAAAACTATAATTCCATAAGTTGGATGAGCTAAGAAATGATGCTTATAGCTTGTCAAAGTCATACAAATTGAAGATGAAAAAGGATCACGACAAGAGCATCTTGAGAAAAGATTTCCACCCAAGACAACAAGTACTACTATACAATTCTAGGCTCCACATCTTTCTTGGAAAGTTAAAGTCTAGGTGGTCCAGTCCATTCATTGTTACCAAGGTCAAGCCCTATAGGGCAATCACTGTTGAGGATCCAAAGGATAACTCCACTTTCTAGGTTAATGGTTAGCGTCTGAAACAATTCAATGAACTTGATGTTTCCTCCATCCAAGCCAATGAGATTGATCTCATTGATTCTATCTATGAAGACTGATGACTCACTCAGTCTCTATGTGATTCATTTTGTTTGGGACTACCTTTATGTGCCCCGTTGTGTCTGGCTGAAGAGGTTAAACTTAGCAATGTCAGAAAGGCAATTCCGAGATTCCTAGAGTCACATAAGTCACATGCTTATTTTGAATATCTTATGCCAATATTTTCAGGTTGTATAGATATCATCACTTCTGCAGATCATCAGATACCCAACACTGTACAATTTCTACCAAGATGGTAATACCCCTCCTCAACTTTTGCATCTTGTAGTCTACATTCATATCTTTTTGTCTCGGTCATGAGTATCGAGGACGGTGCTATCTTTTGTTTAGGGGTGGGTATTTTCCAAAACTCATGTTTTCCTTTTGAAAAAAAAAACAAAAAAAAAACAAAAAACAAGACCATGTTTTCTTTTTGCTAACTCTTTGGAGCTTTATAGACTGTGAAAGCTTCAGGCCTGTCCCGTAGACCGCCTAGAAGGTAGAACTCTGGGTTTTGCTGGTAGGATATTTAGACTTATTTTCTTTTTATTTAAATTTAAAAAAATTAGAGTTTTCTAGTACTTTCAAAAATGTTTTCAAGTACCTTTACAATGATGAGAAAAAAAACTAACCGATAGTTTACTTATTGAAAAGGATGTCATCTTTTGAAATACATATTAGCACTTAGTTCAGTACTACTGTGGATTGATATGCTTAAAAAATTCAGATTCGGCACAAATTGCACAAAATCAACATCAGAGTCATCTAAAGTTCAAATTCTCTAGAGATCCTAGAAGAATATTTGTGGAGACCTAACCTAGTAAGCTTTTGAGCTTTTCATCATTTCAGAGAGTTATACAAAAATTCCGAGTTACGAGTTGGCTAACAATTTCTTTCAACCCATACTTATTCCTTTGAAAGATCTTATTAATTCTTGATTTGATCATTAAACTCGGAATGACATCAAATATTGGCTTATTATGACAGAATTTTCTCTGTATCCATTCAAAACATAGGACATGAGAGTGCAACCCTAGAAAGTGATTTAGGCCATGTTTGCAACCTTTCAGACTTTTTAGCTTACCTGAAGTCTACATCTTTGGAAACCCTTTGGAGCCTTTAATGAAAACCTTTTCTTGCTAACCCATTTACCGAATATCCACTCTAGTTAAGAAGTATAACTCGCGACCCTACTTCTAAGAAAAATATAAGAGTAATTGGTATGAGTGCACCATGAAAATTAGAAATTGAGAAAAAAAAAAAAACAAGTGGGTTTAAGCATTTGGATAGAAAGAAAGCTGAAAAACAATTGAGCAATCTTAAAAAGATTGAAAAAATTGAAAAATGAAAAAAGGAAAAGAAAAAGAAACTGGTGTTACACGCTTAAGAAAAATATCGAGATATCCTCTCAGAACTTTGAATCCCTGTATCCCCTTCTTTTTCAAAACCTATCACAAGCCTCAATACAACCTATTAAAAGTCCTACTTGATTCTAGGTTAGCACAATCATTGAATGTGGAGAATGGAGAAAGAAAAGCCATAGAGTTTAATCTAACGTTCCTGAGTGACATGATATTCCTATCATGAGATCTTCTGATTTTCTAATGTCCGTCCTTCATGACAATATATGTGAGATAATTGCCTCTTTCTATCAAAATATCTCCTCACATAGAACTTGAGAGAAAAGTAATAAAACCATTTCTGAGTAATTCATTTTTGAGTGGTATGCAAGTTAGAATTGAGGTCGAGACATACAGTCTTAGAGGTGATCTGAAAATCTTTATTGCCAGATAATGATGATGTTGAGGGCACACACATACGCTGAATCTAACTTTTCTTTGTGTTGACTGTCCATCTATGTTCTTGCTGAAACTTACTGGCTAAGTTCTAATTGTAAATATTTTTTTTACATCCTTGAAATAATTTGACAAACTGAGTAATGAGAAATAGTGTGTAGCATATGCCAAGCCCTTTCAAGCTCCATTTTCTCGTACAAATTGCCAAGGACTGGCAATATGCTAATTGGGGGTTGTGATATTCGCTTAAAAGTGTTTATTTTTACTATTATTCTTTTAAGCCTTATCAAACTCTCTTATGTACATAAAACCTTCATTTTTATCAACTTTTCTACGTAAGAGTTTTCTCCATTGCATAGAACGCACTTTTCTAGTCAAAATGGTATATTAGCATGAATTAAACACATTTATGAAAATCTAGATACAAAGTTATTAGCATGAATTAAACACATTTATGAAAATCTAGATACAAAGTTGTTTCGATAAACTCTCATTACGTGTTTTAACTGTCTCAGGAACCTTGATTGGATTCTCAAGAACCTAAGGCCGTAGTTAAGCACTAATGCTCATTACCAATGACTAAAGAGCTAACAGGTTATACCAAGTAGATGCAGGCCAAGTGTGGACTAAGCCAGAAAATCACAGCGTCAGAACGAAGACCAAGAGAGCAGAAGTGTCAATCTCCAAGAAGAGATACCAAATTATTAAAAGTCACAATATAAGACACAATGTGTTAGTTTGCTCAGTTGGTGAGAGTTATTGGAGAACAATACAACAGTCCAGGGTTCAAAACCCTCTAACATCATTTTCTCTTCTTTTTCTTTTTTATTTCTCAAAACCCTAATCTCTCTCTCCTAATCCTATCTGTCCAACCCTAATCATCCAAATCCTAGCCGTTCACCTCTCTTAAACCCTAATACTCTACTAACCCTAGCTACCTCTTCTTATCAAAACCCTAACCCTAGCTGTCCACTTTAATTCACCCTAACCTAGCCGCCACTCTAACCCTAGCCGTATGATAAGATCTATGTAAAGAACATGATTAATAAGAAGATCAAGAAATTTTGATCATCCCGCATGCAATGTTTTCATGAATAACATAGGTATTGATTTCTCTTCTATCAATAGGATGATAATTAATATAAATAGAAGACATAATTTAGATTTAAAGTAAAAAGCAAGATCAAGGCATGTTATTTTATGTATATTCCTTATGAAAGATGTTCATGATTTTTAGAGATGTTCTCTTTATGATTTTTATTATGTATATCAACAAGTGGAGAAGAGAATGAAATTTGTGGTGTATGTATGGATTAAGAATAGAGGAAGGGATGAATTTATGTAGTTGAATGGAATGTATGAAATAATTGAGTGATGGATGTGGATTCTTTGTGAGATTATGGTTATATGTTAGTGTATTTTGTGGATATAATCTATGAGAATTATGATTGATAAATAATGTGATGTAGTTATGATATTGATCTCAATTAAAAAAAAAAGGGGGATTCTTGATATTTAAATTAGATTGTCAATTATGTATATTGAAAATAAATTATGATTACAATCTGTTAAATTATTGGAAATATGAATGTTGTGGTATGTTTATTTTTGTGTTGTTATATGTAATATATTGTTGGGTAAATGAACCTTTCATGAGAGTCTTGCTTGTCTAGGTCTGGTTAAGATAGTAGAATGGGACGCTATGATGAGATTTCCTATGGCCCTTGACTGATAGTCTTAGGTATAATTTAACCAATGGTATATTACCATACACTCACTCAGGATAATTAATATATACAAGCATGATAAAAAGCAAGATTACAAGTATTATACAAGTACACACGAAAGCAATGAATGCATGATTGAGTTTTGCACTGCCCGATTACCAACAAGCCTAAGATCAAGGCAAGACAAGCCGTATGCATTGCATAATGTGCAGATAAGTCATATACACCTGATAATGTGTAGACAGCCGTATGCACCGGATAATGTGCAGACAAGGCGTATACACCCGGATAATGTGTAAACCACATGGTACCTCGATAAATATATGTTAATCTCTACTCAATATATGAGATAGAGTTATTTTAAGTTATTGCACAGTACATGTTGTTTGATTTATTCGCAAAAACGAAAGATAAGTCAGAAAAGTAAGATAAGAAAGATAAGTCAAGAAAAGAAAGACAAGTCAAGTAATAAGACAAGTAAGATAAATAAGAAAAATAAGTACAAGTGAACACATGAAAGAATTGAAAAGAAAAGATCTTTCTGCACTCTGATCTACGTATGTGAATTGTAATTAAACTATTACTTGTATGCATGTTGTCGTTAGGATATTGTTTACTATGAATTGTTATATACGCAGAGTAACTTGTTACTCAGCCGATAATTTTGTTGTCGGCAGGTTCAGGATTTGATAGTTGTGTTCCAGAGCCTTGAGTTGAAGAGGAATATGTAAAGGAAGATCTTGCAGGTGACCATCCGAAAATGAACGAGATTTCGATGGATCGTTTTGCTATTGTTTTAGTTTATTATAAACTATTTAAATTCTAGAGAGATTGTAATTGACTTATTATGGATTTATGTTTTGATTTATTGGGTGGTTGAGAATCATGATGGATGATTTAGATTATTGTGTTCCGCTCAATTGCAGATTTTAATTGATATTTAGTTTAGGTATTAAATGTTATCCCATTGAAGAAATTTTTAAGTTTAGAATTTAAATTGCCTTAAATGCTTCTAACAGGAGGGTATGATAAGTCAATCACGTGCCAAAGATCTCACATTCTGCTAGGGGGAATTTGGGGTGCAACACTTGTAATGGAAGATGAAGGAGGCTAGAGGGATGTTGAATGCTGAGGAGACGATGGATGGGGCTGGATGTTCTTCTATGCTATGGTTGGGATGAATAGAACGTGGGATGAGATAATCCCAAAGCATAAGGACAATGGGGTTTGTAGAACATCCTCTTGATGGAGAGATCAAAGTTTTTTTAGTTCAGGTTTCTCTGCATGATTTGTGAGAAGAAGGAGGTCTTTTCCCTTTCTAATTATTATAAATCTAATCCAATTATAAAGATAAAGTAAAGTACCTCATAATTAAGAATTTAAGGACACTATTCAAAATTCTATTAAATTGGGAGAAACACAATAATTTAGATTTAAATATAAAGTGATATGTAATTTTTAATCTTATAAAAAAATATATCATAAAGTTATAAATTATGATAATATTAATTTTATCTTAATTATATAATACTTTTATTAATAAAATTAATTCGTGCAAAGCACGGTCACCTTTACTAGTATATATATACTAGTAAAATTGCACGTGTGTTGCACGTAATAATTTATTCATTAAAGATTTAATTAATTTGTGTCTATTCATTTTTAGAGAAAATTACTTTAGATAATTAATAAAATTATTTTAAAAATTCAATTAGAATTAGTCCAATTATTTAAGGTTCTAATTAATCCATAAAATGATTAAACACTAATTTACATTAACTTCGTCTAGTAAAAATGTACACGAAAATATATCAATTGATTTAATTCTATGGCAAATTCAATAAAGATTGAATAAATAAAATAAGTAAACTCAGATGAATTTCATGAATTGCTACTGAAAGATGGATGTATCTCAAGGGACAACACCACAAATTAACCTATTGTGCCTATATATAGATAATTACATAAGACTGAAAATACATAAAAATCTCCAATGTAAATATACAATTATGTTCATAATAGTATTGGATCTGTGAAGTCGAGCAATACAATTATAGTCTACTTTATAGATTTATATATATATATATATATATATATATATAGAGAGAGAGAGAGAGAGAGAGAGAGTTCCTATTAGGATGGCTTGCTAGAGATTTTAGTAAGCACCGAATTTTTAACCACACGATTTCTACTCTCTTCAAATCTAACGGTGGCTAGAAAAACAGATTTTTAAAGTTTAAAACTACCCATCAATTTGTAATTAACTCCCCCATTAATAGGGGAGCCTGTTCATTATCTCTCCTAATTACTTTCTTATGTTTTCTCTCTCTTAATCACTTTGTTTTCTCCGACTCGTATTCTTCTCCAGTTATAACCGGTTTTGCCAAAACCGGTTACGCCCTTGAGGTGGCCACATGTCCCTTTTGAACCTCTTAATTGTGGTTAAGATTCACTCACCCCTAGGGTTCACCCACCTATCCTTGATTTTTAAAAGAAAAAAAAATGTTAACCGTGGTTAAAATTTACCAACTCCTAGAGTTAATTTTTTTCTAAAAACCAAAGATAGGTGGGTGAACCCTAAGGAATGGTGAATCTTTACCACAGTTAAGGGGTGTAAAAAGGGACACGTGGCAACCACATGGGCATAACCGGTCTTTTCTCAAACTCTTTCACGGACTCCCACTCCTAGTCTCTCTCGTTCTCTCTCCCCTATTAATGGGGGAGTTGGTTACGAATTGATGGAGTGGTTTTAAACTTTCAAAAACTGTTTTTCTAACCACCGTTAAATTTGAAGAGAGTCAAAATCATGTAGTTAGAAATTTGGTGCTTACACGTGGCAACCACATGGGCGTAACCGGTCTTTTCTCAAACTCTCTCACGGACTCCCACTCCTAGTCTCTCTCGTTCTCTCTCCCCTATTAATGGGGGAGTTGGTTACGAATTGATGGAGTGGTTTTAAACTTTCAAAAACTGTTTTTCTAACCACCGTTAAATTTGAAGAGAGTCAAAATCATGTAGTTAGAAATTTGGTGCTTATTAGAGTCCCCGGTAAGCCACCCTAATAGGAAGTCTACTTTATATATATAGATTCACCTTCAAACTAAGAATGCACTTCAAAACCCTCTTCAAGTAGGATTACCATATATGTGAATTACACCAAATCAAAACCACGGTTAAATATTTTTTTAATTCTTTTTTCTAAAAACCAAGGATAGGTGGTTGAATCTTAACCACCGGTAATGGGTGTCAAAAGGGACACGTGGCAACCTCAATGGCATAACCAAACTCCCCTGATCCAGTTATAACCGTAGAGGATTTCATTCCTAATGTTTATTGGAATAGTGTAGAAAAACCCAACATGACTGAAGCACCACACCCCTGCAACTCCAATATGTTTTCAGATTTTGAAAACCCTAGAACTGTTGTATAATAGGAAAGGTTAGACAAATAGTTTAGAATTCTATTTTAAGAAGAATGGCTCGTATATTTAGAATTTCTTAGAATGACTTAGATTTAGAATATAAATTTTAAATAGTGATCTAATTTAAAGTTTGATTATACTGTTAAGTTATGTATTAAATAAAATAAATTAAAGGGTATTTACGTCAAGTCAAGTTTTGCAACTTTTATTAGTATAATGATATATATAATTAAACTATAAAAATAGGGTGCTAAAGTGGCACCTTTCTTCGATCTCTATTTTTTTTTTTTTTGTCATATGACACACACCTCTCTTAGTGTGAGACCACCATGGGTCCCAACTCCCTAGAGCCATAGAAGAAAAATCATTCATTGAATAAAAAGAGCATAAGAAATTTCATAGAGCAGCATGAAGAAAAATATTTAGAACACATTTTCGCAACAGGTAAGTAGTCTCTCTTTATCCGCCCTGCTCCGCATTTCCCTATAATGTTACCCTTTAAATATTCAAGGATGTCTTGCCAGCCAAATTCTAGCTTTTACAATACTGTAAGCTTCCACGATTTCGTTCATTTTTGTTATTAGTAAAATCCACAAACCAAAGATTAACGAGGTGGAGGAAATTGGGATTGTAGAACAGGTTCTAAGTCGGAAAACCAAAACCCATACAAGGTATGACTTATACCTGATCATGCGGTAGATCATTCCTTCGGTCGATTCAAAATGAGCCTAAAATTTAAAAATGAACATGCTCTATACCAATTGAAATTCCTTCTTTTATAAGTTCACAAGACCTAGAGGGGGTGCATAGGTCTACTAAAGATTATCTACCAAATTTTTCGGTTGAGTTAAATCAGAGACAATCCACACACTATAGAACACAGATTTTTACATGAAAACTATTTCGAAAAAAAATCACAGGACCTCCTCCAATAAAAGTGATCACTATGAGAAAAGTAACATAATTACAAACCTGAACTTTTATTAAACCGGACTTGACACAATAATCCTCGATACAAGCTCTTCGCATTCACAAACCACGAACCCGCAAGTTTGATCTCCACCATAGCAGCTTCTCACGGGCGAAGTTTTCTGAAGGTTTTCACAATCTATGATCCAACAAGATCAATCTTCGTCAACGATTGCTTTGGCTCACACCAATTGGTACTCAAAGATTTAAACTTCTTAATGTGAAAGGCTTAACAACTCGAGTGATTTCTACCCAGTGGAAAAACTTAACAAGCAAAGATAAAGAGCAATGAAACTAAACTTGCATTTCTAGAGAGGGGGGATGAGAATGAACGAGTCTCAACAAAGAGGTGTTGGAAAAGCTCTCCAAGTTGTCTCAACTCTCTTAAAAATATAATCTCAAAACCTCTAATTTGTTCAAAAGAACAATTTAGAATATATAAGTAACCCAAAAGACTAGAGTTTAGAAGTTACTAAATAATTGTCCATACTCGCCGAGCCAAACATATCTCACTCGAGCGAGAAGGGTTATGGGTACTATACAGCAATTGTATATACACAACCTGAGAGCAGTTCGATCGAGCCAGCCTTAATTTGTTCGAGAGAAAATGCTATTGAAATTGCACAATTGCTCAAACATAACAGACACTTAATTCCAAGAGCATTCTACTTGAGCAAGCCAACATTCGCTCGAGCCAGACATTGTCTACAAATCATACACATGGTGCACTTATGTCTAGAATTCCATAACATTGTCAGGCAAGGCCAGGACAGCCCGTTTCTTAATTGGGCAGGTTTCCAGCCCAACCCAATTAAGAAAGCCCAACCCACGTAAGAAAGAAGGGAAAATATGTTGTTTTGGGGGGATTTTAACAATTGGACCTGGCCAGCCGAGCCAAACTCAGTTAGAAGTCTAACAGCCCCGGGCCTAAGCCTCTTAAGGCCAAGCCCGTCCAACTAACTAATCAGACCCCGAGCAAATTAACACCCCTAGTTCCGACCACCCTTTTGAGAGCTATGAGTCATTGCTGAAGAGAGACTGAAATATGCTTCTTGCAGTATGCTAGTCCAATTAGCACAGTAGATTGACACCTGAATGCGAGTCCTATCGGATTGTGGAGACAATCGAAGATAAGAGGCAATCTAGGGGATGCACTCCCAGCAACCTTCCAGACTCGAGATATGCCCAGCAAAGTGGTAAACGACCTGACCTGCCCTCATGTTTCCATAACCAGTATCAAATGTCTATCTAGTAACAGATGTTCATAAAGGATGGTTTTGTCTCACAACACAGAGCAGAACCAAAATACTTGGGCAAGCACAGAGGACTTTACTAAGGGCCCGTCTTTTGCGGAAACTTATAAAGCTTGGCACTTTGCATTTTATCTTAGGAAATCTGAGCTACTTTGTCAAGGTTTCTAACAAAATTAATTCTTACTATCATGAGATTTCAAGTCTTATCATTTTTTTTTGTGAGATTTGAAATTATTCAGTTTGCTCCATTTGAACTCTTACAGGAACTGCAACCACGAGATGAAACACGATAAATCTAGTTCTCAAAAGAAAATGCATATTATCAAATAATAAAACTTGCTAAGTGCTGGACTTTATAAGTCCCAGCAAAAGAACGGACCCTAAGAGATACACAAGCAGATGTCTCAACCAAAAAGGAAGAACCTAAAAAATGGTATGTGTATAACAGCAAGACATAATAAAGTCACACTATCATACATGAAAAACAATGAGCAAACTCATTATTGTCATATCTCCAATTCTACAGCCAACTTCTCGGTCATCATGGAAATGGAAGATCCGAGAGATGACCACGAAGAAAAGTCAATATTTTTAAAAGTCAAAATCAAACCAAACGAATAAATATTATCCCCCGAGTAAAAAATGTTAGGACTCTTTTTGTGTGAAGGGTCAATCATCAGAGTTTTTTTTATTTATTATTCTCATTTTATCATACCCTTGAGGTTCTATATCCGGCCACATTTTGATGGAAAAATTGTAGGCATCCATAAAACTAGGATTAAATAACAATAATGACAAAACAGATATCATACAGAATAAATAAAATTTCTGCCCTCATTCTCTGCCAAATCCAAACTGCAAAGCCTCAAAGGTGAATAAATGATTTTGATGAGGATCCAGTTCAGCTCTGTGGATCTCAATTTTCTCGGATGCACCTACTAGTAAAATCACCATAAGCACAAGTTTAAATGATGAAATAAGAATTTCCTGCCACCTCCAACAATTTAGTTTAAGATACTGTTTATTACGTACCAACTATTGTCGTCTCATGAATGAAATCACGGTCATTGAAATGCTTCTGTTCATAAGTAATACAGATTGCCCCACCAGATAACACACATCAGGAGACTGCAATAAAAGGATTATTAATAATGATAAATGAAAAAAAAAACAAAAGTAGTCCTCTGGCCAGCATAATTCCTTTTAATTTGTATACCCTAATTGAAAATCTAGAATAGAAGTATAAGTCTGCTCCTAGCATACCGTGTTCATTAGCTCAAGGATCCAAAAACTGTTTTTCTTGACTAAATGTTCTGAGACGTTCAATAAGGTTCCCTTTCAAAGATTCAGGAATTTGCGAGATGAAGGTTGGCTTGGCATCCTCAATCAACAACTTCCTGCATTAAGTGCAAAATATTAGGCTACAGAAATGAAAATCAATATCTCAATGCAAGACAGTCAGCTGAACACAGAAATAGCATTTGAAGCTCTACAAGAAGAATATATATATATATATATATACTTTTTTTTGGTGGTGCCACTCTCAGGCATTATGGGGACAAGCTTGAATCCTTTGAGTAAGACTGACAAGAGGCATTATCAGTAATAAACATATTCCACAAGAAAGTCTATTTTCCTATTATCCAGGGAGGAAAATATCCCTCAACTTAACTGTTCCGTTAACTAAATATGAGAGGTGGTCTCCATGAAGGCCCATTATCTTTTCATCTCCACAAATTAGCATTATCAATAGACCAATAATGAAGGCCTGTAACAATCATGCAACTTACAAAATGCTTTCAACCATGGTTGCAGGGAAGCTATGTGGTGCGATGCTTGCATCTCCGGAAGGTCGCTTCCCAAGAAGCTCGTTTCCATCATGTCCCATTGCCAGATTCAACCAAAACCCGACTGATCCAAATTCTATGTTGAGTTGGTTTCTATTTTAAATAGTGGACTGGGTTCTGTTTGTGTACTCACAACCCGATGAAAATCAGGTTGGTCTTGGGTTGAGGCATTGAGTAACCCGAACTAAACCAACATTCTTTACAAACACCTCTTGCTATCAAATTAGTCAAAAGCATCCAAGCAATAGGGTTTCCTACGCGAAGCGATGCCTACGTAAATAATATTTACTCTATTTATAAAACCATAAAAAATTATGGTATCCATATATTATTAAAAACAACCCCGCCTCTTGCGCCAGTGGTGGGGCGTGGCCTCTCTATTGAGGGAGGTCTAGGGATCCAATTCCCCCGGGTGATGAGTCGGAAGAGCTCCAATCCCCAAGCTAACCACTAACCATACTAACGTAGGTACATGATATCCGAAGATATATATATATATATATATATATATATATTAAAGATAAAAATTAGAAATTAGAAATAAAGCATGCATAATGTTGCAACGTGTCTCGAGTTATATTCAAGGTAAACTTTTATTAACAGCGATGTTCCTTAAAGGAATATTAGAACATAATTTGGGGAAATTCCTATATGGGTTAGCGTGGCTCTCAAGGAGAGTGGGTAGCTCTCGAGAAGAGGGGATATCTCTCAAAGAAAGCAGGCTCATGGGTAATCCCAATAGCTCTAATGGTGAGCAGGCTCTGTGTGGTTTGAAGTGGAGACACTTGTATCTTATAATCTCTACATAGTAGAAGCTCTTAGATTGCCTTTGCCCATTGGCATAGTCACTCACGCGACAAATTACATAAATCTTGTCTTGTGTCATTTTTTCTTCTTTCTCTAATTTTCACGTTACCCACAACCCTAGGATCACGTTTACGCACAACAACTGGTATCAGAGTGAGGTTCGAGTCCGCAATAGCTATGATGGTTTTGAACACAAAGTTCAAGGTGATAACCCTGTTCCTCTAGCTAGAATGGTGAAGTTGTGCTCCTCATTAGGAGGACCTAGGTTCATTTTTCCAAATCAAGAAACTCCAAATGGATTTGTAGAATTCTCCATAGGTGATTTGGCAAGAGGGGCCATTAACCTGACGCCTGATAGTAGGCCACCAAACAAAAACAAATTTTGAGGTGAAAAAGATTGATTGGAAGAAAGGTTTGGATTTTAGAAAGTCAATATTAGAGAGCAGATGATAAAACAAGGTTTACACAATGAGTAGAAGATAGACAAAAAACAAAGTTAATTCATGTGTATTAGCCTAAAGGTTACAACCATAGGTACCCTTAATCGTTTTAATGATAACACAAATAATGAAATGACATTTGTGTTACTAATGTCTCCTTCAAGTGTTTATGAAAAACATTGTACCTTGCATTAGCCATCCATTCAAATAATAAAGCATGGAACTGTCATCCAAGTTGGAAAAAGATTCATTCAAGTCAAAATGAAGAAGCACAAAGCAATCAAATTCAAAAAGAAGATACAATCATTTAAAAGATAAAAGATCAAGTTGAAGTTCATGCCAAATTTCATAAGTAGATGAAGTTTATCTCAGAAGAAATCTTCGAAGATCTCAAAGTTGAAACCATCATGGAAGATCCAAGATCAAATTTGAAGACTCTCAAGAAGGTTTATCGTTTATTTTTTTATCCTTTGAGAGTACTTAGGACTCATGTAAAAAGTCCTCAAAAGTTAGATGTTGGAAAAGCTCACAAACTTAGATTGACCATAGGTGCCTTAAGACTAAATTGAAAATCATTCTAAGCACCTAAAATATAGTAATTATCTTGATAAAGATAAGATAGAAGACTTATGAATTCATTTTCATCATTCAGGTTAAGTAATAAGTAATAAGGATTTTCTGGTGAAAAACAGGAATCCAGTCGACCGGATCATCCATCCAGTCAACCAGATCAAGGCACAGGATTTTTATTTGGCCACTGTGTTCATCCAGTCGACCAGATCTCCAATCCAGTCGACTGGATCCTTCGGGGCACGCATTAAATGCACAATAACGACTATTTTTGCATTAAATGCTCTACTCCAACGGCCATATATCCACTTGGGCTATAAATTGGGATCATTTATGAATGAAAAACAATTCTTGATCAATCTATTAACTCCAATCATTCACTAGAAGTTCATATTTTCAAATCCTTTGCGAAAAACCTAGAATCCCCAAATTTGTGTTCTTGAGCTATACGACTCCAATCTTTGGGAAATTTTCATAGAGCTTCAAAGAGATCTTTTTCAGTTCATCTAAGGAGCAAATTTCAAGATTGTAATCTCTTCATATACTTTGTATTGAAAAATCAAGAATCGTAGATTCTTGTGATTAAAGCGGGAAGCTTCGGGAAAATTCAAGAGATGATTGTTATCTTGCAAGAAAAGGTTTAATTTTTACCCATAAGAAGATTGTAAAGGTTTGGTCTTCACCCAAAAGAAGATCATGCGATAGTGTATTGTGGTGAACCCTCTAGTAGAAAAGCTTGAAGCGGGGACGTAGGCGATTATGCCGAACCTCGAAAACAATTCTCGTGTTTGATCTCTCCATCTCTTATCTTTAATTTATTGTTGCATTGATTTAGAATTGCTAGATTTCATTCTCTTTTAATTAGTTTAATTTAAATTATGCAAAAAAGGGGATTAGGAAGAAATTTAAATTTGCTAAGACCCTGTTCACCCCCCTCTAGGGTCCAATATTTGGGCAACAATTGGTATCAAATCCTAGGATTCTACCTTTGATATAACAATCTTAGAGGAAAGATAAATGGCGAACATTTTTTCAACTACCTTAGGAGAGGATCAATCCAGAACTAGACCTCCATTGTTCAATGGAGAGAATTATAACAATTGGAAGACTAGGATGATGTACCAGTACTGCATCCAAGCCCTTGATATGAGTGTTGGAGAGTCATAGACAAAGGTCCTCATCTTCTTACAAAAACTATTTATGGGGTACAAGTTCCCAAAGTAAGAGTGGACCGAGGCCGATATTAAACTTGTGCAAATTAATGTTAAAGTCATTAGCAATTTGTATTGTGCTTAAAGCCCACAAGAGTTTAATAGAGTCTCGGGATGTGACTCGGCCAAGAAAATTTGGGATAAACTCCAAGCTACCTATGAAGGGACTAATCAAATTAAAGAAGAAAAGATTAGCATGCTAGTTCATAAATATGAACTATTTAAAATGAAAAAAGATGAATTCATTGATGACATGTTTACTCGCTTTACTAACATTATTAATGGCTTGAAATCTCTTGGTAAAGTGTACTCAAATGCAGAAAATGTGAGGAAGGTACTTTGCTCACTACCAAAGAATTGGGGTCCTAAAGTGACGGTCATCCAAAAAGCAAAGGACCTTACCAAGCTTCCTATGGATGAACTCTTACGATCACTTATGACTCATGAAGTTATAATGAAGGATCAAGAAGAGGAGCCAAAGGCCAAAAAGGAACTTGCATTAAAGTCCACCCAAGAGAGTGATGAAGATGAAGGCATCACTCTAATGACAAGAAAAGTCAAGAAGTTCTTGAAGCATAAAAAGAACTTCAAGAAGAGGCCCTACAAAAAGGAATTTGCCAAAGAAGTCATTAAGGGAGAATCTAGCAAGAAAGAGTCAATCATTTGCTATGAATGCAAAAAGCCTGGACACATCAAAACCGAATGTCCCCAACTCAAGAGAAGTCAAAGATACAAAAAAAAAGCGATAAAGGCTACTTGGGACGACTCCGAAGAAAGTGGGTCGGATGAAAACTCAAGCGATGAAGAAGTAACCAATCTATGCCTCATGGCAAATGAGGACGAGGTAAATTCTTCACTAGACGACTCTCTTTCTTTTGAAGAATTAAGAGAAGCTTTTGATGAACTTTATGGTGAATTTCGAAAAATTGTCTCTAAGAACAAAATTCTTAAAAAGGAAAATTTCTCTCTTTTAAATCAAAATAAAATTTTACAAAAAGAAAAAGAGGATTTACAAAAAGAAAATGAACTTTTGAAAAAGAAAGAAAAAGAATTTATTTTTGAGCCTCAAAACTCAACCAAAGAAAATGAAGATCTTAAAGCTAAGGTTGAGGACTTAACTAGCACTCTAACCAAATTCACTAATGGACAAAAGAATTTGGATAGATTGCTAGGTTAACAAAGATGGGTTTTTGGTAAAGCCGGAATTGGCTATAACCCTTTCAATAAAACAAAAGAATTACCAAAATTTCTTTACTAAACCTACTAGACCTTTGAATACTCCTTTTAGTGTTTTTTATACATATTATGGAAAGAAGATAGTAAGGAAGGTTTGGGTTCCAAAGGGAACATCCCCTCCCAAGATTAACCATGTAGGACCCAAGATGGTTTAGGTACCAAAGGAAGTTACAAATAACTTGTCTTGTAGGTAAGCTTAAAGTCAAGTTCCTTTAAGACAATATGGTTCTTGGATAGTATTTGCTTGAGGCACATGACGGGGAACAAGAAGTTATTCTTATCAATTTCTCCTAAAGATGGAGAACATGTGACCTTTGGAGACAACTCAAAGAGGAAGATCATCGGGATAGGTAATGTTGGTAAGAATGACTCTATTTTTATTGAAAATGTGCTATTAGTAGAAGGTTTAAAACATAATTTAATTAGCATTAGCCAATTATGTGATAAAGGACTAAATGTTTCATTTAAATCAAATATGTGCATAATAAAAAATAATTATAATATTAACACTTTGTTCATTGCATATAAAAATGAGAATGTATGTACAATTATTTTAATTAAATAACTTATCAAAACATGATGTGTTTTTCCACCCTAAATAAAGTTAGTTGGCTATAGCATAGAAAACTAGGTCATGCTAGTATGGATTTAATATCTAAATTATCTAGAAATGAACTAGTTAAAAGCCTACCTAAAACCAAGTTTATAAAAGATAAAGTGTGTGATGCATGTCAACTAGGCAAGCAAATCAAAACATCATTTAAGAAAAAGAAAGTAATTTCAACTTCTAGACCACTAGAACTTCTACATTTAGATTTATTTGGTCCAAATGATGTTGCTAGCCTAAGTAGTAAATTATGTCTTTGTAATTGTAGATGATTATTCTAGATATTCATGGATACTATTTTTATCTCACAAAAATGACGCACATACTTTATTTGCTAAATTTTGTAAACGAGTACAAAATGAAAAAAACTATTTTATTAATAACATAAGAAGTGATAGGGGTGGAGAATTTAAAAACAAAGAAATAGAATTGTTTTGTGAAGAAAATGGATTTAGCCATAACTTCTCCGCACCTAGAACACCTCAACAAAATGGAGTAGTATAACGTAAAAATATATCACTACAAGAAATGGCTAGAACTATGCTTAATGAACATAATTTACCAAATTATTTTTTGGCCGAAGCCATAAATACTCCATACTATGTAATTAATAAGGTTGTAAAAATGAACAAATTAAATAAAACTGCCTATGAGCTTTGGAAATGAAGATCACCAAATATAGGGTAGTTTAAGGTGTTTGGTTGTAAATATTTTATATCAAATGACAACCATCATTTAAAGAAATTTGATCCTAAATCAAATGAAGAAATCTTCTTAGGATATTCAATAAATAGTAAAGCTTATAAAGTGTTTAACAAGAAAACTCTAGCTGTTGAAGAATCAATCCATGTTGTATTTGATGAATCTATTCCTTTTGAAAAGATTAAAAATGATGAAGATGAGACAATTGATAAAGTAAAAAAACTATCTAAAGATATCTTAAACATGGAAATTAATAAGGAAGAAAATGATAACCAAAATAAAGGAGACTCGAACAATGATAAACCCATTGAAATTGATAATGAGGAAGAAAATGAAATTGGAAATAAATATCCACTTCCTAATGCTTGGAGATTAGTGAGAGATCACCTAAAGAACTTATCATTAGTGATATAGAAAAAGGTGTTAGAACAAGAAGAAATATATGTAACAACCTTGTTTTCCTATCTCAAATTAAACCTAAGAATGTCAATGAAGCTATTGAAGATGAATCATGGGCAATTGTTATGCAATAAGAACTAAACCAATTTGAAAGAAATCAAGTTTGGGATTTAGTACCTAGACCTAAAGATAAATCAAATATAGGTACAAAATGGGTATTTAGGAATAAGAAAGATGAATCTAGGAATATTATTAAAAATAAAACAAGATTAGTAGCTCAAGGTTACAACCAAGAAGAAGGAATTGACTATGAAGAAATCTTTGCTCCAGTTGCTAGACTAGAAGTCATAAGAATCCTACTTACTTTTGCTAGTCATAAAGATTTTAAACTATTTCAAATGGATGTGAAAAATGCTTTTTTAAATGGTTTTATATCGGAAGAAGTGTATGTCGAACAACCTCCTTGCTTTGAAAATCATAAATTTCCAAATCATTAATTCAAACTCATTAAAGCCTTATATGGATTATAACAAGCTCCTAGGGTTTGGTATGATAGATTGAGAGATTTCTTGCTTGATAATGATTTCATTAGAAAAAAAATTGATATAACCTTATTTGTGAAATCCAAAAATAATGTCATGCTAATTGTGTAAATTTATGTGGATGATATTATTTTTGGTTCTACTAATGAAACTTTATATCAAGTGTTTGCTAAGACCATACAAGATGAATTTGAAATGAGCATGATGGGATAGAGTTGAACTTCTTCCTCGAACTTCAAATCAAGCAAACCAAAAAAGGAACCTTCATCAATCAAGCCAAGTACACAAGAGAGCTACTCAAGAAGTTTGGTATGGAAAATTCATAGAGATAAACACTCCTATGAGTCCCTCAACCAAGCTTGTTAAGATGAGAAAGACAAAATTATTGATGAAAAGAAGTATAGAGATATGATTGGTAGTTTAATGTATTTGACGGCTAGTAGGCCTGATATCATGTTTAATGTATGCATATGTGATAGATTTCAATCTTATCCTAAATAATTTCACATGATAGCTGTAAAAGAATATTTAGATATTTGTTAGGTACAATTGACTTAGGTATTTGGTATCCTAAAAATAATTCACTTGAACTTGTTAATCATTTTGATGCGGACTTTGTCGGGTGCAAGGTTGATTAGAAAAGCACAAGTGGCACTTGTCACTTCTTAGGACACTCCCTTGTTTCATGGTTTAGCAAGAAACAAAATTTTGTAGCTCTGTTAGCAGCCAAGGCTGAATATGTAGCAGTCGAGAGTTATGCTCAAACTTTATACATTAAACAACAATTAGAAGACTTTAAACTTCACTATACCAATATTTCAATTAAATGTGATAATACTAATACTATTTTTATGACTAAAAATCTCATTCAATACTCAAGAACTAAACATATTGAAATAAGATATCACTTTTTAAGAGATCATGTTCAAAATGGGGATGTTGTGACGATTTGACCGACCCTGCTCCTGCCACGACATTTGCACATTTAGATGCTACTACTGTACTATCAAGAGGATTAGCTGCCAAAGGTTGGAATTTGTTGATAACTAACTTGCTGATATATTTACAAAACCCCTACAAAATGAAAGATTTAGTACCTTGAGAAGAGAATTAGGAATGACAAGACTTAATGACCTTAAATGATCATATTTAAATGCTTAATGAATGCCTAATTATGCTCAATGATGATTGAAAAGGAATTGAATGATGAAATCATATAGAATTTTATTCAAAAATGAATTGAATGCTTAATGCTTGTAAGTGATCATATTGTGTAACATAATGTTAAAAAATACTCAATATGGATTTGAATGATTGATTGATCAAAAATTATGATGTTTAATTAATCAAACAATTAAAAGGTGAATGCTTAAAAAGGGATATAAATTTTCAGAATTTTCTCTAATCCAGTCGACCGGATGGAAGGCAGTAAAGACAGTGCTGGATTTTCTTAATCCAGTCGACTGGATGGGTCATCCGAACGACCGGATCTGTCGAGCCTATAAATAAAACCCCCAAAATGTCTAAACTGTCCGAACATTTAAAATTTCAAACTTTTGAAATCCGTTGGTTTTTCTTCCCTCCAAAACTCTTTTCCTCCTTCCAAATCCTTCCAATCCATCAAAACTCATTTCAGTCCTTCCAGTCAATTCGGAAATGCCGAGATCCAAGAATGTCAGTGAAGAGCCGAACCTTAAAAGGAAGAGATCTTCAAGAGGGAAAGGCATAGCCACTTCCTCCACTCCTGCTTCAACCCAAAAGGGGTCTTCCAACTTCAAATCACCCGAATTAGAGAAGCAGTTCAAGGACATTTTCAACAAAAGAACCATTGTCTACTGTAAGATTCTTAACCCTACTTTTCTTGTTCTTTGGGGTTTGGGCAATATCACGAATCTCTTTCGTGCTTTGAAGTGGACTTCCTTTCTTTAATCCAACCAACTCATGTATTCTGAGCTTGTTAAGCTCTTCTATACTCATTTCGATTACGACCCTGCCACCAACCAAATCTCATCTTTTCTTTGTGGGAAAGAAATTGCTTTTTCTTTAGGTGACTTTGCAAATATTCTTGGTCTTCCCGAAGGAGACTTTGAATCCTATACCGTAAAAGAATGGATTGCCCATGAAGGATTCAATGTGGTGGAAGCCCTAAAACTCATGTGTGTCAACCAAGACATCACCAAGGCTTTTCAACCCCAGGTTAAAGACCTCACCCTTGAAGCCTCAATCATTTATCACATCATCACCTACAATCTGATTCCTAGAGCTGGCAGTAGGGATTACCTATCGTATTTTGATCTTTTTCTCATGTAGTGCATCCTCACCACTCAGTGCATCCTCACCACTCAATATATCGACCTTTCCTTTCTCTTCATCTATACCATGGTTGATTGTGTGAAGAAAAAGGTTGAGTGTCTTCCATATGGTCAAGCTCTCACTCATTCTTCAAATATTTCAAGCTTCCTTTGGCCTCCTTCTCTGACAGAGTGGACCCTTCTGACCATGACTATTATAGTTCGTCCACCATTTTGAGGATGGGCTACTATTGGTCTAAAGATGACAAGAGATGGATTCCCAAGCCTGCTATTATAGAGTCATAAACTTGTGCTCCTGCCAGACAACCTGTTCCAGATTCCTCCACTCCTACTCCAAGCACCTCATCTGCTCCTCCTCCAGTGATTCCTTCTGAGATCTCTTCGGCATGAGTAGCAGCAGCAACAAAGACTTAGTCTCCAGTGCATTCACCTCAGAGAGAGACTTTCCCTCATCTTGAGGAAAGTGGACCATCAACTCCCGAGGAGATCTATTATGGATGATGATCTAGTCCGCCTACTGATAGGCAAGATCGACTCTCCAGGCACCAGTATGGTGAGTTTCCAGTCTGAGGTCAAAGAAAGATTTGAGGCAATTGACACTCGATTAGATGATCTGAGTGTGGATGTGAATGTGTTGAAGAATCGAGTTGATGCCACCACTGATACAGTGCAAAAGATGGCAAAGGATGCTTCTGAGGAGACCATAAGGCTGAATGATGAGGTTTCTCTCGTCAAAGGAAAGACCGATTCAGTAGATCAGTAGCTCCGGTCTCAGGCACCTATCCTTCATCTGATGGCCTCTCAGGTGAATCAGTTAGTTATTGAGGTTATGAGTGTCAAGACTCAATCTTTTGAACTCATTAAACCCAAGACAGCCAAAGAATCTGAGGTAACCGAGGAACCCGAAGCAATCAAGAAGCCAGAGGCACCCAAGATTCCTGTCATCACTTCTATTCTCTCCAGCTCCTCCTGTTCCTCAAGTGATTCCAGTGACTCTAAGGTCACCAAAAAGGAGAGGCAGAAGAAGTAAAGTCTGATTTTTTTTTTATGATGCCAAGGGGGAGAAGAAAAATGAAATGAAATTGAATCTTATTGTAGATGATACTTTTTGTATTTTTTGTGGATGAATATTTTTTTGTGGATCGAAATGCTTTGTAATGAACTTTGTGTATCCTTTTGCCATATATGACATGATGTAGTTCTGTCCTTTTACAATCTTATCTAAGCTCTTGATATCTTGTGCTTAACTATGCTAAAATAACTAATTGGTATCAAGACCTTAAAAGAATCATCTAAACTATCATGTATCTATGAATGGTTTATCTAAACTATATGCAAAATAATGGAATTTATATCTTGAATATAATAATGCATATGTTTAAGGGGAGCTTACCTCAAAAATTTTATTGAATTTATATATTGAGGGGGAGCTTATTCCCATTTCATTCCATTATTTGGTCATCATTAAAAAGAGGGAGATTATTAGCCTAAAGGTTACAACCATGGGTACCCTTAATAATTTTGATGATAACACAAATAATGAAATGACATTTGTGTTACTTATGTCTCCTTTTAAGTGTTTAGTTAATCATTCAAATAATAAAGCATGGAATTGTCTTCCAAGTTGGAAAAAGATTCATTCAAGTCAAAATGAAAAAGAACAAAGCAATCAAATTCAAAAAGAAGATACAATCATTTAGAAGATCAAGTTGAAGTTCATGCCAAATTTCATAAGAATATGAAGTTTATCTATGAAGAAATCTTGGAAGATCTCAAAGTCGAAACCATCATGAAAGATCCAAGATCAAGTTTGAAGACTCTTAAGAACGTTTATAGTTTATTGTTTATCCTTTGAGAGTGCTTAGGACTTATGTAAAAAGTTCTCAAAAGTTGGATGTTGGAAAAGCTCACAAACTTAGATTGACCATAAGTGCCTTGAGATCAAATTGAAAATCATTCTAAGGACCTAAAATATGGTAATTATCTTGATAAAGATAAGGTAGAAGACGTATGAATTCATTCACATCATTCAGGTTAAGTAATAAGGATTTTCTAGTGAAAAATAGAATCCAGTCGACCGGATCATCCATCTAGTCGACCGGATCAAGGCACTAGATTTTTATTTGGCCACTGTGTTCATCCAGTCGACCAGATCTCCAATCCAGTCAACCAGATCCTTCGAGATGCGTATTAAATGCACAGTAATTGCTATTTTCAAACGACTATTTTTGCATTAAATACTACTCCAATGGCCATAAATACTCTTGGGCAATAAATTGGGATCATTTATGAATGAGAAACAACTCTTGATCAATCTATTAACTCCAATCATTCACTAGAAGTTCATATTCTCAAATCCTTTGTGAAAAACCTAGAATCCTCAAATATGTGTTCTTGAGCTATTCAACTCCAATCTTTGGGAGATTTTCATAGAGCTTCAAAGAGATCTTTTTCAGCTCATCTAAGGAGCAAACTTCAAGATTGTAATCTCTTCATATACTTTGTATTGAAAAATCAAGAATCGTGGATTCTTGTAATTGAAGCGGGAAGTTTCGGGAAAAGTCAAGAGAGAATTATTCCCTTGCAAGAAAAGGTTTAATCTTCACCCGTTAGAAGATTGTAGCGATAGTCTATCATGGTGAACCCTCTAGTGAGAAAGTTTGACGCGGGGACGTAGGCGAGAGTGCCGAACCTCGAAAACAATTCTCGTGTTTGCTCTCTCTATCTCTTATCTTTAATTTACTGTTACATTGAATTAGAATTGCTAGATTTCATTCCCTTTTAATTAGTTTAATTTAAATTCCACAAAAAAAAAATGATTAGGAAAAAATTTAAATTTGCTAAGACCCTAATCACCCCCCCCCCCTCTAGGGTCCAATACTTGGGCAACACTGTGCAGATGTCTAAGCTTTGCTTTGCTCCGATGGATCTAATGTGACAAGGTTAATTATAACACCCTTCAAGGTGAGGAGGAAAATAGGGGCGAGGAGCTTTCCTAGGTATCCTTTCAATTCAAGGGGGAGATTGTTGGAAAGTGGCATAACCTTCTATTTATAGGATTACTTTGGAGAATTCCTAGTTGGTTTATGACATGGAACTCAGACTATAAATAAGCCTATGGTATAAGCATGTTGTATTGTCGAGGATGTGCAAGTTATCAGGTCAAAAACGTATTTGGCTTTTAGGAAGAGCAAGTTCATGACTCTTATCCTCCTCTACTCTTTTATTTTATTTTTTATCTTTTAGAAATTGGGGAAGCCTAAATTCTGGGCTTTAAGGGTGTTTAAAATCTGGAATGAATTGGGGAAGCTTAAATTCGTGCGTCGCAGGGGGGCGCTGCCCCCCCGGGCAATCGTAGGGGGGCTCTGCCTAATATTATACATGGACAGTGACACAAATTTGGGTATTTGGCTCAGATTTTGAAGTGTTTAATACTCCACTATGTCAACATGTCTTTGGTTATGTGATGAATGATTGTAATAGACTTTCTATTTTACATTTTTGTGGAATGTGGGTGTGGAGTTTTGGTCTTTTGGATGTTATATATAATAATATATATACGTGATATATATATAATTATATATATATTTATATTAAATTTATTGCCAAGGCAACGCCTCGCCTAGCCGGGGCTAATCGCTTAGGCATCGCCTAGACGCCTTGACTACACTGAAACTCAATCCAATAAGCCTCTAGACTTGATTCGAGTATGTAGAATCAGTGGATCAGGAAGATCTTAGGTCAAATTAAGATCCACCATTGATCGTACCCAGTTTGACCAATTTTGATAATGGTGTACGATCTTGACCCATTCAAAATTCATGAAATTTGGTATTTTAAAGTTTTTCAATGTTCTAAATACTCCCATGAGCTCGCACTTCATGTTTGGAGTCGGTTTGTAGGATTTATAGAACAACCCAAAACTTTGACTCGGATCAGATTAGAATCAAGGCCTAAAATTTTACATGTAGATTCTCCTTAAAATAATGAGCACATGGACGAAAAAAAACTCACCTAATTCCAAGTTCTGTAAGCCAAGTTATTAGACCAGAAACAGACTAGACTGCAGCTGCTGCACTGGAACGATTGCAGGGCCACCCTTCAGCACTGCACCCCATTTTGCTTATAAAAATCATTATTTTTCGGGTATGTGCACTCCATAATGACTCCAAACACACTTCCTCATATCTGCTACTGTTTTATCCTTTTTAACATGCTCCAAACCAGCATGCGCCTAAAACTATTATGGCCACTTTCAATAAATCCAAAAGATAGAAAATCCATAATATACCAAAAAAAAATTATTGAAAATCCCAAAACTAGTTATACTTTTGGAACTACACGTGGCTTGATTCCATGCATATGGATAAGTAAGCAACCCTAAATGGTCTAGCGACCCTAGGTAGAAACTTTAGGATAGTTTTCATTTTTTGTTACTCGTTGCTATTTTATTATAGTTGCTATTTTAGGTAGTTTCCTGTTCTGAAATTAGCATGTTACTATTCTGGGTTAATGTTGTCAAAATTACCTTAGCATATTTTCATATCTAGTTTGACTATCTCAATTAGCAATATTCTATTTTTAGTATGATATCCTTAAATAGCATGTCATTATTTTAGGAATTACGCTAGGATTTCAAAACATAATTGAATATGGATGTGAGAAGTAAGTAGCTGATTTTAGCAAGTGTCTAAGAGTGCCTAACATCTTCTCTCAATACAAATGAAGCTCTCACTTAGACTTTCTTTTTCAGACCATTAATACTTTACCATTGTATAGTTCACGGTTCCTATTTTCCCTCATAATTTGAGTAGGTGGCAACTTCAAATCTTTCTGATTTGGGACGTTATTCAAAATTAGAAAACATTTCTATTTGGGACGGCAATCAAAATCCATCGCTCATACACATATTGAAAGTGTGTAATAAACAATCAAAGACAAGAGAGGTTCATCAAATCCAATTGAAAAATTTGTGTACCTTAAAAGGATGATAGTTTTTCTATGTATTATTGTTGATTAGAACAAATTAGTGTAGTCAAAGACTCAAAGCGACCAAGTAGCGTAGAACAAATTAGAGTAGTCAAAGTGACCAGGCAGCACCTAGGCAATAGGGGGGTTCCCTAGGTGATGCCTAGGCAACCAAAATTTATCTTCTTCTGTTAAAATTACTAAAGTTGAACCAGTACCCGCCTAAATCATGATTAGGCAATCAGGATCCTGGCTTAGGCAAGGCAATGGCCTAGGCGTCGCATAGGTAACATTTTGACTACACTGGCACAAATATACTTAGAGCTTGATTGCATCAGTTTCTCGGTATATACATTTGCTATTCTCATTCTGAGTATGAATAACAGAGCACATAAACACCTCATTTTTCATTTTGCAATGGTTCGGGTAGGTTGAAGAAACCTATTCATACATAATCAAGACTCGATAACAAGAAGTCCAATCGATGATGGTAATACTTCAAATTAGGCAAGGGACCAAAGATCATTGTTGCTAATTTGTCAATAGCCTCTCAAGCAACAATAGGGCACCGCAAGCAAGGGGTGGATATCACAATTATATAAATCAAAAATGTTTGTTCGTCCTTTATTTTATGTAATTTTCTAATGACTTTTGAAAACCCAAAATTTTACTCCCACTAAGTTAATTTTTTTCTTGACATGTAATAAACTTACCCTCTGGCGAGTAATTGCTTTTAGTTGGGCCATGTGACATGTCAGTACCACAGATGTGTATATGGCTCTGGTGATAATAGTGCCTATTCTACAGATAATTTTAGAGATTCCATAAATTATTTGTTCTTTTGCCTCTTTCTATAGATAATTTTAGAGATTCCACAAGTTGTTTTTTTTTTTTTTTGCCTCTTTCTGTAGATAATTTTAGAGATTCCACGAGTTACTTTTTCTTGAGTCATGGATGGTTACATGTGTACTTACTTCGAGAAAGGAAAATTTTGAATGTTTAATTATCAAGTGTCCTTCATGATCCTTACACTTTCGGTCACTCACACAGCACATTTATACATATGTAACATACTTCCTTGTTCTCACAATCATATTCCTTCTTTCTATAGATAACTTTACAGATTCCATAAGATATTTTTTTTTCTTTTGGATCATGGATGGTTACATGTTTAATTACTTCGAGAATGGAAATTTGGAACATTTAGTTATCAAGTGTCCATCATGACCCTTACACTTGCATTCACTTTCGGTCAATTATAGAGTCACACTCCAGATTAATACATATGTAACATACTTCCCTGTTCTCACAATCTTAATCCTCGCACCATTTATTCTCATTAGCTTACCAAAACATATAAGAACTGTCTTTGAAAAGGAATCTATCAAACAGAATTGTAGAAAAGAAGGCATTTCCCTCCTTATTTTGTAAGATCAACTTATGTTGACATTGATTATCGTAAAACATTACCTTCTTTATTCTGTTTCTGTGTATTCTGATAGCATTTTTTTTATGATGGTTGAAAAC
Source organism: Tetracentron sinense (assembly GCA_015143295.1). Classification (NCBI taxonomy): domain Eukaryota; kingdom Viridiplantae; phylum Streptophyta; class Magnoliopsida; order Trochodendrales; family Trochodendraceae; genus Tetracentron; species Tetracentron sinense. The sequence continues at coordinate 20,089,341 of CM026567.1, forward strand.
CATTTCAATGTCCTACTCCAACTCAACCTACCAAAGCCCAATGTTGGAGGTACCTAGACTAGCATCTCAAGGCCAAGCACATGCATCGATGAGAAAATGAGCTTCTTTAGAAATGGAAAAAATAATGACTATCTTTAGGTAGCATAATTTGGTTTCTAATGCTTAAATAATTTTTCATAAAAAATAACTATTTTCTAATATTTGCATCGAAGTTGATGATGTTATATTTTACCTCCTGCAGCTGTAAGATCATCCTACCCTATCAATATGCCACAGGAACAGACAATCACCATTGGCAATGGGGTTTCCTATAGGAAACTCCAGGAAAAGACCTCCAAAGGTGCTGATCCAAGCAACCCAAAATTCTCAGCAGAACTAAAGAAACAAAGAAGCTCTCTTTACATGGTATACCTCCACCCCTTGTCCCCTTTCTATAGACTACACAAATTGACTCTTAAGAAAGTTAAAAATCTATGCCAACTAATTTCCTAAGGCTTCCAAACTAATCCTAAATTAAGATAAACTCCATAAACTTACTAAGAATATTGTACTTTATCAAATGAGGGTACGGGTCAGAACTCAGAACACTCTTTCTAAAGTTGCCTACATATAAGAAAGTGTTTTTTCATGGAAGATATGTAATAAAAGATACACAAGTACAAAAATGTGTAGAGTATAAGCCTGAATTGAAAGGCCTTTGTGACACAAAAATACACAAGTACAAAAGTGTGTAGAGTATAAGCCTGAACTGAAAAGGCCTTTGTGACATGCACACACACATAAATTTATTGCAGGGAACTGCTGAGTCTTATACTAGTAGCTTTTTTCATTAAACAAAATGGTAAGTCAGAATCTATATATATATAAAGTGAACCCGAATGAGAGAACAAAAATAGAAAGAAAATCTCTAGTCCCAGTATGGGGACCAGGCCAAAAACACCGACCATAAGAAAAGATGAACACCCCAAGTCATCAAAACCCCTCCTAATAGAATGTCATGCTATTAGGAGGTAATGAACCCTCAAAAGGACCCTCTTCTCGGAGGAAACAACATCATCATAATCCCTTCAGTTTCTCTCCTTACAGATTGACCAACCTCATATTAATGAGGTTGTGGTTTCCTAAGTACGTATGTTTCAACCATAGTTACCAAAGTGAGAAGCGAAAACGAGAAGTGGAGCGAAAGCAGGAAGAGAGCCGCAAAATATTCTTAAGAAGTGGGAAGTGAGAAATGAGATGTATGTTCCTCATTCCTATTATATTAGGATAGCCTGGCCAACTATACCTTCGATTTCATCTTACATGACATATTTGTGGAGAACTAGGTGCCTTAGGTTTCAATCAAATGATACTTGCTCAGGATCTATAGTTCTATACCCAGACTTTAGACTCGGGTCTATCCAATCACTTCCTACATACATAGCTCTCTTTATCACTAAATGAGACATGAAGGAAGCGAGCTTCCTGGGAAGCGAGTCTGGGAAAAGAGCTTCCAGCGAGCTTCCCACCTTGTACATAGCTTCCCTGCACCTATGGTATCAACAGATTTAAGAACTCCAAAGATAATATATCAGTTGTAGCAAAATTGAAGAAAACTTACTTTGACTCAATGTTACTAGAAGGAGTATTGTCTGCTTCCCGTGCACATAACCTCTTTTTAGCACACATGAAACTGTAGACTCTGTCTGACCAACCACATGATCGCAGAATTGAAGAAGCTTCCTTCCTGAGACTGAGCACATACCAAAAAGATGTTAAAAATGAGAATAATTGTTTTGACAAGACAACTCTCCTAATGTCAAAATTGAGATGCTATAATAGATTAAAGAAAAAGAAATCAAGAGGAGCCTGAGACTTCTTTTGTTCATGGAGTGAACCATAGATATCAAGGAACATAAACAATCAAGTGGAAATTAAAAATTGAACAGGAACAGATGCCATCAGCCTGGGACTTCCAATTAATAGGACACAGCCTAAAAGTCACACCAATTTGATGATTTTAAACATCCAGCACATAATTTTATTGACTGCCCAAAATAAACTGAGTGATTGAAAGAAGATGCTAACTTTATTTGTGTTATTTTGGGCCACAATTAATCTATGAGGTGGCCCATCAATTAGATGATCTAAGTAAACTCCAAATCTAAATCGCTACCGTATATTAAAAGGTAAAAAACTCCAACTTGGCCTCATTCCAACAGGAATGTTAACAGATCAAAGGATCATATGCAGCCGTACAAAAAATGAGTTATTGTCATGATCCTTATGAGTTATGACTCAAACAAGTCAAGTGATACAAGGAAAAGTCAATCCTTGGTAATAGAAAAATAGTGGGGACCTATGATTGATACTATCCAGAAAATTATGTCAATAAGAAACATTAGAATAGTACTTCAGGTAAAATGTCTTACCCTGTTTTAAGTTCCTCAAGCTTTGCCAGGGAACAAGCATCTTGTGCAAACAAAATACATGACTCTTTCTCCTGTGATTTTCTCTTTGACCCTGAGATATCAGAGGAACCGTTGTCACCACCCTCATGTAATGCATGATAAGTATCAGACCCTCTTCCTGTCGCTACTGGATTTAAAGTACCATTACCCTCACATACTTCCATTTTTACTGAATTTACACTGCTACTAGGAATTTGACCATTTTCATGCAATATGGAAAGAGGTTGCTTGTTTTCCTTGTCAGAAGCATCAGCAGATTTATTCCCACTAGCACCATTCCTAATAGTCATTGATGGCCTCACTTTATTACTTTTCCCTGTACATGAGTCCTTCTGATCCCCATGCTTTTCCATGGATCTACTCTTATGAACTTCTAGATTTCCATTACCATTTGCAAGAACCCTTTTGGAATCAGGGTTTCTCAAGCTAACAAACTTCATCTGCGGGCTTGAAGGCATTTTATTAGTTGGGGTCAAAATATCTTTTCCAGAAGAAGGCCCCACATAAGGTCTTGTGGGCACTGTTTTCACTGGGAGAGCTGTCTTTGGGCTTGCAGATGCATCATTGCCATTACGGTCAGCAGGCTTTACTCCATTGGAAGCAAAAGCAGTTTTGGTTGGCTTGGGTCTTTGATTAGTACGAGAGAAGAAAAGAATATAAACCTTCTCTGACAAAACCTCCTGCAGAGTTGATATTGAAACATAAGAATCATTGCAGCAATACCACCGGCCCATCGCATCCTGTCAACCACAAGTGAAGAATTGAGTCAGCTCACAAATTGTCACTGCCTTCATTGGGATGGTCAGAACTTATATCGAGAAACCAACAAAAAGAAAGCAGGGAGAGATAACAGAAAATTATATGTGAAGAAAGACCTTGATATATGCATAATAGTGTCCAGACTCCGGTGAGTAGCCCGAATGCACAATGGTACCAAAAAGTTTATACTCAGGATGTGGATCCTGCATTGCAATGAAACAATCAACATAAGGACTTGAAACAATGAGCCCAAGTAATCATATATAAAAGGGATAAACTACAGGGGCCACAGAAATGCAGAACAGGTCACGAGTATCAATGAAACAAAGTAAATAAATTTATACCAGAATACAAATGACAGCATCAATTGATAGAAAAGTGTTACTTGCTAAATTACCCATAAAGGATTATGTCATGTGAAAACCAGAAAGAAAATATACCAAGAATGGACAAACAAAAATCAGAAACCAAAGCTACTGCAGCATGCACCTGCCACAGTAGCCGGTCATGGAGACTATTGAGGTAATGCTCATCACACAATCCTGGAAACCATGGTGCTAATCAGTACTGGGATCAAGGTATTTATCAAATAATAGAAAATAAATAAATCAGTATTGGGATCAAGATCATAGTTGTGGAAAATAGACCCATTATCAGCTTATTGAGTCGACTCTACATAAACAATCCTCTTAAGGCCTATTGGTCAGAAATGCACTCTTAAATGTGGCCCTCACTTCAATCAAGTATATCAAGCTAGTGCTCTATCAGTTACTTTCACTGTGATGTTCTATCCTCTCCTCTCAGTCCACACCCGTAAATGGAAACCAAAGCCACTTCTTACAGGACCAAAGATTTTTTTTTTCTTTTTTCTGTTCTCTCCAAGAGTATATGTCCCGGCCATGGTAATTCATCCTTGGTATTGTTTTAATTTCTCTTTCCTCTAGGCTCTTAACTGTCTTCTCCAAAATGGTTTCTGTGTCTTGTTTAGAAAAGTTAATCTTCTCTGTGAGACAAACAGCTCAAGGAAGTTGAGGATTATTTTGTCTCTTTTCCCTAGAGCAAGTCTTTTTTTTTTGTTCATAACCATATCATATGGTTGAAACTTAAAAATATCGTACTTTTAGGAAGGGAATTTCTGTACTTTTCACTTTTTCATTTCCCTAAATAAAGTGGCACCTATCATGCAACAGGGGACAAATTCGAAATGAAAAGAACTTTCCACCTTCCCCAAGCACCTATCACATCCCACTCTTTCTTCTTAGCATCCCATCCTCTCTTCTTCACCTGCAACTCTCCTTACCTCTCCTCCTCTGCCACCTTCTGCTTCTCTTTCTCCTCCTGTCCTTCTCTTCACTTTCCCCTCCTCTTTCTCCTCGTATCTACCATTTCTCCCCCTTCCCTCCCTTTCCTACAGCTGCATGCAGCCCATCCCATTCCTCATCCCCTTTCCTGCAGCTGCAAGTAGACCATGCTCATCCTATGTCTATAATCATATTTCCTCTTTTTTTCACCATGAAAACCATAAATTTTTTATTAAACCGCTACGTATCGGACGATACGTATAAAATGAAATTTCTTTTAGGAAAAAAAAACAAATAAAACATATCATCTTGAGAATTCAATAATATTTAGTTTTTTTTCATGGTATCAGAGCGAGTCGGTCCAACCTTGCTTTCATTTTGTTAGTTAGCTTTTGGTCTCTATCTTGTTGAATAGCCCTTCCGGCGGGCGGCACCATGCTGCCCGTCTATTCTGCATTTTTTCCCCTTTCCTTTTCTTTTAGCATTTAAGGTAGGCACAATATTACCCATCCAAGTTTGCATCTAATCTTTTCTCGCTTTTTGTTCACATCATAAAGAGAGAAATCTGTGTAGGTTTACGTCTATGCTCTCCTTTTTAAGGCTTTGTGTTGGAAAATACTAGCATGCAAAAGTTCTAAAAGGAAGGAGTGGGTGGAGCACTTGATCAAAGATCCTCTATATTCTAACGTTGGTTTCCATTAGCAAGCCGCATATTTTCAAATATGGAAAGAATTTTGGGAAAGAAATATCATAGCGTGACCCATTGAAGGTGAGGTTGCAACTCCTCTCACGCCTTATTCTCCATGCATGATGCCGCGGCAAGCCGACGTCAAGGACAACCTGTCTGCCGGGTAATCTCGGCATGTACATCCTGCGATGCTCAGATTGGCTTTCATCATGCTCCAAAAGCAAGCCATCACGAACTCGATCAAATTGAGCACAAGTCCAGCAACTTGTTCTTTCCATCTGCCACCAGAAGGGCTATCTTGTCATTTTGAGTCCGCTCTCCACTACCAATTAATGAGTCACATGGGTTGCAAAGTTGCAATTTCTACATCCTTGTGAATCCTGCAACCATTTAGACTTCAATGGTTGTGGTCTCAATGCACTCATGTGCCTTGTCCAATACACCTACCTGCATGGCTCGGAAGATCAAAAAATAAAAAATTGCTCCATGAGAATTGTAGAGCCAGAAAAAAAAAAAAAAATTGTTGAATGTGTTGAAAAGAGAGATGTTTTTTTTTTTGGCCAATAGAGGCCCAAAAAAAAGAAAAAGCATATCAGCCAAAATCGATAGATATGGACCAGTGTTTTAAAAAGTGTGTGAGGCTTAAGGAAAACACTTCAAGGCTCAATCATGAGGCTTAAACCCCATGAGGCTCAAATGAGGCATATGCCTCATGCCTTGAAACTCGCTTTATGCCTATGGAAAGTATCTCATACATTAACTACAATTAAGTTTCTAGCCACAACTAAGACTTAAATGTAGTTTTTTTTTTAATTTGTTATTTGTTTCAACTAATAACAAATAACACTAATTATTTTCCGATAAGGCATTGGCAATGATGATGGTTATATTGGTTATAATTAACACTTAATTTATAATATTTAACGTATATAGGATTTTAAAACCATTTGAGTCTAATTCACACTATTTCCCTAATAGATATTGCAAAAATTTGGAGTCAGTACTGGCCTACAATGTCATTAACTTTTTGAATTTTTGTATAATTTTTCTTATATTTTATCTATTTGTTAAAATAAGAGAGCATGAAGCATGAAGCTTTCTTGTGAGGCTTAAGACTCAAGCCTCGAGGCTTACACCACACGCATCTTCATGTCCTAATGCCTCGTCTCATGCCTTCACGTTTTATAACATTGATATGGGCAAGTCCTACCGATACGTATCAGACGAGTATTATCGAAATCGATATGTATTTGACGAGTCTTAAACCGATATGTAATATCATTTGAGTCCTACCAACACATATCGGTTTGGACGATTCATATTAAACTCATATTTTTAACGTCCCAACATAAATATCATTTCAGTCAAGGCCGAAACCGATACATATCAGGGAATACGTATCGATTTCGGCAATTTTCATTTTCATGATATATATAAGAAAAATAGGAGTGACCATGTGGCACCCCTCTTTGATTACTATTTCTATTTTATTTTGACACATCATCAAAATTTATCTCTTTTAATGGATCCCAACACATGAGACCACTCACCCACTTCTTTTCCTCAAACTACACACGTTTCACCTCTTTTCCCTCTCTCCCTCAAAGGACACAACTCTTCCCAAGAGTTCTTCACCAAATAATATGTTTCTCTTTCTTACATGGGAGTTCTCTCTAGCCTCTATATTTTGCTTTGTGATGCCACGTGGGCAGATATTAAAGTAGGCAGTTCTAGAGTCCCATAACTCACACGTCTCTCCTCTCTCACATTCTCCATAACTCCCATGTCTCAATCCATATCTCCTAATTAATTAAATGTGTCCCTCTCTTCCTCTAGAATCCGGCCATCTCTACTATGCAGTCGATTGTTCCCCCTCCCCCACCCTCTACTGTCAAACCGACTCAGCAATGATCTAGAGTTTCAATATGAGATCATAGAAAATAGGTAACCTATTTTTTCTATAACAAAAGGAGATGCTCTCTCTCTCTCTCTCTCTCTCTCTCTCTCTATGCTTCTTCTCTCTCTCACAAAATTCAGATGTCTTACCCAATCCATCACCTGGTTTGTTATTTCTTCAATCTCTCTTTTTTTTTAGTGAAGTATGCATGGGATCTAGTACGTTTGAAACCATTACTACAGGTTGGTACTTAGAGCAATGTTTGGGGGGCAATCACTGTTGTATGTGGCTATGCAGATTTTTCCTTCAATTTATTTCTTTGTTTAATAAGGTATGCATGGGATCTAATATTATTGAAACGATTCTATAGGTTAGTACAAGGAGCAATGTTTGGGGAGTGATCACTGTTGTACGTGACTTTGGCAGATTTTTCCTTCCATTCCTATTTCTCGGCCATGGATTGATTGCTCCAATCAAAGGAGGAGAAACATATATAAATTAAGTGTAAGTTTTGGCAAACATGAAATGACTTTTAATTCTTTTGAATTTATTCTAATGTGGTAGGCACATGAGGAAGTTATGCTTGGTTGTTAGATTTCCAATATATATTCCCTTTTGTTTCTTTCATCTGATCGATCTGTAAAACCTTATCACATTATATAAAGAATCATGAGTTCTATAACGTTCCTGAAACAGTGAAAAAGCATGGTTTTGGTAGGGTGTGTTTGCTGCCTTTTAGAGAAGCAGAAAAGATGCTCTATATGGATGGAAATCCCTTAGCTTTTGACTAAGGTCATTTAGAGGCATTCAATATTCGGAGTGTAGCTCTTGGGAGTCAAGATTTCCGATGATTCAAAATCCCCTTGAGGCTCCAATATCTTAACGAATTCTGTCCTTCATGGACTGCAAATGTAGCTACATAAGGCTAATACAACCCAAATTTCGCTGTCTCTTAGAGTCCTTTACAATCTATGGATACAGCTGCATATTAGTTCATAACACCTACAATTTTACTGCCATTTTTCAGAGTCCTTTATGGACTATAGGTGCAGCTGTATATGTTTCAAACAACTCAGATTTCTCTGAATTTCTAGAGCACTTTACGGACATTGGTGTAGTTGCATGTGGTTTGTACAGCCCAAATTTCTCTGACATTTTAGAGTACTTTACGGACTACAGAGTAGAAAGAGGTAGAGAATGGAGAACGAGAAGAGAATGAGAAGAAAGTTATTAGGGTTAGAGAGCATGAATGATTCATGTCTCTCTTTTCCTTTATATATTATTACTAAAGAAGAAAATTACACTTTTACCCTTATGTGTATTACGCGTATTAGATATGGTACGCATAATACACACAATATAGCTAATAACATGAAATACCATAAATACTCTTGTCAACATTCCCCCTCAAGATGGTGCATAGATCTATCATGCCCATCTTGCCTAACATTTCTAATAGTCAAGCATTGTTAACGGCCTCGGTAAGAACATCACCTAGTTGATCATTAGTCTTCATATAAGGAGTGCACATTTCACCGGATGATCTGTTCCCTGATAAAGTGACGATCTATCTCAATGTATTTGGTTTTATCGTGTAACACTGGTTATGAGCTATACTGATTGTTGTCTTGTTGTCACGGTATAAACTCATAGGTCCTTCAACTAGAAATCTCAACTACTGAATGAAGATCTTTAGCCATAGTAACTCACATATACCATGTGTCATCACTCGAAACTCTGCCTCTGCACTTGAGCAAGCAACCATTACTTTTTTTTGCTACGCCATGTGACCAAATTACCTCCAACAAATGTACAGCAACCGACAGTGTTACCCTGGCACATGGCACGGGTGCCAAGTGTCCAGAGCTGTTCGGCACGACAAAGTATAGAAATTTCAATACGGAAGCACGGCTAATATATATATATATATATATATATATATATATATATATATATATATATATATATATATATATATATATATATATATATAAACTCATTTATAAAAAAATATTCTTATATTTATTATCATTATTTTTAAAATAAAATAAAAGGCTAGAGACAAAACATGCCTTGTATTTAGTAAGAGGAATGCTAGCCGTACTCTCAATCATCAGATGCCTTGTATTTAAAAAAAAGGTGAGAGTAGGGTTTGACTAAGAATAGGTTTAGCACTCCTCATTTAGGCATTGTATTTAGTAAGAGGAATGCTACCCCTACTCAGTCAACACATGCCATGTATTTAAAAAAAGTGAGTGTAAGGTTTGACTGAGAGTAGGTTTAGCATTCCTCATTTAGTAAAGGTTCCTTACTTTACTAATCGGAGACAAACGAGAGTAGCGTCTGGAGTTGGAGCAGCGTATCAGGTATGTCTTCCTCTTCTTCTTCTATTTTTGCTTGGAGGTGGAGCAGCAACTACTCAGTAATTTGGTTCTACCCTTTCTACAAAACCCTAAATAACCTTTTTTTTCTCATTCATCTTTCTTCTTCTTCCACCTTCGTTCTTGTTCTTCCCTTTTTCTGCAATTTTTTTTTTTTGGCCTTAAGACTTCAAATCTCAAGAAAGTGACGAAAGAAACCCACAGTCCCTTCGTATTCGCTTCTTCCTTTCGTGGAGTGGAGAGCATATGGTATCCAAAAAAACAATTTTTTTTCTTTTTTTCTTGGACACGTTAAGTAGGAGTGCCAAGATGTTGTATCTAATATGGGATACGCCGTGACACGGCTTGGGCATGTGCTTAGACGTGTCGTATCCAACCATGTCGTGTCGTGTCCAACTGTTGGCACGCCAGATTTTGCTAATTTTGCTGCGTCCGGGTAACACTGGTAACCGGATGTAGATTTTTTATCATCTTTAGCACCTACCCAATCTGCATCTGTATATGCCTCAACTCGCATATGCCCATGTCTTTTGAACAAGAGTCATCTACCTAGAAATGACTTGAGATACCTCAAAATCCTATATGTTGCTTCTAAGTGTGTGGACTTAGGAGCATGCATAAACCTACTCCCTATACTCACATCATAGGCAATATCAGACCTCATGAGAGAGAGATTAGCCGCCCCACTAATTGCTGAAAACTACAAACATCTTGTAGAGGAACTCCATCTATCACATCCACTTTGTGATTATGTTCAATTGGGGTGTCAGCCGGTTTGGTCCTAAGCTTGCCAGTTTCCTGTAAGAGATTTAGGATGTATTTTCTTTGGGATATAAAGATGTCATCGCGAGATCTAACAACATTTATTCTCATGAAGTACTTAAGAAGACACAGATCCTTGATCTCAAACTCACTTGCTAGATACTTCTTCAATTGTTTGATCTCTATCATATTGCTTCCTGTGACAACTATATCATCTACATACACGATAAGGACTACAGTGTCATCCTTGGTGCGCCTGACAAATAATGTATGATCAGCCTGACTTTGTGAGTATCCCCTTCTCTTTACAGGCACAGTTACAGCAGGACTGAACCTTTCAAACCAAGCTCTAGGAGATTGTTTTAAGCCATATAATGTCTTCTTCAACTTGCACACCTTCTTTTCACTTCATTCAAGGTGAAACCCTAGAAGATGAGACATATAAACTTCTTCCTTCAAAGTACCATGAAGAAAAGCATTTTTGACATCAAATTGGTAAAGTGGCCACGATTGATTTACTGCTAATGATAAGATTAGACAAATTGAATTCATCTTTGCTAGTAGGGCAAATGTCTCCTGGTAGTCAATTCCATAAGTCTAAGTGTAGCCTTTGGCTACTAACCTTGCCTTATACCTCTCAACTGATCCATCTGCTTTGCATTTGACTGTGAACCCATTTACACCCCACAAGAGCTTTTCCTTGAGGAAGATCTACCATCTCCTAAGTATTATTTTTGTCTATCGCATTCATCTCTTCTATCATTGCTTCTCTCCACATTGATTGGTTTAAAGCATCAGTGAGAGAAGATGGAATGAAAATGGATGATAGTAAAGACACAAATGACTTGTAAGACAGAGACAACGCTTTGTAGGATACACAGTTAGCAACATGGTTCAAAATATCGGTATCGGTCGTTGTATCGGTAAGTCCAAAATAGGATACGTATCGGCGTATCGGTTGGATACAGCGGAAAAATTTTGGATACACTAAAAAAAAAATTGGATTCGCAAGGAAAAACTTAGATACCTTGCATAAAACCTCTTTTAATGCAAATATAAGCTAAAAACAAACTAAATGAATGCATCCAACTACATTTATAATCATACATATGAGAGTTAACAAACTTATAAGTTAAAAAACGCGTGCGCGTTGATAAATATGTATGAAAATACAAACCATAATTACTTAACCAAGTGATAGAAGCTCACTTGCATTCATAAATCAAAAATATGAAAATACATAGACCCTTGTATTCATAAATCAAATTACATACATGATAGAAGCTCAATATCACATTGAGCTTCATGCCGGCTCATACTCTATCATTGTGTGATCAGGAATTGAGTAGAGTGATACATTATAAGTGGTCCAGACATGATGACACCACTGTGTCTAAGTCATCATCGTGTGATACATGCCCCAAGTCATCATCGTGCGGTACATGCTCAGACTCATTTGTACATATGTCTGTCGCTGAGTCGTGATCTATCCATAACTGTCAGTCGAAGACTGAGACTGAGCATCATAACCAGTGGCTCCTGATAATTAGGGTTGGGCTGGGGCATCATAACCAGTGGCTCATGATAAGTAGGGCTGGGTTGGGGCATCATAACCAGGGGGGTAACCTTATTTACATATTAATATCTAAAGTAAATGAAAGTAAAATCAAGTTAAAATCATTTACCTAAATAATATATTATGTTAATAAGTTGTGTATCAGGTCTGTATTGTGGATTCTAGTGTAAATGGAAGGAGAAAAAAAATTAATTGAAAGATCCCCGTATCAAGTGTATCGGGCCTGTATCGGACTGATACAGTGAGTTTTTTTTCCCAGTGTACCAGTGTATCGGGTAGTTCCAAATAGGATACGTATCGGCCTGTATCGGTCGATACGTATCGATATTTTAAACCATGGTTAGCAATAGGATGTTGAGTACAAGACCTCTTTCCCTTCCTGAAAGCAATAGGAATATTAGATTCATCAACAAACACTGGAGGCAAAGAAGTACTTACAGGAAGGATTTTACCTGGATCATCCGAGGAGATGATTTGGTCTGAGTCCGTATTTGTTTTCACCCTTCTTTGGTAGACTTGAATCTCCTCCTGTTTTCTAACATTCTCCTTTTGAGCAACAGTAAGAGAGGAATGATTGAATCATTCTCCATTCACACTCACTCACTCTCCCCCTAAAGAGAAGAATGATTGAAATAGAAGGGAACACTCAAAGAATGTAACATCCATAGAGACAAATTTCTTTCGAGAAGGAGAAAAATAATATTTGTATCCCTTATGATGAGAGGAATACCCAAGGAAAATACACTTAAAAAGCCTTAGAGTCCAACTTAGTTCTGTTGGGTCCCAAGATATGCACATAACAAACACAACCAAATATTTTGGGGTAAATCAGAAACAGAGGACTCTTAGGCTATAAGAGCTGAGAGGGACACTGAAAGTGCAAAATAAGAAAGGGGAATCGATTAATAAGAAATACAGTTGTTAGGACAGCTTCAACCCAAAAAAACTTTGGAACATTACTCTATAATAGGAAAGCGCGAGTTACCTCTAATAGATGACAATTTTTTCTTTCAGCAACACCATTCTGTTGAGGGGTGTACGGACAAGGGTACCGATGTTCTATCTCATTTGTAGTCAAATATTCGGTCAACCCCCCACATATATACTCTCCCCCTTGATCAGATCGAAAAATTTTGATCCTTTTGTCAAATTGTGTCTTAATTAACATATGGAATTGTTTGAAAATAGTATAGACCTCATCTTTTGATTTAATGAGATAAATCTATGTATATTTAAAATAATCATCAACAGAATTCACAAAATATCGATAACCAGAGATAGAGGTAACAAGTGAAGATCTCCAATAATCAGTATGAATGATATCAAATACAACGGAACTTCTATTTATACTAGGAGAAAAAGAAGCACGATGATATTTTGCAAGTTCACACACTTCACAATGAAGATCAGACATAGAGAGAGACAAATAATTTGGAAACATAATCAAGACGGCCATGCCAACACAGGACACGCTCATTATTGACACTACTACTACTATTATAAGACTGAAATGCTCGAGGAACAGTGGGAGTCGCATCCAACAAATAGAGGCTAGCAGTTTCACGGCCCATACCAATCGTCTTCCTCATTACCAAGTACTGAAAAACACAGTAAAAAGGGAAGAAAGTGACGCTACAATTCATTTTTTTTGTAAGAGAACTAACAGATAAAAGATTTACTGCAAAATCAGGAACATGGAGAACAGAGGCTAAAGACAAGTGGGAATGAATATTAACATCTCCATTTCCAACGACAGAAGAAAGAGTGTCATCTGCAATTCGAACTTTATCTCTACCAAAACAAAAAAAATAAGTAGAAAACAAAGAGGACATATCAGTCATAAGCTCAAAAGCACCAGATTCAATTATCCAGGAGAGAATCGAAAAAGTAGACACATGGTGAGCATAACCAACAATACCTAACTGAGCAAAGGTGGTAGAGGTAGAGGTAGAGGTAGCAGATGGGTCATCTAGCAGTGCCACGAAGCGCTGAATGTTTTCTATTTCGTCCTTCGAGACAAAGATCATATCCTTGTGGAAAAAATATCCTATGAGGTTTCTTGAGGTGCCCGAGTAACTGAAGGAGGAGACAGAACCGAACCAGTAGCATCTCCTGTAGAGGCATTATGAGCAGTGGAAGAACCTTGCATGTTGAACTTTTGTGGTCGACCAACCAATTCCCAACAGTTTTCCTTCATGTGCCTCTTTCTGCCATAGTACTGTAGAAGAAGCTAGGGTAAACCTCACATTACCCACAACAGGTGTCATGGCAGTCCTCTTGCTAGCTTCACTCTGAACATATGCATAAACATGATTCATAAACATGATTCAGGGATGATAACTTATCCAAACTGAGGATCTGTACTCTTGACAACTCGAAATTCGGATCCAGTCCTACAAGAAATTCAAAAATTCTAGTTCGCTCGACCTGTATCTTGTAGAGAGCTCCGTCCCTAGAGCATAAATGCTGAAAATTTTGGTAGTGATCTAACTCTTCCCACATACTACGAAGATGGGCAAAATACTGTGTCAAAGACTTATCACCTTGTCGAAAATGAGCAACTTCCGGACTTAGTTGATAGACACGAGCAATATTCTTTGTCTGAGAATAAGTCTAAGCTACAGAATCCCAAATCTCCTTTGCTATGTGAAGAAATAAGAACCCCCTACTAGTGGCTACATGGAGTGAAGTAACATGACATGACAATCAGGTTTTCAGACTCTCATTGCTCATACTGTAAAGCATCTTCCTTAGTTTCACAAATTTTGCCATTATATATCCCAATTTTTTTCGGTTTCCGATAGACATTTTTGCCGATTGAAACCATTCAAGATAATTTTGTCCATCCAATTTGGCTGTAGTAATCTGAAAATTATGATTCTCCATAGGAGTATTACTCATATTGGAAGCCCGAGGAGGTGGAGAAAAACATCTGATTTTTTTGAAGTCGACATCGTCTTAGAAAAACAAGGAAAAATATCCAACACTTCAAATGAATACTTTCCTTATAAATCTGACCAACTAGGTCAATAACAGAAAATCTCAGTACAAAAACATTAATAGGAAACCCTTCAACGCCTCGTACAAAGGTAAAATAAGGTTTCTTTTACACAAAAGCAACCTACAAAAATACTTTAGGGTTCTCAAAATCAACTTCTTCAACCTTCACAAGCTTCAAATCACTTTTACCAAGCATTTTACAACATTTTTATTTATGAAAAAACGATCCACTACCACCTCCATTAAATCAAGCATAAAAAATGAAAATTTCAATTGAGATCAAACTCAAAAAAATATCTTTATATGAATCTGGTGGCTAGAAAACACTAATCTGTATTTTTTTCTTATTTTTTTTCTATTCCCACAAAAAGTGTCATAACTTTCTCAAAACAAATCCAAATCACATGAAATTTGATTATAAAATTCTGTAAAATCAAAACATACCTTTACAGTCGAGATCCAACGGCCGACTGACGTCAGAATTTTTTTCCCTTTTGTGTTCTTTATTGATCCCTTAGATCAGTAGGCTTTGATACCAAGTAGAAAGAGATAGAGAATGGAGAAAGAGAAGAGAAATAGAAGAAAGTAATTAGGGTTAGAGAACATGAATGATTCATGTCTCTCCTTTCCTTTATATATTATTACTTAAGAAGAGAATTACACTTTTACCCTTATGTGTATTACGCGTATTAGATACGGCACACGTAATACACACAATATAGCTAATAACATGAAATATCATAAATACCCTTGTCAACATACAGTTGTAGGTGTTTAGAAATTAATGTAACTTGGTTTTTTTTATTTATGAAATACTACATTTCCGATTCTTCAGTACCAAGTCTTACCTATACTGATATAGATGTTTTACATTGGTCTTTAGGACCAGTGTTACAAATCTCCTTCTCGGGTTTTTATCGACCGGAGTTTTTATTGGGAGATTTTCAAATTTGGGTTTTTTTTTTTGGTATATCTCGGCTAAATCTTGGCAATGATTAAAAAAATAATAAAAATTACAATAAATAGTTATAGTATCATCAATTAATAAATCCATCAACCAAACTTCAAAAAATTCACCATGAAACATAATATTTAATGTAATCCATATTTAATAGATACAAAATATAACAAAATATCTTTCAGTCAATTGTCGGAAACATATCATCCACAACATCATTGTTGTACTCCTCATTTTCAAAAAATTCACCATGAACCATAATATTTAATGTAATCCATATTTAATAGCTACAAAATATAACAAAATGTCTTTCAGTTAATTGTCGGAAACATATCATCCACAACATCATTGTTGTACTCCTCATCGTCATCTTCATGATTCCCTTGGTGTTGGAAGTCATCATCCTCAAATGTTGATTGGTCTTCATATGATGCAATGTTGTCTAAAGAGAGAGGTTGGGAGTCTTTGTTTACTTTTTCTCACTAGTCTCCTTCATATGCAGTTCATCCGCACGTAGACTAAGTCCGCCAATGTTTCCGGCTCCAACCTATTATTTTAAAATGAAGAATTTATTACGCAAATAAAGGAAAAGAGAAGGAAATATATGAAAGAAAAAATCTAACCTATTTCTCTTTTTGGTATGTGCTGCCTCAAAAGTACTCCAAATCCTCTCACATGGCGAGGCACTAGTTGGTTGGCTTAATATTTTGATGGCTACCTTTTGCAAGATGGCACTTCAATGCCACAAATTTCCCACCATATCCCTAAATTAAAAAAACATATATAGTAAAGATAAAAAAGTAGTAAACCATTATATAACAATTTATTCTAACATTCTATCAATCATATCAAAACAAACAAGTGAAAAATTTAGTTACTTACTTGGATGAGTAGTATCAAGCATGTCTATTGCAAAACTCCCAAAATAATTGATGATATTTGGCCAATTCTAAAGTAACCTTTTTCCTTTCTTCTTGTGTAAGCATCTTTGCAAACACTTTCTCTAATCCATTCTTGATTTCTCTATCATACTTCACAATCTTTTGATAAAAATATTGAGGATTAAGGTATGCAGCCACTGCATGCAAGGGGTTATGCAAAGTAGAATTCCAACGGTTGTCGATTATATTCCACAATGGCATATACTTCTCGCTTTTATCTTTGTAGAATTTCTTTATCGCTTCTTTACTTCTATCCATAGCTTCATACAAGTACCTCATTGTGGCTCTTTCACCATCAGCCAATCTTAAAACTTTTACCAATGGTTCTACCACAGAAACCACCTCTTTCGTTTTTTCCCAAAATATGTCTCCTTGTATGATGTTAGCTACTTCCTTCCCATCCTCGCTTCTACATTGAGGTATGCTCCTCCATTCACTTGAAGCTAGCATAAACCTCAGTTCTTGCTCTACTTTTAAAATTGATTGTAGACAAATAAACTAAGTGGCAAACCTAGTGGTACCAGGCCTATGTAACTCTCTTCCATTTGTATGGCTTCTCATCAACTCCACAACAATCTTGAACTTATACATAAAATTGGCTACCCTTCTTGCATCTCTCATGACATTTCTAAAATCCTCGAGATCAGCTTCAAACTTTTCAAGTATAAGATCTATGCAATGACATGCACAAGAGGTCTTGAAAATGTTTGGGTATCTCGATTCAATCATATATCCAGCACTGACATAGTTAGATCCATTATCAGAGATGAACTGCACTACATTTTCTGCTCCTATATCTTCAATAGTAGAAGCAACAAAATCAGCTATGTATACTGCATGATTACTTCCAATCTTGGATTCCGACTTCAAAAATATAGTGCCTCTTGGTGAAACAGCTACCAAGTTGATGTGGCTCCTATCACGATTGTCTTTCCATATATCTGACATCAAAGTACATCCACCTGTCTTCCACGACTCTTTAACTACATTTATGTATTCCACTACATCCTCTTTCAGGTTTTTCAACCATTTTGTTTTTGCCGTTTCACTACTAGGAGGAACGTAGCCGAGTCCATACTTTCTAATGGCAGCTAAAGCTTCCTTGAATTGTGTAGACCTCAAAAAGTAGAATGGAATACTACTGTCAATTAAGCTTTTCACAAGTAGCTTATCAGCTTCATCTTTTTTCTTTTTTCTTATAAGTTGCGTTCAATGTACCTTGTTGTGGAGCTTGCGGTCTTCTCATTGATTGAACAGATTGACTCTCAATATTGCTATTATCATGAGAATTCCCCATATAATCCGAGATTTTAGCCTTCTTTGAAGTTCCCTTGTTCTCCAAGTCTAAACATGCATACTTCGCCATTTTAAGAACATCTTCCGGAACCTTAGGGCATGCTCCAACATCGTTTTGTTCTATTTGAGCAAGGTGATACTTGAATCTTGTTATTCCCCGACTGTATTTTGCATGACAAAAATTGCAATATAATTGTTTTCCATCATCTGAGCGTGTTGCATATTGCCAAAGTGTATCTTTAGGTCTTGGCATGTCTTTTTTTCTCTTCCTTTAGCAATAAAAAAAAAGAATATATATTAGCAAAATATATATTCCAAAAATCTATGTTTTATGGTATAACACAGAGTATTATAATGCAGACAATTATATATTTCATAAGATGAATTTAGTCTACCATGTTAACCTAATTTATGATATCATATCATATTGCAGACTAAAAATAGAATGGATATGGTTGCAGATTGACCAAGAAAAGAGGAAAAAGATGCTGAACCTAATTTTTCATGTTTTGACAACGGATAGGAGATCCAAACTTGCATTCAAGAATGAAAAGTGGAAATGCAGGCCATCCAGTTGCAATTAATAGCTCCCTGCCAGTTTTATTTTTTGTTAACTTAGGCCAATTTGAGAAGATGGGGCTGTTGTGTTATACTTTCTTTTAGTGTGCTACAGAAGGATATAGGTGCTGCTGTGTTGGTGCTGTTGTAGATGGGACTTGGGAGAAAGGATAGCTGTAATTTTCTGCTACCCAAAAAAAAAAACGTAACTGTGGAAGTGCAGGCCATCCAGGCTCAAGTAATTTTCTGCTCTGTTAGTTGCTGGCCAACCCCATTCAAGTAGTGCTGAAACCAAGTTTGGGTTCCAACTCCCAAGCCAAAATCCCTACAGGGAACTTTTAGCGTTTGTGCGACTGGAGGAATTGGATTTAACCCAATAAATTGAATTTCGGTCAATGGCCAACGCTTGTTGTAACCCTTGAAATAGCTCATCAATTTCATGGAGATTTCGTGAAGATGAGAGATAAAACAAGGAAAGTGATTGGGGAAGAAACAGAGGAAAGAGAGAATAAGCACACAGAGAGAGGAAAGAGAGAATAAGCATACCTCTTCTTCTTCTGCGTCTTCTTCTTCGGGACAAAGTTTTCTTCGTTTTCTTTGCTCCCGTAAGCTTTTAGTTTTTGGTTTTCTAAAGATACGAACGAATTTTAGGGGTTTATAACCCCCTCAATAACTCGATATTTTGAAAGAGAAAATGAGAAATTGTAAGTGAGATATGAATGAATTTTAGGGGTTTATGTCCCTCAATATCTCGATATTTTGAAAGTATTATGACGAATAAGTTTAAAACGCGAGATTATATAAATATCGCGATATTTACGTGATAAATAGGAAAAATATAATTCTCGCGATAAATAGGAAAAACATAATTCTCGCGATATTTTCAAAATCTCGCGATAATATCAAAGTTTTAAACTTTAAGTGGGTTTCTCGGTTTTTCTTGTGAGAAAAACCCAATATCTCGCGATAATTGTAACACTGTTTAGGACTACCAACCCCTATATATTCCACCTCTTGGTTAATAGCCAAACCTTTAGTCTGTTAGTCTTAGATCTATAGCCAAAACTTTAGTCTATACCATAGTAACAAAATTCTCCAATTTTTTGAAAAATATGGGAATTTAGGTTCGCTGAATTATTCACGGATTTTGCGAATTGATCCCAAATTTCACGAATTATTCCCGATTTATTTGCGAATTTTGCATTAATTTGTTTAGTTCGACAAAGTAAACTGCCTATTTTGTATATTATTATCAATTCATATTTTTGTATATCTTTTTATAATTATTATTTTATTCAAAATTGTTCTCAAATATTTCCCGGATTTTTCCGAATTTTTTCGAACTTGACCCTTACCGAATTATTCCCGAACCCTGACTTTGTCACTATGGTCTATACTCTATAGGGCTACCAACCCTATTACATTCATTGATTTGGTGTAATTTTCAGGGTTTTGTTTTTGTATATATAGTAATAAAGAATAAATCCGTGTATTTGACTTTTTAGATGTTCTCTTGATAGGTCCAAAGAAGAAGGAAACCTTACTTTTTTATGATATTTTAATATCGCCTTTGTTACAAACAAAAAATTGTCACCTTTGTTTACAACCCGGGCATAGCACGATGCTTCTGCTAGTATAGACATATATATATATATATATATATGTTAGGGCTCCTTTTCTTAACATTGTGGAGAGACTAAGGGTTTCAAGCCAAGAGAAAGATTTGACACATTTGTTAATCGAAGGATATAACTGACTAAGATCTTGATTATCTTCCTATGTCTAGACTCTGGTTTCCTTGTTTCTCACTCATGATGTATGCTTATCAATGATTTAGTATTGAAGTTTGTTATTAAGTTCATTTTTTAGGTTCTGTTATAACTTACCATTTACTAAATCGATTAGGAAACAATATGTAAATTACTAGTTAGATGTTGTATACCATCTTTTCTGCATTTAGAATATTTAGATGTGTTATTGATTGGGCTCGAGCATGGAGCTCAATTGTTTAGGATAATTTAATGAAACCTAGAAGCCACATGTTAGGGTCCAGCTTACCTATGTAAAAGAAATCTAAATTCTCCAATAAAAATTCAACGTTTATAAAAAAAAATCAGCTTTTACGAGATCAGCTAGCGTCACAGTGAAAATCCTAACATTTACCCTCCGCCATCAGCTATTAATACTAGGCTCTTCCAAAACCTCCAAATCCAGTTGCTCTAAATAGCTCTACTCATGTCTTTAAACTCTCAGCCTTTCAGGTTCCCAATGACATTCCAAATTCTAGGTTATACATGTTGCTCTTGGCATTTTAACTCAAATGAAAGTCCCTTTGGATCTTCTCAAGCCTAATTTACAATCAACATTGACATAGAATGACATAATAACTTTGAATGTTGGAGAAAACTTTCATCAAAGTAAATGCATCCACTAATTGATTTGATTGGAAACTTCTCTTTCACGAGGCAATATTTCTTCAAAACACCTACTAAAGTCCCATATATCCTTTGGTCAAAAACTCAGGCCCCCACAAACACACAAGATAAAATAACAAGTCAACAACTTTGCAACTCAAATTCTAATCAAGAGTTAACAATCAACCACCTCTACCCCTCCAATGACACTACTCTTGCATAAATTGATTCAGAGAGATAGAGACCTGGCATAACCCTCAAAAGCAACATAAGAAGTGTCTCAAATATCTCAACAAAGGCAAGAGGCCTAGAAACTGTCATAATTGTTGCAAAGGAGAGAGAGATTGTGAAGCAAGGAAATTCTCGATTATGCAATAGAAGAATCTAGGAAAATTGAAAGATGAAAATTCTAATTGCCAATGGATCAAGATTTCTTATAAAAAAAAAAAAAAAAAAGATAAAACAACTATTGTAAACGTTCCAGCAGAAACACCAAAAAGTTCTCAACAAAGCTAAAACTTAAAAAGGTAAAATTTCATTCTATAAATCAAAAAAAAATCTCCCACGATGATCTCATAACAACTATTAATAAGAAATAAAAATTTCAAAAACAACCTAAAGAGAAACAATTCTCATGTGTTCATCTAAAAAAGGCCTATATTTACTTCTAAAAGTACTCCCCCACCGCCACCCCCCCAAAGTACTGGTACAACACTATAATCAGACTTGGGCATAGATTTGAAGCCTAAAGCAAGGAGACCTCATAATAGGATTTAAGAAACCTTAAATGCAAATCTTGGAATTATATTTTAGTAACATCTGAGGGATCTTGACTTAATACTTGACCAAAAAGTTACCTGATCTAGAAATTATATGTAAATATTTCCAAACGGTGTTTGATGATAATGTTCCAATTTGTATGCATATGTACATCGTAACTTCAATTAACCTCCTTTGGGGGCCAGTTTTTAGGCCAAATCTATTTGGAACCGGGATTGAGAGAGTTAATAGAAGATTCGTGGCATGGATGGTTCAATAGTCAATACCTCTCGAAAGGTTGTAGGCTCATGTTGGTCAAGAGTACTCTCGCTAGTTTGCCCAACTACTTCTTATTGTTGGTGATCATCCCAATTCCAGGTCGGGCCTCTATGATCGAGAGATTGCAACAAAACTTGTGGAATGGTAGAGATACAAATCACAAGTACAACCTAGTTGCAGTGTAGTCAAGGCTAGGCGATGCCTAGGCGATTAAGCCGAGCTAGGAGTGGCGCTGCCTAGGCGATAAAAATAAAATTATATATATACATATATATATATATATAATTATATATATATATTAGATATAATATATATAGTATTAATATATACACATTGCAATTCAAACCTCCAATGGTTGATAATAATCTAGGCAAATTAACGTTTAATAGCCCACCTCATTTCTTGTTTATTTCAGCAGCAAGCTTTTTTCTTGTCACAATGGTGGCTCTAGTTAAATTTGACAGAAATGAGAAAATTTGGAAGTTTTCAACATACTTCTAATTGCAATGCTCTGATCTCCTTCTCAATACCTGGAACAAGATAAATGTCCAACAAATCAAGTGATGTAAGTCTTTTTCTGCTGAACTATTAGTTGACTTTTTGACCCTATAGATGAAAATATTTTTTAAGACTAAAATATGAGATTTTTCTTACCGGACTTTTGGATTTTATCATTTTAGTAATGTTCTGATATAGTAGAATTCATGAAATTTTAAGATTTGAGAAACATTGTAGCATTTGCAAGTTTAAATTTTAACATAATCCATAAAAAGCGAATTTTGTTCTTAAACTGAAATGTTGTCTTTTTTTTGCTTCATGAATTTGGAACTGAGATCATTTTTATTGAATTCAACTAAAGTATATAAACTTATTTACATATAAATATTTTAAGTAAATAAAAGTTAAAATCATTTACTTAAACGATGTTTTATGTAGATAAGTTGTAAATAGGCTTATAGTTTAAGGGTCAGGTAACTTTTGCCCGCCTAGAGAGGCGCTTAGGTGATGATGGTCCAAAAAAGCTAAGGCGACGCCTTGACTACACTACCTTGAGTGGAAGGCAGTGTGTCGTTCGATTAGGGAGAGGGGATTGGGGTTCAAGTCCCTTCTAGTTTTGACTTTTGAATAAATCTCTGTTAGGTAAATGGTTGTGGAGATTTTGGGAGGAAAATGAGAGCTTTTAGATGAGGGTGATCGTATCCTAGTATGGACAGGTCATTGTGCGGGACCCACAAAATAATGAAATCTTCCTAAGGAGTTAGCTAATGGAGAACAATCTCTTAGCCGATTTTCGGAAACAAATTAAGTTCAGCACGAGTACTGGTTAGGAGATCAAGTTTTGGGAGGACCTGTGGTGTGGTTCGAAGCCTTAAAGTTGCCTTCGGAAATCTTTATTCCCACATTGTGGATAATGGTTGTTTAGTGGCCTATTAATTCAAGTATAGGAATGAGGAGTCTGTTTGGGCTTCCCAGTTTAAGGAGTGATTTGAATGCCTGGGAGCTTGAGGATTTTTTACAGTCACTTCATTGTCTATCGTCGATGAGTCCAAATCCTCGAACTCAAGATTTAGAGTTTGGATTATAGGGACTAAGGGTCGATTCTCTATGAAATCTTACTACTCAGCCTTAGGAGTTCATTCTTTGTCCTCCTTCCCTCACAAAGTAGTGTGGAATTTTGGTATACCTTCCATGATTTCATTCTTCCTCTATCTACGATAAGATTATAACTTCATTCCATTAGCCTCAATCTTAACTAAGGATATCTGGATGTCGAAACTCTTACGCTGAGAAATTATTCAAAATGGCACCATGGAATGTGAAGTACCAATAACAAACTATTCAAAATCAAGTTTCAAGTTCTAAAAACACAGTTCAAAGAAACCGCCTAATCTAATAATCGCACGCCAGCGAAAGATGGAATAATCAGGCTCCATGCCCTTCCCCTACCTTTTTTAAAATGGAACATAAGTCTAATCATTTAACCAATATGTTAATCATCACCAAACCATGCACAAGAATCCCTCCACCACCAAGTTCTTTATCCACTCATATGAACAATATATGTCCATTAGAATAAACCATAAAAAGCTTTCCAAATATAATATTTTTTTAAAAATGATGAAGCAGGTAAGGCCGATTTTTATGGAGTTCACATACCTGGCTTGCTTTGCACATGTAGCTCGAAAGCACTAAAACTTCTTCAAAGGCAATGGCTCGATCAATCTTCCCACTAAGGATGCCCTCAAATCTCTGAGTAACCAAAACAGGCCCACTCAACAAAAATTAAGGAAATTCTTCCATAATAATGATAATTTACAATCCTTACTTTAAGCTGGATTACAAGGATGTTAGGCGCCTGGAGAATCGACATATGCTTCTTGGCTGCCACCAATTTCTTACACCTGATAAAAAAAAATACTTTTTCAATTAATCGATCTTTGGCGAGAGAAAACTAAGAAGAAATTAAACTAAGTACAATCACTTACTTCTCGCATTTATACTTATTGCCGCCATCCAAGAGCTCCGGCCGGAAGAACAGTTGCATGGCTTCTTTAAGGGAATTGCTTTGGAACAAGTCGAGACTAATATCCATAATCTCATCGCTCTTTTTCGACTCAGCTCCACAGGAAAGACATTTCACCTGGCTCTGCAAAGCTCCCCCAAAGATATCCTTAATGACTGTATCGCCGCCGCCGCCACAAGCTTCAACCCCCATTTGGCCCTGCTTCAACTTGAGCTTCTTGAGGCGGAGGCATGTGTTGTGACAGGCATCAATGACATAGCGAAGAAACTCATGGGCGTCCTCTTGCCTTCCAAGCCGAAAATGCTGGGCAAAAAGCTTGAGACAGGTCTGGATTTTGGTGGGGGAGTCGAGAGAGAGGTCGAGACTGAGTGACCGGACAATCCTCTTCTCGATTACGCAAAAGGGGCAGTCCCGTTTCTCGGAAAACGAATCACCTGCAAATTGGATAATCAAAATCGATGATTTGAGATGTTTTGGGAGGAAGAAAAAGGGGGGGAGAGAATTACAGAGAGAGGAGTGTTGGTTTTTGAGGCAGAAATTGGCGAGAGGAGGAGTGTAGGTTAAGCACTGCAAGACGCTGTTGAGGTAGCAAGTGTTGTCGAGGTTTCTTAACCCTAGAGGAGGATTGTTCTTGCGTTTGTGATTGGGAAGCCAATTCATTTGCAAGCCCATCAACCACCTTCTTCTTCTTCTTCTTCTGCTGCTGCTTCTTCATAAATTCATTTGCAAGCCCATCAACAACGACCTTCTTCTCCTCCACCACCACCACGATAGCATCCTCTGGGTTTTTGGCTTTGCTTTCGCTCTCTGTGTATATCTTCAATTCCTGTCTTATTTTCCCTTCCCGAAGCCTGGTTGAGTTTGCTTTTCCCCGCGCGTTTGTCCTCTTGTTTTGGGTTTGAGACTTGGATTAGTTACATTGGGAAAGGACAACACTGCAGCTACCCCCACCACCCCGGCCGCCTCCTTTTGATTTGTGAGAATGCTGCCTGTAAGTTTGTAAGTTTTAGGGGGAGCAGGTCATTACTAAGGCTCTGTTTGCCAATTATATTGACAAGTGGAGGTGTGATGGATGTTGGCATCCAGGTTTTCAACCAACGATAATCCGAGTGATTTTAATAATAACACAATAATATAATAATATTTGTGTTATTAATGTCTCAATTGAATTTATGTGAAAATCAGTCTATCAAGAATAAGAATAGAAAGAGAAAGAATTTGCATTAGTTACACTAAGAGAGAGAGAGAAAAGGGTCGAGTTTCCTCTTGTTTTGGGTTTTGTGACAGATTAATTGCATTGGGAAAGGAAAACACTACAGCTAGCCCCCACCACCCCGGCCGCCTCCTTTTGATTTGTGAGAATGCTGCCCCTCCCTGCCTGTAAGTTTTAGGGGGTAGGTCATTACTAAGGCTCTGTTTGCTTGTTTGCTTATTATATTGACTAGTGGGCGACACGTGGGATGGATTTGAGAGAGAGGAGAAGGGATGAGGGATCCTAGCAAGGATATTTTGAAAAAAACAAAATTAAATTAAATAATATTTTAGGTATAAAAATTTGAGGGACATTTGGATAAAAAAAAATTGTGAGGGAATACATTGGTTATAGAAATATAGCATGATAAAACTTTAGAACCAAAAAGCTTTAGGGGCTTTTGGGTATAGCAAAGAAAGAGGGAGGGCGAGGCTTTTGCAAGACATTCTACTTTTAAAGCGTTTTGCCAAGAGAGCAAGGGGTCTGATTGCACCATTAAGGTCGCATTAATAAGGGTTAAAAGGAACACGTGTTCACCTGTGGATGTGATTGAACTTCCCCTGAGCTCAATCGCAATTGGCTGTGATTCGATCTCATAAGTTTTAGGGGCAGGTCATAACCAAAGCCCTATTTGGCTATTATATTGATATGCATTATCATGAATAAATGTTGTTGGTAGTAAGTAATGACCGCTATAATCCTATTTGGTTGGTACTTTGTTGATAATTGGTAAGTGATTATTGGTAAATATTAAAAATATTGTTTTAGTTATTTTGAAGAAAGAAAATAATATTTTGAAGAATATATCTCTCAATCTTAATGGATCTTGTAGGCCTTATTTGTACAAATTTAAGTGTTTACATAATTTTTAAATAGTTTTAAAGGTGCATAAGTAGTTATGCTCTATAATAATCACAACTCGTAAGATTATGGAATCGCCAGTAATTTCTATAATCCGTTATTACAAATTACTTATGATGAGTCGAATCAAACGCTACTATTGGGACATAATTCGCAACTAAGTGATTAAGTTCCAAATAAGCCCTTATGATAATTTGAACGAAACGAGCCCTGAATTTAACTCTATTTATTGGCCCTGAATTAGCGAGTTGGCATATCAACTGCCACTCATTTCAAGGGAATCGATCCCTAGTCTCCTTGATGTCTAGGATACCACTTTAGCAATTGTGTGAGTGACCAGGCAGGTGTGGCCTTGTTCACAGTTCTAAGTACGTGTGTCAATGGGCCAAGTTCGGGCCAGTTAGAAGACTAGTCTAATGAGCCACCAGGCCTAAGCCTCTAAGCCCAAACCCACCCAAGTATATAATCGGGGTGGGGCGTATTCCTTTCTCCAAGGCATATTCCTTGGTCTTGAGCTTTGTTATACAATTTAGTTTGGAATTCTCTATGAATCCCTCATTTGCTTTGATGTAGTATTTTGTAAATTTCATTTGACCTAAATGGGCCTTTACCGACCTGGATCGAATAACTATTTTTTGAAAATCTATTATGCCCAATCCATTTTTTTTTAACTCATTATACAATCAACATTGAGCATGAGAAGCCAAAACATAAATGAGGTTGGGGTAGTATAAGTTCTACGAGATTTTGGGTTATCTTCTTACAACTTCAATTCTATAAGTTTGATACCACTAGATTGATCACTAAAAAGAATGGCCTAAACACCGAGTCATGCATTTACATTGCACCAGTTACAGCAATGAAGGGCTCGACCTCACAGCTCTGGTGGTTGACATCCTGCATTGCAATCTTAGCTCATTCCATCACTTGAATACGGTATTCTAAGCTAGTTTTGAGAAATTATGCTACGACTTAGTCAAATGCAGAATGAATCTACCCCAAGTAAAAGGGCGCTGAAATTCATCCAAGTTTTTGGAACTACTAGACTTATTCATAGAGCAATAGGGCATAAAAGAGTGTTGAAGCCCCTGGACCAAGAATATTTCATAACCACCTAATCATTCTTTACAAACCTATACAAAATTATTGAAACTATCAATCAACCATTGCTTTCTTCTTACAAGAAAATCCTGGCTCTGCCTCTGCTAATAATGTACTAATAAAGGATACAACCTCTAGACTGTATTCAACAATTGCCTCGCAACAACCTGGTTTCTCGGGATCTTGTTCTAACTCGAACAGAAGAAATTCCACCTAAGCTTGAAAAAATCATCACTCATGATAAGAGTACATCAATAGCCTTCTTCAACTTTCCTTCTTCTATCAGCTCGACTGTTAGGTTTTCATCCGTCACAAAAAGATCTCCAACATAGAAACTTCTGCATTACACCTACAAAACTCCAAAAAATGATCAAAGAAGCCAAGGATGATACACACTGCTGCCTTATCTTATACCCTATTATAAAAGAGAATATGTGAGGGGTATTTAATGAAAAGTGTTCATAGATTTTTTTGGTTATTTCCTTATATGTCCCTTATCTGCTACCCTTAGTTCTAGTGTTCGATCTCAAGACTCCACCGACTTGTCTCATTGGTTTAACCAAGGTTAGATGGATGAACCCTAGAGGTCAATGAATCTTAACCATAGTTACTGATTGTGATTGTTAAAAGGGACACATGGCAGCTTGTATAGCTCCCTTTAACTATAATCAACCTATGGTTAATATTTGTTTTATTTTATATTTATTTCTAAAAACCAAGGTTAGATGTATGAACCATAGGAGTGTGTGATTCTTAATCACAATTAGTGGGTGTTAAAAAGGGATATGTTGTGGCTCGTAGAGCACCTTTTAACTGTGGTTAAACTTAAGGGAAATGGAAAACGGACCTAGGGTCAGCTTAGAAGCTGACCCCAGGATCTCATTGGTCCACGTCCCCTTTTTACCACCTATCAACTGTAGTTAGGATTCACTCACCCCTTAGGATTAAGTAATCTAACCATGGTTTTTAGAAAATAAAAAAATAAAATTATTAATTTTAATTTAATTAAGCTTAACCATGATTAAAGAGGTGTGTTAAAGCGACACAGGGATACTGCGATCAGCTTAGAAGAGGACCCTGGGTCCTCTTCTTAGGACTCTAAACTTAATCAGCCTACTGTTAATATTTTTTTTCTATTCTCATATACCCTATTATAAAAGAGAATATGTGGGGGTATTTAATGAAAAGTGTTCAGGAGCATTTAATGAAAAGTGTTCATAGATTTTTTTGGTTAATTCCTTGTATGTCCCTTATCTGTTACCCTTAGTTCTAGTGTTCGATTTCAAGCCCCCACCAACTTGTCTCATTGGTTTAACCAAGGTTAGATAGATGAACCCTAGAGGTCAATGAATCTTAACCATAGTAACTGATTATTAAAAGGGACACATGGCAGCTTGTATAGCCCCCTTTAACTATAATCAACCTATGGTTAATATTTGTTTTATTTTATATTTTTTTCTGAAAACCAAGGTTATATGTATGAACCATAGGAGTGAGTGAATCTTAATCACAATTAGTGGGTGTTAAAAAGGGTCATTTTGCAGCTTGTAGAGCATCTTATAACTATGGTTAAACTTAATCAACCTATGGTTACTATTTTTTTTTCTAAAGACCAAGGTTAGATGGATGAACCCTAAGAGTGAGTGAATCCTAACCAAAGTTAGTGGGTGTTGTAAAACGTGGTGGTTTGTAGAGCTCCCTGTAACTGTGATTAAGCTTAATTAACTTAAGTTTAACATATATATATTTCATTAACCAATGTTAGATGGATGAACCCTAGGGTGAGTAAATCTTATTCACAGTTAATGAGTGTTAAAAGGGATACATGACGGCTTGTAGAAAAGTTGCGTGTTTCGCCAAAATGCCACTCAAGTTATAATACCCACAATGTCCCTTAAGGTTTTTTATTCCCAAAATAATGTTTAGGAGTGAGTGAATACTAACCATAGTTAGTGAATGTGAAAAGGAAAAAGTGTCAATCTTGTAAAGCCCATTTAACTGTGATCAAGCTTAATCAACCTAAGGTTAATATATATTTTTTTTTTCTAAAAACCAAGATTAGATAGATGAACCCTATGGTGAGTGAATCTTAACCATGGTTAGTGGGTGTTAAAAGGGATACGTGACAACTTATAAAGACGCATGTGATTCTGCCAAAATTAATGCCGTCAAGTTATTATACCCAAAATATCCATCAACTTTTTTCCCAAAATATCTTATGAGTTTCGCCAAACATATTTTCTTCATGACCATATATGCTTTAAATTTATCTTAGTATCTTTGATTTCTCTAACTTATGTTTATTTTCAACTCTTATAATCACATAGAAATCATTACCGTGGTTGGAATAAAAGTCAATTATCTTGATTTGATAGTTAGTTTGTGTAAATAAGGGCATTTGTGTAAATAAAGGTTGCACGTGCAATGCCTACTAGTCAAGCTAAAAAAAAACTAGCACTTCTCCACATTCACAGTGAATGTCATGTACTACACTATTCTATAATAGAGTCCCATTGACTCTAAGATAAATTGGAGAGACATGTTTGAGTTTTCTTGAATAAAAATTCTAAATACCTAAATCACTAGAAAGGCCCTCTCCCTATCTATCTGCTTTGTTAGAAGTCGATGATGTAGCCATTCGTATAAGCTAAACATGTTGACACTCGTCCGAGATGACTCAATAAACTCCCTTTTTCGACTTGTGGTTATTGTAAGCACCCAATTTTTACACATCTACGTACCCTCTCTCACAAGCTCCAATCCTAACCCTAATCATTAACCTCAACCATGATCTAACTTTGACCTTAACTAAGGCCTTAACCTTAACTTAACCCTGACTCAATCCCAGCCTAGCCCCAGCCTAGCCCTAACACAAGCTAACCATGAGCCCAAGGCCTAGTTAAAACCAAATCCAGAGACTTAGGGCCTAAAAACCCACAGCCAGATATCTCATGGGCCCAAAACATGGGCCCACAACCCTTAGCCTATCCTAGGAGCCCTTAGATTTCGAAAATTTAAAAATTCAAATAATGTCAGTAATCCAATTACCGACCTTACTATTTTTGTGAAAATGCTATAGTGACCCAGGCATCCCTAGGTTTGCCTAGGCCCATTTCTGAGAAAATCTTAGCAACGGTGGTAAAGTCTTTACCACCATTCCCATATTTGCCTAGCCATGGAATGGCGGCACTGGCTTTACTACCATTCGAATTTTCTACGCAGAACTAACTTCTGGCCTTCCTGAGCACTCCAGGTTGACCTCCAATCATGCCCTTTTGTCTCAACTACCCTCCTTCGAATTACCTAAGTGTCATAACCCTCTAAAACTCTATAAATATTTGCCCTTGTCCAAGCTTTCTCACATGCCAATCTTAGCTAGAAAATCCCTATAGGAATCCTTGTAGAAACCCCTAACCAATCCGAAAACTCTGGACCTTAGAAGCCTTAGTCCTTAGTGTTGAGTTGAACCAAATGGAAGACCTTGGTCCCCCTCTCTAGTGTGGTCACTCATACACTCGACTGTTGTTTCTCCATCCTTGAAGCTTGGGGACCAAAGGGTAGGAACATAAATAACATATTATGTGAACACCTTCCAATTTAAACATAAATAACATCAAACATCATAATACAACATTTATTCCCCTTATCATGTTTGACAAAACCTATAAACACATTCAGTAACTCATTTCAAGTTTTATGCGTAATAATCTACCCATATTCAACATTCAATAATCTTGCCTTAATCATGTCAAATCATGCAATAACACATAATAGAGTTACGTTAGAGGGGATATCAACCTTAGGGATCGTTCCCTTTGATCCAAAACACTCAAGGAAGGCTCCTGGGTGATTTCCAAGCTTCCTCATTCCTCTCCAAGCAATCTCTACCTTCACAATCAAAGAATCCCTTAGAAACCTTGAGTTTCTCTCTCTTCTCTCTCTCTATTAGGTAGAACACTAAGAAACCCTAAAACCCTCGAAATAAAAGTTCTATTTATAGCCCTAGGGTTTAAAACCCTAAAAATTCGCACAAAAGGGCATTTCTGTGATTTTCTGCACAAGCCATTCGAACACCCTTAATGGCCTTTCGAACGCCCCTCAAGAGCCGTTCGAATGCCCATCAAACAGAGCACCAAGGAGGATACTATTTTGCAATTCCAAATGGGTCGTTCGAAGGGTTGTCCGTCTGAACGCCCTATACCCATTTTCCTTATTTTCTTCATTTTTCCACTTTTAATTGGTCATTTAATTAGCTTAAACCCCCCATCCCCATCAACGAGATTTACCATTCTCTCGTGGTGCTTGACACTACCATATGTTTATTGAGTTAGTACAGGGTTATTAAGTATTAGAGAATATAGAGGAGTACTGTAATAAGGTGAGTGAGATACACTACATCATTCAAGTGTATCTCATCACAATATTGGATTAACACTAATCAATGACAAAATAGATTTGATTAGGTATGATTAGATGAGGATGATTCACTTTCCATAAAGCTTATCTTGTTATCTCTATTTAAACCCTCTTTGGGTTATTGTAATCATCCAAGATTTCTCAATAGAATCAGTTTTCTTTCATGGTATCAGAGCCAAAGATCCGTCGCTTGTGTTGATTTTCTATGCATTCTCGCTTTTTCGGCGGGTGGTTGGCCGCCGCCACCCACCTGGTCACATTTTTCTAACGCCTTCTTCCGCCATCTTGTTTCTTGTGATTACTATGGCTCCACAACTACTTGCTGCATGCTTGAGTTAGTGAGTTCTCTTTCAAAAAAAAATACTGCTTACTAAATATCATTTCACTAGTTAATCATTGTTTCTTCGGTTGATATTGTTAGCCTTTAGGTTTCAACCTAAGGCAACATCATTAATTTTGATGATAACACAGTAATGTAATGTCATTTGTGTTACTAATGTCTCATTTGAATTTATATAAAAATTAGAATACCAAGAGCATTAGCAAAGCCATTCAAGGAAAAAGCTTGAAAAAGACACCATTCATGAAAAGATTCAACATCAAGTCAAGCAAGTCAAATTGGATCATATTGAAGATGTTGAAAATCAATCAAAGTCCAAAATATGAAGATGAAGTCTAAAGAATCTTAAAGATAAAATCAAGACTCAAGATCGAGTTGAAGAATGAAGACTCTCTTAGAATGTTTAATTATTTTATATTTTAGTGAGAGAGTGTTTTATGACTTATGTAAAAGTCCTCAAAGTTTGGTTGATTGAAAGCTCAAAAACCTAGATTAATCATAGGAACCTAAAACCAAATTGAATATCAAACTAAGGTCCTAGGACATCAAAAAAATTTAGGAAAATATTGGCTAAGGAAAGCCAAAAGACCTTGAAAACCATTCTCATCATTAATGTCATTAAAAGATGAGAATTCTGTAAAATAACAAAGGACTCGTCGACGAATCCAATGAGCCTACTTGAAGTCGTTGATGAATGGAATTACAGAAGCTATTGTAACTTTCTGCCTTCGAACTCGGTGACGAATCCAAAGTCACATCTTGCACTCGTCAACGAATTCATGTGGGAAACTCTTAAATTGCTCCAATGGCTAGTTTCGTTTTCAATGTTCTTTCAAAGGTCATAAAACCTCTTGGACTATAAAATGGAATTTTTTATGAACTAAAATAATAATTTCAATCATTCTAATACTCGCTCTACATTCATTAATCAATCATTTGAGTAGAAAACCTAGAAACCCAAAAGAGTATGAAATTGAGCTATTCAACTCCATTCTTTGAGAGACTCTCAGAGAGCATTAAAGTGATCATCCAGCTCGTGTGAATGAACAAATTGTGATTGTAAAACACTTCTCAACAAATGTGTGCCAAAATCAAGAATTGGTGGATTCTTATCCTTGAAACATGAAGCTTTGTAAAAGTTGGTCTCTACCCGTAAAGTAGACTAAAGTCAAGAGAGGGGATTCTCTTGCATTGTAAATATTTGAACTTCACTCGTAAGAAGATTGGCGATTGAGTAAATCATGGAAAATCTTCCAACGAGTATGGCTTAAGGCGGGGACGTAGGCGGGATTGTTGAATCTCATGAACAATATCTTGTATTTGCATTCTCTCTTCCTACTCTTTACTTTATTGTTTTGATTATATTGCTTGTGTAGAGTTGCATAACTTTAATTCCCTTTTAATTAGTCAAATTGAAATTCCGCGTAAGGGAATATGATAAAATTTGAATTTTTCATAGACCCTATTTACCCCCCTGTAAGGTCGAATCCTTGGGCAACAAATGTTGTGTATGTCGTTGTACACATCAGTGTATGCTTCTCCTGTGTTGGAAGTCTTCCATCTATGCTATCATCACTAAAATTACTCTTGTTCGTCAAGAACAACATCCCACCATTAATATTGCTGATCTTACATGTGTTGCTGAAATTCTGCTTCGTTAATCATTTTTTGAAAGGATACAGATCTGAAGGTCAAAAATCTCATTCTTCATCAATCACTCAATCGGCCACATGTTCCTCATTTTGTTACTCTTCTCAACCATTTAGTTTCTTGAATATTTTTAAAAGACCCATAGAAATTAGGACCGTGACTCCTTGGCAAAACTGTTAAGAAAATTTCTACTCACATGAAGTTACTGTTGTTGCCACCGTATTCACTATGCAAACTTGACGAAAGCTGCCCGCCCAAAATCCTACGGTCATCTTTTTCCTGCTTCATGACCTGAAACCCCATTTGACCCTTACTGGTTGATAGATTTTTTTTTTCAAGCCCATAAAGGCTATCCTAATGGCCCACGAGGTCATTTCAGGTCCATAGAGGCCATGTTTTTTGGTCCATAGAGACCAATTTTTTAGGCCCATGGAGGCCTAGTCCAAGTCTATTAAGGCTGATTTTCTTGGCCATTGAGCTATGTTAGGCCCATTAGTGGCACTACTTTCTATGTCCATAGAGACCTTTCTTTTGACCCATTAGAGGCCCATTTGGTTCGACCACATCCTTCAACAAACAAGCGATTGGAAAACTCAAACAAGCAAGCAATGAAGATCAAAGGTGGCAAGTGTCAAGCAGATTTTTACTAACGACAAACACCGATTCTATTGAGAACTCTTGGATGATTACAATAACTCAAAGATGGTTTAAATAGAGATAACAAGATAAGCTTTATGGAAAGTAAATCATCTTAGTCTAATCATACCTAATCAAATTTATTCTATCCTTGATTGGTGTTAATCTAATATTGTGATGAGATATACTTGAATGATGTAGTGTATCTCACTCACCTTATTATAATACTCCTCTATATTCTCTAATACCAACTTCATTGTATGCTATAGCGAACCACGAACCTGAACTAGTTCGTGGTTCAGTTCAGATTGGTTTGTGAAATTGAGCGAACCACACGGTGGTTTCAAAATTGTCTTGGTTTGTCAAATTCACTGATATTTTTTGTTAGGTTCAGCAAATTAATAGTTTGAGTTCACGAACCATTCATAAAAAGACATTTAAAATTTTTTAAATAAGTATTTGTAATATATTATATAAATGCTCAATATATATATACTTTTTTTACATGCTTAAGTTGCGAGCCAAGCTAGCGAACCAAACTAAAGAACCTAAGCGAACTGAGAAACGAATTATCTCATCCTACCCCTAGCGAACCAGGTTCACTCTAGAGTGGTGAACTGTGAACCGCAAACGTGAATTCAAACCAAGCGAATCGATGAACAAGGTAACATTGAGTCAGTCTATGGGTACTGGAGAGCGCCCCCACCCCAAATCTCTTGCCACATCATACTCCCAAACAGGGGCGAATCTAGGATTTTCTTGCAAGGTGGCTTACATTTGGGACCGCTTTTTTTTTAGGGCCAAGTTCGTGGGCCATTTCCTCTTCTGTGTTCGCATATAAAGAATATTTTTTTTTAAGTTAAGGGTAGCTACTCCCTTGCCCATGGCTATACTACCATAAATTAAATAATATAGTATAAAACTTGTTTTTTTTGGATTTAGGAGGCAACTGCCCCCCTTGCCCCATGCCTATGCCATCTTAAATTTATGTATAAATTTATTTATTTTTCTTAAAAGCTTAGGGGGCTAGAGCCCCCCATCCCCCCCCCCCGGCTCCACCCCTACTCTCAGGCTTTGCCCCTATTAATACTATACTATAGAATATATATATTTTCAAAAAAATTGAGTAGGGGCTGCAGCCCCCTGGCCCCATGTGGCTCCTCCTATGCTCCCAAATATATTCTCGAATTCTCACCGTCTATGGCTAACCAAGGGTCAATGGCTAACCACCAAGGGTCAGGTGACACACTTTTCAAAAAAAGGAAGCAAAGCCACAATAAGGCAAACCACACATTTTGTTCTAATATTATCGTGAAGGGGTAGGATTGAAGAATATACATACTTATTTCCTCACAAAAGAAAAAAGTCACCGGTGAATTAGGGAAATAACAACGGATATCCTCATCTCTTTCCCTTCTTCAAATTCCCCGAGCAGCACACATTCCTTCTTCAAATTCTCCATGCAGCACACAATCTGTATTGGGGTTTGGGCGCGAAAAAGAGACTCATAAAAAAAAAAAAAAAGTTCTATTATTGATATATGATAAGAAATTATTGTGTGCTCCTTTTTTATCTATCAATATGATAAGAAGCCAACGTTTAGTAACACCAAATAGAACGTATGTTGAAGAGAGGCTACACGTTTCCATGATCGGATGTTGTTTCAAATGCCCACCTCGAAAAACTAATCCACAAAACTATAAATCTTTTTCAATGATGCCTACCTACTTGTCTTCACGTGATCTCTTCCTATATTTTCTTGTACTATTTCAGTTCATTCTCTCTCCAATTTATCTACAGTTCCTCTTCTGGTTAGGCCAGGAAGCTAAGGTCTGTTCTTCTCTAATCTTATTTTCTTTCAATCTCAGGTTGTTTATGTGGCAAGATTTTCACTTTTTAATTATCTAGTTGTGGATTTTTGCATCTGGGGCTTATCGAAATTTGATCCTACATTGAGTGTTTGAGTTTATCACTTGGTTTTGGATATATTTTCAATATTAGCTTCTGTTTTCTGCTCTTGGGGTTCAGCAGGATTTGATTGCAGACTGTCCAATTGTGTTTTTTGCACTTGGGTTGTATAGATTTTGATCCAAGATTTTCTTTCTCTTCTTCTATGGACATGATTTTGAGTAGGCTTTCAATCTCAGGTTATAGCTTTTTTTCCCTATTGGGTTTTGGCACGATTCGATCGCAGACTGTTTGATGCAGAATTGTTCTAAAAGTTAGTTTTATCTGTTCTTTATGAGCTCATGAATGTGAGCAGAATTTCAGACTCAGGATGTGATTTCTAGTATGATTACATTTCAGACTCTCCCTTTAGTTTTTTCAAGTGGTTTTTATGAGAATGTGATCTGAGATTCAGTATTTCTATATCCTTGTTGGGTATGTATAGATTTTCGATATAATGTTGTGTGTGTAGTTTTCTCTGTGTTTGATATAGTGAACTTTCACAGATTTGATCTCAGATTCCTTTCCTTTTTCTGGTCTCAGATTCTCCTTTGTTTTTCTGCAAGTGCCTTATAATAATCCTTTTCAAATTTTCTGTTTATACATGTCCGTTAAAATCTAATCTAAGACCAAAAACTAACTGTTTTTTCCTTCAATTTTTTCTGTCCATTTGAATAGTTTTTTTTTTTTGGATTATGTTTTCTGTTTCCTTTTACTTCATTTCTTTTTACTTTCCACCTGTTCTTTCTTCTGAGGTTACACAGAGTTTGATCCAAGAGTGTACCTTTGTTTATTTCTCAGCAGAGCCTAATATTTTCGCTTGCTTATTTTTTTTCTGTAATGCCTTGATCAGATTTTAAGTGTTTTTGTTTTCGATTATCAGGGTCTGAGAAGAATTTGAGCTAAGACTGTAAAAGTGGGAATTATTACAGTCAATAGTTGTATGTCAGGGCAAAATTTGATTGGAGGCTATATATTATATTTTCTTTCTTGGGGGTAATGCTTTTATATGATCTGAATTCAGTGTTTCTGACATTGATTCTAGATTTTCCGTGGGAAGCAAAAAATAGACAATTGAGAAAATGGAGATAACGAATGTCACCGAGTATGAGGCCGTTGCTAAGGAGAAATTGCCGAAGATGGTTTTCGACTATTATGCATCAGGTGCAGAGGACCAGTGGACTCTTGGGGAGAACAAATTCGCGTTCTCAAGAATTCTGTAAGCTTTCATTGTTTATGCTCCTCCGTTTCCCAAATTTGATGCATACCAAAAATTTTTAATGAGTGTAGATTTTCCCGGTATGCAAATTGGGATGGTCATGGTTAATAGGAGTTCTTTTTAAAAAAAAATCCATTGCCTGTGTGGACACAAATGAGGACTTGTGGTTTCTTTCTTACTGATGATTTATGTCCTTGTATCATTTTTTTTTCTCAAATACATAAAAAAGGTGAAGAGCAATTTTTGGGATAGGTTCTTAGCTCATAATTTCTGTAAATTGTAATATCTATGTATACCTTGGAGGGTAACTTTTAACCATTATAATCAATTCAACTGAAGGTACTCAAAATTATATCTATATATATATATATATCCGTTTAGAGTTTCACGCATTATGTGAACTCTAGATTTTCCCATATATATATATATGTGTGTGTGTGTGTGTATGTGTTTCCTTTTTAACTAAATCTGCTTAAGGGTTCATGTGGATGTTCTTATCTGAACAAGCTTGTTTGATTGAAAAACATAGGTTTCGACCTCGTATTCTTATTGATGTAAGCAAGATAGATATGACCACCACTGTCTTGGGTTTCAAGATATCAATGCCCATCATGATTGCACCCACAGCTATGCAAAAAATGGCTCATCCTGAAGGTATGCCCCTGTTTCCATGAACTGGTACTCTAGCAGTGTTTGAAGCAAACCTTAGTATCATGAAATGTTAGTGAGACTTAATGGATGCCTGTGCGCGATTTGGATCACAAATGTGTCAACTACTTCAATGATATTTTTTTTGTCTTTTTCTTAAGAGTTTAATTTCTCTTGCTACCCAAAAAAGTAGGTTTTCTATTTGTTTTTCCATGTTACCATCAAGCTTTGCTCATGTTTCCGCACAACAGAAAGATAATATTGATACATAATATTCACTCACTTAAAGGTAGCACGAGTCTTGACCTGGTTGGATTGATAGCAATAATTTTTGAGAGCTTTGATTTGAGTTTTGGAACGGCAGTTTTGATCTAAAACTTGGTTAACACTTGACGGGAGCCCGGGTTGAGTAGAAAACTCTTCTGAGTACTTGAAATTGAGATGTTGAAGTAATTATTTTATGTTTTTTGTGTTTGATTAAATTTCCAAACTCTTAGAAAGTGCGGACATATTTTATTTTCCTTTCTAGCTATGATTTGAGGATATGTGTCATTCAACCACTAATCAACCTGCCATTTGAACATTTCAGTTGATACAGAAAGTTTGCTAGGTTCTTGACTAAATTTTGTTGGGATTTGAACCATGCGTTTAATCCCTAAACCCTTCGGATCTTGAGAGTCTATGAATCACAGAAATCACACAACAAATAGAAAAATTGCAGAGAAGAAAATAGAGACAAAACACAAAGATATATGAGATTCGGCAACGTGCCTACGTCCTCGGGAGCCACACCAATTCACTATATTGAAGATACAAAATACAAAGAGTTTTCTCTTTCTGAAAAATTACGGCCACTTCGCACAACTAGATACCCTTTCCAACAAATTTTTTATACTGTTTTTAGTTTAAGTAACAAAAAGCACTCCATTTTCTGAAATTTTCCCGTATTAGATACCATTTCTTACTAGTGCTAGACACGCCATGGATTGATACTCAGACCAATCTTTCTCATTTATTGCTTGTTTTCAACATTATACATATATCATTTGTACCAATTTCATCCATATCAGCTTATCTAAATAAATTCTGTATCATTTACTTCCACGACCAATCTTTCTTTGAAACACAAACACACACACACAATATATATATATATTTCATATTATATGAAATAACTGCAGACTTGTGGTAAATTTTGGTTTATTGAGGTCAGTGTGTCTGACCCTTTGTATCGTCTATCATTGAAACATGTGCCCAAGTTGATAGGGAGTTCTTCGATTAATTTTTGAACCCTCTTTTTGGTCTATGAAAGAAAAGAAAAAAATGTGACCTCGATCTGAACCCAAGGTTTAATTGCAGGAGAGTATGCAACAGCGAGAGCAGCATCTGCAGCTGGCACAATTATGGTTTGCTTTCTCACCTTTTTATGTTCCATGTGAATTAGTATCTTATTTAAGATAGCTAACTGGTTTAAACACCATCTTTCTCACAATCTACATTGTTTCGCTCTGTTGATTTAAGTAACTATAAATATGTTTGAATACCATATGCAGAGAAATTTGTAGTATTGGATGTCATGAGCACACAATTGCGGCCTGTCGATTAAAATTTCCATGTCCATATCTGCATTATGTTTTCTTTATTATATGCCTCAAACTTGAGAGACTACTTTCAACAGATCTTCAAATGAATAGTTGCTGAATTGTAGTCAAAATCTAAATTTCTTGGCCATATCTTTACATAATTTTATCATGCTTCAAGACTATTAAAAGCATAGTTGCAAGAAAGCTATGTAAATGGTAGGATGCTCATTTCCCAAGAAGCTCGCTTCCATCATGTCTCATTTAGAGGTCAAAGAGAGCCATGTAATTAAGGCCAAAATGAGATATACCCGAGTGCACAGTAGGTATAAACCCTAAGAAAAGTGTCATTGAATTGGAACCTAAGGCGCCTGCTGCCTAGTTCTCCACAAATATTTCACGTGAGGCAAAATATAAGACATGGGTTAGCCATACTAGGAATGAGGTGCTCATATCTAATTTCTCACTTCTTGTTTCCCAATAATATTTTGAGCCTTGCTTTTCGCTTTTGCTTTGCTTCTCGTTTATGCTTCTTAATCTAGTAACTATTATTAAAAGTAATACCTTGTGTGTGTGCCTTACTCTATTTTTGCATGATTGGTTGTTCCAGACATTATCCTCATGGGCAACTTCCAGTGTTGAAGAGGTTGCTTCAACTGGACCTGGCATTCGCTTTTTCCAGCTCTATGTACGCTTGATCCACTGTCCTTCATTTTCCTTTGTTGGTTACCATTGATCTGGGAATTGAGGTGTGCATATCTTTTTGTATTTTCCATCTGATTTGATGATTTCCATGTTTATCATTCAGGTATACAAGGACAGGAAAGTAGTTGCACAGCTTGTGAGAAGAGCTGAAAGAGCTGGCTTCAAGGCGATTGCCCTAACTGTTGATACTCCAAGACTTGGCCGCAGGGAAGCTGACATCAAGAACAGGTGCACCACAACTCAAACAATGTTCATAAATGCCAATAAATTGAAATATTTGGTTGAGACTGAGTCGACTCAGGTCGAGAGATTTGAGTCTCAGTTTTAAAATAAGGTTGTTATATAGAAAGGATATATGCAGTTAATTTATGGCTTCTGCTAAGAATTTCTTTTAATGAGTTGTCCTACAGGTTTACTTTACCACCATTTTTGACATTGAAGAACTTTGAGGGTTTGGACCTTGGAAAGATGGATATGGTGAGTGGAAAATATAACTCTTGGTTGATTAATTTTGATTGATGGGTTCATGATTTGTCCATGGGGTGACGCAGAGCAATGATTCTGGACTTGCCTCATATGTTGCTGGCCAAATAGATCGGTCTCTGAGCTGGAAGGTATGTTAGTTAGTGAGATTAATGGTTTGAATCTGTGAATTAAGGCATCAACATTATAAAAAAACTCTCTTGGGTTTGGACAGGATGTGAAGTGGCTTCAGACAATCACCAAATTGCCAATCCTAGTGAAGGGTGTACTCACGGCCGAGGATAGTAAGCCAAAAAAATCCAAATCTCTCTCCATTAACTGATCTTATTTATTAACTCTTCAACAATCTTCTTCGATTCAACCCGCATCTTGTTCTCACAATGTAGCAAGGCTAGCGGTACAAGCCGGAGCAGCAGGGATCATTGTATCCAATCATGGAGCTCGCCAACTCGATTATGTTCCCGCCACTATCATGGCTCTGGAAGAGGTATGATCGCTCTCTGGTACATAATAATTGAGATTTATACTTACTGTATATGGTAGTATTTTGATATAATGGGTTATGTCCAGCGTACAAAAACTTGGTGAGTTGACACGAAACTCGGCCGAGTCAACTCGACTCGAGTCACTCGACAGAATTTCGAGTCGACTCGCCTAAAAAACTTGATAGCTCCCTTTTACCCAAGTAACTCGAGTGACTCGGTCGAGTCTGGCCGAGTTCATCGACTCGAAAGACTCGACCGAGTCACTGAAGGACGTAGATGTCTTTTTTTAAAAATCTTGTTCTACCTATATCAAGGTCTCATTCGAGAAGAAGA
This sequence comes from Tetracentron sinense, assembly GCA_015143295.1. NCBI lineage: Eukaryota > Viridiplantae > Streptophyta > Magnoliopsida > Trochodendrales > Trochodendraceae > Tetracentron > Tetracentron sinense. The sequence continues at coordinate 20,131,540 of CM026567.1, forward strand.
AAAAGAAGATTCTAATTTCTAAAATCAACAATAGAATAATAATTTCTGAAATTAAGATTATTTTAGGCTTTCGCATTACAATTACTTTAAGTCTATTTTTAGTTTGTAATTTTGCAGTAGAATTGTATAAAGTATAAATTATTTTGCAGTAGAAATTTTTTATCTATGTTTAATCATATATATATATATATATATACTTCCGAGTCGGTTGAGTCGAATTTTTTCCGAGTCTTCCAAGTTACTCGACATGGCTAACTTTCAAGTCGGGTCGAGTTTTCGATTTTTTAAACTATGGTTATGTCTATGTAACTTCAGGTCGTTAAAGCTGCACAAGGCCGAGTTCCTGTTTTCCTGGATGGTGGGGTCCGACGTGGTACAGATGTCTTCAAAGCATTGGCACTTGGAGCCTCTGGCATATTTGTAAGTAAATCGCAATAGCAAAGAACCCTGCTTATCTTTTGCTTGGCAATTTCACCAATTTAATCTTGGTCTTAATCTCAGATTGGGCGCCCCGTGGTGTTCTCTTTAGCCGCTGAAGGTGAGGCTGGTGTGAGAAAGGTACTCCAAATGCTACATGATGAGTTTGAGCTATCTATGGCATTAAGTGGTTGCCGTTCCCTCAATGAGATCACTCGTAACCACATCATGACCGACTGGGACCATCCGCGCCCTGCGTCCAGGTTATAAACTGCCTGAGAACACTGTCATTTGGACAACATATTTCAGATTCAACGAGTCTATAAATACTCTGAAGAATTTAAGCTTTTGCGATGTTGATGATTGTATTTTCATATATGGCTATTACCGCCTTCACTGTATATACTTCATTTGAACCAGGATGTTGTTCTAAATTATATGGTTGCACAGAACTTATGTTCAGGATACTGGAAAAGAAATGCTATTCACAATCTGGATGCGGTTTTGTGTACTTCCCTCCTTCCCCACTCTCCACATGTTATCAGCACACCTCACCTCTAAATCACAATTCTGTTTGATACCACAGATTTTTCTACATAATATGGAGAAGGACTATACACTCGGCGACATGGAAAGAAGGTGTGAGGCATCTTCAACACTGCCAGTCTCTGTTTTGTACTCTTGGGGCCTTTTTTCTTTTTTCAGCCATGACTCAAAAGCTTGCTACAAAAAGTCATAACGATCGGGGTAAGAGTTGTACACCCTAAGTTAACAAAAATGTGAGAATTTATTCAGTTATGATGCTTAAGAAGCCAAAATAATTGAGGGATGGGAATTTGTGAAGGCTCAAGCAGCATTAGCTTACCAAATCAGAAAAATATTTGGGCCAGAAAGTCTACAAAATGGGGAAGAGATGGGCTTAAAGTGAGGTAGAAGGGAAATACAAAAGAAAGCATACCCTTACCCTGTCACCCATGGATTGATTATATCATCATCATCATCATCATCATCATCAATAATGTCTTCTCGTCGCCAAAACGAATCCCATCTTAAGTCATTCTATTTCTATATTTTTTTTGGAAGGTTTTCTATTTCTATATTAAAAGACATAACTTCGGTTAAGGTTGATTACACACAAACACACGGTTAGGGAATGAACCCTAAACAGGATCTGTGAGACACGAAAAATAGACAGAAAAAAAGGAACAAGAAATAACACACAAGAACACTAGATTTACGTGGTTCCCTCAAGTTGAGGTACGTCCAGGGAGTCGCTGAGATTTCACTATGAAACTTGATGAATAATAGAAATGAAAGAGGAAAGGCCAATAGTTGATCAAATAATCAGTTTATGATTAGTTATGCCAAGAGGGATGGTTTGCCGATCCCAAATATTTGGGATAAGACACTAATGATGATGATGATGATACACAAGGCAGGATAGTAGTGACTTTCCTTTTGCCGATGACAGGCGAAGAAAACAAATTCCCTTTGAACATTTGTTCTCCATTCACTACTAGTCTGTAGGATGCAAATACATTTCCGTCGCCATAGATATGCCCGATGGCACTTGTTGACTAGGTTATGTTACCACTTCTGCTTCGGCAATTTTTTTTTGTTTGGCTTGTATGGTTTTTGTCCTTCCTATTCTAGTATTTGCACTCAGCTGGTAACTTGGTTTTGTTGGGATTCAGAATAATAAATAAATAATTTAAACCTAATTAATATTATTCCAATCCTAGATCTAGACTATGTGATAAATTTTCTATAATTCATAATCGAAACAGAGAAGGATTGAAACTAGTAATCTCATACCTTTCGCTGGAATTTCCCTATTCCCTTCACGGTGTGATGCTGAGTTTCTCGACACTTGAAAAGGTTAAGAAGAGTCTTCTCTTTTCTTCTTAGGTCTGATTCAATGGGGCTTCTAAATGACGTAAGAGAAAAGAGAGACCCCCCCTTGCTTTATATACCCTTGGAACCCTACCTATCATAAGATCCAAGGGCTAAGAGGGATCACACCAAAGATCTAACGGTCGCCAAACCTAACCATGTTGTTAGCTTTAATAACACTTAAAAAGTCCTAGTTTGATCATATTTCTTTAGTGGGACCCATTAACCATAACATTCTCTATTGACAGCAATACAATTCGAGTTTTTGAAAACCTAAAGATTGTGCCGGACCACATGGGTTTTTATTTAATAATAAAAAATCTCTAACAATCTCCCACTTGGTCCAAGCAATCCTTAAATAAAATAAAATAACTCTTCGGATTAAACAACTTTAAAAACATGAGTGGCCACTCTTTTAATTTTGAAAAACATTACTGCCGAGAATTAAGTGTTCTTTAACTGTCACTTTGATTCAAAAGCACCACTAACAGTGATCATGGAAGCATTTAGCATCTACTAGTGTTCATTTACTATGTTGCAAGCCACTCCATGGTCAAACAGCTAGTAATACTAATGTTTCAGAGCGGTTCTTTATGGTGGTAAAGTATGGTGTGATATGGACTGTACACAACCTTATGTGATCAAAATGTGTACGTCCAAAAATTGTCCACGCTACATGCATTTAAGCATATGCATGTCATTCCGATACTTTACGGCAATCGCCATGTGAAGTCCATCACCTTGTATCTAGAATGAAGGCCTCAAACATGGTGCCCAATCATGTTCAGTCCAAGCAACTTGAGAGCTTTGTGCGAGGCTCTCGGGTAAACTTGACATCATTGACATCCGTCATATGAAGTCTATCACTTGATGTCTTTACCTTTTGCACGTGCAGTTCAAATACATAACATAATCAAATGATGCATTAATATTTAATTTGCATAACCATAACATATTAATATCTGAGAGTGTAAAACAATGACATGTATATCATATAAATGACTGAATGTAAATAAACAACACTCGCACTAAATAAAATAATCAAAAGATTCTAAAAGTTCCATAATAGTAACAAGAGTCACAATTACCTAGAGAAAATCTAATAAAATTAACAAACATACACAGCAAGAATGACATAAAATATGAGTCCAAAGTTAGCTAATAAAGATCATCCAATAATATTTTACTACCAACTATCTGAAAAATATGTCTGATGGAGAGTGTACTCCCCTCAATGATAAAACTAAACTGTATCCAATCCAAAATAAATAATTTCTAATAGAAAAAATATAAATAAAGTCTAAAACTAATCAGTAAATTCCAACAGCCTTCAATACTGTTGGTGTAGAGTTCCTCAAAAATCAACAGCAGCTCCTCAGCCTTGGCGCTTTGCCGATGAATAAACTCCTTTATTTTTCTTGCACAAATCCTTATATTTGAAACAGTCTCTTTTCATGTGACCTTTCCCCTTGCAGAGAAACACTCAATCTCCTCTGGTTTCTCAGTATTATCCTTTCCATGAAATTGATGTCCCGAATTTTGTCCTTGATTATGTATTGAATTCTTTCCTAAATTATGACCTGAACTCTATCTTGAATTTTGTCCTTGTCAGAAATTCTGTGAATTAGGCTTCTGGAACCCTTTATTCTTAAAATTCTTCTTACTACCAGAATTTACAGCTAAGTTCGCATACTCAGCTTTCCCATGCTTCATGCGCTCTTCCTCACTAACACATACATCTATCAGTTCATACAAGTCTCACTTCCTATCTTGGACACTATAATTAACCTTAAAAGCATCAAATGATTGAGGAAGCGAAGCTACAGCCAAATGCACCATGAGGTCGTCCTCAATGGTCAACTTTAGCTCTCTAAGAGAGATAATCAACTTAGATATCTTCAAGATGTGCTCCCGAACATTTCCAGCCCCATCATACTTCAATGAAATCAGCTGAGTCAAACAACTATACTGACGAGACCTAACAGACCCCATAAATTGCTTCTTGATAGTCTCAAGAAGAACCTTAGCAGTATCAGCAGCAGGAATACCACCTCTGATGGCTTCTTGAACAGAAGCCCTAATGATCATCATGGCCATCATATTGGTCTTCTCCCACTTCGAATACAAGGACTTATCTGAGTCTGAAGACTCAGCAGTGGGAGTAACCGACTTTTCCTCCAGTAGGATAAAGTCGTAATCAAGGCACCCCAGAACTATATCTAATTGCATTTTCCAAGAACTATAGTTTGAACCATTCAGAGGCTCAATCCCAGTCAAATGTTTCTAAACAACAGACCCGTCCATATCTGAAAATGTCAATGTTTTACTATGTTATGGTATGTCTAACAAATTATAATAATTTACTTTATACTTGTCCTTGCATGACTTTATTTAAGCTTTATAATCCTAATCCGGTCTTGGGATTGAGCCGGATAGCTAAAGTGGTTTACTTTAAGATTGCTTACTTCCACTTTACGGGACAGGTGAGCGCATCATCTAATCACACATTTGGGCAAGAGATTTCGACATGCAATTCACCCCCCAATTGGCGACAACAGTCGTGCACATAACTGATTTATTACGTTTTGGATTGATTAGGACACTTCCACACCTTTGGGCAAGAGGGTTATCCTTCTCTCACCGCCACGCACAAATATTCAGCCCCACTCAGTCTACAAGAAGTCCCTAGACACCTTTGGGCAAAACTAGCTATTCAATATAGGTGAGTGCAAACTCGCGATCTTCAAGAGACTGAAATCCCTAAATTCGAATAACCATAACCTCCATAGGACGGTCACCTTTGGGCAAGACAGTCTAACCTACTTTGGTTATGACCATTCGAATGACCGCCTTACAGATCAAACCTAAACCCCATAGGATGATCTAACTTTAGTTCATGATATTAATTTGAGGTACAAGTATCAAGTTCTTTATTTGTTTAATGTCAAAACCATAAGAAAATTATGTCTATGCACTAAAATAGCTTTTTACAGTGCTCATAAGTCTAAATGGACCCCAAAAATGGAATCAGAACACCCAAAAACCTCAGGAAAGGTCAGACACTCTCCCAGGACGTGTCCTGGAGACGTGCCACACGCAGGGGACACGTTCTGCGAGTAACACGCGCGCCTCACGCGCAGGTATTGCACGTCACGCGCTGGAAGTGCACTGCAAGCACACGGAAATGGGCTCAAAGGCGTTTTGCGCGTCACGCGCGCGCGGCTCGACGGGAATACACGGTCCGGTCCAGAACGGGGTTCGGTCCGGTTCAAGCTTGGATCCGATTGAACCGGCCCGGTCCAGTGAACCGATGTTCGGGTCCATTCCGGTCGGGTATGCCCTATTCGGCTCGGGTACTATGTGGGTAAATCCAAGACCCATCCGGGTATGGGTTATGTCCACCAGATCGGGTTCGCTATTGGATCGGGGCACAGGGTCAGGTTGACCCTCGTGACTCGTCTTCCTAACCTGGAGATTTTTTTTTTAATTTTTATTTTTAGAAACCCTAACGCCTGTACACTGGTTTCCCTTTGTTGGGGGCCCTACCGGCCACCTCTCCCGTTGCCGCCGGTGCCAAAAGGTCAGCCACCCTCCGGCGACCAAAACCCTACTGCCGGTATCCTCTGCCGGCGACGGACGGCGGCGGAATCGCCGTCCAACTGAAAACGGTGGAAAACCTTTTTTTTTTTTTTGATTCCTTAAATCCGATTCACTTGGATCTTAAAAAATAATTATTCAACTTGAAAAATTATTTCGGAAACAATAAAATCAATTATCAAATCCAAAAACAAGTAATCAATTTCTTTATCTGATTTACCTTTAATATTTCTCGATTTCCTTAAATCCGAATCACAAGATCAATTTAAAAAATTGATTAATTAAATTCGAAAATAAATTTTACTTAGATTTGATTATTAAGAAAAATTAATCACAAGGTCAAGCCTGTGCTCTGATACCAATTGTTGGGATTCAGAATAATAAATAAATAATTTAAACCTATTCAATATTATTCTAATCCTAGATCTAGACCATGTGATAAATTTTCTATAATTCATAATAAAAACAGAGAAGGATTGAAACAGGTAATCTCATACCTTTTGCTGGAATTTACTTATTCCCTTCACGGTGTGATGCTGGGTTTCTCTGCGCTTGAAAAGGATGAGAAGAGTTCTCTTTTCTCCTTGGGTCTGATTCAATGGGGCTTCTAAATGATGTAAGAGAAAAGAGGGACCCCCCCTTTGCTTTATATACCCTTGGAACCCTACCCATCATAAGATCCAAGGGCTAAGAGGGATCACACCAAAGATCTAACGGTCGCCAACCCTGACCATGTTGTTAGCTTTAATAACACTTAAAGAGTCCCAGTTTGATCACATCTCTTTAGTGGGACCCATTAACCATAACATTCTCTATTGACAGCAATACAATCCGAGTTTTTGAAAACCTAAAGATTGCGCTGGACCACATGGGTTTTTATTTAATAATAAAAAAAATCTAACAGGTTTCTCACAAACATAATAGTCATCTTTCTTTTAAACTCGCGCACATGAGTTGTTCTTCTAGGAATTTTTACCCATTTAGGTTTGTTGATTTCCTTATAATTTTCTTCAAATTTCCATTTGATTTAATCTCGTTGGACTTCATATTTTTTTTTTGGTTTTTGTTGCTTTCCTCAATCTGAATATGCACGACTAGTCTTCAAACAAGAGGGTGCTAACTTCCCAATTAGAGTAGCTGCCTAAAATGCTTCATATATCATCGTAGATCTTGAAATCTATAAATATCCATACTGCATCCTTCTTATTCTCGGCATCTTCACATAGATTCAAGACTACTTGTTTTTAAGAACAATATACATCATATTTATAGTTGGATAACAAATTCAAAATATAATTCTTGGACAAGTCATCAGCTTTATTTATCGATCATATCCACTAGATTCAGACTGACTAGATTCAAGTTGGTACTTAGCTAATTTTAGATCTGTCGACTTTAGGATTCTGAAAATAATGCAGCAGACTAATAAAACCATAGTTCGGAATGAAAAAGAAAAATAGAAAATGAAAGAAGAATTGTCAATTGCAATGAGGTACTGCAAATGACCACTATCTTTGATGTCGATTTTCCCCTCGAGATGATATTTTGTTGGTCGTTGCGACAAGGTACTTGGCGGCCAGTTGGCAGGATTAAACATCCTAACAACATCTATGGGTAGCATAACACATCTCATGGTTCATCAGACTGAAGAGAGCTCTGAAGAATTTTGAAACATGGAGAGGAGAGAATGAAGAGAGTAACAGATCATTTACAATTACAGTGAATTGGAATACCCCAAGATGTTATCTTTATATAATAGGCTATCATTGGTTACTAAGGCTGGTGGTTTGTTCATATTGAACAGAAGTGTCATATATTGCATATCGCGAAAACATAGCCTTCTTTTTGTACTCAAATAAAAAGATTCATTGGCATCGAGCATGAGGGGATGCTAGATGTTTGATTAGTTTTTCCTCCAACCACAATAAAAGATCCCACTTTAATCACAGAGATCGATTGAATGGTTACATAAACACATGTATGAAAATTGCACAGTTCGCTGCAACTCAAGATCAAACCACAACCTTAGTAGCAACTCCAGGGATGACTTCAGAGGATTTATAAATAACTATCCATATGTAATGGATGTGAATTGAAAACAGATGCTTTGATCTCTGTTGGGAGTGTTACCTTCACTATTATTATGATAGAAGGAGGGGTAGGTGGTGGTGTTTGATATTTTTAGAAGTGTTATATAATTTATCCACATGCATAGAGCAATTAAATATGGCCCTGCAGATAAATATGGACCGGGTTAGAGTTCTTACTCAATAGCGGAAGACCCAGATCCTTCGTCGATTCATTACACTGTCACGATCCTCTTTAGCCCCCGTGTACGTCCTGTTCTCGTAGGATGAAGGGTAGCTATGATCGAGTTTCCCATTTGCGATTTCACGGTTCAAATCCAAGAGAGAGAGCTTGGATATTCTCACAGAGAGAATTTCCTTTTTCTGAGAGAGAAGAGAATTATGGAAGATACGTGTATTCTTCTGATAAGAAATTATTTTATATAGAATAGTCTCCCACTAACTCACAACCTCTTGGGAAGTTATCCCTATTATTGTGTTAGTGGATAACATGACGGTTATCTGAACTTATCAGATTCCCTACATGAATAATCCATCTGGGCTCTCATGACCCGCAACCTATGTGGGCGGATCAAAAGCTCGGGTCAGGCCCAGTCCGACCCATAAATTACTAACAACTCCTACTCGCCCACATAGGGTGAGTTTTCTCATTTGTTCTCCTACACAGGGTGAAGCAATTTCTCAGTCTTTCTTAATCTCACATTCTCACCTCCTCATATAGGAAAATGAACCGTGTGACCTTATGAGAAGAACGTATAGCCTCAGGAGCGAGATTATCAAATCATAAATGACCAATAAAAACACATCACTCGAGGGCATCTCGGTTATACCCCAGATGATTTGACTACAACTGATTAAGCACTCCTAATCCCTCATAATAAGTAGTGTTTTACCCAAAATAAGTAATGTACTCATGTCCCGTATCGTAAACATATTACGACATAGACGCTAGCTAGCAATGAGTCACATAACATGGTGTATCATCAATCAATCTTCCCCAGGCCCTCATGTCAATTCAACTAGACTCAACCGCTTTCCCAGTCATGCCTCGTCAGATCGAATCTCTCATGATCCTCGGTTTGCATGCTAAAGTACTGACACTGAGCATCCTCTTCATGACATAGTCTCAGGTCAACAAAGGGTACAATTAGGATCATTGATCCAAGTGGCTCACACAATGATGAAGCAGGAATCATTCATCACTCCAACTATCAGTTGGCTTAAAACACATGCAGTATGAAATGTATGCTATGATGTTATCTCATAAAAATGAGTATGTCACTTCTAATAATTAGGAATGCCATACGAATCTGGGTCTAGTCACTATACAAGCGCCTAACCTGAGTTTTTCAGCCCAGTCACTCTGTAAGCGCCTGCCTGAAATCTCACATTCGGCTATGATGCAGGCTATATAGACTTGTGGTAGTACTCTATGATTGACCTACTAAAAAAGGTCTCATCTTAGCTCTATCTAAGGCGATATATCAGTAACATATATTTTGCTCGCCGATCAGGCGCCAAATATATAATGTCTTAATTCGCTATCTTAGCGCCTAAAGACATAAACGTCTCATCTTGCTCGCTGTCTTGGCGCCAAGGTGAATCACCAGTGTGAGAGGGTCGATTCGAGCCTGGTGACATATTATGAAGATGTGCTATCAACAATGAACTACATAAGAATAATGCTGATAAAAATGCATACTCATATCATAAAACAATAATAATAATGTCGGTACAAAAACCAAGTAACTACATACATCATGTCCTACATAATCCCATACTCCTAGCATGAGATAAGAACACATCTCTAGCAATAGGCTTGGTCAAAGGATCAACCACCATGCTTCCTGTAGATATATGTTGTAAAATTAATTCCCCTTGTGAAACCATATCTCGAACGTAATGGTACTGAAGCTCAATGTGTTTGGCTTTCCCATGGTACTTGGGATCTTTTGCATATGCTAGTGCTGATGTACTATTAGAATAGAGCAACACAGCATCCTCAGAATGAGCTGTAACACCCAAGCATTGCAAAAATCTCCTAAGCCAAACAGCTTCTTGGACAGCTGTTGAACAAGCCACATACTCTAACTCCATGGTAGACAGTGCAATGAATGACTGTTTCTTGCTACACCAAGAAACAGCTCCACCTCCTAGTATGAATGCATAACTTGAAGTGGATTTACGCTCATCTTTGTCACTGGTCCAATCAACATTACTATAACCTCTCAATCTCAGGTCTCCACCGTGATAACATAAAGCATGATCAGTGGTTCCACGAAGTTACCGAAGAATCCTCTTGACCGCTCTCCAATGAGCAGGTCCAGGATTGCTCTGATAGCGACTAACCATGCCAACTGCAAAACATATGTCTGAACGAGTACACAACATCTCATAATCAGACTCCCAATTGCAGCTGCATAAGGTACTTTGGACATTTGTTTCTTTTTCTCATCATTCTTAGGACATTGGTCTAGACTTAGGGCACATCCCTTTTCCATTGGGTTTGAAGTTATGCATCTGGAAACCTTCAAGAATCTTCTTGATGTATGTCCCTTGGGATAAACTAAGAAATTTCCTTGAACGATCTCTCATGATCTTTACTCCCAGCACAAAATTTGCTTCACCTATGTCCTTCATCTCAAAAACAGAGGACAACTACTTCTTAGTGGCGACAATGGAATCCAAGTCATTCCCAGCCAACAGGATATCATCAACATATAATGACAAAATAATGATGCTTTTCTTAGATTGTTTAATATACACACAATGGTCCTCTTCAATAATCTCAAAACCAACTGAGGTAATGGAATCATGAAATCTTAAGTACCATTGCCTAGACGACTGTTTGAGACCATAGGTGAAACGTTTGAGACGGCACACTTTGCGCTCATGTCCCTGGACTTCAAAACCCACTGGTTGAGCTATATAAATCTCCTCGTCTAGTTCTCCATTGAGAAATGCTATCTTAACGTCCATCTGATAAAGCTCTAAATCCTGTTGTGCTACAATGGTGAGTATAAGGCGTATGGAGGCAATTCTCACCACTGGTGAGAATGTGTCCTCATAGTCAACGCCCTCTCATTGGGTATAGCCTTTCGCCACTAGGCGCGCCAGCTTGTACTTGTTAATTGAGCTATCTGCCTTGCGTTTAACCTTTAAAACCCATTTGTTTTCAATGGCCTTGCGCCCAGGCGGAAGGTCAACTCACTCCCAAACACCATTCTTGTCCATGTAGCTCATCTCATCCTGCATAGTAGTCATTCACTCATCACTAGCTGATAAAGAAAGTGTTTCACTGAAAGAAGTAGGCTCATCTTCATCCTTAGTAGCATATAAGAGAACATTCCCCTCAATCTCAAAATGACGACGAAGAATGTATGGCCTTGCGCCCAGGCGGAAGGTCAACTAACTCCCAAACACCATTCTTATCCATTCAGATTACAAGGGTGACATTATTAGTTATTGTGCACATCTCCTTTATTTGTTTAAAAATCCAATTAATAAATATTATCTTCTCAACATATTTAAGATCGAAACTCTGCTAAGCTTGGAATCATCTCCCAAATTGTGTTGAACAAGAATATATTTACTTATTTATTTTTGATCAAATGTATATATTAGGGGTACAGATACCTCACATAATATTTCCACGTGCATTTTTATTAACATATATATATATATATATATATATATATATATATATATATATATAAAGCATCATCAGAACCCCACTCAACCACTAAGGGAGCGAGCAAGTCACATAAACTCAAACATCATTGAAGATACAAAATCTTCAATACACATGTATATATATAACAAAAATGAGTTCACAAAGACTTTAATTATGCAATTTAATGAATCCATTAATAAATTAAAACCCTTGGTGTCTAACCAATAATTAAAAAAAATCCAATAATATATTAGAATTTTAAAATTAGCCTATGTAATTTTTAAATTTCATTTAAAAATAATTTGAGCATTTTTTAATAAGAAAAATATGCTTATAAATTAGAAAATAAAAATTACAGAAGCTTAAAATTTTTTTTGAACACATAGTCAGATAAGGCATAAAATTATGATCCAACGGTGAAAACGACGTCAAAATTGGAGGTAAAACGAGCCCACACGAGCCTTTTAAAGTTTAGGGGTCAGCTTGCCCATGTGGCAGCTGACTAGGCACTCTAAAATCACATGGCATGATGATTGGACCTGTAGAGACCCCGACTCTTTTTCATGTTTTTACTTCATTGTATTAGGGGTATTATAGTCCTTGTGATGTTTTGATGTTTATTGTATTATATATTTATTTGGTGTGGTGTAAACTAGGCTTAATCAAACTTGTAACGGAGGGATGTCATATCACACCCTAAACTTTAGGAAGCTCTAGTTTTGGTACCGTTTATTGGAATTGAGTGATTCTTGAACCATCAGAAAGGTGTTAGAACCCTCTTCGAAGTTCATGTTTAATGTTTTTCCTTATTTTGAGTTTAAGCCAAGTCAATGGTGGGTTTTATCTAATGGAATTGTAGATCAGTCAACTTTCGGGATAATTTAGTCTATTAATTAAGTGGAATTTAAAAATTCTAAAATATCAGAAATGTTCGTTTTCGAGAGACGAATCCAACCCAAGTTGAATCGTCAAAATTCGTCTAGCGAGTCAAAAGTTATGGCCAAAACAGTAAAATGAGTCGAAATAGAGCACCGATCGCTCGGTCAGAAGCAGCGATCGATCGGTCCAAAACCGATCGATCGGTATCTATCGACTAGTCCAAAATTTTGTATGGAGAAAATTTCCAGAAAGTGCTTTTTTGACCGATCACCCGGTCAAGAGCATCGATCGCTCGGTCCTTCGTGTTTTTGCAGAATTTTAGTAAGGGCTTTTTGGTCTTTTGCTCTCAGACCTTGGGGCTATAAATAGGGGGTCCTACTTGAAATATTAAAATACTCTACCTATTTCTAACCTAATTTGGCAAAAAGGGGGAGAAAACCTAGGGATTGAGGGAGAGGGTTGCTTGGAGAAGAAGGAGGTTGCTAGAAGATTGAGAGGAAAGCTTGGAGATCGACCTCAAAGCTTCTCCAAATCTCCTCGGGAGCGTTTTGAATCCAAGGGAAGGATTCCTAAGGTCGATATACTATCCTAATCAACTCTATTTTAATGTTTTGTGAATATTAATTTGATAGAAATGATAGAATAGAGATTAAATGCATTTTCCCTAAATTTTCTATGAAGTAAGCTAATTATTGATGGAAATGTGGATGGAAATGTGGATAGAATATATGGAGGATGGGATTAATATGTGGATGTGAATAGTGAATTGATTGTATGGATGAATTATGGTTTAATGAATGCTTGAAAATATAGAAGGGAAATGGATTCATATTATGCGTACATAAGGTGTTTGTGAAAATGCTTGAAAGGATAAATGCTATTATACTCTTATAAAATGGTGGTAAATTGATTATGAATTGCGATATGAATTATGATAAGATATGTATATGTGAATTGTTTGTTAAGTATGTCTAATTATTTGTATGGAAATTGATAGTCGGGAAGGTAAGAACTTAGAGGAACATCTCTTAAACCGGGAATTCTCTAACTATTTGGTATGGGACATATAGTGGAGTTTCCATGGTGGGAGATCGGAATCTAAGCAATTACCGACTCGAATGTTAATTTCGACACTTAAGTACACAAGCACGTGTATGTTAAGATAAGAGTCTCACAAGTCGCACATGTGGACCACAAGCATGAGCATGACATACGTATGACATTCTGAATAAGCATAAGCATGGCATGTTCCGTATCCGCCAAGAACGGCATGTCAATTACATTTGATTCATAGGCATGGTCCGTATCCGCCAAGAACGGCATGTCAACCATTTGATTCTTAGACATGGTCCGTATCCGCCAAGAACGGCATGTCACATCATTGTATGATCTGAATAAGTGCATAAGCATAAACATCTCACAAGCACGTGGTCTTATAAGCATAAGCAACTCATAAGTGTATTATCTTCCAGGTCTAAGATTCTCACAAGTACACGAGTTAAGGTGATGATATGATGCATATGCGCACACGTTCTTCCACACTCTGATTATGTTATTGGATATGTTTCTGACTAAGTGCAAGTATATTATTATTGTTGGTTGGATTTTATATACACTGAGTACCTTTGTACTCAGCCGGACTTCGTCTTGGCAGGTTTAAAGCAGGAGTACACGGCGGAGCCGTGAGTTGAGGAAACATACGCAGAGGAAGGAGGTGAAGGTGAGTCTTCTGATGAGGGAGCCAGAGACTTGGGTGGCTACACCTCTTAGTTTTTATTTCATTTGATTGAGAGAGTTATATTAGACTTGAGTAGATGTTGCTTAGTAGACTTTTATAGTTGTGTATCAGACTCTTTGGTTTTAGTGGGTTGTATTTGTTGACTATAGACTCATGCTATTTAGTTGGTTACAGTTGATATATCAAAAATTTTACTATCCTCATTTTTGGAGACTCGTGTTAGTGTGCCTTGCATGTCATGGATTTTAAGCTGGTTTAAGCAATGTGGCGATCCCAAAGTCCTATTTTAGCCTTGTAGGATTTTGGGGTCGTTACAGAGGTGGTATCAGAGCTCAAGGCTTTCGGTTCCCTTGGGCTAAGTTGTCTTCTTAGTAGGAGTCATGTTATGTCACTCTGGGTCTGATACCAGAGGTGGTATCTGAGCTCAAGGCATTAGAGTCCTTAGGGCTAAGGTATTAAGTGTAGGGTATAGGAAGATGCGAACCTTAGGGAAGCAACATCAAGTTCAGGACTTTAAAATTGTTGAGGATTGAGTTTTGATTAACCGTAGACTTAGGAATTTATGTGAGTGTGTTCTAAATAGATTATTTTCTTCTTCTCAGGATTGTAAGCATGAGAAGGGGTGGAAGAAATAATAGGAATGGAGGAGGCAGTGTGACTGATGGGGATACTCCAGACGGTACCCCCCAGACAAATATGGGTCGGGCCATGGAAGTTATTGCTGCAGCCATGGAGAGGCAGGCTGAAATTATGGCTCAGCAAATTGCATTACTAGTGGCTGGTCAAGCTAAGCAAGAGAGGCAGATTGATGTTCACCCACCCCGTCACAACGGAGTGGAAGCTTTTAGGAGGATGAGTCCTCCAGCCTTCTATGGTAGTACGGACCCTCAGTTGCCGAGTTATGGATCATGCAACTAGAGAAGATTTTCTCCGTGCTTGAGGCTACTGATGAACAGAGGGTGAAATGGGCCTCCTTCGTTATGGAAGGCAAAGCAGAGCATTGGTGGAGGGCAGTGTAGCACCCCAGACTTTTCCTAACTTTAATGAATAGCATTTTCGTTACCAATTGGCCTTCCTCATAGTATAATTAATAAATAAGGGAGAAATTGAAAATTCTGAAACGTCAAAAATGTCCATTTTCGAAAGACGAATCCAACGCAAGTTGAATCGTCAAAATCGGACGAATGAGTCAAAAGATATGGTCAAAATAGTGGAACCTGCAGAGCACCGATCGATCGGTCCTCATCAGAGATCGATCGGTCCAAAACCGATCGATCGGTGGCTATCGACTGGTCAGAAATTTTATATGGGGAAATTTTTCAGAGAGCATGTTTTTGACTGGTCGATCGGTCAATAACACCGATCGCTCGGTCGGCAACTGATCGATCGGTCATAAGCACCGATCGCTCGGTCTATCGAGTTTTGCAGAATTTTTAGTAAGGGCGTTTTCGTCTTTTGGGTGTTAACCCTTACCCATAAGGGCTTGCCCGAGCCTTTAGGGCTTCATTCACCTCACTTAGAAGGTTTTGAGAGAGAAGAAGAGAAGAGAAGGGGGATTTACATCTAGGGTTTTCCACTTGAGAGAATCAAGGGTTTTAGAACCCTAGAACCGTTCTAAAGGCTTGGATTCTCCAAATCCAACCTCAAGCTCGTGTGGAGTACCTCTTCCAAGCTAGGGCAGCGTTTCTACATCATCCTCAAGGATTTTCTTTCCCTTTTCAAGTTTAGTACACTCTTCCTAGTTACTTTGGTAATAACCTAGGATTTTCCTAAGTAAATATGTGTTAGATCTTCCCCATTGTTCTCTTGTGTTGGTATATGCTAAATCCCTAAAACATAAACAAGATAATACAAACAAAGGGTGGAATGTATGAATGGATGAGGAGTGGAGGCGATTGGATGCCATGTTGTGATGTATTGAATGATAGAAAAATGGTGGAAGGGCATATTACGCATAATGAACACACCCCAAGTGTTTGATGAAATGTTCGAATAAGAAAATATGAAATAACTAAAGGTAAAAAGGTTGAATACCACATGTTTGATAGAATGCATGAATAAACTAAGATTTGAAAGCATGAGTCACATAAATGTTCCCCATTTGGTAAGTTGTATACATGTGTTTATTTCGCTTCTTAAATTCTCACGTGAGTTGGGAATTGTTAAAATGCTATATGTCATCATGATTTCACGATTGCTATGCACGAGCACATATATAGATGGAGGATACTGTCAAGGAGGTTGGTAGCCTCGGTTAAGGGTGCTAACCTCTGGCTCATAAGAAAAGAAATGGTATTGTCAAGGAGGTTGGTAGCCCCGGTTAAGGGTGCTAACCTCTAGCTCATAAGAAAAGAAATGGTATTGTCAAGGAGGTTGGTAGCTCAGGAATTATACGGGTGCTAACCTCTGGCTCATAAGAAAGGTATTGTACTGTCAAGGGGGTTGGTAGCCCAGGGATTATACGGGTGCTAGCCCCTGGCTCATAAGAAATATATTGTACTGTCAAGGGGGTTGGTAGCCCAGGGATTATACGGGTGCTAGCCCCTGGCTCATAAGAAATATATTGTACTGTCAAGGAGGTTGGTAGCCCAGGGATATACGGGTGCTAACCTCTGGCTCATAAGAAATATTGAAAGGATAACTCAAAGAGGTTTCGTATGATTCATAGACGTGTTTTGGTTTCATAACAATTATACTTGATAAAATGTTTATGTATGATGTCGTTAGAAATTGATTATGAATTGTACTCCTTCTATTACTTGTATATGATGTTGTTCGTTATTACCATTGTTGGTTAGGAGTTTGTACTCGCTGAGTATTCCATGCTCAGCCGTACTTTCATATCGGTAGGTACACGAGCTCCTCTCGACATATGTGATCCGGGTCCTTGGATAGAGGAGGACTACGGCAAGGAGGAACCTTATGAGGATCTGGTAGTCGAGCCTCAGGCTGAGGCTAGAGACTTAGACCACTGGCCCCACGGGGGTGACTATTGAGCGAGATAGAGTCGTATTTTGTCTTTTGTATTTGATAGGTGGGCCTGTCCACCTAAGACTTAGACATGTTTTGTATATAACTATGTCCACTTGGAATACTATAGTTTGGATCATTATAAAGAAAGGAAAAATTTGTTTGCGCTTCCGCATTTATATTTAGCTTCTGCGCTCTGATTATCATTTTTTGTACTGTATTCTCTTGTTAATTACAGGAGGGTTTGGCAGGTATGAAGTATCACACCTAAAGTATCCCTTAACTCCTAGGGGGTATTTTGGGGCGTGACAGGCAGCATCTAGGCAGAGGAATGAGGTGCGAGCCGGACAAGAGTGGACTTGGGGAGAGTTCCTCGACATCTTCTACGAGAGATACTTCCCGGTGTTTGTGAGAGATCAGAAGGAGATTGAATTCTCTACCTTGGAGCAAGGGAGGATGTCAGTGGCCGAGTATGAGGCCAAGTTTGTAGAGCTTTCTAGGTTCGCTCCTCACTTGATTGCTACGGAGAGAATGAAGGCAAAGAGGTTTGAGCGAGGCTTGAAGGATTTTATCTGGGAGAAGGTTTCGATACTTCAACTCGAAACATGTAAGGAGGCGTATCAGCGCGCCTTGATAGCTGAGAAGAATTCACAGGAATTTTTGAAGAAGAGGGAGAAGATGCAAGCAAGAAGGTTTGTCCCCCAGGACAAGAGGTCGAGGATAGCAGGTCCTATGCCCATTGCTAGGCCTACCCCGTATCAGAGGCCTACTCAGGCAGCCCCTCGTGCATCTCAGGTGGCTCCGCCTACTGCTGGTACCCAGTTGTATGATGCATGCAACCAGTGCGAAAAGAGGCATAGAGTGGGAGAGTGTAGGGCAATTACTGGAGGTTGTTTTCATTGTGGAGAGGTCTCACACCGGATCCGAGATTGCCCACTCCGCATTCAGCAGGGGATTCAGTCGACTCAGCCACAGGGAGTCAGGCCCCCAGGTAGGCAGTCCACACAGCAGAGGCCACCACAGGGTCCTAGACCTCAGCAGCCTCGCCAGCCAGCTCAGGGTCGAGTGTTTACTACCTCGGAGTGGGATGCACAGGCGTCCGACGACGTTGTGCAGGGTACGTTTAATTGTGTTTTAGTCAATTAAAATATTGTTCTGATGCTATGTGTGTGATATTAAATGTTATGTGGTATGATGTAAGATGCATGTATGTATTCATGATTTGAAAAATTAGCTTTGTGTATTAATTCAGGCTCATTGTTGATAAATGATTTCCTCGCTCATGTTTTGATCGATACTGGTTCCACTCACTCCTTCGTTACACTTAGTTTTGCACGAGAGTTTCTTGATGGAGCCAAGTCTGTTAGATCGTGAATTGTCTATCACTACTCCTGTCGGTAGTTCAGTCATCACTGATAAGGTCTATCGAGATTGCGACATTCAAGTAGGTCAGAGAGAGATGCCGGCTGATCTGATTGTCCTTGAGTTTCAAGACTTTGACGTCATACTATGCATGGATTGGCTTTCCAAATACCATGGGCATGTTGACTGTTTTGGGAAGGTAGTCAACTTTAGACCAATCAGTGAGCCTTCTTTCTGTTTCCAAGGGTTGAAGAAGAAAGACTTAGCTCGTTTTGCGGCATTGAGTCTTATTACCTCGGAAGCACCAGATTCCTCAAGTATCCCTGTTGTAGAGGAATTCATGGATGTCTTTCCTAAAGACTTACCGGGTTTACCACCGGATAGAGAAGTAGAGTTTGCAATTGAGTTGGCTCCGGGTACGGCACCCATCTCTAAAGCGCCATATAGGATGGCTCCAGCAGAGTTGAAAGAGCTTAAGGAGCAGATTGACGAATTGCTTGGTCTTGGATTTATCCGCCCAAGTGTATCACCTTGGGGAGCTCCAGTGTTGTTTGTGAAGAAGAAGGATGGTTCGATGAGGATGTGCATCGACTATCGGCAACTGAACAAGGTCACTATCAAGAACAATTATCCTTTATCTAGGATCGATGACTTGTTTGATCAGTTGCAAGGAGCTAAGTATTTCTCCAAGATTGATTTGAGGTCGGGCTACCATCAACTGAAAATAAAGGCGGAAGATGTGCCTAAGTCTGCTTTCAGGACCAGATATGGGCATTTTGAATTCTTAGTCATGCCGTTCGGTTTGATAAATGCCCCGGCAGCATTCATGGATCTCATGAACAGGATCTTCAAGCCGACTCTGGACCGCTTTGTGATCGTGTTTGTGGATGACATTTTAGTGTACTCCAGGACACAGAAGGAGCATGAGATGCATCTCCGGATCACCCTGAAGACACTCCGTGAGCATAAGTTATATGCTAAGCTTAGCAAGAGCGAGTTTTGGCTAGAAAAAGTAGCATTTCTAGGCCATGTGGTGTCAAAAGAGGGGATTTCAGTTGACCCTGCTAAGATAGAAGCAATGGAAGGATGGGGAAGGCCAAAGAGTGTTACAGAGGTTCGAAGTTTCTTGGGCCTAGCTGGATATTATCGAAGATTTGTAGAAGGATTTTCCAGTTTGGCAGCTCCGCTTACTCATCTAACTCGAAAGAATGCTAGATTCGAGTGGAATGAGAAATGTGAGAAGAGTTTTCTTGAGTTGAAGAAGCGTCTCACCACCGCTCCAATCTTAACTGTTCCATCGGGTAGTGAAGATTTTGTGGTGTATAGTGATGCCTCACTCGTTGGGTTAGGTTGTGTTCTTATGCAACATGGGAAGGTGATTGCCTATGCTTCTCGGCAGTTGAAAGACCACGAGAAGAACTATCCTACCCATGATTTGGAGTTAGCAGCCTTGGTTTTTGCTCTTAAGATCTGGAGACACTACTTGTACGGTGCGCAGTTTGAAGTTTTCACCGACCACAAAAGTCTAAAGTATTTATTCTCGCAGAAAAAGCTGAATTTGAGGCAGCGTCGTTGGGTGAAATTCCTCAAGGATTATGATTGCTCTATCCAGTACCACCCGGGGAAAGCGAATGTAGTGGCAGATGCGCTAAGTAGGAGACCTACTGGGTTCTTGGCACACTTGATGGTCCAAGAATGGAAGTTACTAGAAGAGGTGTCTAGCCTCGATGCGGGTTTCAGTGTGGGAGCATCTGGAGCCTTGTTGGCTAACATTATGGTCAGGCCAACCTTATTGAACATGATTAAAGACCTGCAGTAGAATGATGGAGAACTGCACACTGCTATGAATAAGTCGCTTAACAGCGGGTTTGAGGATTTCTCTTGGAGGGATGGTGAAGTTTGTTTAAAGGGTAGACTTTGTGTTCCGGATGATGAAGATTTAAGAAGGGAGATTCTGGATGAAGCACACAAGTCCAAGTACACTGTGCATCCGGGAGGTACTAAGATGTACCAGAACCTTAAGAAGTATTTCTGGTGGAAAGGTATGAAGAAAGATGTGGCTACCTTTGTATCCAAGTGTTTGGTGTGTCAGCAGGTAAAGGCCGAACACAGGAGGCCGGCAGGACTTCTTCAGTGTCTTCCTATTCCTGAGTGGAAGTGGGAAAATATCTCCATGGATTTTGCTGTTGGTTTGCCAAAGACGGCCAAAAACTTTGATGCCATTTGGGTTGTGGTTGACCGATTGACTAAATCAGCTCACTTTCTTCCATATCGGACCACTTTCAACTCCAATCAATTGGCTAACCTCTATATGAAGGAGATTGTCCGTTTGCATGGAGTGCCAATTAGCATTATTTCTGATCGAGATCCGAGATTTACATCCAGATTCTGGAAGAGTTTTCAACAGGCCATGGGTTCCCATTTGGATTTTAGTACGGCATTTCATCCGCAGACAGATGGGCAAACTGAAAGAGTGAACCAGATCATAGAGGACATGCTACGAGCTTGCATGTTAGACTTTCAGGGTAGTTGGGTTGATTACTTGCCATTGGTTGAGTTTGCCTACAACAACAGCTATCAAGCTAGCATTCAGATAGCACCGTTTGAGGCACTTTATGGGAGGAGTTGTCGTTCACCTTTGTGTTGGGATGAAGTTGGTGAGAGGAAGCTTTTGGGTCCCGAGCTCGTTGTTCAGACTGTGGATAGAGTTCAGTTGATCAGGGAGAGGTTGAAGGCAGCTCAGAGTAGACAAAAGAGCTATGCCGATACTCGGAGGAGAGATCTTGAGTTCCAAGTTGGAAATTTTGTGTTTGTAAAGATCTCACTTACGAAGGGGGTGATGAGATTCGGCAAGCGAGGCAAGCTCAGTCCGAGATATGTGGGTCCTTTTGAGATCATCACCTGAGTCGGAGAAGTTGCTTATCGGGTCGCCTTACCACCTCACATGGAAGGTGTGCATAATGTCTTTCACATCTCTATGTTGAGGAAGTGCATTGCTGATCTTTCACATGTCATTCATTTGGAACCGTTGAAAATTCGGGAAGATTTGACTCTAGTAGAGCAACCGGCTCAAATTTTGGACCGGAAAGAGCAAGTTTTGCGTTCAAAGGTCATTCCTCTTGTGCTCTTGCAATGGGAGCATCACTCTAGAGAAGAGGCTACTTGGGAGAGAGAAGCCGAAGTCCGCGAAAAGTACCCACATTTATTCACCTAAGGTACGTAATTTCGAGGACGAAATTCTTTTAAGGAGGGGAGGATGTAGAGACCCCGAATCTTTTTCATGTTTTTACTTCATTGTATTAGGGGTATTATAGTCCTTGTGATGTTTTGATGTTTATTGTATTATATATTTATTTGGTGTGGTGTAAACTAGGCTTAATCAAACTTGTAACGGAGGGATGTCATATCACACCCTAAACTTTAGGAAGCTCTAGTTTTGGTACCGTTTACTGGAATTGAGTGATTCTTGAACTATTAGAAAGGTGTTGGAACCTCTTCGAAGTTCATGTTTAATGTTTTTCCTTATTTTGAGTTTAAGCCAAGTCAATGGTGGGTTTTATCTAATGGAATTGCAGATCAGTCAACTTTGGGGATAATTTAGTCTATTAATTAAGTGGAATTTAGAAATTCTGAAATTTCAGAATGTTCGTTTTCGAGAGACGAATCCAACCCAAGTTGAATCGTCAAAATCCGTCGAGCGAGTCAAAAGTTATGGCCAAAACAGTAAAATGAGTCGAAATAGAGCACCGATCGTTCGGTCAGAAGCAGCGATCGATCGGTCCAAAACCGATCGATCGATATCTATCGACTGGTCCAAAATTTTGTATGGGGAAAATTTCCAGAGAGTGCTTTTTTGACCGATCGCCCGGTCAAGAGCACCGATCGATCGGTTGAGAACCGATAGCTCGGTCATAACCACCTATCGCTTGGTCCTTCGTGTTTTTGCAGAATTTTAGTAAGGGTTTTTTGGTCTTTTGTTCTCAGACCTTGGGGCAATAAATAGGGGGTCCTACTCGAAATATTAAAATACTCTACCTATTTCTAACCTAATTTGGCAAAAAGGGGGAGAAAACCTAGAGATTGAGGGAGAGGGTTGCTTGGAGAAGAAGGAGGTTGCTAGAAGATTGAGAGGAAAGCTTGGAGATCGACCTCAAAGCTTCTCCAAATCTCCTCGGGAGCGTTTTGAATCCAAGGGAAGGATTCCTAAGGTCGATATACTATCCTAATCAACTCTATTTTAATGTTTTGTGAATATTAATTTGATAGAAATGATAGAATAGAGATTAAATGCATTTTCCCTAAATTTTCTATGAAGTAAGCTAATTATTGATGGAAATGTGGATGAAAATGTGGATGGAAATGTGGATAGAATATATGGAGGATGAGATTAATATGTGGATGTGAATAGTGAATTGATTGTATGGATGAATTATGGTTTGATGAATGCTTGAAAATATAGAAGGGAAATAGATTCATATTATGCGTACACAAGGTGTTTGTGAAAATGCTTGAAAGGATAAATGCTATTATACTCTTATGAAATGGTGATAAATTGATTATGAATTGTGATATGAATTATGATAAGATATGTATATGTGAATTGTTTGTTAAGTATGTCTAATTATTTGCATGGAAATTGATAGTCGGGAAGGTAAGAACTTAGAGGAACATCTCTCAAACCGGAAATTCTCTAACTATTTGGTATGAGACATATAGTGGAGTTTCCATGGTGGGAGATCGGAATCTAAGCAATTACCGACTTGAATATTAATTTCGACACTTAAGTACACAAGCACGTGTATGTTAAGATAAGAGTCTCACAAGTCACACATGTGGACCACAAGCATGAACATGGCATAAGTATGACATTCTGAATAAGCATAAGCATGGCATGGTCCGTATCCGCCAAGAACGGCATGTCAATTACATTTGATTCATAGGCATGGTCCGTCCGTATCCGCCAAGAACGGCATGTCAACCATTTGATTCTTAGACATGGTCCGTATCCGCCAAGAACGGCATGTCACATCATTGTATGATCTGAATAAGTGCATAAGCATAAACATCTCACAAGCACATGGTCTTATAAGCATAAGCAACTCATAAGTGTATTGTCTTCCAAGTCTAAGATTCTCACAAGTACACGAGTCAAGGTGATGATATGATGTATATGCGCATACGTTCTTCCGCACTCTGATTATGTTATTATGTTATTAGATATGTTTCTGACTAAGTGCAAGTATATTATTATTGTTGGTTGGATTTTATATACACTGAGTAACTTTGTACTCAGCCGGACTTCGTCTTGGCAGGTTTAGAGCAGGAGTACACGGCGGAGCCATGGGTTGAGGAAACATACGCAGAGGAAGGAGGTGAAGGTGAGCCTTCTGATGAGGGAGCCAGAGACTTGGGTGGCCACACCTCTTAGTTTTTATTTCATTTGATTGAGAGAGTTGTATTAGACTTGAGTAGATGTTGCTTAGTAGACTTTTATAGTTGTGTATCAGACTCTTTGGTTTTAGTGGGTTGTATTTGTTGACTATAGACTCGTGCTATTTAGTTGGTTACAGTTGATATATCGAAAATTTTATCATCCTCATTTTTGGAGACTCGTGTTAGTGTGCCTTGCATGTCATGGATTTTAAGCAGGTTTAAGTAATGTGGCGATCCCAAAGTCCTATTTTAGCCTTGTAGGATTTTGGGGTCGTTACAGGACCCCCCGTGCTGACGTGGCATACTGACGTGTCACGGTAACCCATATGGTTGGCGACATGGAAGCTGACGTGGCATGGTGATGTGGCATACCAACCCGCATGGTTGGTGACGTGGCAGTCCACGTTGCGCAATGGTCAACTCCTTAAAAAAAAAAGAGACATGTGCAGGGGTGGGCTCATCTAAAATCAAAATAAATTTGATTTAATCAAGGCATACTTTAGAAGACCATATCTTACTCGTTTTTAACCCCAAAAATATAAATAAAATACCGTTTCGAAGATTTCGCAGCCCTCTATGACAATAGGTCCTTAAAACACCTGGATTAATTTATTAAGGCTTTCAAAAAATTGTACAAAGATGGAGGAAAACTCAGATCCTAAAAATTAGGATTTGAATTTTCTCTCTCTCACAAAATTCTTTTTACACGAAATTAAATTGGTTTGTTCATCTTGATGAGTAGAACACAACCCAATAAATAATTTTGGAAAAATATTTTTGAATTTTTACATAAAAAATCCATAATAATTTCCCGTAAAATAACAACACATTATTCAGTGAATTGAATCGAAACGAGCCTAACCTGACTCTAATACCAATGTTATATAATTTATCCACATGCATAGAGCAATTAAATATGGCCCTGTAGATAAATATGGACTGGGTTAGAGTTCTTACTCAATAGCGGAAGACCCGGATCCTTTGTCGATTCGTTACACTATCACGATCCTCTTTAGCCCTTGTGTACGTCCTGTTCTCGTAGGATGAAGGGTAGCTACGATCAAGTTTCCCCTTTGCGATTCCACGGTTCAAATCCAAGAGAGAGAGCTTGGATATTCTCACAGAAAGAATTTCCTTTTTCTGAGAGAGAAGAGAATTATGGAAGATACATGTATTCTTCTGATAAGAAATTATTTTATATAGAATAGTCTCCCACTAACTTACAACCTCTTGAGAAGTTATCCCTATTATTGTGTTAGTGGATAACGTGAAGGTTATCTGAACTTATCAGATTCCCTACATGGACTATTCATCTGTGCTCTCATGACCTGCAACCCATGTGGGCAGATCAAAAGCTCGGGTCAGGCCCAGCCCGACCCATAAATTCCTAACAAGAAGGAAAGAAGTTTCTTAGTTCTATTTTAAAGGTTAAATATTTCATTTCCCTAAATCTCTCTCCTTTCCCACTATATTTTCTCTCCTTCCCACTCATTCCTAGGGATGTATTCGAGCTGCTTGGCTAAGTTTGAGCTTGACTTGAACATTCTCGAGCGTGGCTTGAACAAACTTGATCGAGCTCGAACTTTATTCAAGCCGAGCCACGCTTGGGTTGGCTCAAGCTTGATTTAATTTTTTTTTTAAATTTTTACATAATTATAATACAAGTTCTTATTAATAAATTATAATACAATAAGTTAAAAAAATAATAGTCATATCTAAAATAAAAAAATGAGATAGTCCTTCGGTTCAAAGAATAGAGAGTAGATTAGAGTTTTTGCTTTTAATTTCTTAATTAACCTTTTTTGTTATTATTATCTCTTAACCTTGTTTATTATAAATTAAAATATATAATAAAGTAAGTTTAAAATATAATATTATATTAATATAAATAACATTACTAAGAACATATTGTGTATATATATATATATAGTCAATCTCTTACTAGTGCTTTTACACCCATCTAAACCACTCTTTAAAAAAAAATCAATGGTCTTAAAAATGCATAGTTGGCATCCTCTGTAAAAAAAAAAATAGTTAATTCCCAACTTAACCTTCATTTAAAATTTGGAAACACACACGTTCTCATCTTTTTCTCCATTTACTCTCTCTTAACAAAAAAAAAAAATTATGTTTTCATTTCTTCCCTATTCTTTATCTTTTAATTAAAAAAAAAAAAGTGCTCATATCTTTTTTTTTTGTCGTATTTTTTAGGGCCCCTCAAGGACTAGATATCATTTACCTACGTCACGTCAGCAGAGTCAGTCGGTCAGAATTTAGCTGGGCAGTGGAGCTCTTGCAGCAGAAGTGGAAAGAAGGTAAACTTCATGAAACCCTAAACCCTATATGTTTTCTTCCCACCAAAACAAAATGATGTTCTTGAATCAAACCAATCCCACAAAAAATAAATAACTAATATTTTCTTCTCTGAGATCAATCCTCCTCCTATACCAAGAACAACCCAGTTATAGCTACACCTAGAAATCCAACTATGTGGATGTGAAAATGAAATGGAAGAAAGACTCCTATGACTCTATTGAAATCATTCATGAATCCCTAGAACTCAAACCACTAATCTCTCTTAAGAACTGCATCGCCAATGAATTCCACGGTTGCATCCCAATCATTGCTATCTCCAAGAGAGGATTCGAATTGGGGGTACCCATCAAAGTTGCCAAGTTTCTCAGGCAATACCCATCTTTTTTTGAAGAATTCACTGGCCTAGATTACAATCTTCCTTGGCTTAGGCTGACTTTAGAATCGATCCATCAATCTCGATAGAGAAGAGCGAGCTGTGTATGTATGAAGATCGAACATTAGATCTCAATGTCGGGCTAAAGAAGCTGATACTTATGTCCAAGGAGAATGTGTGTTTCCTAATATTAAGAGGGAGAGAGAGTAAATAGGTTAAGAGAGAGAGAGATGATCAGAACTAGGATGGCAACGGGGTGGGTTTGGGCCAGGCGCCCCATCCCTACCCCACCCCTATTAGAAAATTCCTACCCCAAACCCGGGTTGGGGTGGATCGCTTCCGACAGTTCTTAACTTCGTCCCCACCCTATTAAGCACTAGATGAGGCGGGTCGGGGCTATATTCCATACTGTGGCTCGCTAAGTAGTAATTGAATGGGCCAAAAGGTATGCCAATTAAAGGCTTAAGTTGGTATTTTATAGGCCCACAATCTATTTACTTTCTTGTGTCTAACCGATGTAAGACTAAGTCTTTTTTTTTTTGAACTGTGTTGTCTTACAAGTAACATGTGATTGTGTTCCAATGTGTTTAATCCCACATCGGTTAAGAACGTGGATGCCAAGGGCCTGTTGGCTTATAAAATCAAAGAGACTCTTTTGTAAGTCAAGCCACAAAATGATGGCTCTATACTAACGCTTCAGCTAACAAGCCGAGCTCGAGTTTAGCTATCGGAAGTTAAAACAAATTTCTTAACCCGAGCTCGGGCCGAGCCGAGCTCGAGCTAATGACAATTTCTAAGAGCCGAGTTTGAACATTATAAACGGGGCGGCCTAAACCCCATCCCCGGCCCGAACCCGATTCAGGGTTTAACAACTTATTCCCAAACCCGCCCCTACCTCGTTTAAAATCTCTCCAAACCCGTCCTAATAGGGGCGGGGCAGGTTATCTGATTAGACTGGCCCATTGCCATCTCTAATAAGAACGTAAGTGTTTTATAATTTTAAATAAAGGTTAATTTGAGAATTAACTATTTCTACACATGGGGTGTAAAAGCAGGAAGTAAGAATATGAAGTGTCTATATATATAAATATATACACAGGGAAGGTTACTAATAAGCCATGCTCATTGAAACTTGTAATGAGAGGTCCCTCTAAAAAAATGACATGTGACATATATTTTTGAATTTGACCGTTAGATGTCAGGTTGGGTACATTGGAGACATGTGTTAAAAAAATCAGACATGTTTAGACTGTTCGATTAGACCCTAGTTTATGGCATTAACCCCTTAGGGTTCAATAGACCCTACCTAGGATATAGAAATGATTTATCTTCACTTCTTCGATCAGACGGTCTATAAATGTCCGATCGAGCTAATTTTTTGCCACGTCTATCTTCGGTAACTCGTCTTGACATCAAATGATCACATTTTTAAACAACTAACCACGTGTCACCTTATTAAGGACCGCTCATTACAAGCTTCAATGAGCATGACTCATCAGAATGCTACTCTCTCTATATCTATATCTCGAGTTGAACCAAGGTCAAGCCAAACTTAGCCCTAAACGAGTCAATCTTCGAGCCGGGTCAAATCAAATAGGGTTTGGCTTGAGCTTGACTTGTGAGTGGCTCAAACAAGCTGAGCTATCGAGCTAGCTTGGATTGAGTGCAGCCCTACTCCTTCCCACATCTCTCTCCCCACATCCCCACTCCCTCTCTCTCTCCATCTCCCTCTCTCTCTCTCTCTCTCTCACTCACACACACACACTAAGCTCAAACCTCTTTAACGACATTCGAAAAAATAATCATTCACTGCACGTGAGTTCATTAAATAAGGATTTTAATAAAGAAGAATTGAATTCTATGTAGGTTTCATTACATAAAATGTAATGAATTAAATGTAGTGTTGGTTAGGGCAGTACTATTTCCCCCTTTTAAAGCCTTGGAGATACATTCCATACATGCTCTATGACACTTCTTGTGCTATGAGAAGTTCCCAGTAAACTCTAGGATACTCACTTTTCAATAAAACTCTAGGATACTCTAGTATGGGGATGTTGCACGGATTCTGATATTTCTCTTTTGGAGGAACCGTTGAAGAGATCTCTTCATGGAAAGACTAGATAGTGGAGATTGCAGGGATGGTGAAACAGGCTCCCTTCGAGGGGTGTTCATCATCTTTTCGTCCATTTCTTCACTTGCAAGCAGTATGATGGTTCTAGCCTGCATTGCATAAAAAAAAAGTTACAAATCAGATGATAGCTTAAACTTTGATTACTATGAGGGATCATTTTTGGTTCCACTGAGCGCGAATTCTCCATTGAACTTGGTGACCGAGCCTAGTTAAGTCGGTAACCCAACAAACCAGGCTTTATGGTCGAACAATTTTGTCGCCTCAATGTAGCCCAAGTTGATTTTTCAGGGCGTGTCTACATCGGTTTCGGTTAGCCATGGTCTCGCTCCAGGGGGGAGATGGGATGGGGGTCATGGCCCCTCAAAGTTTTTGTAAATCCTTATAGCTAGTAGTATGAATAGTGGGCCCCTCAATTAATATTTTTTTTTTGTTTAGTGTACTTGGCCCCCCCAATTTTTTTGTCCTATATAATCTAGTGACCCCCCCCCCCCCTCCCACTTTTTGTCATATATATAGTAGGCCCCCCAATGGAGCCCCCTTATGCCCTTGAGGTTGCCACATGTCCCTATTGGCACCCCTTAACTATGGTTAAAATTCTCCCAATCTTAGGGTTCACCTATTTATCCTTGGTTTTTAGAAAAAAATATTTAAATAATTTTAACCTTAAGAGTTAGTGAATTTTAAACTAGTGTTCAAAACGAAATTTATATTTTTTTAAAACCAAGGACACGTGGGTAAATCTTAACCACAATTAAGGGGTATTAATAGGGACATGTGGCGACCTCAAAGGTATTACCGGGAAAAAAAATTCTCAAAATAAAAAAACTACCCCAAATTTCTTTTTCTTGGGGGCTATGCCCAAACCCCAAATTCCATACCATGAAATCAATTTCTTTTATGCATGTATTTTGGCCCCCCCGATGAAAAATTCCTGGCTCTGCCCTATAATAGCCATACTCAACCAGCTGCAACCTGTAGCCCAGTCACAAGAGTGGTGGTGATACAGAGCTTTGTGTATTTCTTTCATCCCATTTACCATTTATTGTAACTCAGAAGAGAATTGAGCATACCTGAAGCTCTGTGACGTCGGTATAGCAAACCCGTCCATCGTAGAAAATGGTGAGTTGCTGATGTGGGCTTCCAGTTGATCCATCATTCCTTCAATGATTAAGAAGAAAAGAATAGAAAGATTAATACCAATTATAATATCTAAAATTATGAAATAGAAGAAAAAGAAAGAGCTGTGAAGAAAGAATATGGCAATATATGCTATGTGTTGTACAAGGTCATGACTGCAATACTACGGCAGCATCTCTATCGATTGCAGATTAGTCGGAAATAAACAGTCCAACATTTTCACTAATCATATTATAGACACCATTATTTGCTACATAGTTGTTTGTACAATATTTTCAATTCCGTGAGTCAACACTATGAAGAATGTACCCAAAAAAAAATAAAAAAAATATATATATATATAAATATTTATTGGGAAATGTGTTAATGAGTAGCCTCTGCCACGTATAGATCTATACAGGTGCTGAGCCAGGGGGCCATCCCCCCCCCCCCCCAAAATTTCTTTTTTTTTTGTAATTCCTTCCTCCAATGATAGGGTCACTCATATTTCAAAAAAAAAATTTTAGGATACTCTATTCCTCCAATTTTTTTTTGTCTTATATATAGTGACTCCACAATTTTTTGACTTATATGTATTAGTGACCCCCCAAATTTTTTGTCATATATATAGTGGGGCCCTTAAGTTGCCACATGTCCCTATTGACACCCTTTAACTATGGTTAAAATTCAGCCATCTTAAGGTTCATTTACTTAAACTTGGTTTTTAGAAAAAACATTAATTTTTTTTAACCTTAGGAGTTAGTGAATTTAGCTAGGGTTTGAAAAAAAAAATTGATATTTTTTAAAAAAAAACCAAAGATAGGTAGGTGAATCTTAACCACAGTTAATAAGTATCGATAAGCATACGTGGCGACCTCAAGGACTTTACTGAAAAAAAATTTACAAATAAAAAATTACCCCAAACCCCCAAATTCCTTGCTCTTAAATCCATTAATTTTTTCATATATGGATTTTGGCCATCTATGGCTCCGCCACATGATCTATATGATTTATATGATCTATATGATTTATCTACATACATATAAATACAACAATTGGAATCCAAAGAACAGAAACTATAAAAAGGTATGATATACACTTACATGCTGCCGGTGCCGGTGCCGGTGCCGGATAAAGTCACCGGAGAGCGAAGGCAAAGATCCAAGTTGGTGTTCCTCCTAACAGACAAGGACGTTAAAACCATCTTTTGTTGATGGATGGCAGTATGCAAGAAAGAGGAAATCAAATGCTATGCAATGGAGCCAAGGAGAGAAGGGATTTATACACGTTCTTGTCCCACCACTCCTAGGCCGTGAACACGACACGCACAGAGAAAATATCGTCGTGAAACATAAATGGGCACGTGGCACGCGCTTTTCACGCGTACCAAAGGCGTCCGCTTTTTCTCATACCGTCTTTCACGTGATTTACTTAATTTGAACCGCCGGTTTTAACTTGTAAGTCCACGCCAGGTACAGAAATTGAGAATATGTTGGTAAAAGAGCATTGATTGGCGGTTAGCCCCGGTAAAGCTTTACTAATTTAAAATTAAGTTTTTTTTTTTTTTAAACTAAGGATCTATTGCTTAACCTTAACCAAAAAATAAATAAATTAAATCTTAACTAACTAATATATAGGATTGCTAGCAATAAGTTAGGTATAATAGTGAGGCACACAATATCTGGGCAACACTTGCTCACACAAAATAGATTAGTCGGTCTTGCAACTGAAAAATAGAGTAATGAGTCTTAACTCTTTAACACAATTTTTTTGTTTTTTTTTATGTGTAGAGGGTGTCCGGTTTAACACCTCTTTAACACTAACACTAGTTAAACTTATTTAAAATTTAATTTTTTATTTTAAAAAACAAAGTTTAGATTGCTTAACCTTATGAATGAATCTTAACCACAATTGATGAGTGTTAAAAAGTTACTAACTAATATACAGGATTGTTAGCAATAAATTAAGTATAATAGTGATGCACACAATATCTGTGCAGACTTGCACACATAAAATAGACTAGTTGGTCTTCATGCAACTGAAAAATAGAGTAATGAGTCAACACTTTTTTGAGTTTTTTTTTTTTTGACTTGGGTTCGGGCCTCTTAGAGCACCTGACTAATCCATCAGGTACGTGCAGAGCCCAACCACACACACTAGATAAGTATGGATAAATCCTTGAGGGTGGCTAATAGTAGAAGGAAATCAAACTCAAGACCTCCACTTCCTGAGCGTGGTCTAAGCCAGCACACCAACCCCCACATTGGTTAGCACACATTTTTCCTATGCTCCAAATCCACAATGCGCCACATATCTAATGCATCTTAGTAAAAAGTTAAAAAAGCTCACTATAAGAGTTTTCAAGAGTCTTTTGAAAATCTCTAGCCCAAGATGAGCTTAGAGAGTGATTTGAATAACAATATATAAACACGTGAACATGTATTGGGAAGTTTTCCTAGTCTACGAGGATATCATTTCCAAGGAATAACCAATCAAGATACAAAGGAGTAATAAAATATCATATACAATCTTCAAGGCAATACTCATTAATCACAAATACCCCAACTTTCAAACATTAATAAACACAACAGAATGCACTTATTATACAAACGTACACATCATAATATAAAGGGAATTAGTTAACTTACCTGTGAAATCTATTTACAATTCTAAGGCTGAATCTCATTGGTCCAGCTCCCCCTTTTTAAATACTCATCAATTGAATCATCATATGTATAAATCCAAATAATTTCTAAAGCTTTATTTGGGAATAAAATAGAGCTTACACAAAAATAGAAGAATGAATCATCACTTGAGCATTTCAGCCCGTAAAGGGATAGAAAATCACCTCAGAAGTTACCACACCAACTCGCAAGCACTCCTTGAGCGTTACAGCGAATGCTGGAGATAAAAAGGAGAAGAAGAAAATGAAACAATATTTTGTTCAATGAATTGGCCGAAAAATTTGGGGTTGGGATTAGGTTTCAACATTGAAATCAAAAAAGAAGAATGAGAGAAACAAAAGTAAAAAAGAAGGAGAACAATGGAAGAACCAAAAGAAGGAGAACAATAGAAGAACCCCAATGCAAAATGTCATCTCTATTTCGGTCTACGGTTGATGAGAAAAAAAGGAAGAAAAGAAAAAGAAGAGGGGGAGGAGTACCTGGCGTCGTAGCACGGGAGAGTTTTCTAGAGGGAGTTGAGAAAGAAGATGGAAACTTCGTTCTCTTCTCACGTTCTAGTTTCAGGTGAATGTTTAGACACCGACTATTGCGAGTCACAAGGAGAAATCGCGAATAGATGAACGACCACGATTCTTAGGTACTTAACCCTTTGGTGCCGTAGAGGTATAGAAGTGCTCCTAAAAGCTTTATCATTGTATTGATTGTTCTACTAGTTGAAAGTGTGTAAAAAAAAGGTGTGTACCTAATGGGAGGACTCAAGTTCCAGACTCTCAATTGTGAGTTGGTGCATATGTAGTTGAAAAGTCCCCTAATTTACTAACATATTTGACAAACCTTTTCTGAGACCTACGTAGATATCATTGCCCAAAGAAAGAGTAAAATCAGATTGTCGTTAGGGGGCGGGGCAATGAGTTGTGTTGGGCGAGGTCAATACTCACTCGGGCAACAACCATTGAACACAAACCCAATATGTTTATAAATTAGTTGGAAAAGGCGAATTCAAATAAAGACTAATAAACCTATCAACCTTTGCCTGCGTGCATAATCCATATAAAATGAATAAAAATTATTTAAATAAATAACATTTTTCAAAATTATTTAACTTAAAATAATAAAACTGATATATAGCTTTTAAAAAATTAATGATCATGACAATCTTCGCTGAAGAAAAGTATTATAATATATATATAATTTATGTATTATATTGAATTTTTATTTAGATATCCATAACCACCAAAATATTTAATGCGTCATACAAGATGTTCAAAAATATCGGAATAGCAGGATCATAATGAAATAACCTTACTAACCGATCAAAAAACATGGCTTTGGGAATGCTAATATTACCTCTTGTTTTGACTATGCTCAAAACAAATCAAGGGCACTTTTGTCCATTCGAACCTTGTTTGCTAATTTTAATATGTTGATGGATCTGTTTTGAGCATATCTCCCCCACTAATTGTAATAAATATAAAATTATTAATTTGTTAAAAATGAATTTAGTAGTAAAACAATTATAGCATGTGATTTCCTATCTAAGAAAGTATAACAGAGCCTATTTAAAATTTTAATTATGTTAAAATTAAAACTTAGATGGCATTATTAGCCTAAACTTTTTGACCCAAAAGCAAAAACCCTTAAAAACGAGTCTTGATGAAGTGACAGAAAAATGAATAGAGAATTGATCACAAAAGAAAAAGCTATTTAATCTCTCTTAAGAAAGAAAAAAATCTTTATATAATGAGATGGAATCACAGCCATCACGATTGAACTCAGGGGAGTTCAATCGCACCGACAGGTCAACACATTTTTTTTAAAATTCTTATTATATATGGTTAAGATTCTCTAAACTAAGTTTAGATTATTGAACCCTAAGGATAACCATGGTTAATAGTGATTAAAAAGACATGTGTTGACCTGTGGATGCAATTGAACTCTCCCTAAGTTCAATCCCAATTAGTTGTGATTGATTCGAACTCTTATATAATGGGCTATCACTAGTAACTAGGGCTCGTGATTTGCTCATATTGAGTTGAAGCGTCATATATTGCATATTGAGGAATGCTTGCCCTACTCTAAAATCTTTCATACTCGCAGTCTCCACCAATTACTTATCTAAAAGCAACCGTTTAAAGTGCACACATGGGAGAGTGTGCCTTAACCAAAAGTATGGACAAGTAGTTGGTGGAGGCTGAGCGTAGGAAATGTCTAAAGTAAGGCTGACACTCCTCTTGCATATCACAAAAACATAGGCTTCTGTTTTTCACTCAATTGAAAGGATCATTGACGTGGAGCATGAGGGATGCTAAATGTTTGATTACTTTCTGTCCGGAAATTGTATCACTAAAATAAGATGTAGAGGTAGAGCTATAGCCTTTTAAAATATGAGTAAAGTAAACACAAATTTTCTCCACATTGAAATTTTGTAACAAGAATGGGTGTGTGATTGTTTACACTTAGATCAAACGTCAAGCTTCACAAGAACGACAATTTCTCTTTTGATACAAAATTCTTACTTGCATGAGAATAAAGTGTTTTTCTTGATGTATATTTTTCATCATTCACAAAGGGGTTTTATAATCCATCAAAGAAAGAGTCGTTGGACTCCCTTATAAATATTCTCATATTCCATGTCATTAGAATCTGGATCAATGATTCAGATTCAACCACATTTATCATGTTTCTCTTAGATCAAGTAACGGTTATAACGACTCTTTGAAGTCTTAATAGATTGGTCAAATTAGTTGTTGAGCCTTTGACTAAGATCCAACGGTCACCCTTTGCGAAGATACGTATCTAATCTGACTTATAAGTGATCCGACGTTCTATATCTCATAATATTAATCATGATCTCATGCACATGAATGCATTAAAATTAAAAATAAGATAGATATTATATAATACATTTTAAATCATGATCATACATATCAATGATGTGATGTGCATGAACGTAAATATACATGAGAAGATTCACTTGAGGATTTTATCCATTAATCATAGTTGTACTGTCGAGGAATTATAGCTGTCGAGGAATTATAGCTATCCAATTGAACATCCAACATTCTAAGGATTTGTAAATAACACCCAAAGAAACTATCCTTTCCTCGAAGGGTTTGGGACACCTCCTTTACTAAAAGGAAAAAAAAAATCCACATGTAACTTGATTTAATAAACCAAAATATGAATTATATGCAAGTATCTCTGACAGAAAATTCTATGTAATGAATTAAATGTAGTGTTGGTTAGGGCAAGGGCAGTACTATTTTCTCCATTTGAAGCCTAGGAGATACATACTCTCTATAGGTGCTCAATGATAGTTCTAACTGGGCCATGAAAGGTTCCTAGTAAAACTCTAGGATACTCTCCTTTCTACAAGTTTGTCGCTAGTATGGGGATGTTGCCTGGATCCTGATCTTTCTCTTCTGGAGGAACCGTTGAAGAGATCTCTTCATGGAAAGACTAGACACTGGAGATTGCAGGGACGGTGAAATAAGCTCCGATCGAGGGGTGCTCATCCTTTCATCCATTTCTCCACTTGCAACCCACAATATGGCTCTAGCCTGCATTGCATAACCAAATTCCAAATTAGTGATGACAGTTCTATTACTCTATTTTTTTTCAAGTCGCAATTGAGTTCTCCCCAGTTCAACCCCACCCACAGGTCAACACAGATCCTTTTTAACTTTTATTAATTGTGGTTAAATTTTATTAATCCTTAGGATTCAACACTCTAAACCTTGGTTTTTTTTTCCAAAAAATATTAACCCTAGAGTTAAAAATTCTCAACCCTAAGGTATATATATAGGGGCGGATCGCCACATGGGGCCAGGCCCCCTGAAATTTTGAAAAGAAAAATTTCATATAGCATTAATAGGGATGCAGCCTGGGAAAGCGGTGGAGCCGGGGATGGGGAGTTCTAGCCCCCTGAATTTTTGAGAAAAAATATATTCTTAAAAAACGGACACAAATAAACGCGAGAGTCCATGAACATGGCCTTCATTCAGGCCACCACCCCAAACCCCATTGTTAAACCCCTGCAATAGAATCTTGGATCCGACCTAAATTTAATAAAAGTTCGTATTTTTTTCCAAAAACCAAGGATAGATGAATGAACCCAAGGGGTGGTGAATATTAACCAAAGTTAAGGGATGTCAACGAGACAGGTGTTGTAACTGGACTCCCCCAGTCCGGTTATAACCATAGAGGGTTTCATTCCATGTTAGATTATTGAACCAGCTTAGTGAATCTTAACTACAGTTGTTAATAGGGGTTGAAAGGGACA
Source organism: Tetracentron sinense (assembly GCA_015143295.1). NCBI lineage: Eukaryota > Viridiplantae > Streptophyta > Magnoliopsida > Trochodendrales > Trochodendraceae > Tetracentron > Tetracentron sinense. Next base: position 20,168,491 of record CM026567.1, read on the forward strand.
CGTGTTGACTTGTGAGACTCACAATAGAACTCTCGATTTACTGTGAACCGATCTCATGGTGAAATCTCCCGACTTTGGATACTGAGCTTTTGTATTTCTTTCATCCTATATTCCATTTATTGTTAACTAAGAATAGAGCATACCTGAAGCTCAGTGACATCACAAACACAAACCCGTCCATTGTGAAAAATGGTGAGTTGCTGCTGCGGGCTCTCAGTTGATCCATTCTTCCTTCATTTATTAAGAATAAAAAAACAGAATAATTAATACCACAAAAATCTAAATGATGAAGCAAAAGAAAAAGAAAGAGCTCTAGGTAGTACTATTGGTATTGAAAGAACAAAAGCTAAAAAGGGTATGATATAAACTTACATGTTGCCAGTGCCGGTGCCGGTGCCGGTGCCGGTGCCGGAAAAATTCGCCGGAAGAAAAGCAGAAGGGCGAAGGCAAAGATCCAATTTGGTGTTCCTCCTAAGAGACAAGGGTAAAACCATCTTTCTCAGTCTCCAGATTTTGTTGAAGAAAAAAAAGGGCCGTTTAAGTATTTATAAGAAAGAAGAAATCAAATGCTATGCAATGAATTCAAGGAGAGAAGGGAAGTGGATCTAAGGAGGTTGATGTCCCACCACTCGCAGGTCGTTAGACTACGCGAACACGACACGCACCGAGAAAATATCGGCGTGATTTATTTTAAATGAGCACGTGGCACATGTTTTTCACGCGTGCCAAATGCGCCCTCTTTTTTATCACACCTTTGTTCACGTGATTTAACCCTCGTCCAATACAAGGATACCAACTCCAGCTCTTTACCGCGGTAGGTATTAGGGTGTATCCCGGGTTTAGTCCCACATGGGTTGAAAAGTGGGCTTCGCAGGAGTTAAGATAGACCCTTTTGAAGTGATCACTTAGACTTATCCTTATGACACCTTAGAGTTACCGTAGGTTTGGTTGTGGATGTGTTTAAAATGTGTGTTAGTTACATGATATCATTTCAAACAAATAAAATAAATAAAGTCTACAAACTCTCCATAAATTTAATGAATAAATTATTGATAATGTAAACTTGAATTTTTGAAGTACATTAAAATATGTTGTAGTATTTGATCTAATTAAGTATAGATTATTTACGTGACTGAATCATCAATGAACCTAAATCTTTTAATATTTCAAAACTTTAGTTAAAGAGGCTTGATAAAAGTTTTGGGTTCTCTAAGTAATTTGCTGTTAGAAATTGGATGAGATGTATATTTGTAGTGTGACTCTTTACAAAGGAAGAATGAGGTATTCATGTTCCTTATGATCAGCGACATAGCTTAGTTTAGAATTTGCACCCTACTTATTTTTAAGTTTGATTATATACTTTTTAATTCATATATTTATTATGGATTAATTAGTTAAGTAAAATCAGAACTTAAAAGGGGTAGAAAAAACATACTTTGAATGGTTAGAATCATCAATTTGGTCAGACTTTCTTGGTGGGATCATTAATGATAGGCTTTATACGATATCTAATATTTGGCTAAGTAATCCTAGGTCAAATGGATCAAGTGTCAATTAAAGTATGTAAAATCATATATTTGAATAACATCAATACTAAATAACCAAATAAAATCAAGACCCTTGTTTTTCTTTTTTTATTTGATAGTTAGCCCAACTCATATCAATTAAACATATCAGTCCAACATCAAATAATACATTAAACATTTAAATGGACAGCATGAAAATAAGATCAAATCAACCCATAAACAATTAAAGATGATACGTAAACTAAAATAAAAGTCTCCTCTTTCTAGAAATCTAAAATGAAAATAAGATCAATCCAATCCCCAAACAATGATGATATGTAAAAAAAAATTGAAAGCCTGCTCTTTCTAGAAATCTTAAGTATAAACATGTTATTACTAACAAAAGAAGATACTAACTATTAGAAAAAGTTGGTTGTAAGGGATAAAATTCGTAAAAAGGAGTAAAAAGAAGGGGTAAAATAGAAATTTCTCATTCTAAAAAATTCTAATAATTTAGCTGACATAAGCCCACTTGGGATATGTGCTGGCTCACTTGAGTGTTGTCTGACAGGTGACCTCATCATGACTACACAAGTCATGATGACTCCAAATGCCTATAGATAAGTATGAATCTCCAGAGAGAGAGAGATGGGGCGAAAGGCCAGAGAGAAAGTAAATAAATGCAGAAGAAGAAGAAGAAGAAGGAGAATGAGATCTGGGAAGTTTGAGTCATTTACACCCCTACTCCGAAGGGCTATGCAGGCGGCCACCTACCTGATTCTTTCATCTTCCTTTGGTGTTCTCCGGTCATTTGATGCTCTCTATGGCCTCACAATCTATTATGGTCACACTGTCACCTGCACGACCTTGCAATTGATCATATGTTGAGTGCCATCATACTTGAACTTGTGCTTGACGATGTGAATAGTGCCGAATCCGTTGTCACGTTGTCTGATGAATAGTGTCGAATCCGTTGTCACGTTGTCTGATGAATAGTGTCAAATCCGTTGTTACGTTGTCTGTTGTGAATAGTGCCAAACTCGTTGTCCATTGTGAGATGCACAACGTACTCGTTGTCTGATGCACAACGTACTCGTTGTCTGATGAATAATGTACCCGTTGTCTGTTGGATAACGTACCCGTTGTCAGATGCACTATGTATACGTTGCTTGAGCAACGTTGTCTGAGTATTGCCCGAGCCCGTTGTCTCGCTATCTGATGTGAATAATGCCCGAGTCCGTTGTCTCGCTATCTGATGTGAATAGTGCCCGAGCCCGTTGTCTCGCTATCTGAAGTGAATAGTGCCAAATCCGTTGTCACGTTGTCTGATGCACAAAGTATACGTTGTCCGAGAGCTACGTCCTTTGTGCCTCCCGAGCTGCGTCCTATACCTCTCTACAGCTCATCCTCCAGAGCACAACATCAGTGCCCGTCCTCAAGTGCATATGCTCAATGACCTCACGATAAGTATCTCTATACTATTATATTCATATGTTTATGTGCTTGTGCCTTATACTGACTTTATCATCGGAGCTTATTTCAGGGTGCACACCTACCCCCTCAGACTCATTCACAGGTGGAATTTTGCTATCATTCCTCTACCAGCTAAGCAGCTACAGACGCGTGACATGTAAGAGATTTTTTCCCTTTCAAAATGGCGCCGTCTGTGGGAATTTATGAACAAAACAGTCAACGAATGTCCTCTTCATGAAATTGGGGGCTAGCGGTATATATCCTCTCCACAACATTAGGGGCTCGGTCATTCGGTCCTCGGCCCTCTTCTATCCTATCATCTGTGCCACGTCATACGGTATTCTTATGGTATCCTTTGACCTTGAATCTTTACATACGTTCTTTCTTGAAGTTATTCATGAGTTAATAATCTAGTGTTTTTATCAAGTGTTTGGTGAACTGTCTTGAATGCATTGCAACATCAAATGATTTTTCATCTGAATAGGGTACTCACCACGGGACACAGGTGGCTCATCCTAAGGCATTGTCATCTGAGCAAAACCAGTGGCTTATCCTAATGCAATGACCTCTGAGCATGGTGTCCCACCACGAGTTACCATACGTTCCCCATATGAAATATCATTTGTCAGATTACATTCACGATGTGTTACACTACGGTGCTTCTTATTATCTTTAAAGTATGTTTGCCAAACATCTGTGCTCTATACCTTATTGTCTTATTAGCAATTGCATTAAGTGTTTTGACCAAAGTGTTCGTACGTTCCTTGCACTCTTACGTGCTCTATGCCTTGCAAAATTTTTAGTAATATGCTTAATCTCTTCTCCTAGTTTTATGATGTGTTACGTTATGACGCTTCCGTGCTCATTTACTGTTATCTCATAATGTGTCCATGCCCTACAAGCGTAGAAGTAAAAAAGATGATTAATTTTAGAAGTATTACTGATCTATGTTCATTTTCATGCTCTACGCACTTGGGAGCAAGTTAAATTGTTTGTTTGTGCAGCATGTAGGCTATCGTCTTTGAGAATTTTACCCATGATATATTTTCGGCACCTCGAACGAAGTCCAAGGCACCGAGAAGGGGCTAATTGTAAGAGATAAAATTCGTAAAAATGAGTAAAAAGAAGGGGTAAAATAAGAATTTCTCATTCTAACAAATTCTAACAATTTAGCTGACATAAGCCCACTTGGGCTATGTATTGGCTCACTTGAGTGTTGTCTGACTGGTGACCTCATCATGACTACACAAGTCATGATGACTCCAAATGCCTATAGATAGTGCCGAATCCGTTGTCGCACAAGTCATGAATCTCCAAAGAGAGAGGGGGCGAAAGACCAGAGAGAAAGTAAAGAAATGCAGAAGAAGAAGAAGAAGAAGAAGAAGAAGAAGGAGAAGGAGAAGGAGAAGGAGATCTGGGAAGCTTGAGTCATTTACACCTCTACTCCGAAGGGCTATGCAGGCGGTCACCCATCTGATTCTTTCATCTTCCTTGTTGTCACGTTGTCTGATGAATAGTGCCGAATCCGTTGTCACGTTGTCTGATGAATAGTGCCAAATCTGTTGTCACGTTGTCTGTTGTGAATAGTGCCGAGCTCGTTGTCCGTTGTGAGATGCACAACGTACTCGTTGTCTGATGAACAACGTACTCATTGTTTAATGAATAACGTACCCGTTGTCTGTTGGATAACGTACCCGTTGTCAGATGCACTATGTATACGTTGCCTGAACTACGTTGTCTGAGTATTGCCCAAGCCCGTTGTCTCGCTATCTGATGTGAATAGTGCCCAAGCCCGTTGTCTCGCTATCTGATGTGAATAGTGCCCGAGCCGGTTGTCTCGCTATCTGAAGTGAATAGTGCCAAATCCGTTGTCACGTTGTCTGTTGTGAATAGTGTCGAGCTCGTTGTTCGTTGTGAGATGCACAACGTACTCGTTGTCTGATGCCCAACGTATACGTTGTCCGAGAGCTACGTCCTCTGTGCCTCCCGAGCTGCGTCCTATACCTCTCCACCGCTCATCTTCCAGAGCACAACATCAGTGCCCGTCCTCAAGCGCATATGCTCAATGACCTCACGATAAGTATCTCTATACTATTATATTCATATGTTTATGTGCTTGTGCCTTATATTGACTTTATCATCGGAGCTTATTTCAGGGTGCACACCCGTCTCCTCAGACTCATTCACAAGTGGAGTTTTGCTATCATTCCTCTACCAGCTAAGCAGCTACAGACGCGTGTCATGTAAGAGATTTTTTCCCTTTCATTGATGGAGCTATTTTATTAAAAATTATGAATATGTTAATGTTGAAAGGTGAGACCACATTTGGAGCCTTTTATTATTATCATTAAAAGAATTCTAGTTAGTTTATTTTTTATTTTGTTTTAGAACACTATAGAATTAGACAATGTCTGATTGAAACGTTTCTAACGTAAGGGCAAAAAATTCTTATAGTTTTTTAATAGTAGATAACTCAAGTGCTAAAAAATCTTGTACTTTTTTAATAGCAGATAGATAGAATATATAGAAGGATTAGTAGGATTTTTTATTGAATCAAAATTCTCATAAGCTTATCTTTAGAGTTTTAGGGTGTTTGAAATTTAAATTAAGACCACCTCTTAGGTATCATTTGGGAGAATCTATTGAGTGGCTACATCTTGTAAGACCCACTTTCTTCTCATGGATAAGTATGAGGTGGTAGATTATTCTTATAATTGTAATCCAGTTTTACTCATCAATCGTAAACAAACTAAAATATTTGAATGAAATTTAAAATAATTTTTTTTAAAATTATTTTATATAATAAAATAAGGTGAAGAAAAATTATGTCCACATAAAATTTAGAGTACACTCCTTGTACCTATATTTGTAGAATGATATACCCTATATACTTACCCTATATACTTACTGGAGTCCACAAGATCAGGTAGTACAAAATATTTCTAACTAAAGCTTTGTCTGTTTGTATGTAAATAATAAAACCATTTTACGAAAATGATGGTAGAAGTAGTGGTGGTGGTGGTGGCCGCGGGGATGAAAACTGTAGTGGTTATATAGTTGAGTCAATGTTGGTGACAGAGGTGATAGGAGTGACAACCGTTGCAAACGTGGTGGTATAGGCAGTGTTCGGTGGCAATGGTGATAGAAGTGATGGTGATAAAGAGGGTATATTTATCTTCTATGAGTTATAATATAATATATTATTAAATTTTTACATTCAAATACTTAAGAACCAATATAACGAATATGACATAAGGAGTCTCTTAAAAGTAAATTCAAAAAGTTATATAGAGACCCACATTATTGATAAGTGGACAAATACATACCTTTGGATGCTTTGTTGTACCCAACTTAGTCCCGCATCGCACATCGATGTAGACTCCTGTAACTAATTAAGGTTTCCTCATCTCTCCAATAGTGAGGCCCTTTTGTAAGATGTGTTGAATTTTTTCTTCTTTGTTCTGCAGTCTATATAGTCCATATCGTGTATGTGTTGGCATGAGTGTGTGTTGATTATCTCTATACCAAAAGATAAATACTAAGAAAAATACTTAACTATCCTTAGTGTATATACTTAAAGCCTTTACTTTTCATATAAAAAGAAAAAAATGCCCCTGGAAATGTATTTCCCTATTGACGACTTATCTTAAATATATTTCCAAAATGAAAAAAATATGTTGATTATTTTCAACATTTTTTTTCATCTTTAAACTGGTGCTATCATAAGCTTTAAAGCAATTTTTTTTTTTTTTTTGCTTTTCTTTTTGATTTTAAGCTTTAAAGCAATATATATATATTTTTTTGCTTTTATTTTTTATTTTATTATTGTGATTGGGGTATCTGTGTTGTATGCCTTGTATAATTTCAAACTCTCGAAGCAAGCAAAAAAAGCCTTTGACTATTAACCTTTAAGCTATTGAGGGCGCTATCGCACCCCTACTATACAAGTTATTTGAAGCCCCATCCATAAAGGGACTTTTTAGTCTCTGTTTGATTCACACTAACCTCGTTGTTTTTCATCACACTAGTTGAATTTGAAAAATATAAGATTTCATGGCTCCCGGGGGGCGTGAGCTTCTATGGGGCGTGAGATTTGAAGACTTAAAACTCCTTATTGTAATCTAATTACAATAACATTTTAATCCTAATTGCAATCCAACACTTGGATTTTAATTCCATAATAAAAGGAATTATATTTCAATAATTATTCAATTAAACAAATCCTAATTCAATTAGGATTCCTAAAGTGGGCACCCCACCCTAGGGTTTAAACCCATGGGCTTTGGCCCATATTAAAGGTCCATTTTAATGGGTTTATGGAAATGGGTCAAACCCATTTCCCCTTTAATTATGTTAATAAAATAATTACTAAAATAATCCATTAGTTTAAATTAACAATTAATTTAAACAATAGATTAACTATTAATCTATTTAATTAAATGATTAACTTTTAATCACTTAAAATAATTGATTAACTTTTAATCAATTATTGAGCTTGTATTTCTTATGTGAGCACCTTCACAGATTACTCTGGGACATTCTTACCCTGGCTTATCCAATGTTATCTCATTGACCCTAAATGAGAATTTCATTGGAATTGCAAGTGACGTGAGATATCCATGTTGCAATTGAATCTCAGTGTATGAACATTAACCATTACGGATCCCGCCACATGAACTTTTATATTCGATTTATTCTTCTAAATACATTATCCCTAATGGGCCTTCGAGATTGACATACTATCTAACCCATAGCCTATTACAAATCATCCGAGTTTCCAAGACTTATGATTAAGCTTGAGAAACAATTTCTCATGAAAAACATTTTGAAAAAATCATTTTATAAGTATAATACATTTTAATAAAAGTATATTTCAAAACTTATTTTGTTTTCAAAATCACCTGCGCAGGATTTGAACTTAATCAACTGTCTTACCCGGAATTTGGATAATCTCTCAAATTAATGAGTATGGATTTCTTGTTTGAAATTCATCATGACTCGAAAAGCTTTCTGACTATCAAATTATCACTGTAATGTATTTCCTAAGTTAGAAAATACGTTGGTGGAATCAAAACAGTCAGATCACTGCCCAGTCATAGATGAACTCATCAGATCTAAGGATCATCGAAACCGTTCAATGTGAATGAGAGACCAACTATCTGATAGTATGTTTATGCAAGAGGTCTCTCATTGAATGCAATCAGTCAGTGTACATTTAAGCACCCATAGGCTGATGTGTAGTCTCCACTACAATAGTTCGAGATAGAACAACTACATCTCAACTACTGAGAACATCTTAACATTCTGGCAGCCATATAAGTGAAGTTCCCAGATTCACCCATAGCTGTGACTATATAAGGTATAAGGAACCAGAAAATTATATCTACCTGTGATAATCTAATCACATAACTTTCCTACAATATATCCTATGGATCTTTATCGATATCTCATATCGTATAGATCATCTCATGATGAATTTCAATTACCCATAACGAATACACAATAGATTAAGAAGAAGCATTTATTAATCAAATTAAAAAGGTTCTAATAATCTAAATGACTTTTTTGGGCATCATGTCCAACAATATTTAGTTCATAAATGAACTCCTTTTATAGCACTTGATTCATTAGAGTCGTTGATGAAACATTAAATGCATAAAAGGTCGTTGAAAATTAGCCGTTACAGAATTTTTTCTATTTCAGGCTTCAATTCATCAACGAAGTGCAGTTCCCTCAATTCGTTGCCGAATTTTAAGACAGTAAGCACTGTTTCATTTTTTGTCTTCAATTCGTTGCCGAATTTAGATTACTTTGAGAATTCGTCGACGAACTAAGAACAGAGATTCTCAATTCTGTCTTGGATCAGACCAAGGTGATGGGAATGAATTCCTAGGTTAATTTGCTATCTTTTAACATGATTTTTGTGAATCCCTAGGGCCTTAGAATGAAGATCAGTATGTGTCCTAGGCTCCTATGATCAATCTATGAACTTTGAGCATTCAACTTACCAATATTTTGAGGACTTTTTACATAAGTCGTAGACACTCTCAAATTAATAAAATTACAATTGTAAGCTTCTTGAGAGTTGAGTTTTGACTTGAACTTGGGTCTTGTGATTTAGCTTTGACTTCAAGGGACTCGACTTGGACTATGGGTATAACTTTAGAATCTTCACTTTTTACTTTGAGTTGAACTTTCTCTTAGATAATTTCTATCTTTTTTTTTCCATGATTGAAGTGTTAGATTCCTTATAATCTGAAATGGTCAAGTACTTAAACAGATTTATTAGTACCATAATTTTCATTTCATTATTGTATTATTATCAAAATTAGTAGGGGTACCCAAGGTTGTAACCATGAGGCTAACACTACTTTCAGACCTTTCCTACTTTCAACCTCCACCGACCATCTAAAAGTAATTATTTAAAGCATACATATGGGAGATAGTGTATGCTTTAATCAAAAGTATTGACAGGTGATTGGTGGAGATTGAGAGTAGGAAAGGTCAGAGTAGGGCTTCACTCTTGCATCATGAAAACATAGCCTTCTTTTTTAACTAAAATGAAACACTCATTGGCGTGGAGCACGAGGGGATAGGGGCGGAGCCAGTATTCACTGGCAGGGGGGGCTAATCATGGGGGTTAGGGGGCTTAGCCCCTGAATTTTTTTTAGGGTCACATTCATGGACCGCATCTGTTTGTGTCCATTTGTAAGGAATATATTTGTTAATAAAAAATTTAGGGTAGGCTAGAGCACCCCGTTCCCTTGGCTCTGACCCTCTCCGAGGCTATGCCCCCTACTAGGAGTATAGGATTTTTTTTTTTTTTCAAAATTTCAAGAGGGACTTTAGTCCCCCTGGGCCCCATGTGGCTCCGCCCCTGCAAGGGGATGCTAAATGTTTGATTTCTTTGTGCGCGGAAATTGTTCGCTGCAACTCAACCAGTACCTTAGTAACAACTCTGGGGATGACTTCTGGGGATTTGTAAATAACACCCGAAGGGACTAGTCCTTGTCTCGAAGGGTTTGGTACACCCTCCTTTACCAAAAATAAAAATAAAAATTCACATGTAACTTGATTTAATAAACCAAAATATGAATTACATGCATGTATCTGTGACAGAAAATTCTATCTAATGAATTAAATGTAGTGTTGATTAGGGCAAGGGCAGTACTATTTTCTCCATTTTAAGCCTTGGAGATACATACTCTATAAGTGCTCAATGATGACTGCGACAAGATATCCGGCGAGATCCAGCTAGATGCAAAAGGAAACGTGAAGATAGAGATGTCCGACGACTGAGGCTGAGGTCTATGTCGAGAGAGATCTGGAGACTGAGCTGCGATGGAGCAGCTTCTTCCTCTCGAACGGCTCTGCTTAGAATCAAGGAACCTAGCGCTCTGATACCATAATAACAATGAGAGTTTTGAGGAATTCTGAAAGTGTCTATTCCTGTACCCCAATGGAGTTTACGTAGAGTTGTACAAGAGAATACATAAATAGAAAATTCATACAAAAGGAAAGATTACAAGAGAGAATAATACTGCTCTACAAGAGGAAAGTAGCAGAATAAAATATTCTGCTACTATAGTTATCACTTTGACTATGAAAGATTCTTAGTAAAACTCTAGGATACTCCCCTCTTTTACATGGCTGTTGCTAGTATGGGGATGTAGCCTGGATCCTGATCTTTCTCTTCTGGAGGAACCGTTGAAGAGATCTCTTCATGGAAAGACTAGACACTGGAGATTGCAGGGATGGTGAAACAAGCTCCGATCCAGGGGTGCTCATCCTTTCATCCACTTCTCCACTTGCAACCCACAAAATGGCTCTAGCCTGTATTGCATAAACAAATTAGTGATTTTAGTTCTATTTTTTCTTTTTTTCAGGGTGTGTCTACATCGGTTTCAATTTTAGGAGATCAGATCATAGTCAATTGTCAATCGCACCCACAGGTCAACACAGATCTCTTTTAACCCTTATTAAATGTGGTTAAATTTCACTAAACCTTAGGGTTCAACACTCTAAACCTTGGTTTTTAGAAAAAAATATTAACCCTAGAGTTAAAAATTCTCAACCCTAAAGTTAATTATATATATATATTCTAAAAACTAATGTTAGACGGAATGAAATCCTCTATCAGGGAGTCTTGTTACACCCCTAAGGTCACTATGTGTCCATTTTCACACCCCTTAATTGTGATTAAGATTCATCCATCGCTAGGATTAACCCATCTATCTTTGGATTTTAGGAAAAAATACTAATTTTTTCTAACTCCTAAAAACCAAAGGATGAGTGAATCCTGGGGGTGAATATTAACCACAATTAAGGGGTGTGAAAAGGGTCCCGGGGCGATCTTAGGGGTTATAAAGGTAGAGGATTTGATTCCAAGTTAGATTATTGAACCGGCTAGTGAATCTTAAATACAGTTAATAAGGGTTGAAAGGGACACGTGTTAACTTGTGAGTGCAATAGAACTCTCGATTTACTGTGATCCGATCTCATGGTGAAATCTCCAGACTTGGATACTGACCTTTTTGTATTTCTTTCATCCTATATTCCATTTAAGGTTAACTCAGAAGAGAATTGAGCATACCTGAAGCTCAGTGACGTCACAAACACAAACCCGTCCATTGTAGAAAATTGTGAGTTGCTGCTGCGGGCTCTCAGTTGATCCATTCTTCCTTCATTTATTAAGAAGAAAAAAACAGAAAAATTAATACCACAAAAATCTAAATGATGAAGCAAAAGAAAAAGAAAGAGCTCTAGGTAGTACTATTGGTATTGAAAGAACAAAAGCTAAAAAGGGTATGATATAAACTTACATGTTGCCGGTGCCGGTGCAGGTGCCGGAAAAAGTCGCCGGAAGAAAAGCAGAAGGGCGAAGGCAAAGATCCAATTTGGTGTTCCTCCTAAGAGACAAGGGTAAAACCATCTTTCTCAGTCTCCGGATTTTGTTGAAGAAAAAAAAGGGCCGTTTAAGTATTTATAAGAAAGAAGAAATCAAATGCTATGCAATGAATTCAAGGAGGGAAGGGAAGGGGATCTAAGGAGGGATTTATACAGGTTGATGTCCCACCACTCGCAGGCTGTTAGACTACGCGAACACTACACGCAGACACAAAATATCGGCGTGATTTCTAAATGAGCACGTGGCACATGCTTTTCACGCGTGCCAAATTCGCCTTCTTTTTTCTCAACCTTCGTTCACGTGATATAACCTTCGTCCAACGGCTTCGGATTCTCTCTTGGGAGGCCAGAATGGCTGTCTCGGGCAATCACAAATTGGTGCACCATGTGGTATAAAAAGGGGAAAAGTCATTTCAATTTTAATTTCTCCCTTGATTTTTGATTTCTTCCTACTCGATATCTTTCCCACTTTTTCTCAACACGTATCGTCATGAGTCGCAACATATGTGGAGAAATCAAAAATCAAGGGGCCAATGATTTGACTTCTCCCAACACATGATGCACAATGTGTGGATGCCCAGACAGTCATTCTAGCTCCGCCAGAGAGAATTCCAGGCCTTGTCCAACATAAGGATACCAACTCTGGCTCTTAAATTTAAAATCAAAAGCACTTGTACTTTCACTAATACGAAGAGGGCGTTTGGCAACACAGTTATAGTTTATAAACTTAATGGAGTACTTTTATAAAGTGGTTTTTGCATATCAGCTGCTATATTCTACAAACTTTGCAAATACACTGTTATGAGTTACAGTTTTGCAAATTAACTCATAGTTTTGCAACAGTTAGACAAACAACCTCAATCCCTAGTTATGTTAGGCTTCCGTTTGTTATTGTTATGAAAATGCCTATTATTCCCTTATGATATTTTATAACCTCACAAAACCCTTAACTACCCTTGAACTAAAGTTAATAAGTTTTAACCCTTGTGATTAAGATTCACACCCTTAGAGATAAAGCATCTAATCCTAGTTTAAAAAGAAAAAAAATTAATGTATCTCCTTTTAGGCTCCGTTCTTTTGGTAGAACTTTTAAAGTCTAGAACTTCCATTGTTTTATGCCTAATTTTACTTGATGTCTAGAACTATATTATCTCATAGAATGCAAAAACTTTACAAATATGGAACTTACAGATTCCACCAAAATTTTTGGATTTTTTAAGTTCTATATAAGTGGAACTTCTAATTAATAAATCTGAAATACCATCAAGTAAAAGGGTTAGAAACTATCTCCCTTCTCTTCCCATACTCTTGCGTCTTGTTCCAAAACATTAATGTTCCGAACTTTTAATAGTTTCACCAAAAGAACGGAGCCTTAACTATCTTTAACTTAGATTAAGATACACTAACTCTTTAGAATTAAAGCATCTAATCTTGGTTTTGAAAGAAAAAAAATCAACCTGAAACTCCCTTTAACTATGATTAAGATTTATTAACCTTAGGATTAAAGCATCTAACCTTGATTTAAAAAAAATTATAAACAATTAACGTGTCCCTTTTTAACTCCTTTTAACTGTGGTTAAGATTCACTCACCCTTAGGGTTAAAACATCTAACTTTGGTTTTTTTTTTAAAAATAATAAAAATTTAAGGTGTCCCCCATTTAACTCCCTTTAACTGTGGTTAAGATCAACTAACCCTTAGGGTTAAAGCATCTAACCTTGGTTCTTAGAAAATAAAAAATAAAACATATCTTTTAACTCTCTTTAACTATTGTTAGGGTTTACTAACCCTTATGGAAAGGGACATGCTATTTTTTTTTCAATATCAAGGACAAAGGTTAGATACTTTAACCCTAAGGTTTAGTTGACTTTAACCATAGTTAAAGAGAGTTAAAAGGGGACAACTTAAATTTTTTATTTTATTAAACCAAAGTTAAATTCTTTAATCCTAAGGGTTAGTGAACCTTAACCATGGTTAAAAGGAGTTAAAAGACACGATTAAATTTTTATTAAGCTGAGTGAATTTCAACCATAGTTAAAGGGAGTTACAAAGGGACACGTTAATTTTTTCTAATTTTTTTCTAAAACTCAAGGTTAGTGCTTTAACCCTAAGGGTTAATGAACCTTTACCACAGTTAAATGGAATTCAAAGGGGACATATTAATTTATTTTCTTTTAAAACCAAGGTTAAATGCTTTGACACTAAGGGTTAGTGTATCTTAACTTAAGTTAAAGGGAGTTAGGGTTAGATGTTTTATCTCTAAGGTTGTGAATCTTAATCACAAGGGTTAAAACTTATTAACCATAGTTCAAGGATAATTGAAGGCTTGATAAGGTTATGAAATATCACAAGGGAATAATAGTTTTTTTTCAAACAATAACAAACAAAACCATAACAAAATTGGGGATTGAGGTTGTTTGTCTAACTGTTGCATGAGTTAATTTGCAAAACTATAACTCACAATAGTGCATTTGCAAAGTTTGTAGAATGCAACAGCTGATATGCAAAAACTACTTTTATAAATAAGAATTTTTTTTGTAAATAAGCACTTATAATTAATAGGTATTGAAAGGAAAAAAATCTCGACCATGCCACACGTCTGTAGCTGCTTTGCTGGTAGATGAATAATAGCAAAACTCCACCTGTGAATGAGTCTGAGGGGGCGGGTGTGCACCCTGAAATAAGCTCCGATGATAAAGTCAGTATAAGGCACAAACACATGAACATATGAACATAATAGTATAGAGATACTTATCGTGAGGTCACTAGGTATATGCGCTTGAGGACGAGCTCTGGTGTTATGCCTCTGGAGATTGTAACTCAGGAGGCACAAAGAATATGGCTCAGACAACATAGTTCGGATAAGGCACATACAACGTAGCTCTTACAACGTAGCTCGGACAAGGCACAGCCAACGTAGCTCTGACAACGCAGCTCAGATAAGGCACAAACAGCGTAGCTCTGACAACGTAATTCTGATAACGTAGCTTGGACAAGGCACAGACAACATAGCTCTGACAACGCAGCTCGGATAAGGCACAAACAGCGTAGCTCTGACAACGTAACTCTGATAACGTAGCTCGGACAAGGCACAGACAACATAGCTCTGACAACGCAGCTCGGACAAGGCACAGACAACGTAGCTCTGACAACGCAGCTTGGATAAGGCACAAACAGCGTAGCTCTGACAACGTAACTCTGATAACGTAGCTCGGACAAGGCACAGACAACATAGCTCTGACAACGCAGCTCGGATAAGGCACAGACAACGTAGCTCTGACAACGTATACATTGTGCATCAGACAACGGGTACCTTGTGCAACTCACAACGGACAACGAGCTCAGCACTACTCATAACAGACAACGCGACAACGGATTTGGCACTATTCATAGCCTATTGAGAGAATCCGGTGACCATAATAGATTGTGAGGCCATAAAGAGCATCAAGTAGCCGGATAACACCAAAGGAAAATGAGAGAATCAGGTGAGTGGCCGCCTACATAGACCTTCGGGGTAGGGGTGTGAATGACTCAAGCTTCTCAGATCTCCTTCTTCCTCTTCTTCTTCTACCCTTTATTTCCTCTCTTGCCTTCCGCACCATCCTCTATTCTTTCTGGTGATTCTTGCTTATTTATAGGCATTTGGAGTCATCATGACTAATGTAGTCATGATGAGGTCACCTGTCAGACAACACTCAAGAGAGCCAGCACATAGCCCAAGTGGGCTTATGTCGGCTAAATTGTTAGAATTTGTTAGTATGAGAAATTCCTATTTTACCCCTTCTTTTACTCATTTTTACGAATTTTATCCCTTACAGGTATGAACTACTTATTTATAAGCACTTTTTTGGACTCCTAACCACTTTTATTTACCGTTTATTTATTTTTACCAAATAAACTTACTTATAAATAAGTTCTTATTTTGATGAATAAGTAAATAAGTACTTAATAATAGTGATGTCAAATGCCCTCAAGTTTATATGTACTAAATATTTTCATAATTTAATTTTTAGAAATTTTATATAAATTTAATGAATACAATTTCATAATGTATATCAACTTGAATTTTTAAATATATTAATATATGGGTTATATTTGATCTAATTAAGTATAGATTATTTATGTGGCCGAATCAACTGAACAAACTCTTTTAAAATTTCAAAACTTTAATTAAAGAGGCTTGGTAGAAATTTTGGTATCTGTAGTACTTTTCAGTTAGAAATTGAATACGATGCATATTTGTAGTGTGACTCTTTACGCAGGAAGAATGACGTATTCATGCGCCTAATGCTCAGTAACATAGCTTAGTTTAGAATTCATTCTCACTAATATTTAAATTTGATTGTATACTTCTTAATTCATACATTTATTATGGATTAACTAGTTAGCAAAATCAGTTCTTAAATGGGCAGAAAAATGCATACTTGGAATGGTTAGAATCATCGATTTGGTCACACTTTCTTGGTGGGATCATTGATGATAGGCTTTATATGATATCTAATGTTTGGCTAAGTAATCCTAGGTCAAATGGATCAAGCGTCATTAAAGTAAAATCATATATTTAAACAACATCAATACTAAATAACCAAATAAAATCAAGACCCTGATTTTTTTTTTTTGTAATTGATAGTTAGTCCAACTCATATCAATTAAACAGATCAGTCCAACAATAAATAATACATTAAAAAATATATGTGGACAACATGAAAATAAGATCAAATCAATCCACAAACAAAGATGATACGAAAACTAAATTAAAAGGCTGCTCTTTCTAGAAATCCTAAATGAAAATAAGATCAAATCAATCCCCAAACAACGATGATATGTTAACTAAATTGAAAGTCTGCTCTTTCTAAAAACTCTTAAGATGTTATTACTAACAAAAGAAGATACTAACCATTAGAGAAAAAGTTGGTGAAGCTATTTTATTAAAAATTATGAATACCCTAAACTACCCCTTGTCATCTATCTATTTAGAATCACAGCCAATCGTGATTGACCTCGGGGAGAGTTCAATCACACCCGTGGGTTAACACGTGCCCCTTTTAATTCCTATCAACTGAGGTTCTCCTTCCCCTCGCTCTCACCTGCATTGCATGTGCCACTAGTGAGTTCAATCGGGTATCGTTAACTCCTTCCCCTCGCTCTCACGTGCATTGCACGTGCCACTAGTGAGTTCAATCGGGTATCATTAACTCCTTCCCCTTGCTCTCACGTGCATCGCACGTGCCACCTGCTAGTTATTATTATAAGAATTCTAATTAGTCTATCTTTTATTTTAGTAAGTATCCTTTTTAAGTTAGAAGACTATAGAGTTAGACAATGTCTTATTGAAACATTCCTAACTCAAGGGCTAAAAATCTTATAGTTTTTAAATAGTATATAGAAGAATTAGTAGGATTTCTTATTGAATTAAAATTCTCATAAGCTAATGTTCTAGAGTTTAGGGTGTTTGAAATTTCAATTAAGACCTCTTACGTATTCTTTTGGAGAATTTATTGGGTGGCTACAACTAATAAGACTCACTTTCTTCTCATGGATAAGTATGAGGTAGTGGATTATTATTATAATTGTAATCCAATTCTACTCATCAATTGGAAACAAACTATAATATTTAAATGAAATTCAATATAATATTTTTATATAGTAAAATAAGTTAAAGGGTAATTACGTCCACATAAAGTTTAGTATACTCTTTGTACCTTTATTAGTAGAATGATATACCCTGTATATTAGTGGGGTACACAAGATCAAGTTGTACAACAAATTCTAACTAAAGTTTTGTTTGTTTGCATGTAAATAATAAAACCATTTTACGACAATTAATGATGGTAGAAGTAGTGGTGGTGGTGGTGGCCGTGAGGATGAAAACGGTGGTTGTTGTAGTGGAGTCAATGTTGGTGCCAGAGGTGATAGCGGCAACAACAATTGCAAAATTGGTGCTATAGTAAGTGTAGTAGTAGCGGTCGGTCGCAATGGTGGGGTGATAAGATGGTATTTTTTCTTTTACGAATTATAATATTTTACTAATTTTTTTTACATTTAAATATTTAAGAACCAATATTACATATATTACATAAAGAGTCTTTTAAAAGTAAATTCAAAGTCATGCAGAGACCCACATGATTAGTGGCAAATACATACCTTTGGACGGTTGGTTGGATCCAACTTACTCCCACATCGCACAGCGATGTAAACTCCTATAACTAATAAGGTTCCCTCATCTCTCCATTAATCAGGTCCTTTGGTGAAATGTGTTGCCTTCTGTTGTCCATGTGTATGTGTTGGCATGAGTGTGTTGATTACCTCTATACCAAAAGAAAAATACTTAACTACCGTAGTATATACTCATTGTCTTTACTTTTCATATATAAAAAAAATTGCCCCCATCTAAAATGTATTTCCCCATTGACGACTGTTGAAACCAAGGATTCGGATTACTGACGTGAGCTATCAGATCTTCATTTTCAGCTATAGATCTGCTGTGTAGGATTAGCAAATTGTCATCAACAACCTCCTTTATCTTTCTGGGTTATTCTGCAAGCCTGGAAGGAATTCAGCTACACTACAACAACTCAAACTTCTCCAAGATTCCTAGAAGAGTAAAACAAAAGAGAAAATGAAAGATCATAGAATATGATTCGGAGAGAGAGAAGAAGGAACAATGAAGAATATTGATGAGCTTGGCAGCCTTTCTCCTTCAGAACACTCAAGAATATCAAACTATCTCAATACCAAAACTTATTCCGCAAGTTTTTTCTATTCTGGAAAATTCAGAGAAATCTCAGTTTTACTTCTAAAAAAGTCCTCTATCTCCTCTCGGTTCTCTTTCTATTTATAGATGAAAAATCCTTATTTAATAATAATTTTTTATATATTAAAAATACCAATGATGTGATGTCTAACTGATTCTGACATATAACAACTATTTTTCCATTAAATGGAGTTATTCTATCAATAACTAATTTATATTCTGTTAAAAGTAACCTACATCCGTTAAAGGGAGTCTATCTGTTAAATATCACGTGTTCTTTTACAAAAGAGCTGTCAGCTCATCAAACTACCATAACCGACTTTCAGTTATAACTTAATCCTTTAAACTGTTATGAACCAAACAATACTTTGGATACATTTTTTAAATGTTAAAAGATTAAACTACTTCAAGAAGGAGTTTATCTTCTTTTAACGAATTTCCTCCTAGCCCTCCAAACCACATCTTATAATCCTTCCTCTAGATACATACATATATATATATATATATAAATCATCGTATAGCAAAGGCGGGTCATAAGCCTTTGGGATACCTTGTCTAGAGAAATTATAAGTGCTGGACGAGGGCACTATTCTCAGGGTGGATGCGATATCTACTGTCAAACCTCAATCATCTAGTACGAGAGAATGAGACTATAGAGACCGTGTTTTCTTCCAATAGCCCACAGGGAAATGAGGCAAGATACATCCCAGAATTCTCTCATGACTGTCAGCCCATGAAGTAATCAATACTTTGCTGGAATAAGAGATGGGGGAGAACATATACACCCATTCCCACGAGGAAGGTAATCGGTACCTTTACTCCCTGACAAGGTAATAAGGTATATGGTGATTTGATTCCACCGAATCCCTATGAAGACGAGGCTGAACTGGTAACTGCCTTTTCGTCTCAACAGAGTATGACTCCTTCGAGCTTCTGATCAGCATAAGCTCGCAACACCATTGATTCAAGACATGTCTTGAAGAATAAGATATCATAATGACGTTAGAAAACATTCAGTAATCTGATTCTACTAAAGTCTTACAAAGGAAAAATTTAGTCCTGATGGAGTATACCGCCTTTAAGTTTTCTATCTGAGTCTGAAAGCTTATCATATCAATTGATCAAAATCTGCTCATTTGATCATATCATTTGTGAAATACTCGAACTACTTCAGGCCACGAAGGTGTAGTGAGTTGATCAGCATGCTTGGGGTTCGGATCCTATTCTCGAATATGGCATACTTCAAGATATCTGAAAACTTATCACACTCAAAAGTATTAATTCATAAAAATAGTATAAATGAGCATCTGATACGCTATTGACTCAAGGTCAATTCTTTAAGCAAAACTTATTTTAAGGTAGTAAAACTTTTCAAATCATCATAATCTTTATCCACATGGCTTCTGACTGGTTCAGAATCTGGTCTGACTAGGAAATGTTTCCATGTGTCAATCGCATCATTTTCCATCATCAACAACGAATTATCTTAAATAGACTTTCAAAATGTCAAAAATATGTTGATTATTTTCAACATTTTTTTTCATCTTTCTATTGGTACTGTTGTAAGCTTTAAAGCTTTTTTTTTGCTTTTCTTCTTATTTGCGATTTTATTTTATTATTGTGATTGGGGTATCCATTTGTATTTATGCCTTGTATACTTTCAAATTCTTGGAGCAAGCTAAAAAATCCTTTGACTAGTAACCTTTAAGCTATAGAGGGCCTCGCAACCCTACTATACAAGTTATTTCAAGCCCCATCCATAAAAGGGACTTTTAGGCTCGGTTTGCTTCACACTAACCTTATTGTTTTTCATCACACGAGTTGAATTTGAAAATTTTAAGATTTGGAGGCTCCTTTGCGGGATGGAAAGGATCACCGCATTTAGTGCCTTGCTTATAAGTGGGGCAAGCAGATGGAGATCATGATAGCGATGTGTGATATATACGGTAGCACCTCCTAGATATATTCTTTTGAAAATCTTACAAAGAAAAAAAGAAAAATAATTCCTGCCTTGAGGATTTGGATTGGCACACTTGTTATATTCAATAATCGCATACTTGTTCAGTCATTGAATATGATGATAAGGAAATACTCTGATCTCTATACACGAGCGGTGCACATGCTCTTCAAACTCTATAAGTACTCCAAAGTTCTTGATGAAGAAGATACTTTCTACAGGGTTACTATGGAGATGGAGTTGTGACCGATATAGCTTAATAGTACTATATATACAGTATTGGTCATTAAATTCGTAACCCATCAATGAAACTAAAGATCACCTTATAACTCTAATTACTTAATCAATGCCTAATATAATAATATTTAGATATAATTATATCCCTAATTGAATTAAAATTTATCCAAAATTTAGACAATGAGCATTGCTCAAACTATAAATTTAATAGAAAATCTTACATTCTCCCATGCACTTAGTCTACAATGACCCTTAAAAAGAAAAAAATATTTATGCAATTTGTTATTATTAAAATGACCTCTTGGATAAACAACTTAGTTTTAAAAAGGATAGGTGCATGGTCACAATGAAACCATACTCCAAATAATCAAAGCTAATATATATGAATATAATGAACAAACCTTGGACAAATGAAACCACTAATACGGAATCATGGAGGCTATCATACCTACACTACGGCATTATACAATTCCATGGTCACCATACTAGTACCCCCATTCTCTATGGCTTCAAGTGTTGCAACCCCATGATGTACTGACTAAACACATCTCAAAATTTTGTGCTTCAAATTTGTAATAACCATTTAATTTGAAAATTGAACACCATTTAATGCAAAATAGAAATGCAGAGTGATGCATCAATATATTGTTTTAATAAAAAAAATTAGTAAATCTCAATAACTGTAGTAGGGAACTATTTTTCTGTAATATGCTTCCACTAACATAATTAATCCAAGCTATCTTCTAATCCCATGAGTAAGACAAGTTCTAAAAATATCTTATCATTCAACCCTAATTAATGGTTTAGACATTTCATATTATATAACCTTCTCTCACAATATGATAGTTCATATTCTCTAACTTTGTAGAGACCCCGAATCTTTTTCATGTTTTTACTTCATTGTATTAGGGGTATTATAGTCCTTGTGATGTTTTGATGTTTATTGTATTATATATTTATTTGGTGTGGTGTAAACTAGGCTTAATCAAACTTGTAACGGAGGGATGTCATATCACACCCTAAACTTTAGGAAGCTCTAGTTTTGGCACCGTTTACTGGAATTGAGTGATTCTTGAACCATTAGAAATGTATTGGAACCCTCTTCGAGGTTCGTGTTTAATGTTTTTCTTCATTTTTAGTCTAAGCTAAGTAAAAAATGGGTTTTCTGAGGTTTTGTCTAATGAAATTACAGATCAGTGAACTTTGGGGACAATTTGGTCCATAAATAAAGGGGAATTTGGAAATTCTAAAATGCTAGAAATGTTCGTTTTTGAAAGACGAATCTAACGCAAGTTGAATCGTCGAAATCCGACGAACGAGTCAAAAGATATGGCCAAAACGGTACGATAGGTCAGAAATCTACAGAGCACCGATCGCTTGGTCAGAAGTAGCGATCGATCGGTCCAAAACCGATCGATCGGTAGCTATCGACTGGTCCAAAATTTTGTATGAGAAAAATTTTCAGAGAGTGCTTTTTTGACCGATCGCCCGGTCAAGAGCACCGATCGATCGGTCATAACCACCGATCGCTCGGTCTTTCATGATTTTTTACAGAATTTTAGTATGGGCGTTTTGGTCTTTTTGTTCTCAGACCTTGGGGCTATAAATAGGGGGTCCTACTCGAAATATTAAAATACTCTACCTATTTCTAACCTAATTTGGCAAAAAGGGGGAGAAAACCTAAGGTTTGAGGGAGAGGGTTGCTTGGAGAAGAAGGAGGTTGCTAGAAGATTGAGAGGAAAACTTGGAGATCGTCCTCAAAGCTTCTCCAAATCTCCTCGGGAGCGTTTTGAATCCAATGGAAGGATTCCTAAGGTTGATATACTGTCCTAATCAACTTTATTTTAAGGTTTTGTGAATGCTAAGATAATAGAAATGATAGAAATAGAGCTTAATTATGTTTTCCCTAATTTCTATGAAGTAAGCTAATTTTGGATGGAAATGTGGATTAGAATGTGGATGGAATGTATGGAGGATGAGAAATGTATGGAGGATGAGATTAATTTGTAGATGTGGATGAATATATGGATTGTATGGATGTAATTATGATTTGATGAATGCATGAAAAGGTAGAGAAACAATGGATTTATATTATGTGTACTCAAGGTGTTTGTGAAAATGCTTGAGAGGATAAATGCTATTATACTCTTATGAAATAGTGGTAAATAGATCATGAATTGTGTTAAGAATTATGATAAGATATATATATATGATTGTTTGGTAAGTATATCTAATTACTTGCATGGAAATTGGTAGTCGGGAAGGTAAGAACTCAGAGGAACATCTCTCAAACCGGGAATTCTCTAACTATTTGGTATGAGACATATAGTGGAGTTTCCATGGTGGGAGATCGGAATCTAAGCAATTACCGACTCGAATGTAAATTTCGACACTTAAGTACACAAGCACGTGTATGTTAAGATAAGAGTCTCACAAGTCACACATGTGGATCACAAGCATGAGCATGACATATGTATGACATTCTGAATAAGCATAAGCATGACATGGTCCGTATCCGCCTAGAACGGCATGTCAACCTGATTCTTAGACATGGTCCGTATCCGCCAAGAACGGCATATCAACCATATGATTTCTAAGGCATGGTCCGTATCCGCCAAGAACGGCATGTCTCATTACTGTGTGATCTGAATAAGTGCATAAGCATAAACATCTCACAAGCACGTGGTCTCATAAGCATAAGCAACTCATAAGTGTATTGTCTTCCAAGTCTAAGATTCTCACAAGTACACGAGTCAAGGTGATGATATGATGTATATGCGCACACGTTCTTCCGCACTCTGATTATGTTATTATGTGATTGGATATGTTTCTAACTAAGTGCAGGTATATTATTATTGTTGGTTGGATTTTATATACACTGAGTACCTTTGTACTCAGCCGGACTTTGTCTTGGCAGGTTTAGAGCAGGAGTACACGGCGGAGCCATGGGTTGAGGAAACATACGCAGAAGAAAGAAGTGAAGGTGAGCCTTCTGAGGAGGGAGCCAGAGACTTGGGTGGCTACACCTCTTAGTTTTTATTTCATTTGATTGAGAGAGTTGTATTAGACTTGAGTAGATGTTGCTTAGTGGACTTTTTTTTAGTTTTGTATCAGACTCTTTGGTTTTAGTGGATTATATTTGTTGACTATAGACTCTTGCTATTTAGTGGGTTACAGTTGATATATCGGAACTTTTATTATCCTCATTTTTGGAGACTCGTGTTAGTGTGCCTTGCATGTCATGGATTTTAAGCAGGTTAAGTAATGTGACGATTCCGAAATCCTATTTTAGCCTTGTGGGATTTTGGGGTCGTTACGAACTTTTTCTTACAATAAGATACCATATGTTCATATATCTAGACTAATTTCAATTCTCATTGTTTTTGAGAGAAGAAATTGATACGGAATGGACTATCTTCCTTGCTCTAAGAATGGTATTTATGATGAAATAGTAGAAACGGACTCAAAAATAATGATGGGTGCTTGGAATGGACTATCTTCCTTGCTTTAGTTGCTCTGGTATCGGAAGAATTCGACTTAAAAAGTCATTATTTATATTTTTTAAAAATTAACATTTTTGAAATTCATTTAAACTTAAAAAAATAAAAATTATTTATATTTTCAAAAAAATAACTATCATGACAATCTTTACTCAAGAAAAGAATTATAAAAAATATACGACTTGTGTATCATGTAGGAAATTTTATCTAGATATACCTAAAAACTAAAATATTTACTACTCTATACAAAATATCAAATCAAGGTCTGAATAGCAGGATTATAAATAGGCCTGAGATTGTCTCTGGCGAAGCCAGAAAGCCCTTGTCTCGGGCATCCATAGAATAGGGGACAAGTGGTGGAGAAGTCAAAATCATGGG
Organism: Tetracentron sinense; assembly: GCA_015143295.1. NCBI lineage: Eukaryota > Viridiplantae > Streptophyta > Magnoliopsida > Trochodendrales > Trochodendraceae > Tetracentron > Tetracentron sinense. The sequence goes on from CM026567.1 coordinate 20,193,201, forward strand.
CCCCATGATTTTGACTTCTCAACACACTAAATGACACATGGTGATAAGGTGGTGAGATAAAGGGGGAGAGATATCAAGTGGGGAGAAGTCAAAATCATAGGGAGAAAGTGAAATGACTTCTCCCCTTTTAATCGACACATGTCCCTTATTCTATGGTTGCTCGAGAGGGCTTTCTGGCTTCACCAAAGACAATCCGAGGCCTTATAAATAACCCTACTAACATGGATTCGGGAATGACTATATTACCTCTTGTTTTGACCATGCTTAAAAGAAACCAAGGGCTCTTTTGGTCCATCCTGATTGCTAATTTTAAATATGTAATCCTTTTTGGGTAACGTGGATTTGTTTTGAGAGTATTTCTCAATCAAATTATATATATATATACATACATATATATATATACTAATTAGCTAAAAAAGAATTTAATATTAGAAAAATTATAAAATATGTTATTTTCCTATTTAAGAAAGTATAACACAACCTATTTAAAGTTTCAAATATGCTGTAATTAAAAATTAGATACCTTTATTAGCCTAAACTTTTTGACCCCAAAGCAAAAATCAGTGTAAAAAAGAAGTTTTAATGAATTGACAGAAGAATGAAGAGATAATTGACAAAAGAAAAAACTATTTTATCTCTCTCTTAAAAAAAGAAAAGGTTTAATATTTTTATGATTTAATAGTATCAGTTCTTCAACCAAATCTTATAGAAAAATATAAAAACATGTTTAAACAGGATTCAGATCATGTCCAATTTCTTTAACTCTGGTTAAGAAATTTTATCACTTAAGATTTTAAAAAAAAACTAAAGCTAAATTGTTAATGGATTAAAAGAGACCTATTGACTTGTGGGTGCAATTAAATACTCCCAAGTTTAATCACACGCGATTGAAAATGATCACTAGGATCAATTGATTGGCTTGGAGCAGACGTTATCTACAATTGAAATTACATTAATAGCTGCGTAACTAGGGCTGTCAATGAGCCGAGCTAGCTCAACTCGGCTCGAAACGAGTCAAGCTTGAGCAGGATTAAAAAGCTCATCGAGCCTAGCCGAGCCTAACCAAGTGAGTGCGCTCGTTTAGATAATGAGCCGAGCTTGAGTAAGAGGTAGCTCAGCTTGACTAATTCAATGAATAATCATGTAATTCAATTAATAATCATGTACAGTTATACCCCTGCCAATATTGAGTTTTACATTAAAAGTATAAGAAAATGAATTAAGTTTTTTTAATTAAGAACATGAAATTAGGGTTGTCAATGGATCGGATCATGATCCGGATCCGATTAGCCAGACTTTGGACCTTATATGTGATCCGTCGGATTGGATTCGGATCGGATTGGTGGAATCGATTATAATCGGATCGGATCCGGATATAAGATGATCCGATCCGATTAAAATCCGATCCGATTATATTAACCTTTTAAAATCATTTTAAATATATTAAATATTTTTTTTATAGATAAAGTATTAATTTTTAAAAAATTAACATTAATTAGAGTTAATTAAGGTAATATTAGATTTTTATATTATTAAAATAGAGGGTTTTATTTTAATAAACCTTAATCTGATCGGATCGGATTCGGATCTTTAAAATATAATCGGATTCGGATTCAGATCAGTTAATTAATGATCCGTCGGATCTCGGATCGGATTTGGATCTGTCAGATTCTTAATCGGATCGGATTCGGATCTAGGCAGATCAGATCCGAATCCGACTCGTTGACAACCCTACATGAAATGTTCATCAGGTTAGTGAAAACATTATTTTATCTTTCCATTTTCTTTGTACCTCACCATTTAATCCCTTAATTGTTAGAATATTGTCTCCACTATACTATATTTTTAAAAAAAATTAGAGCTAAACGAGCCCGCTTGAGCTCGACTCGAGCTCAATGATATGTGGTTGAGCCGAACCCGAGCTAACCTTTTCGAGTTCACGCGGAGCTCAAGCCGAGCCTGAGCAACATCAAAAATCCAACAAGGAGCCATGCCCAGCTCGGCTCAGCTTAGCTTGCCTCGTTGACACCCCCCAGCATAATAACCATAGGAATTTCCTATCGGTAAATTGTTCTGTCCCATCAAAGGTATTTTATCAATTACTGTACTCTAAGAAAGCAAGTATTATTATTTTGTATTTATATTTAAACTATATTTAAGATAAGAGTGTCAAAAGTCTAAATTCTAGCTAAAAAAAAATTTCTTGTTAGACTAGGATAATGCCGTGTCAACCCCAAAAATAAAAATAAAAATATTTCAAATCTTAAGCCCGGCCTCTGATAAACCTATTTAAAACGTGAAATTAAAAAGAAAAAAGTTGGTGGTTTGCACTACGCAGCTTGGAAGTCAAACGAGAATGAAAAGAAAATGAGTGAGTGGACCTATTAAAATATATATTTTTTATTTTCCTGTAGGTGGGCCCACTAAATGTTGGGCTTTTAGCAAACAGAGCGCTTAAGCGGTGTGTCGACGTTCATATGTCAATTAAATCGGTAGCCCATGCTTTGTTTGCTTGTTGGACCAAAGATAAGTTGTTTATCTTTTCATTAAGGCACGTGATCGTGTGCTTTTATATATTTAGGCACGTGTGGATTTTTTTGAGAAGTCAGAAAGACTTTTCGGCTCAAACAAAGGCGTGGGAGATGAGATGATAAATTGCTGCTTCGCCTAGATTTTGACAGGTCAGCAAATAAGAGATAAGTGTAACACCTTAGAGATCCGGGATCGGTTTTGTCTGGACCAAACCCGTCTGGCCTATTCACAAACCCTTTTAATTACCTTTTTAACTCTGGTTAAAAAATTTTAACTCTTAAATTAATCTTTATATTATTCTTTCGTTAAAATACTGGATTGAAACTTAAGGATTAATAAATCTTAACCGCAGTTATATGACTTAAAAAGGAAAGTGTTGAGAAGTGGGATGAGAACCTATGATGTTAATCCATCTCTCACTGGCACCAAATGAGGATGATCCTATGTGCCTATAAAGGAAGAATAATGCTTGCCCTCGATGCAAACTCTCAAACTCTCACTACATAACTACATTTGTTGCTAATTTCTCTTAATTGGTTAAACTTGTAACTCCATTTTTAGGGGAAAAAAAAATATTTCTTTAACTTGTTAAAGAAAAAAAAACAATGACACGTATTGTTTCATTACCGTGCTATATTTACTCTCCTGCTATCTTTACTCTCCGGCAATCTTTACCTCAACCAAAATTAACACATGTCCTAGTTTTAAACTAAAAAACAATACATTCCTTTGCTTTAATAGGTGTCAATTTTTTATTATTATTATTTTTTACGGAGAACAAAGAATGCATGAGAGGAGGATAGCAAGCCTCTATTTTCATTGGAAGAGATTTAAAAAATTTAAAATATAAAGCGAATACTCTCCTCTAATAGAGAAGATCTTGTGTATGTTTGGGTTCGCTCCACGCGTGTATTTTCAAGGCATTAGGGTGTATTTTAAAGCCCTAGAATCTTTGTGCCATTAAACTAGAAGTATAATGGAAAACGGTCCACTGGGTCCTCTTCCAAACGACCACCCAATTACAAATTGATGCATTTTAGTGAAATTGTCATTTTATTTAACTTTATTTCTCTTTCCCAATGTGTTGAAATTGGATTGGTATATGGTTAGCTTGGAAGAACCTAGGGGTCCTCTAATCAGAAGTCAAATTCAAAACCCTAGCACGTGGGTGTTTCAAGTTGCTAGGGTGTATTTTAAAACGGGTTCGGACTCTCTTTGGCACATGCCAGAAAAGTGCTCAAGGGCTTCCACATTTAAGTGACGTGTGGTGGGAGAAGTCATTTCACTTCTCTCCTAATTTTTGACTTCTCCCCATTTGATATCTCCCCTCCTTTATCTCATCATTTTATCACCATGTGTCAAATAATAGCTGGAAAAGTCAAAATCATGGGGCCTATGAAATGACTTCTCCCGCAACACGTTGCTTAAGTGTGGAATCCCTTGAGCACTTTTCTGGCATGCGCTAGGGAAAATCCAAAGCCTTTTAAAACCCTGAAACTGTAGTGCCTTTTAAAACTCCAAATCATAGCACTTGCATTGGGGTACGGGTATCAATGAGGGCTTGGGCCGGGCTCGGGCGGGCCTATTCTAAATAGGTTTTAGGTCTAAGACCTACCATTTTTTTAGTTGGGCTGAGCCAGGCTTTATTTAATAGGGCTGGCCCATCTCAACTAAAGAAGTATCTTATAGTGTATATATATAATATATAAGTATTGTATAATATATAAATATATCTATATAATATTAGTGTATATTGATACATTAACCCCAAAGAGGTGGACCAGTGGTTCCTGGGCCTTCCCCAAGTGGGAGGTCATGGGTTCCATTTCTCACTCTCCCTTTAGGGCCAGCCCCGCACGGGTTGTGGGCTCATGTTGCACCCTCGGGGATTAGTCTTGACCCAAAGGGTTGGGGACACCCCTAGATAAAAAAAAAAAAGGTGTATATTGATACATTTAAAAAAATTATAATATAATTAAAAAAATAAAACAAAAATAACCCAAAACCTACTGTTCGAGTAACAGTGTGTGCGTAACCGTATGAATTTGAACCAACAAAAACAAAACACGAACAAAAACTGTTATGCGTGTAACAGTGTGTATACACTGTTATGTGCATAACAGTGTGTGCCTAACGGACCTAAATATTTTATTATTATTATTATTTTTTTGGTCACTTAAATATTTTATTATTGTAATATGTCGAAATGTGTTAAATATTTTGAATGATATGTTATAATCCATAAGTGTTAGATGCTTTGTATTGTATACTATATAAATATGTGCTAATCCATAGTAATGATAAGTATTTAGATAATATATATATATATATATATATATATACACATATAGGGAATGAGAAGTCTTTCTAGAAAGATGACATGTGGCAATCTATTTTCAAATCCGTCGGTTGGATATTGAGGTGGGTCCATTAAGAGACACATGTCAAAATATTATTTTGATCAAACGTGTTTAGACTGTTCGATTAGACCCTAGTTTATCAGCATTAACCCCTAGGGTCACTAGACCCTAACTAGGTTATATAAATAACTAATGTTCCCATCTTCAATCGGATGGTCTATAAATGTTTGATTGAATGGATTTTTTGACAGGTGTCTCTTGGTAGATCTGCCTTGACATCCCATGGTTGAGTTTTATAACAACCTGCCACATGTCACGTTATTAGGGATCGCTCATTAAAGACTAATGAGCATGACTCATTAGAATGCTACTCATATAGGGAAATATGTTAATATATCGGGTCGGCTGGGCCTAAGCTTTAAGTAGCCAAGCCTAAGCCTGGCCCACATTAATATGAGCCTAAGAAATTGAGGCCAGCCCTAGCCCTAGAGCCTAAAATATGGGTACTAGGCGGGCCCTTTTCGGATTGAGCCACCCCGATTATTTAGATGTACGTGAAGGCTTGGACTTAGAGGCTTAGGCTCGGTGGCCCATTAGAGTAGGCTTTTAATCAGGCTTGGCCTGTCAAGCCCAGCTCAATTAGCCCTGATTAATTAAACACCCCCCAAAAAGCTTTGTTTTGCCTTAATGGGCTAGCCCAATCCAATTAATAAGCAGGCTGCCCGACCCAAACCATTTATTAATCAGGCCCAATTAGGCCTGTTACAGGACAAACCCAGCCCATTGACATCCCTAATTGGGCGTAGTGTCAATGGACCGGACCTGTGGTCTGGCACATCCCATTTTAAACCCAACTCGGGTTTATTTATTAAGCCCATTTACTAATCTGGCCGGGCTGGCCCGTTTAATAATTGGACGTGGCTTGGGCATGTAGAGAAATTTCTATTGGGCTCTTTTATAGGCTTCTAATTGAACCAGACAGGCCTGACCAAATTACTAAAACATAATTTTATTTAATTATATTATATTAGCTATCGTTAAATTATTGATAGGCCTAGGACTCAAGACATGCTAGCTTGTTGGCTTGACTCAGCTTAGCTTATTTGGGCCAAGCTCATGCTGACATTTCAGGCTAGAACGAATCAAAACAAGCTTTTATTTGAGCTAGAATGTTTAAACAAGCCAAGCGCAAGCTAGACCTTGTTTGATTCCCCTCGGTTTGTTTAGGGCTTAATTAGGCTCGACTCGATTATATATATATATATAAATATTTTTTAGTAATGTTATTTATATTAATACAAATTTTTTTTTTTACTTTCTTATTATAATAATTGTTAATAAATAAATTTAAGAGAAAATACTAACAAAGAAAGTTAAGAAGTTAGAAGCTCTTTTCTAACTCTCTACTCTTTGGACCAAAGGACTACACCCAAATCTTATTTCTGTATATGAATGTATTAGTTTTATGAAGTTTCTTCTATTATAATTGGTTAATAAATAAATTTATTAAAATCATGTAAAATTAAAAAAAGTGATTCTGTGAATCAAACTTGAGCCAACCCAAGCTCCACTCGACTTGAATAAAGTTTGAGCTCGAACAAAACTCGAGCTGAGCTCATTCAAGGTTGTTCAAGCCAAGCTCAAGCCTAATTATTCAAGCTTGATCAAGGTTGTCCAAGCCAAGCACAAGCTTAAATATTCGAGCTCGAATCAAGTTGAAGCCGACTTGAGCATATTCAAGCCAAGCTCAAACTTGGCCAATTGAATACACCCCTAGATAGCTCCCTATAATAAGTTTCAAACTACTTAATAAGTGAGACATATTAGTAATTTTCTCTTTCATTCCCAAATCTCAAATCGTATAAACCCTAACCCTCATTTTTTTTTGTTAAGGAAGTAAAGTAACACCTAAACACCCACAGTTAGTCCTAAGGTTACCTTTAAGGTGCCACAAGGGTAAACCCACTCAATCACTCCAAAAAGGTCCGAGTAATGGAGGATTGTTGAACCGTTATACTCCCCCTCCCCCTCTTCCTCCCCTTGTGTAGTCTAGTACCCAACTGAGGTGGGACTAAAGTGGGACAAGTTTAAATGGAGGTGGGACCCTTAACCCTCGTCCCTCACAACTCACAAATCCACTATTAAATCTCACTCTCTCTTGGAACAAGTTTAAATGGATGCCACTTGTCTAAAGCTTTCCCACTGTCTTTAGCGAAAATCCCTCAAGGTTTCATGGTATGCGTCCAATGTTTTCACACTCCCTCTTTGTTTCATTTTGCTCCTTTTTTTTTGATAAAAGTGTGATCCGTACCATCAACAAATCAATTATGGAATTTATTTCGGGTACCGAACCAATCCCCAAAAATAAATACAGGGATTAAAAATAAACCACAGGAATAATTAAAATGATAGATCAGAGACACATGATTTTTTTTAACGTGGTAAAACCCCAATATAGGGAAAACCTCCATGGCCAAATAATTGGCAAATTTTCCACTATCAAGAAATTAGAAAGAAGTATAAGGATATTTTTGAATACCACTTACCTCTTGGTACTAGCCCCACAAATACATCAAAAATCTCTTCTTCTCTATATCTTTCCCCCTTTTCTTTTTCTCTCAACAAAAAGAGTACAAGAGCCTACTTTTTTTTTTTCTTTTAGTTTCTTTCCCCTTGTTTGATCAAAGAAACCCCCAAAACAAATAACTAACAACCCACTAAAAGAAAGGAGTTTGTAAAAATTCAAACTCTTTTAAGTGTGAGACGTGGGGTTAGTGGGTGCACCCCACACGTCTCTCACTCCTGAAGGATCTCTCATGGATCAGGCCTCCGCCAAGGAGGCTTTTGGTCCCTCAAAAGCTGCATCAATTAAGTGGGAACTTCTCTTTGACTTGCTCCATGGAGAACCACTTTGCTCGATTTAAAAATTGACCCTTAGGACAAATCTATAAAAATTGTTGCTCCCCATTTCTGATCATCCTTGTCTTCTTATCAAGTACAAGGTCGGTAGTAGCTTACTCACTAGGCACCAAATCATGCACCGTCGGTAAGATAGCGGTATCCTGATAAGTGCTTAATTTTTCTTGATTATCCTCATTTAAATTAGAATTATCAAACTTTTTTGGCATATATTTTCAAGTTTACACGTAAAATGGTGTATTCTCTTCTCACCATTGCATTGTCCTCTTTCTTTTGATTTTTATGGAACAATTGCATGCCTTTATGCGCGTCTGGAAAGGTCATGTGCAAAGCTTTCTTAAGAGAGACTTATTACGTGTATTTATTGTTGTAGGAGTCTTAATCCAGACCACTCTTGGGATTCAAGAAAGCTAAAGTCCAAAAGCCCAAGTTCAAGTTCCACAAATAAAAATGTCAAAGTCCATAAGCATTTGTTAAAGCCCAAGTCCAAGAAGTCAAGTCTCAAGTCAAAGAGTCAAAGCCCAAGACCAAGTACAGAAAGATTCTACAACATAGATGGAGAATCTTAGGAAGATATGGATGAATGTGATTTTGGCAAAAAAGGATGGAACTCTCTTGAATTAGAAAGTATATATATATATATATATTCAAATAAAGCCACTCGGAAGGAGCGGGGGGTTTGGTAGACCCCTACATGTTTTATTAAAAGAAGAAGAAAAATGGGGGGGGGGGGGGGGGGGGGGGGGGGACATAAACCTTACCCCTACAAGACAACCAAAACTTAGAGGGGGGGGGGGGGGGGGGGGGGGACATAGACCAAAACCCCTCCCAAGAACAAACCGACTTAGGGAAGGTAAAAACCAACCCAGACCAAACAACCAACTAAAAGGAAGAAGGGTGGGGGGGACATAAAACCTTACCCCTTCCACCCAACAACCAAATAGGACCCAATACAATGCTGGGGGAACATATAACAAAACCTCAACACTAACCACATCCTAAAATCTGATATTAACAAGAGCCGAAGAGTCCATAGGGATCAAACCTTGTAGATGATGAATAGGGTAATCGGTAATCTCTCTAAAAATTTTCATATCTTTCTTCAGACAACCCATTTTAGAAAGAAAGTCTACGGGCTGATTATTCTCTTGAGAAATATGCTTGAATATCAAATTGCATAAAGACTTTAATCTAATAATCTCTTTCCACCAATACCAAGATTTCCACGGAGGATCCAGAATACCATTAATCACATCAATCACTATTTTGAAATCACTTTCCACCACCACATTATATAAACCAAAATTTTCACAAAGCACGTATCCATCATAAACCGCCCTTAACTCAGCAATCATATTGGAATTCAAGCCATAGAATTTTATAAATTCTAGAATCAAGTTACCTTGTGCATCGCAAATAATGCCACCACTTCCACTCTCTCCCGGGTTGTTCTTAGCAGCCCCATCTGTATTGAGTTTAAACCAACCTGGAGATGGGCAAACCCATTTGGTGATGATAGACCTCTTATTTCTGAAACTAGTAACTTGAATATCTAAATAGGAGCCTAACTCTCTGTCCTTGGAACTGAAATTTTTAGAGAACTTCCAGTTAATAGCAGATCCTTTCACCCATTCACTAATTCTATTCAAGATGACTTTGAGAGACCTTTTGACATTATCATACCTTGATTTGAGTTTGCTATATTGATGTTTCTATTTCAGAAAAAAAGAGAAAGCCTATTTTGGTCATAGGAACTCTCTATTTTGGGTGGATTTTGGAATTCAAATTAGGAGCTTAATGGAAGTCAACTAAATCTACAAGAAAAGAAAGAAATTTCGTGGATGGCTATAGAAGTGTTATTATTTAGCAACCAATCTCAAACAAAGAAGGAGGATTACCCGGATTCCTACCTAATCTGGACATTATTTACTAATTTACTGGTAACTTTTGACTCAAAAGTCAGATTAAGGCAAAGCTGGATGTTTTGGAAATAAGATTGAAAGGGGAACAAAATTGTATTATTTGGTTTTTTTAAAGACTCAGAAATGAGGGTTTTGACCCCCTTTGTCTATAAATAGACAATCCATTTGGGGGTTTGGGTAACCTAAAACCTAAAGGAGATTGGAGAAGAGAAGGGAAAGAAACTTGGGGGTTTCCAATGAGGGTTTTGATTGAAGAAAGAGGAGATCAAAATCAAGCTTGGGTCTTCACATCAAGCAAAGATTGTGGTGTTTCCTTCATCCTCAAGGTGGGATCCTCCTCTATCAAGCTTAGGAATTCTACTCAAAGGGTTTTCTTCAAGATTAGGAGTAAATCCTCAAGGTTAGTATACCCTCCTAACTAACTTGGTAATAACCTAGGTTTTCCTTAAAGAATACTTGTAGATTGATCTTAGATACTTCCTTCTCTTAAAATGCTTCTTGAAATGCTTTAAATTCCTAAAATAAACAAGATAAAGTAATGTTGTGGATGGATGGATGGATGGGGGTTGAGGCGATTGGATGCCATGTGAATATGGATGTGTTGTGTGATGGAAAATGTGAAGGGCATTGTACTAATAATAAACGCACCCCAAGTGTTTGATGAAATGAGTACACATAAAAACTTGAATAAAATGGCTATGAAAATGTTGCATGGTAATTGTTTGATAAAATGCACAAATGGACTTGAAAACCTAAGACTAAGGAATTATGAGTTTAAACCTTAAAGGAATGTGGTATGTAAGGTGTTTGATGAAATGTGTAACAAGAAAAAGGTGAAATTAATGACTATATCAATGTTGCTTGTGAAGTGTTTGATGAAATGCATGAATGAGAAATTAAGGAAGGTTTCAAAGCATGATTTATGTAGTTTTCCTAAAAAGGTGATTTAAAACAAATGCTCTATATAGTTGTTAAACTCTCATGTGATTACAAATCAAGATGCTACATGATATCCTTTAAATTGTTCATGTCATTATGATAGCTACAATTGCTACACCCAAGCACGTTTGCATGCATGTACCAAGCTTTCCAATCATAATCAAGTGAAATGAAACATGAAATAAGGATAAGATATTTGGTACAGTAAGAAAAGTTACAAGAAAAAGAAACACATAAGAGCATGAATAAGATGCTTTAATGATGTTAATGCCACGTGTTTGATAAAATGCATGTGTGAAGATTTAACTTGAAGCTATGAAGTTATGATACGTGTAAAGATACCAATAGGGAGAATGCTAGTGGACTCCACTCCTTGTAGGGTGGGCATTAGTCATTCGCTCCCAAAGAGAAATGACATGTGCAAGGATACCAATAGGGAGGATACTAGTGGACTCTACTCCTTGTAGGGTAGGCATTAGTTATTCGTTCCCAAAGAGAAATGATTTGTGCAAAGATACCAATAGGGAGGATGCTAATGGACTCCACTCCTTGTAGGGTGGGCATTAGTCATTTGGTCCCAAAGAGAAAATATATGTGTAGAATCTGTGGACTCATGTGAATATGAGATGAAGCTAATAGACTCTACTCCTTGTAGGGTAGGCATTAGTCAAGTGCAAGTGTACACTAGTGGCCTCTACTCCTCGTAGGGTAGGCATTAGTCTTGTGTAAGTATGCTCTCTCATAAAAGGAAAAAGACATGTGTAAAAGCCATATGAAAATGATAAGTGAAATGAGTTTGTGTCTTGCAAGGTAACACACGCGTATTTGAAAAGAGGTTTTTCTGTATGTGTACTTTATGAACTATATGTTTTTAAGTACTTGCTTATGATATTATGCTCGTTATTACTATTGTTAGTTAGGAGCTTGTACTCGCTGAGTATTCCATACTCAGCCGTACATTTTATATCGGCAAGTCTCGTTGATGAACGTGCTCCGAAGCCTTGAATCGAGGAGGAGTACTTCGAGCCAGAGCCCGCCATGGATCATCATCACCAGGATGATAGAGCATGGGATAGGCGCCCTTATTCAGATTATTGGTGAGAGTGGTGAGAGAGAGATGCCGTTGTATTTTGATGAGTGGGCTTGTCCACTCTTGTTTTGGTTTTATTATTGTACGAACTTGGAATACAGTCATAGGTATAGAAAGAAAAAAAATTGAGTTCACACTTCCACATTGTTTCATTTCCGCACTTATTTCATTTCCACTATAGTATGCCTTGTACATTTTGTAGGATGGTTTGATAGGTTATGATACTTACGTCTAAAGTCTCACCTAACTCCTAAGGGAGATTTTGGGGCATTACACCAATAGCAGCTATACTTTTCTTGCAAGGAATGTTAATTGGACACGTGGTGCAATAGTGTTATTGCTTAAGATCTAGAGGTTTCTTTCAAGCAAGCATAGGTGTGTATTCAAGCTGAGCTTAGCCAAGTTTGAGTTTGGCTTGAATATACTCAAGTTCGGCTTGAGCTAGATTTAAGCTTGAATTTTTAGGATTTATATATATTGTAAGGTCATATTTTGTATTGGATTAATCCTGATATCAAAATGGTGTCAATGTAAGTCTAGTGTTGTTGTTCTTCTAGTCGATGAAGATTGGTGAAGATGAAGCTCCAAAGACTCAAAAGAAGTACATTCTGGTTTCAAGCTTCGCTCACACTCTTAGGACGGTAAGTGACCTAGATACCTGGCGCTTACCATAGGTGGAATTGACTTAGAAAACCTTAAGCATATACCCTAGGTGATTAGCAATTGACCCATGTAATCTTAATAGCCTTTGGATGGTCTTTATAAGGTATTGGATGTTGAAACAGGGGTGGCAGTGCAAAATATTCAAAATTTGCACAAGCCGTTCGAACGCCTAAGAACGGCTAGCTGATCGTTCGAACGGGGAATATAAACTCATAAATAGTAGCTTGTTTGGCTCCCCATTTTTAACCGATTTGATCCAATTCGAAGGCCTTTCGAACGCCTCTCATGGCCGTTCGAACGGACCTTGTATTTTTGGTTTCTAAATACATTTGAACTCTAGTTTGGCAAGTGCTATTGCCTTGGATATTTATTGGATGATCCCTTAACTTGTTCTAAGGAATTTTAGGGTTCTTAAATCTCCACTTGGTGGATTCCCTTAGTTCTCCTCTCTCATACTCTAGTTGATGCAATATCGAATTGTTTTATCTTGAGTTACATCGGATGATCTCCATTGTTGTTAGAGATTCCATTGGAGCTGTATTTTGTTCCTTCAAATTTAGTTTGAACTCTGTGTGAGTGTTGATTGGCGTTGCCAAAGCCATCAAGAACGGAGATCGATCGTTGGATCGTGGATTGAAACTTTGAGAAAAGTTGGTCGGTGAGGAGCCGGAACTATTGTTGCAGAGATTGAACGAGGAGTTCATGGTTGTTCTACAAGACGGAAAATCTGTACCGAGGAACAGTGTTTGGTGTCCGATTGGGTAAGATTTGGTTTTGTGTCTAATAACTTATTCTCATAATGGATTTTGTGCTGTATTAGGTCTCGTGGTTTTTTCTAGAAGGGTTTTCCACGTAAAAATCTTGTGTGTAGCGGATTGCTTGTCTTCTTTACTTTCCGCATTTGTTTGCTTTATTTTCCATAACTCTGATTGTTAATTGATAAATTAAAATTTGGTAGACATTGCTAGGAAGACCTATTCACCCCCCTTCTAGGTCAAAAGAATCATTGAACAAGGATATTTCAATTGGTATCAGAGCAGGTTCACTCACAAGGCTAAATCCTTAAGTGCGATCTTGTTTAAAAATCCTTGATCAATGACTGCTCTAAGAGAGAGTGGTTCTGTATCTCCTCTTCCTCTGTTTGATGGAAATAACTATGCATATTGGAAAGCTCGAATAAGAGCCTTTTTAAAATCCATAGATGAGAGAATTTGGATGTTTATTGTTAATGGGTGGATTGCACCCACAAATATTGTTGGTGATATGACAATCACCAAAGACTCCAAAGACTAGTCTAGGGATGAGCTTGAGCATAGTGGTTGGAATACCAAAGGTCTCAATGCGATCTTTCCTACAGTTATAGGCGAGGAATTCAGGTGAATTTCATCTTGTGAAACTGCAAAGGAGACTTGGGACATTCTTGAGATTACTCATGAGGGTACCACAAATGTAAAGATCTCAAAGCTTCAAATGCTCATAACCAAATTTGAAAACCTAAAGATGGAAAATAATGACACATTTGATAAATTCTATGTTAAACTGAGTGACATTGTTAATTCTAGTTTTAATTTGGGTAAAAAGTTAAATGAGTCTAAAATTGTGAGAAAAATCCTTAGATCTCTACCTGAGAGATTCCAATCTAAGGTTACTGCTATAGAAGAGAGTAAGAATGTTGACTCTCTCAAGATTGAGGAATTGGTGGGGTCTCTCCAAACCTTTGAGCTCAATTTGAGGCCATCAAATAAAAATAAAACTCTAGCCTTGAAATCTGTCAAGGAAACCTTGGATGAAGATGACAGTGACTCTGAGTTCGGAGAGAAGAAATTAGCTCTATTTGTTAAGAAATTTCAGAAAATTTTGAAAACAAATAAGAGATTTAATCCAATGCAAGGAGGAAAAACTGGTGAAAAGCCAAAGTCAAAACCTTGGGAAAATAAAAAAACTTTTAAAGGTGAAGACAAAAAATCTCATGGCATCCAATGCTATAAATGCAAAGGATATGGTTATATATCACTTGAATGCCCTAATAATCAGAAAAGCAAGGGTAAAGTGATGAATGCCACATAGGATGATAATGAGGCTGAAAGTGAACACTCTGATGGTTCTTCCTCAAGTGGAGAATCTATCAATCACATGGCCATCACTGTTTCCTTATCTGAGATTGTTGAGTCTCTTCCCTTGGTTAATGAGAAGGAGAAAAGTGATGATGACTGTGGGCAGTGAAAATCTCACTGTCCATCGCCCAGGTGTGTGTGCAATGACACACACCTGATCACAGTCTCTTGGAGAGACGGTCTGGGGTCACGCGTGCCTGTGGCACGCGCAGTACCTTTAGCTGTCAGCATTAAATGCTGATAGCTGGCACCTTGCTGCCCAGCTAAGCAAGAGTAGGATTTGATCCAAGAGGATAAATCTCATGGATCCACCCTAAATGGTAGCTCCCAAATGGGCTGATACATACCCCATCCGTGATGATCAAAACCTCACGGATCCAATATTAAGTGTTGGCCTCTGAAAGGCTGACACATATATTCATCCATAAGGGTTAAGACCCCAGGGATTCAATCTTTAGTGTTTGCTTCCATGAGGCTGACATGTGTTCATCCGTGAGGGTAAACCTCGCACGGATCATATTTAGTGTCAGTTTCCAAGAGACTGACATGTGTCTAACCGTGAGGACCAAAACCTCATGGATTCAACTTTGGTGCTAGCCTCTGAGAGGTTGACACCTGTCCCATCCATGAGGATAAAACCCCCACGGATCATATTTAGTGCCAGCCTCTGAGAGGCTGACATGTGTCCAATTTTTGAGGATAAGTCCTCACAGATCAAATATGATGACCTGGATCTAATCCAGATCACGGGCAAGACTGTGGTCTCACCTTGTGGTCTATGGTTGAGACCTATGGTCTCACCTGGTGATCCGTGGTTGAGACTTGTGGTTTAACCTTGTGGTCCGTGGTTGAGACTTATGGTCTCACCTGGTGATCTGTGGTTGATGGTCCGTGGTTGAGACCTATGGTCTCACCTGGTGATCCGTGGTTGAGACCTGTGGTCTCACCACTTGGTCTGTGGTTGAGACCTGTGGTCTCACCACTTGGTCCGTGGTTGAGACCTGTGGTCTCATCCTTTGATCATTGATTGAGACTTATGGTCTCATCTTGGTTCGTGGACTGACTTAGGTCAGTCTGTCCTAGCTGACAGTCAGTATTTGACTGTCATGGGGCAGAGAATCCTTAGTAAAAAGGATTCTCTGTCAGGCTGTGAGGGGATCCCAAGATAAGGATCCCCTCTTTTAAAATCTCATGGGATGCCACATGGCACCCCATGATTGTTTTAGGATTAAGACTATGTCCTACATCCTAGGAAATGATAAGATTACCATCATCCTTTTCGAAAGGTATTAGGATTCCCCTCAAAAAAGGGAAAACCTGGTACAAGAGTCCTAAAAAAGAAGAGGATTCTCCGAAGCTTGAGTACTCTCCTTGATAAGGGAGAGCCGTGAGCTGGTATCCTCTAAGAGGAAAGCCCCTTTTGAATTTTCTAAAAATAAGGGAGTCAAAGAGGGAGTCCAAAAAGAAGGACTCTCTCAAACCCATAAAGGGTGTTTTTCTCAAGGAACACAGACGAAGAGATGAGAACCAAAAAAAAAGATTTTTTTAAGCAGCAGAAAACACAAGCAAACAGGTGAAGAAGAAGACTCCACTATATGGAGAATACAAGGTGAGCCCTCATACATGGCCACCATTCTTTTTCTTTATTTGAAAAGACCTCAATGAGGCACTTGTAACGCCTACATGGGATCTGGACAACCCCGTTGATAAATAAAAATATATATTTATTCAATATTATCTTGTTCTTCTTTTGATTCATCATCTTAATTAGAGGTTCTTCTCCAATAAAGGAAAGGTAATTTAATAGTCTGAGTTTACTCAGATTGGAAGGATAGTCCCCTACAAATAATAAACTCCATACAACAATGGAGGAAATTTGAAAGCAAAGATAAATATGTGCACACAAATTAAATGGCATGCCCGGTGAGACATTATTCTCATCTCATCTTTGATGAAGAATTAAAAATAAAAATAAAAGAAGAACAAAAAAAATAGGAAAGTGAGTAATCCTTTCCCTATCTTCTGTTCGATTGGTGTGCAGGATAACCGAGACCGTTTACGTTCGACCGGGCTATGTGCTCACCATCAAGAGGAGGCTCTATGTCCCTTCGATGCCGATTCCAGCAACTCACCCCCTAACTTGGGCTGAGGTGGCAGCAGCCCCAACTATGGGGCCTCGGTCTACTGATCGAACCCTCAATGAGGGTCTTACTGCTCCTCCACGGAGGAGTCAACCCTGCCAGGTCCACGAACAGGGTGCATTCTCAAGAATGCCCCACGAAGTAGGTGTATCCCCAAGGATGCACTATGGAGTAGTGGCATCCCTAAGGATGCTCCGTGGACAAGAGGCATCCCCAAGGATGCCTCACGGAGTAGGTGTATCCCCAAGGATACACCACGGACAGGGCGCATCCCTAAGGATGCACCACGGAGCTATGGCATCCCCAAGGATGCTCCGTGGATAAGTGGCATCCCCCAGGATGCTCCGTGGATAAGTGGCATCCCCCAGGATGACTCACGGAGAGGCTGCACCCAAGAGGACGCGCCACGAAGCGGACACATCCACCAGGATGCACCACAGATTGGGTACATCCAACTGGATGCCCCACGGACAGTGTGCATTCCCATCAGAGTGTATCACGGAGGGTGTACCCAACCGGGTATACACATTGCAGGATGGTTCAACCATTCTGCAATAGGTAAACTCAAAAGATAGACCTATGTCAAACACTAGGCCAGGCCTAACAAGCTGTCCCAAATCCCATCAGTCCACAGTGGAAAGGCCTCAATTGTTGGGGCCGACCAAAGGACCAGTTGGATATAAGCCCCCTCATTATAAGCTGATTGACGGAGCTCCCCCTTTGAAAAATTTTTCGGGAGGGGGAGATGCTACCCAATTTTCACCAGGGCGAAAGAACAAGGCCAAGGGCCTCAAGGATTTAATGAATAATCCCTCAAATAACTTCAAAAAATATAAAGTAATTGAGGAAGGTGCCTTAGGGCACTTATCTGTGAACAAGAAACGTCCACGAATAGACTCCACGAACCAAGATACAGGATTGTCCACGGACAAAAATGCCAAACTATCCATGGACAGGCAATCAAGACCGTCCACGAACAGACTCCACGGACCAAGATACAGGATTATCCACGGACAAAAATGTCAAACTATCCACGGACAGGCAATCAAGACCGTCCACAAATAGAGAATCAAGACCGTCTGCGAATGGAAGAAGCTAAATGTCCACGGACAGGAGATCAGCTCCGTCTATGGACAGAAGAACAGCTCTGTCCATGGACAGAATTCCAACTCTGTCCACGGACAGAAATTTAAGATCATCCACGGACGGGAGGCCAGCTCCGTCCACGGACAGAAGAGCAGCTCTGTCCACGGACAAAATTTTAGCATTATCCACGGACAGAAATCCAAAAATATCCGTGGACAGGCCCAAGCCTGGTCCAAGGACTGAAGACCCAAACCAGTCCAAGTGTCAGAAATATGCCTTCTTTACAGGTGCAGGTCCAAGACAATCCATGGACATGGTCCACAGACAGGAGTCCCTTACAAGGAAGGAAGATCCACGGATAGGCACTCTGCCATCCGAGGACACTTCTCCTTCTTAGAAAGAGAGGAGTTGACATTATACAGCCAACAAAAGAATGGTATTCTCGGAGCCAGATTCATCATCCGATGATGAAGCAAGGGGCATTAACAGCTGTGATCAATATCATCCAACTGTTAATGCTAAAAACATTTCGAGTCCAGAACAGGCGGATAAAGACTTGTTGTACAGATTGGGTCCGAATGCCTTCCGAGACGCTAAACTTGCAACTTTCACATCAATGATGGCATCAGTCTGTCATCAACACCAGCGGTCTCCATCCAGAGATGTAAGCCCATTCTGGAGTAGAGCAAGTGTTGAACCAGAAAAAGGAGCAGCAACACCATATGACCCTAGGGTTAAGGTGTTAAACAGAAGCACTTCTGCCTTTGAGATGTCCAGGAAGAAAACTACTGAGGAAATCCTTCAACTCAGAAATCGGAAGAACCCTTCAACTCCACCAAAGAAAGTGCATAACTACCGGTCGAGGCCAAAAAGGTCTAGGAATCAAAAATCAAGACGGTCGGCTGGTACCTCAGACAGAATCCGTTTTGTTCATCAGAAGCGGAAGACTGATCCTTCTGCACCTGTTCACCCTACTCAGGGGAGATCAAACATCGGAGCGTCATATACTGGTTATGAAAGAGTGTCTGTGAATGTGATCAGCACTAGACTCAACCCAGCTCCGGGAGAATATACGACCCTAGTGTTCCAAGGAACTGGGGTAGCGCCTGAGCAGAACTTATCAGCTAGGTAGGGTTCTTAGAGTTCAGTTGCCGCTATTTTAGCTGCTTTGGACGAGACTGAATCCTCGCAAGCTGCCGGGATAGTTGCTTTGGGTCTAGCGGTTCTCAGACGAAAAAGGAGCCACAAGAATCAGGTCAGAGGCAAAGACAAAGCCCAAGACCTAGTTCAATCAGCTGCAGAATCGGATGTCAGTGGATACCAAGAAGGGTCAGAACAAGAAGCGACCCCGATAACCTCTCTGAGGGAATTGGAAGAAACTTTGCCAGTCAAAGATTCTGACGAGCCAGTTCCTCAACCAATTAGGCCAGAAGCAGTACAGGAAATACTTCGACAGGTTTTCAGTACACCAAACCCTTTATATGGGATGCCCAGTGCCTATTTCACAGAAGAAGAGTTTCCGAATCTTTTCCGGTTACCGGAACCAACTTCAGAACGACCAGTAGCGGTCATGATGACGAATCTAGATGAGAATACTAGTCAAGGGAATAATCCATCGACTTCGGCACCTCCGCCATCAAATGATCAAACAGTAGCCTTATAGGCTCAACTTCAATACAAGGATGATCAAATCACAGCCATGATGTCTCAAATGCATGAGTTGGCTACTCAATTGTCAGCTCTCAAATCTGCATCGGCACCTTGGCCTCACTTCCGGTACCAAAGAGGGAGCAACAATCAAGGCACAACCCCTATGCCTCCAAGTCATCCAAGGGTGCTCGAAACGGGTCCCATCCTAAATCTGACCGCTCTCATAAGAGGGGTGTCACCGTCTCTTTTGGCTACAATTAAAGAGACTGTTCGTAATCAAATACGACAGACCAAAGAAAGAGAAGAAGATGTACAGATGATCGTGAAGCCTTATCCAGCTATCATGGATGCGGTTCCGTTTCCACCAGGCTTTGTCCAACCGACATTCAAGATGTTCGATGACACTGGAGATCCGAGGCAACACTTGTCTTATTTCCTCTCAAGATGTGGATTGACATCTAAGAACGGGGCTCTTTGCCTCCAACTCTTTGTACAATCCCTAGAGGGTGCCGTTTTCACATGGTATGCCAATCTCCCCGAGTCTTCGATCGCTGATTGGAACACTATGGTGACCGAGTTTAGTAAACAATTCTACAACACCCAAAGGAGAGTAGGTGTTCTGAAATTGATTGAGACTCGGCAGAGGGACAATGAAATAGTAACAGAGTTCATTGCCCGATGGAGAGCTCTGACCTTCTCCTACCCGTAAAAATTTACTCAGATGGAACTCATTAGGATGTGCCTCAATAACTTCAAGCACGACCTTTCAACTACCCTAATGGCAGAAATCTTTACGGGTTTCGAAGATCTGTGCACAAAAGCACATGACATGAAAATCCATATAGGAAAAAGAAGACGAGATAGAGGCACTGATCGCCTTGAATCCTCAACAGCCGCAGTAGTTGAAGCCAAAAAGACTGCGCCACCAGTACCGAACGTCGGTAGACCAACTGACAGAATAAATAACGGTAAATGACCAATTAAGGTTGGTACCAAACAAGTTCACGGTGGATCTAGGAAGCCACAATGGCAAGGTAAAAAGGAGCCTCCAAAGAAGATCACTATGGAGGAAATGATGAATAAAACATATTCATTCTTGGAAGACATTGTTGAGGATCTGCTTGAAGATCTCCTCACCAATGAGCTCATCACTCTCCCAGAAAGCTGAAGACCTCAAGAGATAGGGATAAAAAATGATCCCAAATACTGTCTTTATCATCGTATGATCAGTCACAAGATAGGTGACTGCTTTGTACTGAAAGACATCATCTAGCGGCTGTTGGACAATAAAGAGATTGTCATTGATGATCTCCAGTAGGTAGCTATGTCCAATACGGTAGTGGCTTCTGAACCAGTTAATGAAAATAAAGCATCTTCAAGTGGCAAATTTCCTAATGATAAACCTTCAGACCAAGAAAACTGGACTCTTTTTGAAAGTAAAGGGACCAAGAAGAAAAAGCAGTTGGCTCAAAATACCGATGCTAAAAAGCAGGCCCAGGCTACAAGACAAGCTCAAGCCCTAAGAAAAGAAGGGAAACGCATAGCCAAGGCTGAAAAGAAGAAAAAGAAAGAAAAAAAATGAGGAAAGCCAAGAAAAATGGCCCTGCCCAAGACGCTCTTGTGGAACATAAGCCGTTAACGGCAATCACTTTGATGGATTTTATCCCGCCAGGCTTCTACTCTGACTGTGACTATGATAGATTTCAGTCGACAGATTCACGAGACGAATCCAATATCTTCTCCTACTATGTTATCAATACGGTCCCAAATGAAGACCAGTTATGGTTAAATGAACTAAGACAAATGGTAACCTGCAGTCCAGAAAGACACTAGGCATTTTAGAATTGGTTAGACCAAGCTGAAGACATAGAGCTCGCAGAAAGGAGACCATCCACACCAGGAAGGACCCCTACTGGACTTTTAGACCTCTCTGAAGGATTGTCATCTGGAGGAGAAAGGGAGGCAGAAGATGAACAAATACAGTTTGATGCCCCTCAAGAAAGGCTAAATACGCCTGGGGTTTCAAACCCAAACCATTGTCAGATGCGACGACCGGTGCCAATCTCAACTCAGTTCGAGAATCAAGATCCACCTGCTGCAGTCAGTCTGAACAGTGACCCTTCAACAGAAGAAGCAGTCCTAGACTCAAGGTCGACTGACAACTTACAGACGTCTGAACAAATCTTAGCTTAATCAGGGAGTCCAATAGGACAATTTGAAAGAAGAACTCATTCGTCTTTCCAAAGTAAGAAAAAGAAGTTGGACTTCAGTTCTGCGAACATGGTCCAACTCTTGGAAGGAGAGTCGTCTGGACCAATAAACCAGATAATTGCCAAAGTCTATCAACTCAACCTCCGGTCGGGAAGAAAATTACCACCGAGGTTTGTTCCAGTCCAACGTGAAAATCAGACCAGAGCTCAACCGGCCCAAGTCTAAACAGCTACCGGCAATGAAAGGGTCAAGTATGATATCCTGGCCCATTTGAAGAAAATTCCTTCCTTATTGAGTGTCTATGATGCTCTCAAGATGTCTCCAGAATTGAGAAGGTCTCTCATATATGCCCTCTCCAATCTGGAGGACTTTTCTAATGAAGTTACAAGCCAGCCGACACAGCCTCCCCAAACAGGAGCTTCATGCCTCTTCACGATCACCTTTGATGGTGAGGACATGTGAGCTGAGACTCTCTAGCATAACTGACCACTTTTGATCTCAGGTCTAGTCAATAAGACTAATATCTCCAAAGTAATGATAGATGGGGGTTCAGCCGTCAACATCCTTCCAAGAAGAATGTTGTCCAAACTTGGCGTACAAATAGGCCAGCTTCATGAAAGCAGTCTGATCATTCAAGACTTTAATCAAAATTTGTAGAAGCCTATGGGCATGGTCAACCTCAAAACCAGATTTGGCGATATTGCTGAAACTACGACGTTTCTTGTGATCGATGTTGATACGTCGTACAATGCCCTGTTGGGGCGACAATGGATGCACAACCATCTAGTTGTGCCATCTACCTATTATCAATGCCTTAAATACCCTCAAGGGAACAGGCAAGCAAGGATCGATGCTGATGATAATCCATTTAATGATGCAGAGGCATATTACGCAGATTTACGTTTCTATGTCAAAAGTGCCCAAAGAAACCTTCAGGCGAAGCCCAAAGGGGAAAAAGTTGAGAGTGGCCCGAAAAGCAATCACGGACCTGTTCAAACAGAGGCTCCAAAAAGGGTGTTCAAATATACCCCAAAATCTCAAAGAAAAGAAGGAGCTGACCCTATCTTTGGTCGAATCTTCCCGGAATCTAGAGAAGGGTAAGTCAGTCGACCTTTCCTAGACTTGTGAGGTTAAAGAAATCGACCCCCTTGAAGCTCTGAAAGGTAATCATGTAGTCCATTTGAGGAGGATGGACTGTACAATGGTCAAGACTACCTCCAATTTCACTGTCCCGGTCATGAAAAGAGGACAAAAATCGATGCTCTTCAATTCTCTAGGCATATATGACAGGATGAACTGCTCATGCACCAGTGAAAAGAACAAGATCTTTAATCCTTATAGGAAAAAGATAAACTTTGGTGAAAAAATCACCGGGTTCCTCAAGAAACAGGGATTTGATCCCGAAAAAGAAGAGCAAGTCGAAGAAACTATCCTTCCGGTTTATGAAGCCATGCTCAGAAAGGAGCAGCATGAAGCCCTGGATACTGGTGATTATGTAGAAACAAATACATCAGGAATTGGGTACAATCCCCAAGTCTTCATATTTAGGGAAAGTCATAACCAGACTGTGAATATGGTCACGGTCGGGGAGGAGTCCACATCAGAAGAAGTCTCCATTGAATGGCTTCCAGAAGAAACAGAGTCCTTATAGGCATCCCCATGGTTTGAGGCAGCACATCAAGATATGATTGATAGCCTGGCTAAAGTCAGTCTCAGTGCATGGCAAAAATGACCAACAAAGGAAGTCATTCCTGATGTCATCGTCCCGTCCAGAAAAATAGGGGAAAAGCCCATCATTTTTCAGTCTGCAGGACAAGCAGGCAAAGCCACTCTCCAAAGCAACAGGAAGGGTAGAAGGATGAACCCTTATCAAAAGAAGCCCGTGTTTAATCCGGTAATTAAGAAAATGCTTGAGAAGCAGGGGTTTAATACTGAAGCAGAAGAGCAGGTTGAGCACAAAATTATGCCAACACCCAGGATTTTGGCTACCTATAAGCAAGTCGGTCATAACTTGGGAAAGTCTGAAGCAGCAAATTCTGACATTCTATCAAATAAAGACTGAGTCTGGACTGTGAATACTATTACAGTAGATGAAGACTCCTCTTCGGGAGAATAAATGATCATGGAAGAACCACCGGAAGAAACGGAAGTCCGTCCGGCTCCTCCAGAATTTGAAGCAGGAGGTCAAGCGACTGTTGATGACCTTCTTGAAGTTAACCTCGGCTCAGAACAAGACTCGAGGCCAACCTTCATTAGTGCCTCTCTCTCTCAAACGAAAAAATAAGAGTATCTTTGTCTCCTAAAAGAGTACAAGGATATCTTTGCCTGGAACTACACGTAGATGTCTGGTTTAGATCCAAAAATTACAGTCCATCACCTCACAATTCGAGAAGATGTCAGGCCGATTAAGCAGGCACAAAGGCGAGCTCGCCCAGAGTTGGTCGCTCAAATCAAGACTGAGGTAGATAAATTCCTTAAATTCGGGTTTATAAGAGAGGTGCAATACCCTACTTGGCTTGACAATGTTGTTCCCATGAAAAAGAAAAATGGACAGATCCGGGTTTGTATAGACTTCCGGGATTTGAATGAAGCTTGCCCTAAGGATAAATTCTCTTTGCCTATAACTGAAATGATGGTCGATGCCACAACAGGCTTCGAAGCTTTATCCTTCATGGATGGGTATTCCGGCTACAATCAAATCAAAATGGCCCCGGAAGATGAAGAGCTTACAGCCTTCCGCACTCCTAAGGGAGTGTTCTGCTACAAAGTCATGTCATTTGGCCTCAAAAATACCGGAGCAACTTATCAAAGGGCCACGACTGTCATATTTGGAGATATTCTCCATGACAAGGTCGAGTGTTATGTCGTCGATCTGGTTGTCAAAACAAGGCAGTGAAGCGATCATCTGGATGATCTTCGGGAAATTTTCGACAGACTACGACAGCATCAGCTCAAGATGAACCTGCTCAAATGCACCTTCGGAGTTGCGTCTGGGAAATTCCTGGGCTTTATGGTACGCAATAGAGGAATTGAGATTGACCCTACCAAAATAAGGGCCATTCACGAGATGCCTCCTCCAAGGAATCTACACGAGTTGAAAGGATTCCAGGGTTGACTCGCTTATATCCAGAGATTCATCTCTAATTTGGCTGGAAGATGCCAACCATTTTCCTCGTTAATGAAGAAGGGAATACTGTTTCAATGGGATGAAGCTTGTCAAAATATTTTAGACAACATCAAGGCTTATCTCACAAATCCACTGGTCCTTATGGGTCTTATAAGAGGAAAGCCACTTATCCTCTATATCACAGCCCTTGAGGGATCTCTCGGAGCTCTCTTTGCTCAGCATAATGACCAAGGAAAAGAAAATGCCCTGTACTACCTAAGCAGGACTCTGATCGGAGCAGAATGCAGATACAGCCCGATAGAAAAAGTATGTCTGACCCTCATCTTTGCCCTGAAGAAACTAAGGCATTATATGCTAGAGCATTCGGTGAAACTGATATCCAGAGCCGATCCTCTTAAATACATAATGTCCCGCCCCACTCTCTCTGGCAGAATGGTAAAATGGGAGGTGCTCTTGTCCGAATTCGAAATCAAATTCGTGCCCCAAAAGACAGTGAAAGGACAAGCCCTTGCTGACTTTCTTGCAGCTTATCCAGTCCCTGGAGACTCGCCTTTGGTCACCGACCTCCCTGACGAAGAAGTCATGCAAGTTCAAGTCAAACCAGGTTGGAAGAAGTATTTTGATGGAGCTTCAAGAAGCCCTAATGGAGTCAAACGCATCAACCTGAAGGAAAACAAATCAGGAGTCGGTATTGTTTTTGTCACCCCAGACAACGCAATATTACCCTATTCCTTCGTCCTAACAGAAGGGTGTTCAAACAATGAAGCTGAGTATGAAGCCCTGATAGTAGGTCTTGAATTGGCTCTTGAGATCCTAGTGGATGAATTAACTATCTATGAGTATTCAAAACTCGTCATCAAACAGGTGCGAGGTGAATATGTAGTGCGCAGGGTCAGTCTCCTTCCCTATCAAAAGAGAGTGGACCAGCTACTTGCTTAAATTCTAAGAAGCAGTCTCTTCCATGTCCGTAGAGGACTCAACAATCAAGCCGATGCTTTGGCCGGTCTTGCAGCATCTCTAACCCTGCCGACAGATAGGATACTAACCATCACAGTGGGGGAAAGAAGAACCCTCAAACCCCTTCCAGAGATAGACTTCCTGGAGACAGTTTGTTCTGTGACAATCAAAGAAACAAATGAGAATTGGCGATAGCCTTTCATTGATTATCTCCAACATAGTCGATTGCCCGGATACCGCGCCAAACGCACCGAAGTTCACCGACGGGTCACAAAATTCGTGACGTGGGAAGAAACCTTATATAGAAGGTCCCTGGATGGCATCTTGATGAGATGTATCTCAGGAAATGAAATAGATCAAGCTATGGAAGAAACTCATGACGGGATCTGCGGTGCTCACCAGGCTGAGCCTAAGCTACAAATGCAGCTGAAAAGATTAGGCTACTACTGGCCTACGATGATTGCTAATTGTCTCAACTATGCAAGAAAATGCAAAGTTTGTCAGCTCTATACTGATTTTATACATCAGGCTCCCGAGCCTCTCCATATGACAACGTGTTCATGGCCCTATGCGGCATAGGGAATGGACATCATAGGACCATTCACCACACCTTCATTTGCTGGGCATCAATACATCCTGGCTGCGATAGACTACTTCTCAAAATGGGCTGAAGCGGTCGCTCTCAAAGAAGTCAAACACCACTCAGTGGTAGACTTCATCCGGACCAACATCATATATCTGTTCGGAATTCTAGAAAGTATTATCTCGGATAACGGGCAACCTTTTCGAAGCGCTCCTATACACAAGTATGCCAAATTTGGCATCCGAGAGAACCATTCTACCCGGTACTATACAGCCGCGAATGGTCTTGCCGAAGCCTTTAACAAGACTTTGTGCAAAATCCTCAAGAAAGTTGTGGATAAAAGCAAACAGGACTTGCACGAATGTCTACCTGAAGCCCTTTGGGCATATAGAACTACTCATCGGACTCCGACACAGGCCACGCCGTATTCCCTGGTCTTCGGCGGTGAAGCAGTTCTCCCCCTTGAAATTCAAATTCCCTCCCTATGGGTGGCAATTCAGCAGTATCTTATAAAAGCAGATTTAGCTAAAGTTCGTCTTGCAGAGCTTGAAACTCTTGATGAACATCGTTTCCAAGCCCAACAGAGTTTAGAGATGTACCATCAAAGGCTAACTAGCGCCTTCAATAAAAGGGTAAGACTAGGGTCTTACAAAACAGGAGATTTGTGAAAGTATGCCTCTTTTTATTTTTAGAAACACAGTTCTTGGGGGGCAAACATCGAATCCCAAGATCTGACTAAGATTCTAATTGATTTTATTCAATGAAGGTTAGAAATCACAATCACCTTTGCGACTTTGAAATTGTTAAGTCAAATCCACATAAGAATAGTACTCACAAAACTTCACAAGTGTCGAGTCTCCTGTCGATTCACACGAACCTTCTTTTTTCTTTAAAGCTTTCTCTAATGGAAGCTAATGGCCCTTCCAAATTTTCAGCTCTAGGAATCTTGAATAAAAGATCCAATCTTTTATTATAAAGAACCTTTCTTGATGATCAAGATCTTTGATCTTTTTCTTCTTGATTATTCAAAACTTAGAACACACAAGAGAAGAAAGGGGAGAGGGGTGACCGTACACCACTAGAGAGAGGGGCTGGGCGTGAGATTTGAGGAGAGGGGAGAGGTTTCTAAATCTGGAAATTCTGGAAAATTAAAGAATGCCAAAAGCCTTGGACGTCCATCCCTCTTTATAGGCTTTATTGGTTGATTGCAACCAAAGTTTCCTAATCCTTATCCAATAAGGATTCCTCAATTAGTTTCTTAATTTGGTTTCTCCATAATTAATTAGGAATAATCAAAATAGAAACTAATCTCATTCATTAGTGTCCAACTAATCTTATCCTTATCCTAATCCAATTAGGATTCCTTGATTAGCAAGAAACTAATAGACTCCTTGTCCAACAAGGAATCTTTAATTAGTAACTAACTCTAACTAACTAACTAACTAACCTTATCCAATAAAGATATTAGCTATTAGATACTAATTAAATAATAATAACAATTATTATTATTAATACCTCCATGAAGTGGGCGTCCCACCCTAGGTGGGCCCCACTCCACACGCCCCTAGGGTTCCAAACCCTATTAGGTCAATTTATGATTCTTTTAATAAAATCCCTAATGGGTTCTAACCATTTGGTTTTTTACATCCAATGTGATTCCACCTTTTAGAGCTTCACTATATCATATAGTGATTACTTAGAGAAATTAATTAATTTAATTATAATTAAATTAAATACTTTAAGAAGGTCCTTGTGTGTGGGATCTAAAGGGATCTCCTATTTCTGGTTGTGGGACCAAGTACTCAACCTTTTGGTTAAAGCATTGTTACTAGGAAACACCTTTCCTAAAAACTCCATTAGGATTATAGAATTTTATCTATATCCCTGAACTTCCACCAATCACAATTAATGTCCATTAACACAATGTAACTAACCTCCAGAAATTAGAGAATTGCTTGTAAGTACCATCTCACAATATATTTACAAATAAATCCTTCCACATTCCGATATCACTTGTAAGCTTCCGAGATTGGAACAATTCCACTATCTTAGTCCCTAGCTTATGAATAGAACCCTTTCTCATGATTACTTTTTCATTGAACTGAACCTCCGAAACACTTTTGAAGAAACATTAGAAAAGAACTGACATATATATATATATATATATAGTTTTCCATATTAAAAATATCAACTTCGATAGAAACCATTTTACCGAAAAGCACCAGTACTGGATTTAATAGTTCAGTTCAACAAGTATCACCTTGATATCATTATCTCCAATTAAGGAGTTGTGAATTCCTTATTGAGTGTTTTCACACTTCTCCAAACATTGTGTACATGACCCAACGTACCCGGAGTTAGTCGTGTATTGGACATTGCCGATTGGCACATTAAAGCCACATAGATAGATGTCTGAGATGATGTTAACCTCTCAGGTCTAAGGACAATTTGTCAAATAGATAACCCTAATACAATCTGACAGTGTATTCCATAGGGTATCCACTAGTGACCCTGTTCAGTATTATGTACTTGCTATATATACTCACATGTTAGTCAAGAGTCACCACTCTCTGTGAATGAGATTCATCACACTATCTCATAGAACTACACATGTGCAAGCCATGATGAAGTACGACGCCCAACCAGTACTCTAGAGGCTTCGAATGATATTAGGTTTACAAGGAACCGGAAAATCATATCTCCTCGCAACCTTTGCATGATTTTCCTACAATGTTACCTATGGAACTTTATGTCATCATCAAATGAGACAGTACTTTATATAAATACCTTTTGTAGTTGGTTGTGTGAATATGATGCTTGTCTAATCAACATAGAAAAGTCTCTTATTGGCTTTTGAGGGCATATATGTCCAACAATCTCCCACTTGCACTCAAAGCCAATTAGATGTAATGCCCATCATCTCAGTGATATTTCTCAAACACCAGCTGAAGCATAACTTAATGTACATGGGTCTGTCATGTCTGCTTTATCACAACTATTGTTGTGATATAATAACACTTGCAATTTTTGCAAATTTATTATCAATAACCACAGTCTTAAAAGACTAAACAAAAATGATATTGTCCAACAGTCATTTTAGAAGTTAACATGCTTGTGCATTACCATTGTACAATCCTCCAGACTAATCTGACCAATATCTTATCACATCAAAATGTGATGAATATTCGGTCTAGTACAAGTATACTGTTTCATGATATCACATATCTAAAAGAAATAGATTCCATTCCATAAAGGTAGAAACTCTTTTCTTGGAATCTTACTTGCACAAAAACATGATTGTTATTGGGAGAATAACAATATCATTTTCCTTTTGTCTCTAAACCATTTAGGACTAAGAAAACATGTTGTCAAAGTTTTTGTCCTTCATTACTAGATCAAATCTAAGATAAGAATAATATTCATACTTCATTCACAATGAAAAGAATATTATCTTTGCATAGAGCCAGGAAAGTAATTATGTTCCCACTAACCAATTTGCACACAAAGGATACTTTCAGTCTTAGATGAAAATCAAACAGTTTGATTATTTCATCAGAATAAAAGTTAGTCCAACTACAGATTCTGGAACCTGTGGGTTCTAGTGTACTATTTAGGTATAGTGAGAGTAGAGAGTTGATGTCTATCAATTCTCATAGTTATTGATCTATTGGGCTTTTGCTTCTAGAACAATTCTAGATTCAGTTTCTCTACTAGGAAACTTATATTCCTGTTTACAAATATCTTTTGTTATCTAGGAATAGAGACTAAATGTCTCTAATGTGAATCCCAAGCTCATCTTCCATTGAATCATATCCAATATAATTCAATTTAACAACACCATCATGCTATGGTTTGTTGTGGGAATTGTCTGAGACAAAATGTAATGAGAGTAAATTATGAAATTTCTATTATGACGTACTCTTCTCAATCATGAAAGACTTACTTAGCTTTTTCTTTATTTCATTGCGGAATTCCTTGAACTTTTCAAAGAATGTGAAATAAAGTTAGCTACCTCTTAATGGAAGATTCATATGATTAAGATCATCCAACTTTTGTCCCATTCCCAAGCAGAAGTTTTATTTATTCAAATTTCTTATTCTCCTTAACAAACATGCAACTATTGCACTTATGCCAGATCATACCAAGCATTAGGAGCTGGAAGTTCCAACAATTAAGTTGGCTTTGATGAGTATATAAGCTGGACAATCCTTCCAAAGGTTTGTCCTGTATCCAATGACCAATTGCTTCACTATGAAGCATAGTCCTTATACTTTCCTTTCTTCTCTGAAAAGAGCCCTTGTCCATACTACCAGAATATATTTCCAATGGAAAATCTTGAATTTCTTTCCTTTGCATAAATGCTCGGGATTTCGAAAATCCAACTCTTTTGAACATCTTTGCAAGTAGCATTGAACTCTTCAAAGGTGTTAGCCATATGCAACATGTGGGATTTCAGACAATCTGATTTCCTACTTGTTCAACATAACCATATTAAAGGACTCCGAGAGTTTGTCGAGAATCATATCCTCTGATCCCATAAATTTATCTCAATTTATCTCAGCACCAAGAATTGGGATTTATGAATCAAATGATCTCTATCATATTTTTTATGACTGGGTTTCCCTAGTCGACTTGGTGTCCATTTGTCCTTTTATATAGTAAGCTGCCTAGCAGCCCTATAGTATTCAGTAAACATCTCAAATGAGATTTAACATTAGTAGTGAGAACTTGGGCAATTCTTTAGATGGTAAGCACAAACTTGAGATTTCTTTTCTATTCCAAATACTTTGAATTGGTCAAGAGATTCTCATTAAAGTCTTGGTAAGGTGGTTATAGAATGACATGGGAGTAAAACAAACATCATAATATTTCACACATAATAATATCATTAGATCAGGGCTTTCAATCTTTGATGATATTGTTTATCATTCAATCAAATTTCATAGACCCCTCAATCTATAAAATTAGGAAATATGTTACTTTATATTTCTGATGAGCATTGAGTGCCTTATAATACACATGCAATCTTCCATGCTAGGATAGTACCACACATGCACTACAAGGTGGATAGTAGCTATCCATCACTGAACATCTCATGCATAACTCATTATGTTAATTAGTGATTTTCAATTTTCTTGTGACCTCCAAGGACAACATGACTGTCATTGTGTCAGCCGTCATGTTCCTTGGTTAAGTGAAACCCATTATTCTCGGTTGTCATATAATTAAGTAGGAATATGCCCCCATGCTAGTTGACACTCCCTATCAGGTAATACACATTCCTATCTACTATAAAAATAAAGTAGTGGAAGTTTAATTTAGACTGAATTATGTCCAATTCCTGTCAGAGAGACAAGACTCAGGCTAATTAATTCCTAGTCTTATTGATAATGGAAGGTAATAGGGCATCATTATCCCGTAAGATAGATTAGCCCATTTAATTCACTTAATATTTTTCTTGAGGGAAAACAGAATATCATGAACAAATTATACATCTAATGCATATATAAAAAGCATTCACAATATTTATCATTGTATCATATGTATAAAGCAATATACAAAATCATCACATGATAATAAATCAAATTTCATTTAATTAGATCAAACTAATTCCAATAATTTCTCACTAGCCCTAGAAATCTTAATGGATCTAATCCAAGGGTACAAAGATCATTTTTAACATCAGTGGGTTATGGTTCTTTCATCCATATGATGGACCATTGGTCATACCAAGCACCATGAGTTCAAGATAACAATTATAAAGTGTCCATGTGCATCACTAAAGCCCATAAGTCAAAATGGACTATATTACCCTTTAATTCTCTACGAATTATTTTTAGTACATTAGGGTTCAACAACCTTAAGCCTAAAAGAAATTATGGGAGTCTTTAAACAACTTTCTAAGACCTCTACTAGGGTCTATAACTGTCACTCAAGCACTTCCCATAATCGTGAATTTTGTTAGCTTACATCGATGCCAATTAAGGCATACTTATCTCAAAATTATGCAAGTAACATATTCCATGTAAAAATTTCAACATAGACTACATGCATCACGTCCAAAAGGGCTATAATAATGTGTTTTATTTAAACACAAACTTTTTATGTTTCAACAAAACACATATTATGGGGTTTGATCCAATTATCTAAAATTTGCACAAAAACGATAATCACATTATCAAAAGGGTTATGGATTTTTCTAAGCAACTAAAAGCTATAACAAATGATCACATGAAATACATAATATAGCCCCATAATGGGTCCACATGATCATGCTATCTTAGAAATCCTACAACTACTCTTATAGAACGCCTTCCAAGATTTATTCTCTATGCGATCACCATCATCTTCTATCATCATTATGATTTCTCCATAGAGAAAAATCAGCAACTCCTAATACTAAGAGTACATCATATTCAAACTAAGAAACCTTGAAAAATCATCCAAAATAGGGTGCTCAAGGGGAGTGCAACCTATAAGAAGAAAGAGAAGAGAGAGAGAAGAAGACATGATCATGGAACCCATCAACCATTCAACAAGAATATATATTAACAATTCATCAAATATGAATAATAATATGAATTGACAAATTACTTAGAAAGTCCATAACCTCAACAAGGGTTTTGCTAACCTTAGGGAAACTCTTTCCCATATGGTTAAGACGTCTATTAACATTTAATAGAAAAACCTTAGAGCAAAGAAAGCAAGCATGTTAAGAATAAGATCTTAGGGCTTTTAGATCATCATTAAAAGAAAACTATTTTCCTTTAATGCTTGGAAAGTCTTTGAGAGAAACAATTTCTCTAAAATTTAATCTAACTCTAAAATTCATCCTAACATTCCTCAATTGATAAACAAATAGGAAACACCATATTAAATTCGGCTAGGCTAGGGATCTAATCCCTTCCATATTATTTTGATCTAATAACTATTAAAAGACCAAAATAAAAAAAATCAGCAAATTGCTAATTTTAATATCACTTTATATCGATTCCAAAAATAAATTCAAAATCAATAATAGGTGAAATCAAAATTTTTCATAAGGGCCAACTGCTTTAGGGATTATTTGATTTAACAATTAAATAAAATAATAGTATTAAATGTCGATAAAATAATTGATCTCTATCAATTAAAATTCACTTGAGATAAAACCCTGTATCTCAACCAATGGCATTTATGTAATTACTTGATTAACTATTAATCAAATAAAAACTTATAAATACTATATAGCCAGTCATTCTGAGCACATGTAATTGATCCAAATCAACTACAATAATTATGGTATTATTCCCACAAAATTTTTAGGGAATCATAAAGGATATCACAATTAACATTTAATTAAATGATAGCCCGTGGACTCGAAGTAGATAATTAAAAAATTTAATTAAATCTCAGCCCATGCTCTCGAATCAAATAATTAAACTATTTAATTAATTGATAGCCCATTAAACGATTTAATAGCATCCCATGCTCCCAAATCAAATAATTGAATTAAGGAAAAATTTGAAAGCCTCTTGGAAAATTAATTTAGAAAACTCATTTTCCCGCTTTAGATTTTCGACTCAAGTTTTGACCCTCAAAACGATTGATTCTGGAAAAACTTTCTTCACAAAAGTTGTAGATCTTTTTTATGGCTTCGAAACGATATACTGACGGACCAAAATCAGACTTACAGTCACAAAGTTATGGCCGAAATACCGAAACTATATCGATTCTTCTAATCAAATACAAATCCGAAAATCCATAAATAAAATTAAATCGAAATAAGCATTAATCTCCAAGAACGCTTAAGCAAAGGTGTCTAGCACCTTTGGATTTATTAATTAATATTTAATAAATAAAATCTCATCTATATATGCTAGCCAAAATATCAATGGGTATCTAAGTGGTCTAAATCAAAGGGAAAACTTGCCCGGGGCTCACATGAATAAATTAAACAATTTAATTTAATATTCTAAAAGGATCTCCAAATCCTTAAAGGCTATAATCAAGATTTAAATATCTTGAAATACCTATCCCTTATGAAAAGATGTTTTGAAAAAATCCAAAACCAAAAAAAGTATCACACTAATTTATAAGGGTTTGATCTCCCCCTCAGTAACTAGAGGGCTCCCTCAGCCCTAATAAATGATTATCCAATAATCAAGAATCTAGAAGATTGATTCATTAGGGTAACCAAAATTCATACGAGAGGCATTCTTGATATAATTAAAATTTAATTATACCCTAAAATCAAAGAGAAGCATAGCCAAGGCTCTGATACCACTGAAAGTATGCCACTTTTTATTTTTAGAAACACAGTTCTTGGGGGGCATACATCAAATCCCAAGATCTGACTAAGATTCTAATTAATTTTATTCAATGAAGGTTAGAAATCACAATCACTTTTGCGACTTTGAAATTGTTAAGTCAAATCCACATAAGAATAGTACTCAAAAAACTTCACAAGTGTCAAGTCTCCTGTCGATTCACACGAACCTTTTTTTTTCTTTAAAGCTTTCTCTAATGGAAGTTAATGGCCCTTCCAAATTTCCAGATCTAGGAATCTTAAATAAAAGATCCAATCTTTTATTATAAAGAACCTTTCTTGATGATCACGATCCTTGATCTTCTTCTTCTTGATTATTCAAAACTTAGAACACACCAGAGAAGAAAGGGGAGAGGGGTGACCGTACACCACTAGAGAGAGGGGCTGGGCATGAGATTTGAGGAGAGGGGAGAGGTTTCCAAATCTGAAAATTCTGGAAAATTAAAGAATGCCCAAAGCCTTGGACGTCTATCCCTCTTTATAGGCTTTATTGGTTGCTTGCAACCAAAGTTTCCTAATCCTTATCCAATAAGGATTCCTCAATTAGTTTCTTATTTGGTTTCTTCCATGAAGTGGGCGTCCCACCCTAGGTGGGCCCCACTCCACACGCCCCTAGGGTTCCAAACCCTATTAGGTCACTTTATGATTCTTTTAATAAAATCCTCAATGGGTCCTACCCATTTGGTTTTTCACATCCAATGTGATTCCACATTTTAGAGCTTCACTATACCATATAGTGATTACTTTGAGAAATTAATTAATTTAATTATAATTAAATTAAATACTTTAAGAAGGTCCTTGTGTGTGGGATCTAAAGGGATCTCCTATTTCTTGTTGTGGGACCAAGTACTCAACCTTTTGGTTAAAGCATTGTTACTAGGAAACACCTTTCCTAAAAACTCCATTGGGATTATAGAATTTTATCTATATCCCTGGACTTCCACCAATCACAATTAATGTCCATTAACACAATGTGATTAACCTCCAGAAATTAGAGAATTGCTTGTAAGTACCATCTTACAATATATTTACAAATAAATCCTTCCACATTCCGATATCACTTGTAAGCTTCCAGGATTGGAACAATTCCACTGTCTTAGTCCCTAGCTTATGAATAGAACCCTTTCTCATGATTACTTTTTCATTGAACTGAACCTCCAAAGTACTTTTGAAGAAACATTAGAAAAGAACTGACATATATATATATATATATATATATATACTTTTCCATATTAAAAATATCAACTTCGATAAAAACCATTTTACCGAAAAGCACCAGTACTGGATTTAATAGTTCAGTTCAACAAGTATCACATTGATATCATTATCTCCAATTAAGGAGTTGTGGATTCCTTATTGAGTGTTTTCACACTTCTCCAAACATTGTGTACATGACCCAACGTACCCAGAGTTAGTCCTGTGTATTGGACATTGTCGATTGGCAAATCAATGCCATATAGACAGATGTCTGAGAAGATGTTAACCTCTCAGGTCTAAGGACAATTTGTCAAATGGATAACCCTAATACAATCTGACAGTGTATTCCATAGGGTATCCACTAGTGACCCCGTTCCGTATTATGTACTTGCTACATATACTCACATGTTAGTCAAGAGTCACCACTCTCTGTGAATGAGATTCATCACACTATCTCATAGAACTACACATGTGCAAGCCATGATGAAGTATGGCGCCCAACCAGTACTCTAGAGGCTTTGAACAATAATAGGTTTACAAGGAACAGGAAAATCATATCTCCTCGCAACCTTTGCATGATTTTCCTACAATGTTACCTATGGAACTTTATGTCATCATCAAATGAGACAGTAATTTATATAAATTCCCTTTATAGTTGGTTGTGTGAATATGATGCTTGTCTAATCAATATAGAAAAGTCTCTTATTGGCTTTTGAGGGCATATATGTCCAATAATTTGGTCTTAATGGTCCGAACTCCGATAATGGTCACTCGTCGAACCAAGGGGAAACTCGAACC
Organism: Tetracentron sinense; assembly: GCA_015143295.1. Taxonomy (NCBI): domain Eukaryota; kingdom Viridiplantae; phylum Streptophyta; class Magnoliopsida; order Trochodendrales; family Trochodendraceae; genus Tetracentron; species Tetracentron sinense. The sequence goes on from CM026567.1 coordinate 20,229,798, forward strand.
AAAATGGGAAGGGCCATACGTCGTCGAGAAGGTATACTCTAACAGAGCTTACCTACTGACTTCAATGGATGGAGAGCGAATTATCCCTCAAACCAATGGAAGATTCCTCAAGCGATACTACTCCTAGGGATTAAAATGCTCGCTAGACCAAAACTTTAAAAGACGGTCTAGATAAAATTTAGAGTACAAATGACTCGCAAAGTTGAAAACCCTAAGGGGCGGCTTAGGCAAAAATTAGAGTCATGCTTGCTAAGTTGAAAACCCTTAAGGGTGGCTTAGGCAAAATTTAGAGCAACAATGACTCACTAAGTTGAAAATCCCAAAAGAACGGTTTAGACAACGAATTTGAGTCAAAATAAAATGCTCGCTAGACCAAACTCCAAGAGATGGTCTAGGCAAAAACTAGGGCGACAAATAGCTCGCTAGACCAAAACTCTAAGAGACGGTCTAGGCAAAACTTAGAGCAATTTTACAGGCTCCTGAATACGAGCTAAAAAGGTTCATGACGCTTCAAAAGTCTCCAGAATACCAGACTGAAGCTAAAACCCTCCTAGGCACGAAACGAAAACTGCCTATTCGCTATCAAATTGTGAATCAAATCTGGAGGAGACGTGCAGCTTCCTGAAAAGAAAAGAATGAATAACATACACTGAATGATAAAACAAATGTTTTCATTCATTCGCAGGATTAGCGTCCTGGGGATTTACATTCGCGTTCACATCCGGAGGATTTACAATAGGGAGATCTTCATTGATAGGATGTATATCAAGAGGGTTTTCATTAACTAGAGGAGTGATATTTGAGAAAGATAATTTCTCCATTCTCGCACGTTGTTCTTTGTAGAGATGTGCAGCTTCCTGACAAGCGTCTGCCAAAACCTCTTTCAATCAGATAATCTTCCCCAAAGTCCTTTGACCTTGAGTCTTCACAGAATGGCCTTCTAATAATTCAGAACTGACAGTCACGAGCTCTGCTTCCATAGATTCATGAGCACTTTTTACCTTTGAAGCTCTAACCAAGGCTTCTTGTAGTTGTTAGCGTAGGCTCTCTACTTCGGCTTCTATAGCCAGCTGGTGTTATGTAGTCTGATAAATTCTTTTACGCAGATCACTAGCAACTTCAACCACCTCTGCTATTTTTGAGGATGTGTCGCTAACGCACCCCCTGGCTTCCACTTCAAGACCACTGATTGGGTCTATATTATTGAGTCAGCAAACTTTCTCGACAGAGCTGATCCAAGCCTCAGCTTCCTGCTGTATAGAAGGATCTCTGATACCTAGGCTATCAAGGATATTGAAAGCTGAAATGCAGTCATTTTTCATCTGGTTAAAATCTTTGAAGTTTTTGCTGAGCAACGAAGTCTTCAGGCCTTCGAGTACATGTTTAGCACTCTCTGCATAAACATCAGCCAATAGCTTGGATGGAGGAGGAACTAGAGCCCGGTTGGGTACTCCAAAAGTAAACTTCGGAGCATCCATAATTCCCCTGATGGTGCCTACAAAAAGAAAAGGTCGAGAGTTAGTTAGTGTGAAAATTATTTGATTGGAGTAAAAGAGACAATCAAAGTAACATACCGGGAAGTCCGAAAATTCTCCTGAGAAAGGAATCATAACTATTCTTGTCCTCCAACCATCTACCAGAAGGAATGATACCAAGTCCCGGATGCCCTTCGTTTGATTGTTCTAGTGGAGGAGTAGAGGGAGTATATTCGGGTGAAGGAGGTCTGACAGGTGATGTTGAAGGTTGATCGGCCTGCGGAGTCGATGTCTTATACTCAGGTGAAGGGATCATGGTTAGAAAAGGTAAATCCTCGAAGGTCAACCCTTCACCGGTAAATAGTGCAGAATAGGGAATTATTTCCATCCCTATGACGTCGACATCCAGCTCTTCTTCTGCGATATGAATTTCAGGAGTATTCGGCTCGGACTCTTGAGCGGCCTCAATAGTGAATCTAGCTTCAGACTCGGTTCCTACATCTGGCCCAGTATTAAATTCAATGTTGGCTTTAGTTTTAGGTCTTATATTGACCTTAATATCTATCCCAATCTTTAGCCTTGCTTCGGCAATTGTTTTAATCTCCGGCTCTATTTCAGCCTGTAGTTCTGAGCTCAAGTTTTCCTCAGTTCTTTCTTCAGGCCTAGTGTCAGTCCTGGTCTCAGCCTCAGTAGCAACGTCTGTTGAATCTTCTGTCACTTCATCTATTGCTGACCTTGCAGGTTCAGCTGATGTGGCCCGTTCTATATCAAGAACTTCATCGACAAGGCTGATACTCGCTGTGTTCACTGTCACCACTGCCTCAGTCCTTACAATGCTAGGATCAGCCTCGGGTGGTACAACTTCGGAAATAACTTCGACAGTCTGGATAAATTCTCCATCAGCCTTTGAACCTGAAGACTGCCCAGCTTTGAGAGCATGCCTCTTAGCTTTTTTAACAGCTCGTTAAGTTTGGATAGAGAGCAGAGCGGCTTCAGCTGTTTGAACCTCGAAAAGTAGATGCACTTCTAGCTCCCTTGCTCTACGAGCCTCCTCTAATGCAGCTGCCAAACAAACTTCATTAAGGTTTGTTTCCATGGGAACATCCCGACTGTGCTCAACCAATTCATCCAAAGGGCAATCAGGGGTGGATTAAGGATCATTGTGTTCTGTTGAATTGACCCTATCATCGACATCATCAATAGGGTCAACTACAATGGTCTCGCCCAATCCCTCAAAGATACGAGGTCGGACAACCATCCCAACGGAAGCCACAATAGTAGGATCTTCCGGACGAACAATAAATTCTGCGACACCCTGAGGACCTTCATATGTGTCTTCGAAATTGTCAGTGTCAGCATAAATGGGTATGTCATGCTCAGCTACAAGGGTAGCTATCTTGGCCATCTGGATTTGATCCTCAGTCAGCTTGATGATAGGAGAGGGGCTTCTATGAACACGCTTGCCTTTCCCCTTGGGGGCTGGTCTAGTCCTGGGATGCTTGCGGGTATCGGCAACAGTTTTCTGTCTTTTGGCAAGTGCCTTAGCCCTTGATGGCTCTTTTCCTTTTCTAGCACCAGGTGCTTGAGCAGGAACAGGACCACCGGCCTCAGTAGTAGCCGTGGCAATCCTTGCCAGATGCTCCTTCATAACTATGACCGGAATATCACGGCCACCGTGCTTCAAATAAGCAGACGTACAATTTATCCACCATGTGGAGAATCTTAAAGAAGGTCGACCTTCCTGAGCTTGAGAAGGAATAAAGAACCTTGAACGTGTATCGACGCGAATCAAATGATTCCACTCTTGTTTGATTCGATGGAAATCGACCAAAGTACGATCAATGGCCTCCAGTGCAGGTGGTTTTGCTTGGTCATACCCAAATTGTCGGCCGAATCTGCTTGGATAGTAAGGTTCCACAAAGCATTCCTTGCTGAGACGCCATAAAATTTTGGCTGGGCAAAGGCTCATCATCATCAAGAAATCCCTGCCAGGGTAGCTCAGGTTTTTGTCATCTACCAGATAATTGTTCCCGATCAGTTTGGAGGCTCCCTTGAAAGGACGAGCTTTATAAAGACCAGGAGTGGTGAACATATACTTGATTGACTCCCAGGAACGATACTTGGTCGGCATCCAACCCGCTATATATACCAAATATGGTAGATCCATCTCAGCTTCAGTAACTATCCATCTCGGATAAGAAGAAGGGAAATACTGACCGATCCAACCAAATAAATACTGGAAAGGACCTTGAGCTAAATTGTGACCTGGATATTGGCTCTGAGTGATGACCCCCATCTCTCTGTATAATGACGCCATCATCAGGATGAGCAAAGAGTGCCTTACGCCATTCGCCATCCATCTGCCACCACGAATGTTTCAGGACGGATTACTTCTCCTCTGTGCGAAGGCAGGACAAAACTGCACAGCCAACAGGACAAGAAGGCAGCAAAAGAACCTTCTCTGCTGACCCCATCGCTGGTCTTGATCTCAGAATTTCTAATTTCTTCTTTCGATGGAGTGATATACGTCGGCTTGGAGTACGCATATGGTTCTCCCTTGAAAAAATGCCCCAACCATTGCTTGAGGGTAACCCTACTCACCTTGCGTGCCGCCTTTACACCTTTACTTGGCACTGTTTCTTCAACTTCTTCATCAACAACGGGAGCTTTGCCCTTATCGGTAGGAGGTGTCACTCTATCTGCATTCACCTTCAGAAGGACATTATAAATCTGATATAGCTCTCTGGTACAACCAGGAATGTTCTCTGAATACAGAACGTTGTTGAAGGGTTTAAATTCATCGTAAAAGGCTCCGCTGACCGGTAGCCCTGAAATACGATTCATCGCATGAACAGAGAGTCCGATCTCTCCCTAAGCCATGTGGAAAGTGTTGGTCTCAGCACACCAGCGGTTGAACAGGCTACGGAATAGAAGAACATCTCTCTTATACTTATATCTTGCAAGCCCAACTGCTCCTCGAATGCCCAGAGTTGTCAGTTCGTCACCGAAGCGCATATATACATCATGAACCCATGACGGCCACAAAGTTCTGCCATCAACTGTAGAACAACTCCTGATGACCATGGACGGGTCCCAGTAAATGTAATTAGTTCGGGTTATCAAGATGGGGAAAACTTCCTTTAGTACCCTCTCCGGGTCTTTACTTGACAGGTCTACTGTGGCACAAGAAGGTGTCAGATAACTTCCATCAGAGACCAATCTGTTGCCTATCAGACCTTTCTCAGCATCATAAATGCAGACAGGTATTCTCCCATGAATTACCTACTCCCTAGGGTTTGCGACGGGAAGAGGCTCAACAAACTCTACCCCAAACTCTCCCATGATCTCCAGTTGTCGATTCAAACTCGCCCCATTCTTGTCATCCTCATCAGTATCAACAAAACGAAGGTTCTTAGTTCCGTGGAAATATCTCGGTGCGCTAGCCATTCTACAAAAGAAGGAAGACAAGACATGCAAAATGATTCAGTTCAAAAGGAATTGAATCTTATAAATTTCAGATTAATAGGTCAAAAATGGGCCTTTAGTTGGGAATATACACCCGCCTTGATAATTTAAAATGTTTATTAATTGATTTTAATATTGATCGATTACAGACTTAGGATAAAAATCCGAGTTTGTGAAGCTTGGATGTCTTGCTTAAAGCATACATCTAAAAATAAATTGCTTAAAAGAAGCAATCACTCTAAGGGTTTTTGTTAAGGCAAATGCCCATGAGTATTCATCATAGCAAATGTCTAAGGACAAATGCTAAGGACAAGATCCGTGGGAAAATCCACGGATAAAATCTCCTGACCCAGGAACTAAGGTCCCAAGAATGCTTATCTGTGGAATATATCCACGGATACTCAATTTTCTTTTTAAGGACAAAAGCCCATGAAAGTAAAATTGAATCCATGGAAAAGTCCATGGATAAACAGTTTTAATTTTGGGGTTATAAGCCTTTTGAATGTTTCATCCGTGGAAAATATCTACAAACACTCAAAATATTCATGGATAAGGTCCGTGAATATTAAAAGGATCCGTGGATAAAATCCCCAGACAATGTTAGGCTCACAGACTAAGGTCCTGTGGGCAATCGGTCCTTGGATCATATCCACGGATACTCAAAATATCCACAGATAACATTTCAGGAAATTTGAGAGTATCTGTGGACGGAATCTCACGGATCAATATTTGGGGCTCACGGACAAAAGTCCTGTGGGCAAGCTGTCTATGGCCATAAATCACGGGCAGTGAGTTTCCAGTCTGGTTTCCCATGACCGGAGAACTCGAGGATTCCGGCAATGGAACCAGAATTCCTGCCAGAAAATGCAGAGAGCCCAAAAGGGCATCCCAAGACTCCTTGATCTTGAGAAAACCTAGGAAATGCAACAAATCGCATTTCAAGGGATCCCAGGATCAAAAAGACCCAAGGGATGCCCAATTTGGCACCCAATCCATTAGAATGAGGTTTGAAATCCTCATTCCGGTCCTCGGTGAATAAAAAGCGGGAAAGAACACTGGTTCTTCCCTCCCATTAACCCTAATTAGGGTGAAAGTCTCACCTTAAAATGAAGAAAAAGGGGAAGAAAGAAGGAAAATCTTTCTTGACAAAAGAAAGGAAGCTTTGAACTCATAGATTTTTGGGTTCAGAGAGTTGGAGAAGACAAAGTGTCTTCCCCAAGCCTAAGGCATCATTATAAAGGTTGCCTTTTAGCTCATCCTGACCATCCATTTCAAAATGGACGGTCCAGATGGTAGAGATATTCCCCACCGTTTTACCCTTAATGGCAGGGGTGACCTCATCATGAGGCCTCCTCGATCAGGTAACCCATCGTAGGTTTCCCATGAACACCATCAGTGGAGGCGGTTACACCCCTCCGCCATCACTGCTAGGTGTCAGGATCCAGATGTATGGATTATTTTCAATCATCTAGATCCTGAGGGGCATTTGTGGGCAGTGAAAATCTCACCGTCCATCGTCCAGGTGTGTGTGCAATGACACACACCTGATCACAGTCTCTCGGAGAGACGGTTTGGGTTCACGCGTGCCTACGGCACGCGCAGTATCTTTAGCTATCAGCATTAAATGCTGATGGCTGACACCATGCTGCCCAGCTAAGCAAGAGTATGATTTGATCCGTGAGGATAAATCTCACGGATCCACCCTAAATGGTAGCTCCCAAATGGGCTGATACATACCCCATTCGTGAGGATCAAAACCTCACGGATCCAATATTAAGTGTTGGCCTCTGAGAGGCTGACACATATATTCATCCGTGAGGGTTAAGACCCCACGGATTCAATCTTTAGTGTTTGCCTCCATGAGGCTGACACGTGTTCATCCGTGAGGGTAAACCTCCCACGGATCATATTTAGTGTCAATTTCCAAGAGACTGACACATATCTAACCGTGAGGACTGAAACCTCATGGATCCAACTTTGGTGCTAGCCTCTGAGAGGTTGACGCTTGTCCCATCCGTGAGGATAAAACCCCCACAGATCATATTTAGTGTCAGCCTCTGAGAGGCTGACACATGTCCAATTCCTGAGGGTAAGTCCTCGTGGATCAAATATGATGACCTGGATCTAATCCAGACCACGGGCAAGATTGTGGTCTCACCTTGTGGTCCATGGTTGAGACCTATGGTCTCACCTGGTGATTCGTGGTTGAGACTTGTGGTCTCACCTTGTGGTCCGTGGTTGAGACCTATGGTCTCACCTGGTGATCCGTGGTTGAGACTTGTGGTCTCACCTTGTGGTCCATGGTTGAGACCTGTGGTCTCACCTTGTGGTCCGCGGTTGAGACTTGTGGTCTCATCCTTTGATCCGTGATTGAGACTTATGGTCTCATCCTAGTCCGTGGACTGGCCTAGGCCAGTCAGTCCCAGCTGATAGTCAGTATTTGACTGTCATGGGGCAGAGAATCCTTAATAAAAAGGACTCTTTGTCAGGCTGTAGGGGGATCCCAAGATAAGGATCCCCTCTTTTAAAATCTCATGGGATGCCACATGACACCCCATGATTGTTTTAGGATTAAGACTATGTCCTACATCCTAGGAAAGGATAAGATTACCATCCTCCCTTTCGAAAGGTATTAAGATTCCCCCAAAAAAAGGGAAAACCTAGTACAAGAGTCCTAAAAAAGAAGAGGATTCTCTGAAGCATGAGGACTCTCCCAGATAAGGGAGAGCCATGAGCTGGCATCCTCTAAGAGGAAAGCCTCTTTTGACTTTCCTAAAAATAAGGGAGTCCTAAAAGAAGGACTCTCTGAAACCCATAAAGGGTGTTTTTCTCAAGGAACACAGATGAAGAGACGAGAACAAAAAAAAAAGATTTTTTTTAAGCAGCAGAAAACACAAGCAAACAGGTGAAGAAGAAGACTCTACTATATGGAGAATACAAGGTGAGCCCTCATATATGGCCATCATTCTTTTTCTTTATGTGAAAAGACCTCAATGAGACACTTGTAACGCCTACATGGGATTTGTGCAACCCCGTTGAATAAATTATTCAATATTATATTGTTCTTCTTTTGATTCATCATCTTAATCCAAGGTTCTTCCCCAATAAAGAGAAGGTAATTTAATAGTTTGGGTTTACTCAGATTGGAAGGATAGTCCCCTACAACAAACAATAAACTCCATACAACAATGGAGGAAATTTGAAAGCAGAGATAAATTTGTGCACACAATGACCATGAGACTGAGACCAGTGAGGATGTTGAAAAGAGTCAAAGTTACTCTAAAACAAATGAGGATATGAATTCTGCTTATCAAAAGTTGTATTCCAAAAGCCTAAAGCTGAAGAAATCAAAAATCTCTTTGAAAGGAAAAGCTAAAACTAATTAAATCTGAAAGAGAAGATTACAAGCTAGAAACGGAAGGGAAGAGTGCTCTAATCTCTCAGCTTGAAAGAAAAAAAGCTGATTTTTTGGACAAAATAGAGTGTCTTGAAGAAGAAAATATTGCATTGACTGAGTGGGTCAAAGTTTTGGAAAGACACCTCTAGGAAGGATATTGAAGAGTCTAAGACTCTTATTTCAGAATTGGAGATTGAGAAAGATAACCTCATTGAGAAGGTTAGGTTTTTGGAAATGGAATTTCTGAATACCCTTAAAGTGAAGGATGGGTTAGCTAAGAAAGTAATCGAATTTGAGAAAGAAGCAAGATTGGTTAGCAATTCTCACATCCTGGATAGATTGGCTAGGATGCAACGCTCAGCAGTCAACATGACCGGCATAGGGCAATTCTAATAGACCACCAATCCACATGAATGTTGGTATTATGACATCTACTACTTTTGAGCCAATTCATGCTAATCCAAGCCATGATGATCCTTCTACCTCAGCCCCTCAAGAAAGAATTCCAATCATCTAAATGTAAATTCATCTCGTCCTCAGTTATACCAACACTTTGTTGCTGCTAGTTATGGTAAAAATTCTACTTCTGATAAAGCAAAGAGGACTCATGTTCATGCTCCTACAGGTAGCTCTCCTCCTCCTAGATTCATTCCCACTTGCTTTTAGTGTGGAGTGAAAGGTCACACAAGACCTCGATGTCCTGATTTTAGGAGAAATCCCCAAAATGGTTCATGGAATCAACATTCAATTGAAGGAAATCTCCAAAGACAAATTCGAGCCTTGGCTGAAAAGTCTAGTAGTTTGAGCGAAGAAGTGATGAAAATAACTCAATTGTCTAGACTCGGTATGGACACTTCTTATGCTTATCATGAGGAAGGCAACAGGATAGACCAAAAGGCTAGGGCTCTCCAAATGAGAAGAAAGAATGGGAAGAAGAAGAAGAAGGTCACCTTCACATCTTCTCATGAAATAGATAAAAACCATAGGGTCAACAAAAAGCCAAAATCCATCTATGTGAGAAAGGATGACCTTAGAAGCCTTACCTCTCGCACCTCCTTGAAATTCTAAAATCCCATTAGGTGTGAGAGAGAGTGATTGTGTGTTGTTTGATAAACTAGGTTGTTCTTCATGCTTATTATGTCCTAATGCTATCCATGTGATGTATATTAGTAAGTTTTGCACTTTCTTATTTGTTTCACTCTTTAATTTTGTTTTTGATTGATTAAAAGAAAAACTCCAAAAAGATTTTGTGTTTCTTTTAGATAGGCTGTTTTTCCTTCATGTATTGAAAAATCCAAAAACATTGAAAAATCAAAAATTCAAAAAAAAATGTTGCTTGGGCTTACTCTCCTATCATATTGTGCATGTTTCAATTTCCTTACATTCATAAATCTTATTTCATGTCAAGGTAAAAATATTGAATAGGATCGAGTTCATGAGGATATTATATCTTTCAAAGTCTTATAGAAAATTGAAAAAATAGACAAAGCTTCTAAATCACAGTTAGAGTTGGTTAGACAAGGTTGCTAAAAGTGTCATGCACATGCACTCTGACTTACTTTAGAAGATAGTCTAAATTCCTAAGTAAAGGTAATGCTATTATTCATGATGATCTTCTTGGTTGACCAAATCTGGATTGACCGGTGTGTTAAATATCCTATTTACTTGTGCCCCTGCTTTAAAAAAAGATTGAGACAATAGAAAGGGCTACCTCTGGGATAATGCAAATGTCACTATTGGATGCAAATAGTATGAAATGGCTACCTATGCGGACAATAATTATCTATTTGGGTTGCTAGTGTGAAAGCTCCTATTGCCAATAGCTAGGGCTACCTACCCAATCAGTGTGAAAACCGTCATTGCAAGAAAAATTTGAAAAAGCGAAGAAAAGAACTCCAAAATATGGCTATGTTTGTCATGAAAAGAAAATAAAAGACAAATTGCATAAAAGATGAACAAGGGTGAAAATTAGCACATGTTCTACAAATGCTAAATTTAGGATTTAACAGGTTTGACTTCTAGTGTTTTGAGTTACCTTAAGTCCCTGAAATGCAATAATGTCATAACCTTAACCATGGGTTGAAACTTCCAAAAGAGTCAAGTTAGAAACCTCACACACTATGCTTCAAAATGAAACTTTTTGCTAAATGTGTCTTGGTTGTTGTGTTTGTTATTAATTGCCCATGTGACTAGTATAGGTGAACATATCCTCATTTATTCAAAACTTAATGATATTAAATCTTGGGTGAGCAATCTTTTGGCTCCTTGAAAATTGGTGCATACATATGTGATTGTAATGTGGCTAAATGCAAGCTTGTTTTCAGGGGGAGTTTTTGTTTTTGACTGATTTGGAATTGAACTTAATTATACTTTGCAAATGAATAATGATTTCAAATTGTCTTGAATTAAAGGGGAGTTGTATGTTTCAAAACTTGGTATATCTTGTATGATTTCAGGCTTAAAATTGCATTCTGGGGTTAATTTTAATCTCTATGGGAGACTCTATGTGTCATGAGTGAGGGGGAGAGTAATTAAAAGTTGAAAAATCAAATTCTATGGAGTTTTCCTGTTTAAGCGTTCGAACGGAGTGCCAACCATTTTCTGCCGTTCGAATGACCATAATGGATGTTCGAACGGCCTGCATGGTTTTTCAAATAAAAACCCTCAGTATGCCCCATTTGCTCTCACTCATTCGAACGCACTCCAAACCGAAGCTAGGGCACCGAAAATTTCTCTCTATTTTGAGGTAATCAACTGTTCTATTCTTGAAATTTCCTTTCATTACTTGAAATTTCTCATTCCTCATCATGTTTACCCGCATTCCCATATGGATTTTGGTTCTCTTCATGGCAAGCTCCTCACGGAGAAAGAATGCCAACAAATCACCTTCCTCATCACTCTCTTCATTCCATTCCTCTGAATCTGACTTGGATAATGAGAGTGATTCTTATTTTGGACCTCCTCTCATTCGAGGTCTGGGGATTGTGATCGAGGAACCTTCGGCCCCTCGGACTACTATGGCTAGATCCATTGCTCCTACTGGAAAAGGGAAGGCAGCCTCTAAGCCTAAAGCCCCATCAAAGGCCACTCCCAAGAAAAATGCTAAAAGGACTAAAGTGAGCCAAGCATACCCCTCTTATGAAGGCCATATGTTTAGATCCCTGATTGCAACCTATAGGTTCGAGCACTATTTTGAGCACCATGCTGTGATCCTTGAGCATTCGGTTCACCTTCGCAACTTTACCCACACCGATCTTCCTCGTATTATCCAGTCGAGAGGGTGGCAGGGAGTTCTTGCTCTATTAGGGCAATGCCCTTTGATCCTGATTCGGGAATTCTATTTGAACATCAAAAAAGATGACCTAGTTCACATAACCTTCACTACTGAGGTCTGAGGCATCCTTATTGAGGTCACTCCAGCCTTCATTGCCAGAATTCTATCCATTCCTTAGGTTCCCGATGCTTATTTTCCTCATCATTATCGGACCGATCCCCATGACCATCATATGGATGAGATCGCTACCATGATTTGCAGCTCTTAGACTCCATGGCCTGCCACTCATTTGTTGTAGAGTATGTTGACCGCTAATGCTAGGATTTTACATTTCTTGATGTGTTCTACCCTCCATCCTAGAGGTCATACCACTGACATCAGTTCTGATCGAGCTCGCTTTTTCCATGCCCTACTCACTGCTAAGCCTATTGATCTTCCTTCTCATATTATTGAGCTGATGATTCATGCGTCCCACCTCAATACTGGTACTATCGGCTTGCCATTTGGCATCTTGATCTGAGGTATACTTGCCTCTCATGGCATTCACCACTCAGCCAATGGCTTGGTTAGTATGTCTAAAGGTCCTCTCACAGCGAAGGTCTACACCAGTAGTCTAGCTCATGTTGCTGATCGTTCTGCACCCATACTCGAGGAGAGACCTGCTCAGCCTCCTCCTGCTCCACCGACTACCATGGATATGTTGGCTACCCAGATGGCCCAGCTTGTTGCGAGCCAGACTATCTTCATCAATGAGATTCGCGCATCTCAAGCTACTTTCCATAGCATGATGGAGACTCAGTTCTCTAACTTGGCAACTAAGACTAGAGGCCACTTTTGGTATCTCATCACTGTTGTGACAGACATGAGAGTAGACCTTACACGTCTTAGAGAGGAGTGTGCACTTCAAGATGCTACTGAGAGCGATGGTGGAGATGATGCTAATGCAGCTGCTGCTCCTTAAATGATTTCTTTTGGATGTTTTATTTTTTGATATTGTGGGATGTATATTGGCTTGGACCATGAGTACTATTTTTTTGGGATCCTATATTTTGTGATGTTTGACTATGGATCGTTTTTTGTTATTTTCTACTTTCCTATCATGTTATATCACTCTATGTTCTATGGATATGGATTGTATAGATTCTGGTTTCCATTAGTTGTTTTGTGATGTTCAGCTATTTTGGGCTTTTGATGAATGACTTGTTCCTCTTGTCATTTATTTATGGAAACTACGTCTTGATGCTATCTATTTTTGATAATATTGTCATATCTTGTTTGATAGCATGTCTTGAATGAATGTACTCTTAAAATCTGTTGAGCGATATTGCAATTTTTCCTCACATATTGTTTGGTTATGCAATACTTTGGCATTCATGTCAAAAAGGGGGAGAAATATTGAAGTACTCTATTGGTTAGTTTGTATATATTGATTCTGTTCCACCTGGTATTTTCCCCACTTTATATATCTCATGCTTCACTTGGTTGTGTGTTTTAGCATGTGCAGGCGTTCAGATCAAGTTGACATAAAATGATCAAGCGGTTTGAGTTGAAAAAGGTTGTGCTGATTTTTTTGTCAAAATTATAATTCCGAGTCATGTAATTGATTAATTCTCCATGTTTGGGAGTGTGTATTGGGTCATGCATTTTAGTTGGTATTTTGTCACGGAATTGTCAAAGGAGGAGATTATAAGGTCATATTTTGTATTGGCTTAATTCCGATGTCAAAATGTGTCAATGTAAGTCTAGTGTCGCTATTCCTCTGGTTGATGAAGATTGGTGAAGTACATTTCAGTTTCAAGCTTCACTCACACTTTTAGGACGGTAAGTGACCTAGATACCTAGTGGTTACCATAGGTGGAATTGACTTAGAACACCTTAAGCATACACTCTAGGTGATTAGAAATTGACCCATGTAATCTTAATAGCCATTGGATGGTCTTTATAAGGTATTGGATGTTGAAATAGGGGTGGCAGTGCAAAATATTCGAAATTTGCACAGGCCGTTCGAGCGCCCAACCTGGCCGTTTGAACGCCCAAGAACGACCAGCTGACCGTTCAAACGGGCAATATAAACTCAGAAACAGTAGCTTGTCTGGCCCCCCATTTTTAATCGATTTCATCCAATTCTAAGGCCGTTTGAACGCCCCTCATGACCGTTCGAATGGACCTCATATTTTTTGTTTCTAAAAACATCTGAACTTTGTTTTGGTTAGTGCTATTGCCTTGACTATTTATTGGATGATCCCTTAGCTCATTCTAAAGAATTAGAAAGAGAGTTTAGAGATTACTCTGAAGACTTTAGGGTTCTTAAATCCCCACTTGGTGAATTACCTTAGTTCTCCTCTCTCATGCTCTAGTTGATGCAAGATCGAATTGTTGTATCTTGAGTTGCATCGGTTGGTCTCCATTGTTGTTAGAGATCCCACTGGAGCTGTCTTTTGTTCCTTCAAATTTATTTTAAACTTTGTGTGAGTATTGGTTGGTGTTGCCAAAGCCATCGAGGACGGAAATCGATCGTTGGATCGTGGATTGAAACTTTGACCTATTCACCCCCCTCTAAGTCAAAGGAATCATTGAATGGGGATATTTCATATATCTTGGCTTAAACACGCTTGATAGAGCTCGAGCTTTGTTCAAGCTCGAATTTATTTAAGTCGAGCCGAAATCGGGCTCGCTCAAACTTGATTCATGAATTATTTTGTTTAATTTTACATGGTTTTAATACTTTCATATATGAGAATAAGATTTGTGGTAGTCTTTCTCCCAAATACAATTTTATATCAATTTAAATAATATTACCAAAAAAATATTGTGTTTGTGTGTGTATATATATATGTAATATTTAGAACTGAGTTGACTTGAAGCCGAACTGAGCCCTAAACAACCCAACTTCAAAGCCAAATCAAACAGGATCTGGCTTGATCTTGACTCGTTTAAACATTCAAGCGGAAATAAAAGCTTGGCTTTAATTGCTTTGTTTGAGCCTGAAATGCAAGTTTGAACTTGTTCAAACCAGTTGAGCCAAGGAGCTAGCTTGGCTTCATTGGAACCCTAAGGAAGCATACGCTTTGAGGAGATCCTCTTTCATATTACACACACAAATATATTGGTATCTGTTATCATTTATCTAGGTTAGTAACTATAGGTTATGAGTTAGGTAAATGATAATGGTGAGCCTCTCAATCACCACACTACCCCGACTTGAACCAAGTCCTTCCGGCAATGGGAGCATACATCCAACCACTGGAGCTAGCCAGGAAACTGTTTCATATGTAACACACAATGATGGGGACTCCTTTGTCTACCAATCTAATACAAAGGTCTATAGTCGTACATCACTACAATGCTTTATAAAACTATTTGTTGAAACCAAGAACTATGGACATTAAGTTCTTGTGCATTTTTATTTTATTTTATTTTATTATTAAAAGCCATTCACTCTTTAATTGTCTGGGATATATAAAGGACCTCAAAATCCCGTAGTATAAAATTTCATTAAATGTATGATATTTACAGGATACGAAAATCCTATAGTATTAGACTTAAAACGTGGTCAGAGTAGGGGGCAAGAAAGATTAGTTTCTATTTATTAACAGGATACAAAAATCTCATGGTATAAATGTCTGATATTTACAGGATATGAAAATCCTATGGTATAAGACTTAAACAATCTTAGAGTATGGAGCAAGAAAGATTAGTTTCTATTTTCAGTCCTCATTTTATAACCTTCCCCAAATACCCTCTTTCAATCTCCATTAAGTCCATTTGCTCCCACATCAAATGACTTGTATACCCCTGAAATTACTAATTCTCAAATATTTCCTAATTTGGATTTCTCCTCTTAGGACTACATCATGCTTTGTTATATGGATGCTCCAACCCGGACCATCCCATTTCTGAGGGTCAGCGAGTTTATTGGCCAAATTCAAGTTTGGCTTGAACTTTTTGACCTGGCTGGGTTTGGGAAAAACCATTAGCGATTGAGGCCGACCTAATGGGAGAAGAAATAAATGAACAACTTTGGTAACCCAACTTGGCTAACCTAAATTTCTACAAATTCAAGTTGTGGGGCTCCAAAAATATACCTGAGTGAAATGTCGAAATCCAGCTTACAGTTCGGAGCAGGATCATGATTGTTTGATTGTATTTTAATTCTTATTGAGACCTATTGCCGTCCATGATTATGGCCTACTCAAACAAGATTTGGATAAAAACAAGATTTGGAGCTCTTGGGCATCTCATATGTGATAAGCTTTTCCAAGGAGCACAATGAGATTTTTTTTTCCTACCATATTTGATAAATCTACCTTTTATAGAAGAAGAGTGTTAGCCCTACTCTCACAAAAAACAAACACATGTTAAAGCAAGCAACCATATCATCTGTATTGTTCACTATGGACTTCCCTGTGGCCAGGGTGTTCAAAGGCCAAGATCACTTGTAAAGCTGTTAAATCCATACTAGCTAAGTGATCTTGACCTTTATACACACCTGGCCACAAGAAAGAACACAAACGATTTGGTTCCTTAAAGCAAGGTTAGGTGTTGATTTTTGGTTAGAAAAGAACAAGTGTTGGTTTTTGGTAGAGAGTAGGGAGTAGGGAGTGTTAGGGCTAGCAAGGCTCTTTATAGAAGGTTGTGATTTAATAGGATATATTATTTTATTTCCTTACCATATTTGCTTAGAATTCAAGTTATTTGGGGAGAAAGTAGATTTTCCGGCAAAAAGTTTACTCTCCTTTGGTGAGCAATGGAATCAGTGGACAAAAAATGGCCACCTAACCTATAAGTCAATTTTTTTTTCAGCCCATTTTTTGACTTCTTCCCATTTAATTTTTTTTTCCTTTTTTTTTAACACATGTCCACTGAGCCGTTGCTCACCAGAGGGATGAGTGAACCTTTTGTCGATTTTTTCCTATCAGAATCTATATCCATATCTCTCTCTCTCTCTATATATATATATTTATATATAAGTGTTTTGCGAAATAGAGAGAATCATGAGTAGAGAACTTCTAAAAAAATTGGAGATGTGTAGTTTTTCATTTTCTTTTAGAACTGAGAATTGGTGCAAATGTATCTATTCGTGGAGAAGAAAATCAAAGGTAGCAGCATCCTATACAAGGAGTCTGAATAATAGTAGGAGACAGTTTTTTGATCGCAACTATTAAATCCCATTGAGGAAAGGTGTGAGTTTGAGTCCCTTCCCCTTATTGGCCACTCTTCTGGATTTATCACGGCTTAACCGGTTGTGTGGTATAAGGGGATTTGCACGACCCGAGGGACTTAGTTGGGTGTTCTAAGAGGCCAGGATACCCTCCTTCCCAAAAAAAAAAAAAACTATTAAATCCCATTGAGAGTTCCTCCTCTGAGATCTTATGGCTGCCATCAACAACTTGTCTCCCACTAAGGAGGGCAAATGCAAATTATAGAAAAGGAAAAACAGACATCAATACGGCCATGTTTAGCATGGTTTTGATCAAGCCTGTGATTTCTTTACGGTCATGCCTTATATCTTTATTCTATTACCATATCATTTCGGGAGACTCCGATCAGTATATTAGGAGTTTTCATCTCTAGAAAACTAAATGGGGTGGGTGTCAACTTGTTCATAGCTCGAACCTAACTCAAATACAGATTCTAAGATGCATGAGTGGCAAGAGTAGAAGGCATAAAATAAAAATTTGAGTCCACAAGAAAAACCTAAGAACATTAGGTCTAGATATGGTTTGACCATGTGCCATGAAATCTACAGCAATGACAACGAAAAAATGTGTGCTATTGTATATTTTTTCTTGGGGATACATGTCACACGGTTAGGCTAGTTTGGTTAGTATATGTTTCGTGGGCATATCAAATGACACATTCATTTCAATGGATTAAATCCTTGGTTTCCTCAATGCACTCACATGAGTGACAAGGCCCACATGAGTGACAAGGCAAGTGTTCTTGTATAAGTTGAAAGCTTTGAAAAAAACTGATTATCATTTTTACTTGTTATAACAGTTCTCACTTTTTTTAAATTTTTTAATAGAATTTTTTTATCATTTCTTTGGACATTAATAAATACTATAAAATAATAATATATAGAGGAATGCTAGCCCTACTCTCAATCAACCCATACTCTCACCCTCTACCAACCACTTGTCCACTTTTTTGGGTGAGAGTGCTTTAATTTAATCAGATAATGTATAGGTGGTTGGTGGAGGGTGAGAGTAGGTATTGACTGAGAGTAGGGCTAGCACTCCTCTAAGATATATAATTTATTCCTCCAAATAATGAGACAACAGATGAAGGCAGTCAGAAAACAGATAATAACGGTTGTTATTTGCAACAGAAATGCTACTATGGTCATATAGCCAAGCCAACACTGTTTTGAGAAGAAGCAATCCTAAGACATCAAAATTTTTGAAGGCCTTAAAGTTTCAGTTACTTGTTCATCTAGTGAAAAACTTTTCCCTTGTCAAGTAAAATAACTTAATTCAAGTAATATTACTTGAACTAAGTAGAATTGTATGGTTCAGTAAAGTAACTTGACTTGAGCAAAATAATTGAAAAGGCCTTTATGGGAGGATAATGCTAGTACTACTTTCTTTAATTTCAATAGTCATTCTCTTTTTTAATGGACATAGTTTAGTGAAAAACACATGTCTTTCTCTCGAAGAAAGTCAGTTTAATAGAAAGTACTAGAGCTAGCATTGCCCTTTATTGGATGACCAAGTAACGAGACTCTAGAGCACACGATTTTTGGCACCCTAGGATTGCGTCTTCTAGAGAAAAGTATCAGTTTCCCTATGACCTTATGGTCTCAATAGCATTTCCCTATTTAAAAATATAATGTAATGGTATGTGGTCATACACCATTATGTGGCTTTATAAAACGAGCTGGAAAACCTGGACTATAATCAATGAGTTTCTTCTAATATTTTTGAATTTAGGATAATGCAAATTGACAATTAAGTAATAGTATCCTCATTAAATATAAGAGAGGATGTAAACATCTCAGATACCAAACTTGGAGCATGGATAAAGCAGTGAGCAATGCATCTTGGGAGCCGTTTGGCATCAATGATAGGGATTCTCTAATTCTGGAAAAGAATTAATTCTCATAAGTTATGATTCTATAATTAATTTTGTATAGAAAATGTGTTTGCCAAACATAAAATATCTAAAAAAGAAACAAGATAATTTTATGCATTAAATATAGTCATATTCATCAACACATTTATAACTAACATAAAATATCTAAAATTTTACTAGGTCTCATTTATCTCATCTGTTTTTGCGCTTATTTAGTTTGTTTTAAGCACATTCTCAGAAATAATTTTAAGTTTTTTTTTTTTTTTTTTTTTTCTGCTAAAATTGTGCCGAGAACAAACCATTCTTAAAATTGTTCCCTAAAAATGAGTTGTCAAACACTTTTATGTCGTTTCTATTCCTGGGATAAGGAAAATTGTCCCAAGGAATGATGCCAAACGGCCCCTTAGTTTCCTTTCCTAGTCCTCTTCTTGTACACTCTCTTCGGTCTCGTTCTATCTCCCTTTTGCCCTTCTCCATTTTAATAGAGAAACCTACAATCATAATAGAGAATCGTCTCTCAATTCTACTTGACACCCATAAAATAACCTATATTCCCCTAGGGTACAATTGCCTTTGCATTCTTGGTGACTTGGTGCAGATTTGTTCTTTTAAACTGCAGCACTAAAGAATAATTTTGTATTCTTGTTATATGAATGGTCCAACCTGACCCTTCTAGATTATTGCTTTGGTGGGTGATGGACCAAATAAATCTAAGATTGACAATAGTGTTGGTTGTTTTCATGAATTCAACCCAGATTCATGATGATCCATTTGGTGACCCGAATGACATGATAAATGGGCAATGTGTGGGGTATTTTACCCGAATATTGTCTTTATGTTGTAACCCTAATGATATAAAGAACTTTTAGAGTTTATTTTCAAGAGAGACTATGAGCCATTTTTCAAGAGTATTCGGAAGAGGGTTTTCTGAGTGAGAGCATTGTAAACTCTTCAGTTGAATATAGTGATCGATCATCGTTGCCCGTGGACGTAGGCATATTGCCGAATCACGTAAATCATGTCTCTCAATTTGATTTGTTTTTCTCTATTTCGTTTGTCTGATTTGCTATTTTTGGATTCTTTTCACCTTGATTTGCACGCTTTCGTACAACAAATAGTACTGCCTTAGGACAACAGAATGAGGGTGAATATCGGGAGCTTTACATGACGAAACCAATAATTGAACAATGTTGTAACCTAATCAACCCACCCACTTTATTTTATAAGGTTTTGATCACTTGCCCGATTAGCTTATCCATATCCATCTCAAGTTCGAGGCAGGATCCATGTATCCAAATTAGTGTTTTAAGAAGGATGAATAGCTAAAATCTGATAAGAATAGTTTCCGGTGATGATAGTAATATGAAATAACCATGCGTCTGTTCTCACACAAGAATTCAGTGTTAGGTCTTTATAGACCCCACCACAAGATCCTTGTCTTTTTATCCTAAAAAGGGGCATGTGCGTTATCCAGAGAATGCAATTAGCAAAATTTAAAAGTTAATTATGATTATGACCACATCAGTAATGGATTAAAGTAGTGAAAAATGCTCTTAGGAAGTTCACTTTACTATGATTATAACTATCATTCACCTTCACTTTAGTACATGCATTTTATTATTGAACTTAATATTCGCGTCTTTTATATAACATAAAATGATTATATATTATAAAATATTAACATATATTAGGAGAGAGGATCCGTCAAGCACATTCTTAGGAGAATCTCTTAAGTATTAATATGATGATGACATTTTTTTTAATTAGTCACATTTTTTTTCTTAAAATTCTAGCTATTCATCATTAATCTAACCAATTATATAAATGTGACACGTAGGTTAGTTCAAATGGTACGCGCAACTACTTAGAGCAAGCCCGGAGACTGTTTCATATGCAAGGCAATGAGATTCCTTTTTCTACTAATATAATGCAAAGATCTATAGCCCTAGACCACAACAATGTTTTATAAAAGCAGTTGTTCAAAACAAGGACTATAGCATTAAGTTTCTTGTGCGTTTATATTAAGCAAATCAACAACTATGGAATATCTTTTTTCTTTATATATCTGTGTTATACAAAAGAATGTCAAAATCTCATTGTATAAAACTTCATTAAATGTCTAATATTTACAGGATACGAAGATTAGTTTTCATTTCCAGACCTTCTTTTATAACACTCCCTCCTTTCAAATTTTATTCCCTTTTTACCCTCCTTCAGTCTCAATCAAGTCCATTTGGCATGGCTCGGTTTGGGACTCTCTCTTAGGAGGACTACATCATGCTTGTTATATGATGCTCCAACTCGGTCCATCCAGATTTTGAGGGTCAGTGGGTTTATGGGCTAAATTCAAGTTTGTCTTGAGCTATTTGGCCTGGCTCGATTTTTAGGACAAACATGATGATTAAACTACTATGTGCCCTACTCAAATTCGTGTTCATCGTTTATATCTCTAAAGGGGCCTGTCACTTCGTTCATGTCCCTTTTAAACTATAGTTAATGAGTGTCAAAAGAGGACACGTGGTGAGCTTGGAGGTGTGCATGTACTGCACAATGATACATGTGCATGCATGCAATCATCTCTTCATTTAAGTGCCTTCCCACATGTCATGAAAAAAGTAATGCCCGAGTATAGTACTCAGCATCTGCTAGAGAAAATCCATTGCCTTCATTGACAAATAATATTTTCGTAATTTATATGACAAGTTAAACATTCTCGTGAATGGTCTTCCAAGGGCCAAGACCAGTTATGGTAAATAAAATTTTAATAGTCAGACTCCCCCATCCCCTAATGGATTTGTATATGTTCTTGAAGGGCGCAAATCTATAGGTGAAAACCAGCGTTACAAATCTCGTTTTCGGGCTTTTATTAACTTGATTTTTTTCGAGAGATTTTCAAATATGAAGTTTTTTAAGGTATTTCTCGCCTAAATCTCGACAATGATTAAAATTACAAAAGATAGTAACATATATCACCAATTTATAAATTCATTAAACTAGCAATATTGGGTATTTTTCACAATATTTTTAAAATATTTGCTAACTTTCGACTAAATTACGGAATATTTACGTGATAAAAAGAAAAAATTGCATTTCTCGGGAGATTTAAAATAATATGATAAAAATAAACCTTTAAACTTTAGATTTTTTTCTTGGTATTTTTTGGGAGAAATTAGTTATTTTTTGAGAGATTTGTAAACTGATCGGATAGGGGCAGCACGAGGGAAAGAAAACAAGATTAAAAAGGCTATTTTTTAATTTAAAAAAAACATAAAAGAAATTAAATTTATTGGGCTAAGCCAAGCCCGATTAGAAGTTTACTAAAATAGGACTCTGACCCCAACCCTAAGCCCACCCAACTATTTAATCGGGTCAGGCCAGCTCTGCCCATTGATACTCCTAGGAGTGTATCCCCATAGGGGATGAATTTAGTTTTGAGTCCCTAAGGGTGAGGTAGTTGATATGCCCAATTATTTGCTAAGGATCATTTGCAAAAGGCAACATGCAAAAGAACAGTACAAAGTGGCTTAAATACTAATTTATTTTTTGGGTACTATGTCAGTATCTTCTAAAGCCTAAGAAATAAAACATGAACCGTAAGGGGTTAATGTGACGTGTCCTAGTGGTTTAGAAAATGTTGCCATGACACCCAAAAAAAAAAGCTAAAATTAGGGTTTAAGTGACTTTTATTGACTGCCTCTTGCTGTGAGTCCTTGTTCCTTAAATACTAACCTTAGATAATGCCTAGTTAAAAAAATTGAGGTCATCAAGAGCAGATTGGTTTTTTATATAGGATTTTGGATGGGATCCTATAATAATTTTCCAATGAAAACCATTTTTTCATAGGAGTGAGACGCATGCTATTCAGGGTTGGTCCTGGTCAAGCCAAGCCTAACCAAGCAAGGAAAATTTTGCTACTCTTATTAAGCTTATATGCTCTATTGAAAGCCATGCCCGACCTAGTACACCATGTGTACGTATTAGTATTTTAGTAAATAGAATCAAACTCGAGAAACCACAAATCCTCAAGGCATGTAAGTTCTGCCAGATCTCCAGTCCATGAACGGAAAGTCTTTGGCAGCATCCTAAGGCGTGTAAGTCCTTGCAGATCCCCAAGCCACGAATGGAAAGTCCTTGGTAGTATCCTCAAGGTCATATGTGTAAACTCTGATTGATACACAGGCCATGAATTAAAAGTCCTTGGGACTATCATCAAGGCCATACATGGAAAGCTTTTGGTAACATTCCCAAGGCGATATATGGAGAGCCCTTGGCTGTACATTGGAATCTCCTAAGTTGGTTAAGATTTGGATCATGTGTTTATATATTTATATAATGTTGAGAACATTGCTTTGGGAATATGGCTTAAGGCGATATGGGTTTCTTTAGTTGGAATCTAATTATATTTTGTGGATAAACTTTCTTAAGGTGTATGGCCCGCCTTAAGAAAACCTTATTACTACTATGAGCATGGAATTTACCGCCTTTCCTTCCAGGTGGGCCCTACGGATGAATGACGCTAAACACCTTCACAATATTAGAAGTCGCCACTTACTTTATTAGAAGGGAAGTAGAACCCGAATAAGACTAGATAAGTGCTTATGGTCATTGACAGATTCTAGGTAAGAAATTCATTTAAACCCGGGGGAAGGTGTGAGCACCCAGGGATTCCCATCCTAAGATGGTTACCTACTTCCTAGGTTTAAGCCAAATAATACAAAACTAAAATAAATGCTTAAGTAATTTGAAATATGCTAATTAAGAGGAATTTGAAGCATACTCTATCATGGGTCGAACCCAGGGTTGGGTTGCCTACATACCCAGCTAAACGGGTTCAGACCAAGTGTAGTTCTTCCGCGGGGGAACACCGTAATTTTGATTCATTGTGGAGTAGCATAGTTTATAACTCATTTTGGAGTATTAGTAGTTTATGGTTCATTCCGGAGCAAAGGGATAGTTTAGGGCTCGTTCTGGAGCTTATGGTATTTTAAGCTCATCTCGGAGCAAAGTAGCGTACCGGGATTAATTATATTTTTGGTCTTTTTGCATTTTATAATGTTTTTGTAATTTTGAATATTTTCTAATATTTTTGGATTTTTTTCCTTTGGATAGTAGTTTAGGCTCATTGCGGAGCATCCAAAATGAAGGGGGACAACCAAGGTTAAATTTATCCCTAGCTAATTATGGTCTATAGATGGTCTTAGAACAAATGCAAGGCCTAAAATGGCCTCCTACATATTCTGGACTAAAGGTAAGGCGTGTTAGCTAGGGTTAGTTCAGCCCTAGTTAATGCTCTAGTATGGTATGGGGATTCCAAGGGTCTTAGAGCCGAAATGATAGAACACGAGCAAGCTTTTGATAAGGCTAACCATCTAAAACAATGCTAATTTTAGCACAGTCTTGGAATGTCAGCAAACACAGTGCCAACATTCCAAGATAGTGTTAAACTCAACACTGTTTTGGGTAAGAAATAATGGCTCGAGGGGGGAGGGGGGGAATGTATTCTAATGCTCAAGTCAGGACCTGGGCCTAGTTTGGATGTGTTATACGGGTCAAGGGGCCAGCCATTCTTAGAAGAAATCGAAATGAGCCAAGAAGCCCAGACTGTCGACATTCTGGGTAATCCTTGAAATGGTAACATCTTTGGAATAGCAAGAGGTTTAAGTGATTCCAAATATCACAAAACGAAAGACAGACTAGAGAAATGGTGAGTCATGCTCTAAAGGGCAAGGTGTAAGCCAGAAAGGGAGAGAGGTATTCAAAACTCAGTATAGCTCAGAACCCAACATTCTGGGCTCTTGTCAAAACTAGCAAACCTTAAGGTGTATAATTCAGATGATTTCCCAACTAATCTCCACTAGTCTAGAGGGCTAGAGGCTCTGGATACCAGAAAAGCAAGCTTAATGGGAGAGAAGCTACCGTTTTACAATAGCTTTTGTACTGTAGGATTGACATTATAGAAGATGTTGTAAAAGGCCAAACCCTGAACCAAAGGAGGCTCCAAAGAAGTAAAGAGATTATATGAGCCCTTGAGATATTCCAGAGATCTCAGAAGAGGAATTTTGCAAGAAATTTTGGAGTAACAGGAGCTGGAAATGGGACCAATGCTCTTTTGGGATTCTTAGATTATCTCAAGGCTAGCTTACACCCCATGCTCAACTAGAAATACAAAATAGAGGTATGCACGTGAAAGACTAACTAACAAAGAAGAAATCCGTCATCTTCCTTCTTCATGAGGGCCCCCTATACCATTGATTGAAAAAATTCGGTGAACCTCAAATCTATGTTTTGAGTTGAGAACTCACAAAATCAATGGGATGGTTAGGTTTCCTTACAAGTTTATCTACCATTTTTTAATATTTAACAATTAAGTTATTAATTAAAGGATGATGTACTTTAAAGTGCGGAATAGGAAAAACAATCAAACCACAACATAAGGATTTTTACGTGGAAACCCTTCCGGGAAAAACCATGGGACCTAGTCCAGCAATGAGAATCTACTAAGACAAAGTCAATAAAAACTTATAAGACTCGAACTTGACTCCTTCGGACTCGACACTACGATCATTCAGTTCTTAGTTCTCGACGCCTTGAAAAGTCATCACGTACTCACAAGTCCCGTGACCAACCATAGCCGCTTGTACTTCTCTTTGTGTCTCGAAAACAACCACGATCTTCTGATCGATCTCTGTTAATGACGGCTTCGGATTCCACCAACCAAATCACACATCCACGATCCTTCTCGGATCGTTCTCATTCGGAAAGGCTTCGAAACACTCTGGCCAAGTTTTTCTATCCAGAACAGGTTGATGGTTTGATTAAAATCAAATCCTAGAAGGACTCTTTTAATCGAAAAGTCCAAGGAAGCTATAATGGAACTTTTGGCTTGCAAACTCTAGGATGAAAGAAGGACTAACAAGGGGAGGAGAAAAAAATAATTTCCAGAGTTTTATGAACTCTAGAGATACCTCAAAGTGCTCTCAACACCCTCACAAAGTCCCAATTTTTTGACAAGAAGAGTTCTAGTTATACAGAGAAGTTAAAACCATGTTTAGAAATTGCTAAAACCCAAAATAGGCAAGAAAAACGAAATAGGAATGAAATCCCATATCAGGGTCGACCCTAGGAGACACTTGGGTCGACCCAAAGGTGGAGTTCGGTCAACCCAAGTGTCTCTTTGGGTCAACCTTGGGTTTTTCAAGTCTCTGTCCATTTTTCCTATACTAAAGTTTTGATACTCAGGGTTGACCCAAAGTGCTCAGGGCCAACCTTGAGGTGCAGACCTGATTTTAAAAATTCATTTTTTAGCTCTTGCATCCTTCATGAAAGTTGTAGATCTTTTCGATGCGGTCGATTTGATATATTATAGAGTAAACTCTGAGTTACGGTTTAGGAGATATATCACCTACAAGCAACCTTAATTTTTTAAGAATTTTCAGAATTTTGAACTTGTTTTGCACTACATATCTCATCACCTAGGGTCCATATGATTAGTCTAAGACCATTTCCACCTAAGGTATCATATTAGGTTTATTCTAAGTCAGTTCCCACCTAAGGTAACATGGTATCTAGGTCACTTACCATCCTATGAGTGAAACGAAGGAAATGATCAATCGAGTCTTCAACCAATCATCTTCGGTCTTCAACTAATTTGTCATGGATGCTTGAAGGCAATGACACAAGATACATTGGACTCACTTGTTTTGACACCGGAATAAGCCAACACTAAAACATGGACTTTACAATCTCCCCCTTTGGCAATTCCGTGGCAAAACCAAACTGAAGTACATGACTTGACACAAACTCACCCAAACACATTAAAACGATGAATTAGGACATTACATGACTCCAACACCATTACATGACACCAATTGACAAATTATCATACATGAAGACACTGAAACTCTTGTCAAGTAAAATATGTCTGCTGCAACCCTGCACTTGCACATGCTCATAAACAAAATACCCAGTGAAGCATGTATGGAATATGAAAATACATAAACACAGGTATTGCAAGGAATGTACTGAACTTGCGAACTTATACACAACATTCTCTCTCTTTTTAGCACAATTGCCAAAGGTAGTCATGAAGTCAATATCACAAAGAATATATCAATTTAACACGTGAAATATCAAGACAATCACAATACAATCAATTAAATGCAGACAATGCGGGGACTAAAGAGAGGGAACAAAATAGAAATATAAAGCACAAACTCCCCCTCAACAACTCAACTTGATCTTCTCCCCCTAAGATCTAGACACCACCAAAAACAGGGCACCTATGCTAGAAAGGCCCATGCCAACTAATAAGGAAATACAAAAAAATATCATGTGCCGTACAAACATGCATCAAACGCATTCCAAGCAGTAGTAATTTAAAATTAAAAATTCAATGAAGAACAAGATTAGTTAGTCCGACTGAGGATACACATCTAACTAAATCTCACAGAATTCTAAAGCATAGCCAATTCAATTAGTTACATCTAGTGAACAGTTCAAAAGTGAAGCATTGTGTGTAGGGGTGGTCTGACTAGATACTAGATCAAGGTTTTTTTCCCTTTCTAAGGATATGACATTAACCACTAAGGGGATTCCAAGAGACACAATTCTTAGAAGTCAAACCTAGCTAGATCCAGATCTGCTGATTTTTTACATTTTGGTGCTCCTTTATCCATTTTATTTGACTCAATATTTTTCTTTTACTTTTGGTCAAATATCTCCAAATATTATAAGATTTCTTTTGATGTTCTTTATCTAAATATATCTTTTCATGTCATGATGGCTTTCACACCATCTAGGTAGGTAGTCTTGGCTATTGGTAGTAGGGGCTTTCACTCTAGAAACCCAGATAGAAAACTATTGTCCGCATAGGTAGCCATTACATATTGTTTGCATCCAATAGTGACTTTCATACTAGCCTAGTAGGTAACCCTTTTCATTGCAATAATTTTTGCTCATGGAGGATACACAAAATGGGGATGACTAATAATATGGTCATTCTAGATTGGTCATCCAAGGTCACACTTTTGGGATAAAACATACACCTATAGATTGGAAAATAGATCTCTCAACAGAATCAGTCAGAGTGCATGTGAAATTGTAAAGCATACACACACGAATAAATCTCTAATTATGTAAGATAAAACTAGTATAATTTTCAGCCTAACCAAGAGACTATGAAGGTGATATATCCTCAATCAGCAACAAACTTATGCTCAACCCAAGACAAGTGTAGAAATAAAGATCACACAAGGAATGCAGATCATGCAAGTCAAACAAGGGCTTTTTGAATTTTATGGTTTTTCAATGTTTTTGAGATTTTTTTTTTAAAAATAAATAAATAAACCAAAGCAAATAAAAACTAGTAAAAGAAACACTACTAGTATATACAAACATCACAGCACTAGGACAAGATAGAACACCAAGATCACACCCTAGGCTATGACAGGCACGGGCTAAGTGAAGCCCTTCAGGTCTTCATTTCTCACCCAAATGGTTTTAGTAGTTTGATTGACCCATTGGTCTCTAACCGCTTCAGTTGAGGTAGATATTACCTTTGCCTCTTCCTCATGTTCCTCATTTTCCAAGATTGAGTCCCAAAATTATGGCGGGCATTATGGTTCTCCCTCTTATCTCTATTACATCTATCATAAAGAGTGTCATGACCATGCCACTGTCTAGAGTTGTGAGCAATTTTCATCACATCTTCACACAAACTCTAGACTTCTACACTAGGACCTTAACTCTCCTTTAAAGATTCTCATTAAAATTATGTTGGTTCCTTGAACCATGATTGGGTATTTTTCGAAGTTTAGGACATCAAGGCTTAATATGACCATTCACTCCACATTTATGACATGTAGGAATGAATTCCTACTTTCAGGAGGGTGTCTTTTAGCATCAGACTCAGTATTCGAGGTGGATGAAGTTCCCTTAACATCTCCATACCTCTAATTTTGCTCAAGATCAGCCAACTTGATTTCAAGACTTGTCTTTTCATCAAGAAAAACATACAAATCAGATTCAAGAAGTTGAGTCTTGATAAGGAGGGGAGCCTTCTCTTCCTCAAGCTGTGACATAAGAGCTCTCAACCCTGAAGTCACTTGGTCTAAGACATCTTTTTCCATTTCAATAGATTTGATCTTTTTGAACATGAAAAATTAAACATTTTTCAGCTTTAGGCATTCCTGAAATAGCTCATCATAGGCTGCCTCGAGGTCTCCCTTAGAATCTGAGTCATTCCGACTTTCATCATCCTCACCATCACTATGGTGTTGGTCACTCACAACATTTGAAGAAGATTCTTCAACCCTAGATAAAGATGCAGTGAAGGCCATATAACCCCTAGTCTTCTCATAAGAAGAACTATCTAATTCCTCATATTTAGATTCACTGTCATCCCTTGCCTTGCCCTTAAATATTTTCTTATTAGAGCACTCAGCTGCAATATGGCCGTAGCCTTGGCATTCATAGCATTGAACACATTGGGATTTCTTGTCCACACTTTTAAGATGTTTCTTGTTTTCAAAGTACTTGGACTTAGGCTTCTCAAAAGATTTTTGTCATTTTCGGATTAATTCTCTTATTAAATTTTAGAAATTTTTTGAATTTCTTTGCAAATAAAGCCAACTCTTCATCATCATCCTTAGAGTCATTATCTGAACCATCTATGGATTCCCTGATGGATTTTAAGGCAATAGATTTTGGTTTCGTAGATGAGTTCAGATTTAACTCATAGGTATGGAGAGAGCCAATCAACTTTTCGATTTTGAGAGTATCAATATTTTTGCTCTCTTTGATGGTTGTAACCTTCGATCGAAATCTCTCAGGTAGAGATCTCAAAATTTTTCTAACAATTTTGGAATCAGGAATTCTTTCCCCTAGATTGAAGCTAGAATTGATAATGTCACTCAAATTAGCATAAAAACTATCAAAAGTTTCATTATCATCCATCATCAACTTTTCAAACTTAGAGGTCAGTATTTGAAGTTTGGAAATCTTGGTAGTTGTAGTCCCTTCATGGGTAATTTGAAGAATGTCTCATGCCTCCTTCAAAGTGTCACATTTAGAAATATGCTAAAATTCTTCGAGTGTGACAGTAGCGAAGATTGCATTTAGACCCTTACTATTCCATCTACAACTTTCAAGATCTACATTGGTCAATTCAGAAGAAGGTTTAGGGATGGTCTGATTATCTACAGTCTTTGTTGGATGGGTCTAACCTTGTTCAATGGAGATCCATACTCTCTCATCTAATGATTTAAAAAATGCTCTTATTCGATCTTTCCAATAGGCATAATTATTTCCATCAAATAATTGAGGACAAGAGATGGATCCTCCCTCTCTTTGGAGATTCATATTCACCGAATATAATAATGAAATCGTACTAATAAATTAATGAACCCGCTCTGATACCAATTGAAAAAATTCAGTGAACCTCAAATCTATGTTTTTAGTTGAGAACTCACAAAATCAATTTGATGGTTAGGTTTTCCAACAAGTTTATCTACCCTTTTTAATATTTAACAATTAAGTTATTAATTAAGATATGGCGTACTTTAAAGTGTGGAATAGGGAAAACAATCAAACCATAACACAAGGATTTTTACGTGAAAACCCTTCCGGAAAAAACCACAGGACCTAGTCCAGCAATGAAAATCTACTAAGACAAAGTCAACAACACTACTAAACTACATGCCTGTAACGGTGATTTTTTAACGACGGTTTTACAAAATCGCAGTAGTAGGTTCCTTATAATGACGTTTAATTATAACTGCTGTTAAATCCCGATTGTCGCCTCGGTATAACAGCGATACGTTAATAACCATCGTTACTTCATGTATTGCAATGACGGATTTGTGGTAAACGCCGTGATAAACTTAATTGTTACGGCGGAATTTTGATAAACGCCATAGCAAATAGTTCCCTCTACCTTTTTTAGCTTCCCGCCCTGTCACATCCCGCGATGTATATAGCAGCGGTATGTTGAAAAACCGTCGTTATAAGCATTTATTATAGCTACGGTTACAAAATAAATGCCGTTGGAAATATATTATACCAGCGGTATTTAAAAAATGCCGTTACAAATCTTTAATATTCACCCCGATAGTTTCCTCTCATTTCACCCTGTTTCATCGCTGCTGCTCCCCTCTCCTTCTTTGTGCGCTCCGGCCTCCCGAATCTCCGGCCACCTCCTGCATCTACGGCGACCTCTGGCATCTCCGGCCACCTCCGACGTATTCGGCCACCTCCAGCATCTCAGCAGCATGTCCGGCCACCTCTTCCCGTGTTCCATGTACGCTCAGCAGCACCTCCGGCCACCTCTGCAGTCATCCTCAGTAGCACCTCCGGCCACTTCTAGCTCCGGCAGCTCACCCCTCGACACAAAGGGGTAATCATCTCTCCGTCTCTCCCTAGTTCTCTCTCTCTACGTGATGTTTTTTCCTTTGATTTTGTTTCATGCATGCTCTCCCCTATACCTTTCCCAGCATAATGAATAATTTTTAAAAAATTATAATTTTAAAAATGATATTTTTAACCCTCAGTATAGCAATTTGGAGATTGAGCTCACCCTTGAACACGGTCGAAGTTGGTTTTTGGAGATTGAGCTCCAAATAATGAGTCACCCTCACTGATATTTATTTTTTTTCTTTTTATATTTCTGGAATTTTGTGATATTGGGGAGGTTTTGTGAATTTTTTTAACAATCGAGGTTATATTGTTGAAACCCAAGAGTTAATAAATCTTAACCATAATCGATTGAGGTTTATAGGGACACATGTTAGCAGGGTTGGAGCCAGGTGGGGACTTGTGACCCTTATTGACCATGGTTAAGATTCCCTATCCCATATGGTTTAATTTACGATCCCTTTTAGTCTTGGTTAGTTTTAATTAGTTAAAATTCTGTAATTTTCTTTGATGTATGATTAGTTTTTATGGTTTAATTTATGATCCATTTGAGTTTTTTTGTTAGTTTAATCTGTTGTTAATGGTAGGTTAATATTTAACTAATTAAATTTTGATTTATGACTTAGTTTGTAATTAGTTTAATTATGATTTTGTTGTTTAGTTCTAACTTAGTCTAAATATGTTTTTGTTAACTTTTTTAGATTACTTTTAGTCTTAGCTTAGTGTAAATCCTTTTTGGTTAAGTTGGCTAGTTAAATTCTGATATTTAAGTAACCCCTAGGTTAGTTTCGTAGGTGATTTTTTTTTGGGTAAATTACACTCACCTCCCTTAAGGTTTGGTGAAATTTCACAAACCTCCCCCAAGGGTGATACTCGAGCCGAACAAGCCGAGTAGTGGTGTGTTCAAGCTTGTTCGTTTATTAAACGAGTTCGAAAATCATGTTCAAGCTTGACTCGTTTATTAAATAACCGAGGTCGAGCTTTACTAGCCGAACTCGAGCCAAGCTCGAGTAGTTCACGAGCAACTTGTTTTATTGGATATAGCTATTTATATTAAGTAAAAAATTCACGTTATTATCCTAGGCAAAGAAGTCACGGTGTTAACTAAAATTTTAGTATAAGATTATAATTATATAAAGGGTATTCTAATCATATAAAATACATTATATACTATTAATCTTTACTAGTATATAATACATATACTTAATTTTAATATTTAAATGAAATAAGTATATTTTAAATATTTTAGTATGTTAATATGTATATATAATCGAACCGAGTTTATCGAGCCGAGCAGGGGTGTGTTCAAGCTCGGCTCGTTTACTAAATGAGTTCGAAAATGGTGTTCAAGCTTGACTCGTTTACTAAATAAACGAACGATACTCGAGCTTTTAACGAACCGAGCCCGAGTAGTTCGTGAACATTTTGTTCAGTTACCACCCCTAACCTCCCCTCTAGTTTCTGAAATAACACTACCCTCCACTCAACTTTTGTTGTCTATAACAGATACCTCCTTTCCTTAAGTTTACTATTACTTTATGAATGGACTTTGATGATGTCATCTTTTAAATATTTTAAAATGTCTAAATTACCCTTTTTAAACGCAAGGTTAGCTAATAAAATAAAATAAATGTAATTGGTTTCGTAACCAAGGTTAAACATAATTAACCTAAGGTTAATTTTTTTTTTATTTCTAAAAATCAGTGGTAGACAGATGAATCCTACGGGTGAGTGAATCTTAATCATAGTTAGTTGGTGGGTGTTAAAGGGGACACATGGTGGCCCGTATGGTCCCCTTTAATTGTGGTTAAACAATCAACCTAAGGTTTTTTTTTCCTAAAAATCAATGTTAGATGGATGAATCCTATGGGTGAGTGAATCTTAACCACAGTTAGTGGGTGGGTGTTAAAGGGGACACATGGCGGTTTGTAGAGCTCCCTTTAATTGTGGTTAAGCATAAGCATCCTAAGGTTTTATTTATTTTTCCTAAAAACCAAGGTTTGATGGATGAACCCTAGGGGTGAATGAATCTTAACCATAGTTAATGAGTATTAAAAGGGGCACGTGGTGGCTTGGGAATTTATGTTTTTATTTGGTTGAGCTTTCAAACGGTCAAACGGGGCTGCCATGTTTCCTCAATCAAGTAATAGGGGTCAAATAGGAAAATGGTAACATTAGTTAAAAGTGTTAAGATGATGAGCCTGACAGGGGAGGTTGTAATTTCAGAAACTAGAGGGGAGGTTTCTGAAATTTAACCAAACCTCAGGGGAGGTGAGTGTAATTTACCATTTGTACTTTTTTGTTTGTTTCTTTTGACATATTATGTATCAAGCAAATGGCCCTTTATTTGTAATTTCATTATTCTTTTCTTGTTTGTTCTTTAATGTGATGTGTTTTAAGTCAGTAAATATTAAAGATTGCAAACTTTGACTAGTTTGTAGGGATTGATTATCATTTCAAATTAGGTTTCTTTGTTCAATCTTGGATTAGGTAAAATTTCAACTTAAATAAAAGATGGCGTTTGGTAATACTAATCCAAATAGGGAGAGATTATTTCAAAATTGTGCTTAGTTGGACTTGAAATTGTTAAGTTGAAGGTTAATTGAATGTCTACATCTTTTTGAAGTAGAGCTTATTACTTCAAAAAGTTGTAGATATCCAATTACTCTTGAACTTAACAATCTAAAAGTCCAACTAATCATGATTTTAGAATAAACTCTCCCTATTGAGATTAGTGTTACCGAATGCCACCTTAGCTTGATTATTGAAGCCTAAAATACAAACTAGAGTTTGGTTAGAATGAGTCCAATGCACGCGTTAGCTTAGCTTGAATGCAACCCTAATCAAACATCTATTCCTCTAGTTGATGGGGTTTCATT
The DNA here is from genome assembly GCA_015143295.1 of Tetracentron sinense. NCBI lineage: Eukaryota > Viridiplantae > Streptophyta > Magnoliopsida > Trochodendrales > Trochodendraceae > Tetracentron > Tetracentron sinense. Next base: position 20,263,770 of record CM026567.1, read on the forward strand.
TGCTTCATATGGCTCAGATGCAAGGATATACGTGTAAATAGATAAATCGTGTTTAGAAACTTTAAGCCCACGATTCCTCCTTCAAATGTCTTTTTGATGGTATTTGTAAATCAGTAACTATGTTAACTGTTTAAAATGCTTATGAGTGTATTGAAATACGTGTTTATGATGGTTGGATTTTCGTATTGGTTTAATTTCATAAACATGCATGCATAGAACCTTAGATCTCCTATTCAAAAATCATTGTGTGACAAATGCATTTCTTATATCACCTATTTGGACGGATTAGTTGTAAGCTATGATGTTTAGTTCTCTTGTGGGGCTAAATGTAGGTTCACAACTTTTCGGTCTTGTTTGTGATAAAGTGTATTTGTCTATATATGATTCTTGAATTGTCCGGTTGGACAATTTGGGAATGAATAATCTCTAACATAGTCAGTTGCTCATGTTTTGTCCAGATTGAGGAAAATTTCGGTAGTCGTTTCTCTTGTTCTCTGGGTACATATTTAGACAATGTGGGTGGCTTGCCCTTAGTCTAAGTTGTGTATTTGGAAACCATAGGGAAATGCTGCCGAAATTTCCTTGAAATGGTACAAAGCACCTGAGCTATTGACTGATGGAGATTATACATTCCTGAATGGGATAGGAACACCTCACCTTTTAGAAGAGGAGTTGATGGCGATAGGAAGCATGCATAGATATTGGTGGGTGACTGATGATATCGAACTATTGCTATTTCTCATAATAGTAAACGAAGAATGACTAAGAAATCTTTTCCGTACTCTCATGGATAGGAGTTGGATTGAAATGTCAATGTATTTTATGTCCTTAATTTTGTATGCAACATTGAATGATAAAATGTTAGTATCTAAGCAATTGAAAGTGTATTTTTTGTATTAAATAGGGTTTCAAATGAATATATAAAAGGGGTGAAGGAGTTCATAGAGTTTGGGATAGCTCGTTGAGCGACCAATAACACCGGCGGTATAAAGTGTCCGTGTCCCAATTGCAATAATGTCCTTTATCAAGATAAGGTTACAGCGTATGAGCATATGATCTATGATAGATTTGACTTGAATTATAAAATTTGGTATCATCATGGGGAGGACATATTATAGCACCGACTAGTTACCCAAGTGTCTCAAAATCCTGACGTTTGTAGGTTAAATAGACAGAATGAGATGGAAGAGATGGTGCATGATGTGTTCGGGGTTCCAAACGAAGATGAGGGTACCGATAGCCGAGATCCCAATCTTGAATCTGATAAATTTTTTCAATTGATAAGGGATGCAGGACAACCTTTGTATCCAACATGTAAAAATCACACGAAGTTGTCTGTCATTGTAAGATTATATCACATTAAGTGTCTTAGTGGATGGAGCAATAAGTCATTCACCATGTTGCTTGAGTTGTTGAGGGAGATACTTCCCGAGGGCTCAACACTATTAGATACTTACTTTCAGACGAAAAAGGTGATGTCAGACTTGGGGCTTAACTATGATAAAATCGATGCATGTCCCAATGATTGCATGCTTCACTGGAAAGAGTCTGCAAAGAAGACAGTATGTGACGTCTGTGGTGAGTCAAGATGGAAGACAGAGAATGGTGAAGAGGAATGCAATAAGAAAACTCCAGCAAAGATTTTGCGTCACTTCCCGTTGAGACCCAGGTTACAAAGGTTATTCATGTCGTCCAAGACTGCTTCTGAAATGAGATGGCATGACGAGGGTCGAACTAGGGATGAGAGGTTAAGGCATCTTGCAGACTCACTGGCGTGGGAAAATTTGAACAACAAGTATCATTTTTTCACTTTAGATGCTCGAAATGTCAAGCTTGGGTTGGCGAGTGATGGCTTCAACCCATTTAGAACGATGAGTATTGCTCACAGCACATGGCCTATGATTCTTATTCCCTACAACTTACTGCCGTGGCTGTGCATGAAGCAACCTAATTTCATTTTGTCCTTGCTTATTCCTGGTCCCTCCGGGCCAGGAAATGCCATTGATGTGTATATGAGGCCTCTAGTCGAAGAGTTGAAGGACTTGTGGACGAATGGGTTGCCAACTTATGATGCGTCGAAAAAAGAGACATTTATAATGCGTGTGGCATTGCTCTGGACCAATAGTGACTTCCCAGGGTATGCCATGTTGTCAGGTTGAAGTACAAAAGGGAAGTTGGCATGCCCTTCATGCCACAAAGACGCTTACTACTTATACTTGTCTAACAGTAGAAAGCATTGTTACATGGGGCACCATCATTTCTTAACAGCGAATCACAGGTTCCAAAAAAATAGGAACTCGTTCGATAGAAATTTTGAGTTCAGATGTGCTCCAACTATAATGTCTGGGTCTGATGTGCTGCGTCAGTTAGAGGGTAGTAAATTCTCCCTGGGGAAGCAGGCTGGGCAAAAATGACCAAGACAAACAGGCCATGAGGATATGCCCTATAATTGGAAGAAGACCAGTATATTCTTCGAGTTACCATACTGGGAGCACAATTTGTTGAGACACAAGTTTGATGTAATGCATATAGAGAAAAATGTTTGCGATAATGTGCTCGGGACTTTGTTAGGTTTGGAAGGAAAATCTAAGGATGGCTTAAAAGCTCGACTTGACTTGGTTGATATGGGCGTGAGACGTGCACTTCACCCTGAGTTCCAGCCTGGCAGAAGCAAAGTTTATCTGCCCCCTGCATGCTTTTCAATGGACAAGAATGAGAAAGAGTTGTTTTGCAAGGTTCTGAAAAGTGTGAAGGTTCCAGATGGTTACTCCTCAAATTTTGCAAGACATGTTAATGTAAAAGAGCATAAAATTTATGGACTGAATAGCCACGACTCTCATATTATAATACAAGAATTCCTACCATTGGCTATGAGGCCATTGCCGAAGAATGTAAGTTCAGTCCTAATTGAATTGACTTTTTTCTGACATTATGTTCCAAAGTCATTCAGGTCGAGGATTTGAGACGGTTAGAAGAGAAAATTTCCCTTACGCTTTGTCATTTAGAGAGAATTTTTCCGCCGGCATTCTTTGATGTTATGGTGCACTTGCCTGTACACTTGGCCACAAAGGCAAGGCTAGGTGGACCTATCCAATATCGGTGGATGTATCCCATCAAAAGGTATGTCATCAATTATAATTTATCAAATGTTGAATTTTCGTATTATAATTATTTTTTTGTCCTACCTAAATTTAATTCGCATAGGTATCTATATACATTGAAAACTTATGTCCGCAATCGAGCTCGACTTGAAGGTAGCATTGCAGAAGGATACTTGGCGGAAGAATGCTGACATTCTACTCAAGGTACCTAAACGATGTGGAATCGAGATTGAACAGGCCAGTGAGAAATGACGAAGAGACTCCAATAGGGGGTGCACAGCCATTCGCTCTAAGTGAATTAGAATGGCAGCAGATACAACGTTATGTGTTATTCAACTCCGACGAAATCACAACATATCAAGTGTAAGACAAATATTATGAAGGCTTTCCTCTATTATCTTTTGTTGAAACTCTCGGTTTTAACTTAACAAAGGAGATTTAAGCATCACTTGACATCGAATGGTTCCTTGCAGTCAGCACATGAATGAACTGAGGATGACCAATCCAAAACTCATTAGGTCGGCTCCCCACATGCTCCAAAAAAAGCACAGCGAACAATTTAGCTCATGGTTTAGGGGCTATGTAAGTTATATTTTCTTAACTGGACACATTTGTTGCCATCCCATTGTTAATGTTTGTGATTTGAATTAATTGCATCTTGGCCTTCAAATAGGTTCAACTACTGTGTGATTTAGGCAACCCGGTGTCTGAAAAGATTACATGCCTCTCATACGGTCCACAAAAAGCCGCAACAAGGTTTACGGGCTACGTCGTTAATGGATACAGTACAACACTTAGGGAGCATGGACGTAAGAGTCAAAATAGTGGTGTTGCGGTCACAACAATGACTACAAGCTATGCAACTTCCAAGGATAGAACCCCTATTGTCACAGATATCACCTACTATGATCGCTTAACAGACGTAGTTGAGGTGACGTATTCTGAAAGGTTAAAATTTTTATTGTTTAAGTGTGATTGGGTTGATGTGAAGACACAAGTTAGAGGAATAAAGACTGATGCATTTGGGTTTAAACTCGTGAACTTCACATGTTTGCTCCCGGCACACTTGGTGACGAGTGAACCCTATGTTATGGCATCTCAAGCTGAGCAGGTATTTTACGTCGAAGATCAAACAAAAGAAGATTGGCATGTCATCATCAAGACTAAACGAAGAGACTTATTTGACATAAACGAAGAATCTCTTACAGACGATTACACATTTAGGGAGAACGAGCCATTCAATGACCAACAGTTGGATGACACCTCACCTGATGATGATGAAGGTGCCAGTTGGGTGAGAGTAGGAATTACTGGAGCAACTGTTGATGTGCCCCCTGAACTGCTACAACAAGCATCTTCTAACAAATCCAGTGATGATGAAGTTGAGAATTTGGCCCTATAACGATGAAGTTGAATGATGTAATTAGTTGCTACCATGTAAAATTACGATGTAATTAGTTGCTACCATGTAAATGAATGAGAATTTGACCTTCAATATATTATTTTCATTTTACTGATCTCAATCTATAGACTTTTTTGTGTTTATTGTTCTCTGTGTATGATAAATATGCTCTAGGTTGTTTATGTTCATGTTAGTGAAGAAATCCATAGACTTTTATGTGTTTAACCTATGTACTTATAAAAAATCTGCTTTGAGTTCTTTATTTTCATGTTACTGAAGTAATCTATACACTAATAAATGTTATTTATGTTCATGTTAGTGAAGAAATCCATAGGCTTTTATGTGTTTAACTTATGTACTTATGAAAAATTTGCTTTGAGTTGTTTATTTTCATGTTACTGAAGTAATCCATACACTAATAAATGTTGTTTATATTCATGTTAGTGAAGAAGTTCAGTATACTTTTATGTGTTTAAAATATGTTTTCAGTTAAAATCTGCTCTGAGTTGTTTATTTTCATGTTAGTGAACTAATTCATACACTGTGAAATATTGTTTATGTTCATGTTAGTGTGGATTTTGGTATACTTTTATGTGTTTAAAATATGTTTTTAATTAAAATCTGCTCTGAGTTGTTTATTTTCATGTTAGTGAACTATCCGTACACTATGAAATGTTATTTATGTTCATGTTAGTCAGGAAATCCATATACTTTTATGTGTTTAAACTATATACTTATGAAAAATCTGCGCTGAGTTGTTTATTTTCATGTTAGTGAACTAATCCATACACTATGAAATATTGTTTATGTTCATGTCAGTGAAGAAATCCATATACTTTTATGTGTTTAAACTATGTACTTATGAAAAATCTGCTCTGAGTTGTTTATTTTCATGTTAGTGAACTAATCCATACACTACGAAATGTCATTTATGTTCATGTATTTTACAGATGGACCCTACACAGGCGTAGGGGGGAGACCTCCACCCCAGGTATATTGGTGCAGCATTGCCCCCTCCCCCTCCAGGACCTATTAGGAGGGGTCAGAGCAAGAACAGGAGTCTTGCCCTGCATAGACTCCCTCCCGGGGGTGAAACAGAGGGTATTGACCGACAAGTATGCGCAGCCTGTAGAAAAGGCTGCGAAGATGTTGGCTGATTACCTCAGTAATCTTGCCCGAGATGGGCATTTGTTTAGGCTCGATGTGCCCAGTTGGCTTCACATCGATAAGGAGCAGAAACAACGAGCTTTAGAGTTGGTTTGGGTAAGAATCAAAAATATCTAAAATTGGGTTAGTATTTAGTTTTTAATTACATGTCTTTTTCTTTAATATTTGCTCGTGATTTAATCATATGAAATCGTGTTTTAGGTAAAATTTCATATCGAACCATTCGCTGAGAAATTCATTCTTGCTTCCCTCGGGCATAAATACCGAGATTGGAAGGTGAAGCAGGGAGAACGTCATCCCGGGGGCTATGCCGGAGCAGCTGCTTGCTGCGTGCTCCGCAGATGTGGTGGCCACCCAGTGGCCTACATTGGTAGCTTTTTGGTTCTCTAAGGAGGGCCAGGTATATATATTTTGTTTGTCATCATTCTAAGAGGTAACTTAGATAAATTATGCTTCAACTCTCTTAATTAACCATAATTTAAAGTTGTTGTAGAAACAAAGCGAAACAAATAAAATAAATCACTCGAAACAGAAAGTCCTCCATACGAGCGGCACGAAGAGCTTTGCCAAGGTTAGGCATGAGGCGGTATGTTCAGTTGGATTTGTTAAAATGTGTTTTGGTAATTTATTTGTATTGTATTGACTAAATTTTAATTATTATTGTGACTGTCATAGCGAGCTGCGAGCCACACTCAATCGCCCCTAGGTCATGCAGAGGTGTACATCATCATGCACCAGCGCAAGGACGGCATGCCAGTTTCGGCTAAGGCGGGGGAGAATATTGTATGTACATTTACTTATTTGAAAATCTTAGAGTTTTCCCTTTTACCTACCAAATATCAACTGTCTCCAATTGTTTGCAGCGCCAGATGCAGGAGTTGAGGGCGCAGGCACCAGAGTCCTCGCAGGATACCACAGGTCGAGATGATATATACGCTCAGGTCATGGGGCCTGAGAGAGATGGACGTATCCAAGGACTTGGGTTAGGCCCAATCCCCACCCAGTTATGGGGGTCACGATCTGCGGGTCCCTCCGGTGCCTCTCAGCCTGATCCTCAGACTGCCGAGAGGATGAAAGTTCTCGAGGAGTCAAACGCAGAGAAAGAACAGCTGCTGGCGGAGACTCGGATGCGTGTGGCCTCCTTGGAGCGTTTTATGCATGATTACATGGTGGGACACGTATGTAATATAAGCAAAATTAATTATTAATTTTTAATATTTAGATATTCATTCATGAGGATTTACCCAATTTTTTGACAACAGGGTGCGAATCAGCCTTCTACAGCACCACATGCGACTCCGGAGGTAAATGTTAAGTTTAAAAGATTTTAATTATAATTTCAAATCTGTTATATATCATGGTGGTGGTGGTTTATGGCAGTGGTGGTAGTGGGTGGTGGTAGTGGTGGTAGTGGTCATGGGTAGTAGTTGTGGTGGGTAGGTGATGGTAGTGGTGGTTGGTGGTGGTAGTGGTGCTAGTCGTAGTGGGTGGTGGTAGTGGTCGTGGGTAGTGGTCGTGGGTGGTGGTAGTGGTGGTGGTAGTGGTGATGCTAGTGGTAGTGGGTAGGTGATGGTAGTGGGTGGTGGTAGTGGTCGTGGGTAATAGTCGTGTTGGGTAGGTGAGGTATTGGTGGTGGGTAGGTGATGGTAGTGGTGGTGGGTGGTGGTAGTGGTGGTGGGTAGGTGATGGTAGTAGTAGTGGTGATGGTAGCAGTGGTGGGTGGTGGTAGTGGTGATGGTAGTAGTGGTGGTGGTAGTGGGTGTGGGTAGGTGATGGTAGTGGTGGTGGTAGTGGTGATGGTAGTGGTGGTGGGTGGTGATGGTAGTAGTGGTGGGTGGTGGTAGTGGTGGTGGTAGTCGGTGTGGGTAGGTGATGGTAGTGGTGGTGGGTGGTGGAAGTGGTGGTAGTGGTGATGGTAGTAGTGGTGGTGGTAGTGGGTGTGGGTAGGTGATGGTAGTGGTGGTGGGTGGTGGTAGTGGTGGTGGTAGTGGTGATGGTAGTGGTGGTGGGTAGAGCATTCCTAGCAGCCTTACCAAATTTTAGACCTATTTAGTTAGTATATTAGTAATGGAAATACCTCATATTCATAAGTTGGAACACTTTACTCTGCAAATCTGAATCTTAGACCTATTTAGTTACTATGTTGGTAATGGAAATACCTCATATTTATAAGTTGGAACACTTTACTCTACAAATCTAAATCTTAGACCTATTTAGTTACTATGTTAGTAATGAAAATACCTCATATTTATAAGTTGGAACACTTTACTCTGCAAATTTGAATCTTAGACCTATTTAGTTGGTATGTTAGTAATGGAAATACCTCATATTCATAGGTTGGAACACTTTACTTTGCAAATCTGAATCTTAGACCTATTTAGTTAGTATGTTAGTAATGGAAATACCTCTTATTCATAAGTTGGAACACTTTACTTTACAAATCTGAATCTTAGACTTATTTAGTTAGTATGTTAGTAATGGAAATACCTCATATTCATAGGTTGGAACACTTAACTTTGCAAATCTGAATCTTAGACCTATTTAGTTAGTATGTTAGTAATGGAAATACCTCATATTCATAGGTTGGAACACTTTACTTTGCAAATCTGAATCTTAGACCTATTTAGTTAGTATGTTAGTAATGGAAATACCTCATATTCATAGGTTGGAACACTTTACTTTGCAAATCTGAATCTTAGACCTATTTAGTTAGTACGTTAGTAATGGAAATACCTCATATTCATAAGTTGGAACACTTTACTCTACAAATCTGAATCTTAGACCTATTTAGTTAGTATGTTAGTAATGAAAATACCTTATATTCACATGTTGGAACGCTTTACTTTGCAAATCTAAATCTTAGACCTATTTAGTTAGTAAAGTAATGGAAATACCTCATATTCATAAGTTGGAACACTTTACTCTGCAAATCTGAATCTTAGACCTATTTAGTTAGTATGTTAGTGAATGATGAACCTTACTTTTATGAGTTGGACTCTATACCTTGCAAAATCTGCAATATATGTGACTGCTTAGCATGTTAGTGATAGAGATACCTCACTTTCGTGAGTTGGACCACTATACTCTACAAATCCAATATTTAGTCAGATTAATTGGAGATTTCCTAAGGTTAAAACTTAAGGGTTAGCTTCCAGATCGAGAATTCGGCTTTTCGGTGCCCAAATCGGGCATCAAAATGTGCTGATGTAACTCCAACACTAGCTAACACTAAATTCAGAACAAGGATAAACTTTGACTTGTAGAATGCATGTTATGCTTCGATGTACCACCCGGTTCCTGCACTGTTTATTACAACCGCATTTATGGAAGAAGATATTTGATAAATTTTCTTGCTAAATGACCCTTACAGGGGTCAGGAATGTCCTCATTCTTGGACTGCTCATGTGGACACTCTTTACAATAAAAAGCCTGGTGATGTTGAGGTTCGTGATTCATAGATATACGTTCTTTTAGAACCTCTTCCTTGACCAGACCTTGATGTGCGCATGCACACGGAATGGATGATGATGACATACAATGACCAAAACAATGTGAACAACAATATTCACCTTTGGTTATGTTGTTAATATCGTGGAGGGTTTCGTGTTACTGAACAACCACCAAACTACGTAAATTTGAATAACCTGAACTTTTTCATTTTCTTCTCTTCTTATCCCTATCGCCATTACCGTTCCCAAAAGCTTCCTTTTTGGGATGAAGGTCATCTAAACCATTCTAAGATAGAAGAAATGACATCTCAATGCCTAAATCGGGCTGACTTCCAAGTACCTAATTTCCAGGTATAAAATTAGTGGAAGACATAGTCAAATCGGCAATTTTTGCATTCCAGGTAGTTCTTCGAATGGATAGCCAGATGAAGTTTTCATAAATGGTACCAGTGAAAGAGATAAGTCGATAAATGAATCCAAATTTTTAGCCTATTCAAATTCAGGTATTTTGGTGGTCCTTCAATACGTAGCACGGATTCTTCCACGATTTTAATGACATAAATCAAAGGTGAATAATGTTGTTCACGTTGTTTTGGTCATCATATGTTATCATCATCGATTACGTGTGCATGCTGACGTGAAGGCCTGGTCTAGGAAGAGGTTCTAAAACAATGTATATAAATGAATCCCGAGCCTCAACATCATCATACCTTTTATTGTAAAGAGTACCCGTATGAGCGGCCCAAGAATGAGGATATTCCTGACTCTTGCAAGGGTCATTTAGTAAGAAAATTTATGAAGTATGTTCTTTCATAATTGCGGTTGCAGTAAGCAGTGCAGAATTTGGTGGGTGGTGGTGCGTTAGTGGTGGTTGGGTGGTGCTAGTGGTGGTGGATGGGTGGAACTGTGTTAGTGGTGGTTGGGTGGTGCTGGATGGGTGGTGGTGTGTTAGTGGAGATTGGGCGGTGCTAGTGGTGGTAGATGAGTGGTGGTAGTGGTGTTGCTAGTGGTGGTGGATGGGTGGTGGTGTGTTAGTGGTGGTTGGGTGGTGCTAGTGGTGGTGGATGGGTGGTGGTGTGTTAGTGGAGGTTGGATGGTGCTAGTGGTGGATGAGTGGTGGTAGTGGTGGTGCTAGTGGTGGTGGATGGGTGGTGGTGGATGGGTGGGAGGTGTGTAGTATCCAAGTATGGATTTCGGCCTTCTCGGTGCCTATATCGGGCATACGGCCTTGGATTCACTCAAAACCAACTCAAACACTTATGATGTATTGAAATAGACGCTTTAGAAGAAACGAGATCGAAATCCGACCCCCGGTTTGGAAATGGTGGGATGATGTAGGTTTAGGCCAATGTATAGTATTCAAATATGGATTTCGGCCGTCTCGGTGCCCATATCGGGCATACGGCATCAGATTCGCTCGAAACTAACTCAAACACTTATGATGTATTGAAATACACGTGTTAGAAGAAACGGGATCGAAATCGGCCCCCGGTTTGGAAATGGTGGGACGATGTAGGTTTATGCCAATGTATAGTATCCAAGTATGGATTTCGGCCGTCTCGGTGCCCATATCGGGCATACAGCCTCGGATTCGCTCGAAACCAACTCAAACACTTAGGATGTATTGAAATATACGTGTTAGAAGAAACAGGATCGAAATCCAGCCCCCGGTTTAGAAATGGAGGGACGATGTAGGTTTAGGCCAATGTATAGTATCCAAGTATGGATTTCGGCCGTCTCGGTGCCCATATCGGACATATGACCTCGGATTCGCTCGAAACCAACTCAAACACTTAGGATGTATTGAAATACATGCGTTAAAAGAAACGGGATCGAAATACAGCCCCTGGTTTAGAAATGGTGGGACGATGTAGGTTTAGCCCAATGTATAGTATCCAAGTATGGATTTCGGCCGTCTCGGTGCCCATATCGGTCATACGGTCTCGGATTCACTCGAAACCAACTCAAACACTTAGGATGTATTGAAATACATACCTTAGAGGAAACGGGATCGAAATCCGGCCCCCGGTTTGGAAATTGTGGGACGATGTAGGTTTAGGCCAATGTATATTATCCAAGTATGGATTTCGGCCGTCTCGATGCCCATATCTGGCATACGGCCTCAGATTCACTCGAAACCAAATCAAACACTTAGGATGTATTGAAATATACACGTTTGAAGAAACGGGATCGAAATCCGACACCGGTTTAGAAAGGGTAGGACGATGTAGGTTTAGGCCAATGTATAGTATCCAAGTATGGATTTCAGTCGTCTCGGTGCCCATATCAGGCATACGGCCTCGGATTCGCTTGAAACCAACTCAAACACTTAGGTTGTATTGAAATACACGCGTTAGAAGAAACGGGATCGAAATCCGACCCCCAGTTTGGAAATTGTGGGATGATGTAGGTTTAGGCCAATGTATAGTATCTAAGTATGGATTTCGGCCGTCTCGGTGCCCATATCGGGCATACGGCCTCGGATTTGCTCGAAACCAACTCAAACACTTAGGATGTATTGAAATACACACGTTAGAAGAAACAGGATCGAAATCCGGCCCCCGGTTTGGAAATGGTGGGACAATGTAGGCTTAGGCCAATGTATAGTATCCAAGTATGGATTTCGGCCGTCTCGGTGCCCATATCGGGCATACGGCTTCAGATTCGCTCAAAACCAACTCAAACACTTAGGATGTATTGAAATACACGCGTTAGAAGAAACAAGATCGAAATCCAACCCCCGGTTTGGAAATGGTGGGACGATGTAGGTTTAGGCCAATGAACTAAACTTCTTTGTTTAATCCAATAACTATGAAATATTTACGATTGTTTTTTTATTTGTAAATTTTTTATGAAATTGATAAATTTTATCATTTGTCTAGTGTAATAATAAATTGTATTTTCTTATTTTTGTACAGGGTGTCGACAGCATGCATCTGTCAGGGGCAGCAGGAGCGCAGCAGTCAGAGGGACCTGTTAGGCAACCATAGCAGATTTTTTATTTTACACTTGAGACATTTTTTTGGACATGTATATATGTATATATTGACGGATATTTGAGAGGGTTTGTTATGGGATTATGATGTACATGAATTTATATGTTTGAGGAATTATATTTTGGTGTTTAGAACTTTTGTAGATAATTTAAATTTTTTTATATTGCTTACAGTAACAATTTATACAGTAGAAAAATAAAATTTATTTCAAAAATAAATTTGTTTGTTTTAAATTTCCGATTAGTTGCAGCGGTTTGACCGCCGTTACAGAGTCATATTTGTTACAGTGGTTTTCATAGTGTCGTTATATGTCGCATATACAACGGCGTTTATTTTATGCCGTTATAGAGTCAATATATAACGGCGCTTCAATTGTGCCATTAGAGATCGATTTGCTACGGCGGTTTATATTGTGCCGTTATAGGTTTGATATACAACGGCGGTTTAGATGTGCCGTTATATATTGTGTTGGTTCGGCGGTTTATGTTGTGCCGTTATAAGTTTACAATATAGCGGTGAAAATTAAAAACGCCACTATAAGCCCTATATATAACTACGGAACTAATAACTGCCGTAATAAAACGCCGTTATATCCGTTGCGACAAGACTTATGACGACACTTCAAGTAACCGTTGTTACAGTCGTGTAATGACGGTTTAGTTAGGTATTGCAGCGGATTTTAGCCGCCGCAATAAACCTTGAATTTCGTAGTGCAAGAACTTACAAGACTCGAACTTGACTAATTCAGACTCGACACTACGGTCCTTCAGTTCTTAGTCCTCCACGCCTGAAAAGTCATCATGTACTCACAAGTCCCGTGATCAACTGCAGCTGCTCGTACTTCTCTTTGTGTCTCGAAAGCAACCACGATCTTCTGATCGATCTCCATCAATGACGGCTTCGGATTCCACTGACCAAATCACACATCCACAATCCTTTTTAGATTGATCTTCTTCGTAAAGGCTCCAGAACACTCTGGCCAAGTTGTTCTATCCAGAATGGGTTGATGGTTTGATTAAAATCAAATCCTAGAAGGACTCCTTTAATAGAAAAGTCCAAGCAAGCTATAATAGAACTTTTGGCTTGCAAACTCTAGGATGAAAGAAGGACTAACAAGCGGAGAAGAAAAAATAATTTCTAGAGTTTTTATGAACGCTAGAGATACCTCAAAGTCCTCTCAACACCCTCCCAAAGTCCCAATTTTCGGACAAGAAGGGTTCTAGTTATAAGGAGAAGTTAAAACCATGTTTAGAAGTTGCCAAAACCCAAAATAGGCAAGAAAAATTGTAATAGGAATGAAATCCCATATCAGGGTTGACCCTAGTGTGAGTGCGGAATTCCGTGAACACTCACAAAAGAGAGGAATGTTGTGGATTACCTGTATACCCTCGCGGGTGTGAAAGAGTTTTACACTTAAGAGTTGCCACCTATTCATTCAGAAGGGATAAGTCCCCTGAGTTTTATAAGGTCTTGGTCTGCGAGTAAGATCAGGGTAAGGGGTTAAGTTAAGTCCGGGGAAGGTGTTAGGCACCCCGAGGCTTCTGTTTTATAATTGTTCCGTACTCCACAGGTTTAAGCCAATTAAAGTTAATCTTGGTTAGAATGCTGGAGTGTTTAAGTTAACACTAATCCAATAAAGGAAAAACTAACTGGGGTCAAACACGGGTTGGGTTGCCAAAGTACTCACAGGGTGAGATTAGACCGAGCGTAGTTCTGGCACGTGAGCCTGTGCCGAGACTAGGGGCTTGTGTGTGTGCATCAAAGGTGGCTAACATGGACTAGTTCGGTAGACTAGAGTTTGATTGACCGAGGTTGGTCAAGTGCAAAGTATTCAAGCCTGGTAGGCTTAGGGGTAGTCTGGTAGACTAAGGCGGAGTCCGGCCCGGATTAAGGTTGCTAACTAGGGTTAGGCCGAACTAACTATGATTAGGGTTGCTAGCCACAATTAAGGGGGTGTGAGATGTGACCCGGTAGGCAAAGGGGAGGCCCGGTAGGCTGAAGAAAAGTCTGGTAGACTTGGTTTTTAGGCCCGGTAGGCCGTAAACCGAGATTAACTACGATTAGGATTGCTAACCGAAGTTAAGGGGGTTCTAACTATGGTTAGGATTGCTAAGTAGGGTTAAGAGATGGCCAAAGTCAGTTTTATGGTCCAAGATTTATTTAGGAATTTCTTATTAATTTCTCATAGTTTGTGGGGTTAAGGGATGCTTAACCGTGGTTAAATATTAACCGGAGGTGCATTTAACTGCGGTTAAGAGTCAGGTTAAGTCTGAGGTGGGCCCAGGGGGCTAGGCAGGGCCTAAAGTGGCCTCCTACCAGGCCTAGGCCCCTGCAAAAGCCCACAATAAAAACACAATTAATGTCAATAATAGGATTACCGACATTGAGAACAGTGTTTTTAACTTGTGTTTTTGCCTCTGTTAACTAGGGTTAAGATGTAACCCAAGGTGAACAAAGGTCAGAGGAGTGTAAAGGGGACTCCTGGAAACATTTTGAGTTTGGTGTGGGCCCTAGGGGATGCCTGGAGTGGTCCACATAGAGGTGCAAAGCTGTTGTAACTGAAACAACATATTGGCAATAGTTATTCTACTACCAATACAAAAAAAGACTGAAACAGATAATGTCGGTAGAAGTTCTACCGACATTATGCATAGTATAGTTAATTAGGAATTTAACCATGGTTAGGCTTAAACCCTGCACCTGGAAGGACCAAGTGAGGCCAAGGGAGGTGAGAGGGGTTCATTTTGGGCCCTGGACATATACCAGGGCCCACCTAAGCAGGCTAATAGGGCTTGAAATAGTGACTGGCAAGAATGGCGTTACTGAGATTACCGTCATTTCTGATTTTGCAGAAAAAACCAGATTTCGCCTATAAGGGCTGTGCACAGGTATATCCAGGGGTTCCCTCATGATGTGAGGGACCCCCAGAGGGTCTGTGAAAGCTCTTGAAGTTCCAAGAATGGTGATGTACCCGTAGGGATTCACCACACCTATGGTTTAGGTCAGTCACCCTGTGAGGGCTTGTTTGCAAACTAAGCACCAACAGAAAAATAGATAAGCTCCCTGGAAATGACCAGGGGTTCACATTGATGACAAACTGAGAAAAAAAGAGGGTAGGGGAAGTCCCTACCCTAATGCTCTGCTCCTGTCGAATGGACTGTGGCCTGCACGGTGATGGTGGTGCTTCTGGTAGTATTTGCAGCAGTTGGGGATATTTAGGTCAGGCCAAAAGAGGTCTTAGGATTATGACCAGGAGGTGAGGAGGGGTGAGTAGGGCGTTTGGTAACAGGGGTCCAACCTTGGTTTTTCAACAGAGGTTCGAGTTTGAAAAAGTTGGATCCCTTTACAGTGGAGGGCTACTGGGTTTATATAGAAGAGGAGCTTGGGGATCTAAGAGGGTTTAAAGAAAAGGAGGAGAACCTGTATAGACCCTCTGGAGGTCGACTAAGGGTAGTTGAAGGGAGAGTTGTGGTGAGGGTTGAGTGTGCAGGGCGTTTGCAGGCTTCAAACTCGAAACTCTCATAATGTCGGTAGAAGGTCTACCGACAATATGGAAACAGGGCAATTTTAAATTATCAGTTGACCCTCTACCAACAATAAGAAATCTTGTTTGAGTTGGGCCTGGCCCAGCACATATGGGTATGGGGGGGGTTTGCCTTAGGGTTTTCGGGCCTTATGGGCTTAGACTAGGGGTTAGGCCCTATAGGCCATGGACTTAGGGTTTAAGCCCTAAGGGCTCGGCTAGGGCTTTGGCTAGGGACACCTAGGGCTAGGTTTTGGACATGGGCTTGACTTAGGGTGAGTCCTAAGGTTTAACTAGGGTTTAGATGGGGTTTACCTAGGGTGTGAGGGATTTGGCAGAGGGTGACCATAGTTAAAGACTTTAACTATGGTTAGAAGGGGTGTAAAAATTGGGTGCTTACACCTAGAAGACACTTGGGTCGACCCAAAGGTGGAGTTCGGTCGACCCAAGTGTCCCTTTGGGTCGACCTTGGTTTTTTCAAGTCTCTACCAATTTTTCCCTTACTAAAGTTTTGATACTTAGGGTCGACCCAAAGTGCCCAGGGTCGACCTTGAGGTGCAGCCCCGATTTTAAAAATTCATTTCTAACTCTTGAATCCTTCCTGAAAGTTATAGATCTTTTTGATGCGGTTAATTTGATATATTATGGAGCAAAATCCGAGCTACAGTTTGAGAGATATGCCATCTACAAGCAACCTTAGTTTTTAAAAGAATTTTCAGAATTTTTAACTTGTTTTGCACTACATATCTCATCATCTAGGGTCTATGTGATTAGTCTAAGACCATTTCCATTTAAGGTATCATATTAGATTTATTCTAAGTCAATTCCCACCTAAGGTAACATGGTATCTAGGTCACTTACCATTCTATGAGTGAAACGAATGAAATGATCAACTGAGTCTTCAACCAATCTTCTTCGGTCTTCAACTTCACTTGTCGTGGACGCTTGAAGGTAATGACACAAGATACACTAGACTCACTTGTTTTGACATCGGAATAAGTCAATACTAAAACATGGACTTTACAATAATGAGATAAAGGAGGCTCTCACTACTCTGTAAAGGGAAGAGAACTGTAGATGGACCTAGAATCAGACTAGGATCCTGGATAGGGAAAACAAAGAGGATGAGAGAGGACCTACCCTCCTACCACAAGGCTCTCCCCAAGATTTTCAAGGTGGGTGGTGTCTGTTATACCTTTGGGTGATTGTGATTCAAAATTAATTAAATAAAAGAAATTAAATATTAATTTATTTAATTTTATTATAGCCATTAAAGGCTTTAATGGTGGGAAACTTTTTAATGGTTTATTATCATAATTATTGTCACTAATGTGACAGTTTTATAATTCCAAAAACCTATTTAGTTTTCTACATATATACTATGTAATGTTTTCTCCATTTAGAAGAAAGAATATTAGAAATGAGTTTTCTTAACTATTATGTTTTTTCTTATATTTGAGAATTTTTTATTTTGAGAGATTGCTGGGTAAGAAACAGAGTAAGGTGTGCGACTATAGGTTATGCACGCCTATAGTCAGGGTTAGATTTGTGTGAAGCTGTTGTATCTTGGAGGCATCGTGTCTGTCAACCCAGTGCATTTGTGGGGGGCGCGAAATGTCTTAAAGAAAGCGACGTGATCCGCGTCTCACTTCACACTAGCTACCAATTTTCTAACTGTTTTCAAATACAGAAATTTCTGGATTAAAGGTTGATGTTTTGTTCGTGTTCTTCAGACTGCCATTTTTTGTTGGATAGCAATTTCAGGTAATTTACCCCTATGGGAACAACAATTTTAAGACAACTCGTTCTGATTACCGGGTCGACGATTCAAGATTTCTACAATGAAATGGGTGTATAAGGATCCGAGTTCTTGACGAGGACAGCAAGGTTCATGCTGGAGGCGCACCCGTGACTTGGTGTTCATGAGTAGGTGAACGGAGAGGCAGTAGGCTCTCTTCTTCAACCAATTTCATAAGCTCCGGACGCTTCTTGTAGTTTTAAAACTTTGGGCTTCTTTGGCTGTTCCACCACCAAGAAACATTTGCAAAAGCCCGATCCTTGTACAAATAGCATAAAACCGAGGCTAATGAAGAGATGGGAAAGGTTGCTCACTCATAGATCTGGCCATGGTGGCCGTCGGAAAACATCTGTATATCAGTTTGGGTATTCAACAATGGCTGGAGATCCGATCAAATCGATTTGAGTCCCAGATGGGTTCGATTATGAGTTGAACAACCATAACGACTCCAAGGCGAGTTGCATCTCGTTCAAATTATCGCGGCTTCGAATTCCTAACTTCAGAAAATAAATTGTGACCTAAAATTCATAGGCGCTGAAGTCGGCGTTTTTCACAGAGGAAGGTACGTTTTGCTTTTCTATCTATTAAAAATTTATAACGTGAGGTTGAAGAAATGAAGTTCTTTCAGAGTGTTATCTAATACACTGAGATTTTGAATGTATTAGCTTCTCGTTAGTTTGGGTAACGTAAAGAGAAAAAGTTCAAGAGATAATTTCAAAGGTCTCTCTAATGTGTTGAGCTTATACATCCACTTGGTGTATTAGCTTACACCTTCTTTGACACGTTGCTTTGAAAGCCTTTGTTCTCTCTAGCCGACTCAGACATATATTTCAAGCCACCTTAAAATGGTAGCTTGCAATTTAAAGGCTTGGTTCTTGATAAATTATATCTAACGTTTTCCTTTTATAAGGCATAATAGCATAGAACAAAAGTAAAGGAAAACGGTTATGTTGGTGTAACCATTTTTCCTTTTTTGTTAAAGTACTTTAATTTTATAGTGTTTGGCTCATACACGAAATTTAGTATATGAGCTTACATTTGATTTGACATACTTGTTATGTTGTACAAGTAGCTTAGCTTTATACACAGAGCCAACATAAGTCGAGCCAAACAATGCATGTACTCTTAGAGATGAGGAGAACACAGTGTTATTATATGAGATGCATTCAGAAAATCAGTAGTTTCACATGCATTGGTAATACTATAAATGAACGAACGGTTAGATCTCTTAAACTCACTTTTTATATTTTCAGATGATTGTTGATAGAATTACTTGTGAAACTACATGCTATATTTTATTGTCATATATAATTACATGACTTGATAAATTGCAATGACCGTAAATGGTTGGACACAAGTAAGAGGATAAATTAACTGAATATATGGAAATTAGAGAGGTGAAATCCTAAGTTAAATTATTTTAAGATGTGTAATTGTTTAGTTATTGTAAAGACTAAATAATTTTAAAATAATATTATTAGGATATGACTGAATGAGATGTGCCTTTATAATGAGGTATATAGAATTTAGATCTTGATCTATAAAGTGAGTTAGAATTAAGAAAAGATTTTTGAAAATCCTTTTCATTTTAAATTCTAAAAATAGTGGAGGTTAATTCAAAATCTAATTGGAACTAGTATTTTTAATACTAGTGTGCTCTTATCTCCAAATGAAAGAGAGGGTGCAAGACAGAATATGAAATATGGAAATATCCAAATTTAAATTATTTCAGAACTTGGAGATTCTAAGCAATGGTTAGATTTAATTATCCTAAAATAATTAATTAGGACCTACACTAGGAGATGTGCTTTTACTGGTTATGATTAACAATAAAGCATATAGATTCTTAAATATTGAAAATAATGTTATAAGTGTATCAAAGGAAACTGATTTCTTTGAAAAAAAATTTCCTTTTAATTCTGCAAATAGTAGAGGTTTAATAAACCAAAATCTTAATGAAGCTAATGAGCTTAGTTCTAAAACTCTTGAATTAATTAATTATGATGAAATTGAAATTAAACATTGAAATAGCAAAAGAACTAAAAAGATTAAAGATTTTGGGTCTGGCTTTTATCCCTATATGATAGAGAATAGTCGTATTTCTTTAAAGGAGGTATTTGAGTCACATGAGTCTTCTTTTGGAGAGAAGCTGTGGAAAATAAAATGGTTTCAATAATGTCTAATCATAATTGGACATTACTTGTTCATCCTCCTAGAATTAAAACTATAGATTGTAAGTGAGTATTTAAAAAGAAACTTAAGGCTGATTAATCTATAGAAAAATATAAGGCTAAATTAGTAGCCAATGGATTTAAGTAAAGAGAATTAATAGATTATTTTGATGCATATTTATCTGTATCAAGAATTACATCTATTCGAGTATTTTTTTCTATAACATCCACATATAATTTAATAATTCACCAAATAAATGTTAAAACAACATTATAATCAAATGGTGACTTAGATGGAAAAAATTTATATGGATTGATAATAACTCATGGATATAGTACAAATGAAAGTAATATGTATATATTACAAATATAATGGTGATTGTGGAGTAATCATTTGTCTATATGTAAATGATTTACTGATTTTTGGAACAAATCAAAAAATCATAAATGAGACAAAAGAATTTGTGTCATCCCAATTTGACATGAAGGATATTGAAGAAACGAATTTAATTATTGGAATTAAAATAATTAGAATGGATGATGAGATAAGTTTATCTCAATATCATTGTATTAAAATTATTATTAAAATACAATTATTATGATTATAGTAATATTTGTACTCCAATTGATCCTAGTATTTATCTATCACCTAATGAAGGAGATAGTATAAACTAAAATGAATATGCTAGTGTAATTGGAAGCTTGATATATGCTATGAATTGTACTCATATGCAGTCGGAAAATTAAGTAGATACACTA
Source organism: Tetracentron sinense (assembly GCA_015143295.1). Classification (NCBI taxonomy): domain Eukaryota; kingdom Viridiplantae; phylum Streptophyta; class Magnoliopsida; order Trochodendrales; family Trochodendraceae; genus Tetracentron; species Tetracentron sinense. The sequence continues at coordinate 20,284,136 of CM026567.1, forward strand.
GTAATCCCAGTAGGGAACATTGAGATGCAATTAGCAAAGTGAATAAATATTTAGATATTTAAAGAAAATCATAAATTCTAATTTTCATTATGGGAGACACCCTTCTTAAATTGAAATGTATAGTAATGCTGATTGGAATTTTATTTCTAATGAATATAAAATAACAAGTGGTTATATATTCATAATTGGTTGTGGTGATGTTTCTTAATATTCTAATAAACAATTGGGTCTATTTCTACTATGAAATCGACACTAATAGTTCTAGCTTAGCAGGAGAAGAAGCTGAGTGGCTTGAGAACTTTTTGTTCGATATTCCTTTTGGAATAAAATTATTCCTGCAATTAAAATTAATTGTAATTGCAATGTTGCAATAAGTAGAGCTAATAACATTCGATATAATGGAAAGTCTCGAATTATATTTGAGAAGATTTCCAAAATTATATTCGAGAGAATTCCTATGATATGGAATTACATTTGAGAACTCCTATGAGATGGAGTTATATCTGAAAATGAAATCAAATGGCTAGGAAATTTGGCAAATTCCTTTACTGAATGCCTAGTAAGGGAAGAGTACATCGAGGGGATGAGACTTAAGCTAATTGAAAATAAATCAACTGTAATGGTAACCCAACCTGAAGACTGGAGATCCCAAGAACAGGTTTAATGGGAAGAACAAGTTACAGAGTGGTTTGAGGTGAAGCACTATAATAGGAGAATAATAGTAATAATATTATTACTCTCCAAGTCCCTTTCTATGATTTGAATAGTGCATAAAGTATGTGACGATTAGAGGTTGAGGGTTTCCTCTTAATGAGATCTATAGCTCTATTGAGTGGGATGTGGAGTCACATAGGCATCTTTGATAGACTCACCTATATAAGTGTGGAAGTGGGGCCGCTTCCTATGAGAAATTGGCTATTTCTCTAGAGCACTTATTAAACCGGGATAAAAGCACATGACCGAAAAGTGCTGGCTTAGACACCTGTAGACTCTGTAAGAGTTAATGTGTTTAAGGTATAAAGACTCATCACTAAAAGAGCTCAGTTTTGAATACCAAGATCTATGATCTATGGTAACTGAGTCTCTGGTGAGAATTTTACTTTAAACTATGCAAATGTTCAAATCTATGTGACACCTTTTACTTATGCATTAAATCTAATTTTACCCAGCAACTTTATTTTTTTCTTTGCGATTTTATTATTTTTGAATCAAGTGGGGGATTGTTATACATTTGGGTGATTGTGATTCAAAATTAATTAAATAAAAGAAATTAAATATTAATTTATTTAATTTTATTATAACCATTAAAGGCTTTAATGGTGGGAAACGTTTTAATGGTTTATTATCATAATTATTGTCACTAATGTGACAGTTTTATAATTCCAAAAACCTATTTAGTTTTCTATATATATACTATGTAATGTTTTCTCTATTTAGAAGAGAGAATATTAGAAATGAGTTTTCTTAACTATTATGTTTTTTCTTATATTTGAGAATTTTTTATTTTGAGAGATTACTGGGTAAGAAACAGAGTAAGGTGTGCGACTATAGGTTATGCACGCCTATAGTCAGGGTTAGATTTGTGTGGAGCCGTTGTATATTGGAGGCATCGTGTCTGTCAACCCAGTGCATTTGTGGGGGGCACGAAATGTCTTAAAGAGAGCGACGTGATCCGCGCCTCATTTCACACTAGCTACCAATTTTCTAACTGTTTTCAAATGCAGAAATTTCTGGATTAAAGGTTGATGTTTTGTTCATGTTCTTCATACTGCCATTTTTTGTTTGATAGCAATTCCAGGTAATGTACCCCTATGGGAACAACAGTGTCCAATGTCCAAGAGGAGAGTGACCGCATGGAGGAGAGCCAAAGCTTCTCCACTGGTTCAACTCAAACCTCTAGGGTCAAAATACAGGGATTTGATGTCTAGGCGCTGAGTTTCTGGTTTTGCAAAAGCTTTTGAACTGAGGTTTTTTGGGATCCCTTGAAAGGAGGAAACAGGCTGGTATCTATAGGCAATGTGAGGTTTTTCTCTAGGTTTTTTGGAATGAGCTTGGAGCTTGGTTTCCAATCTGCAAGAGGTTTGCTTGGGATTTTTTTGGAGTGGGTTCAAGGGAGGAAAGAATCTGGTATTTATTGAATTCTAGGGGGTTGGGCATGATTGTAATATGGAGAGGGTTAGGTATTCTAGGGGGCAGAAATTGGAGGTCAATCGGGCAGTATAGGAGGAGGCGCTAATTTGGGACTTTCAAGAGCTTGGGCCTTTTGCTCGACCTATTGACCTGGTACAGGTATATGGGCTTGGACTTTGGCTTATTGGGGGTGGATTTCGAGTGTGTGTGGGTGTGAGTTTATGTGTGTGTTAGGGTGTATGAGGATATAGTTACAGGCTAACCTTTCATCAAAACAAAAGAATATCAATTTGGGCGTGTGTGTGAGTTGAGTGTATGACAAGTTGTCCTGGTTACGGTGGTGGGCTTGGTGTGGGTGTTAGCTACACACTAACCTTTCCAAAAGGAAAAGTAAGTGTGTGTGTTAGGGTGAGCTGGTTTGCATGTATATGAGTTTAATGTGTGTGATTTACATGTTAACAAGACCAATGGGAAAGGGCTTGGTGTTTAGGTCCGACTTGGGTACCTAAGGATCTTGGTTATGGTGGTGAGCTTGAATCTAATAAAAGCCAAATAATCCTAATAAAAGCCAAAAATGTGTGATGACAAACAAATGGTGGGTGTATTAGCCTTACGGTTGTGTTTGGGTGGGTTGTAGTGGATGTGTGTGGTCAAAAGGGAAGAAAGAAAATGAAAAAGATAAAAAAGAATAAAACAAAATAAATAAAATAAAAAAGAAATAAAAAGAAAATTAGGCCAAGGCAATGGGTTAAGTTTAGGAAATGGTTTAGGGCATGAGAGTGTTGATTTTTGGCTTGGGTCAAATATGTTTAAGAGTTTAAAGATGTGGGCTTGGTTTAAGGTTTAGGGTTATGGACATAGACTTGGTTTAGGGTTTATGGTCTTAGGCCTTTGGTTAAGGTAGAGAGTCTTGGATCAAGGGCTTGGATAATGGGCTTGAACCGGAAGGAGAGAATGGGATGCAAATGTGCAAAAATGAGGTGCTTATAACTACTATTACTATTATACTATTGGGGTGCTTACAACTACTACTACTATTATAAATCAGAGAGAGTGATTTAGGTTTGGATCACCTTGGTATCCTGAATATTAATCTGAATAATAGTCTCACCAAGGCATGAAGTCATGATAATTTAGTTATAGTTGGCATGACATATTCTTAATGAGAGCTCTAACTAATTTTGTTGAGTGGCAAAATATCATGATTTGTTATAAATAAAGGTGAACTTTCATCATTTAAGGTAAGGAAGACAGAACATAAATACTTGGAAAAATTGGGGATTAGAGATTCCCGAGCTCACTTTTAGTTCAAGTAGTCTGTCACTATTAGTTACTTGCTCTTCTGTTCTTCTTCCTCCCCTCCCAATCACATACCTAATTCTTCTTCATTCTTCTCACTTATTTTTATGTGAAAAGTTAATGGTACAATCAATTTTAGTTAACTTAGGCCAAATCAACAAACTTAGGCCAGATTACCAGCAGAAATTCATTTGAAACTCATTCATCATCAGGTGGCCTAATCTATAATCCTAGTCCCATAGATGAGAATTGGGATCCTATAATAGCCCAGAATACTAGAATGGAGCAATAGGTCCCTCCACGGGCAAAGAGCAAACTATTGTTTTTCTTGAGGGTAAGCCCCTAACCTTATCCTTTTGGGTGCATTCGCTTGTCGAGAAAGTGAGGAAAAATAAAAGAAAAGTGAGTTTTATTGCATTTTTCTTGCGTTTGGTTTGTAACAAACACACTTCTATTTTCTTGCATATTTTCAAAAGTAACAAATTTTCTACCAAAAACTTCATCCATTTTTTAACGAATTTTTTGAAAGAAAATTTAAGTTTTTCTTCATTTTCACCGAACTAACACACCCTTATGAGACTTCTCTAATGTGATAACTAGATTCACCCCTGAGGTCACCACTTGTCCATTTTGACACATCTTAACTATGGTTAAGATTCACCCACCCATCTTTAATTTTTTTTTTTTAAATATTAAATATAATTTTTTTGACGGCCTGGGATTGTCTCTGGCGAAGCCAGAAAGGGCTTATCTCAGGGTTCCATAGAATAGGTGACAAGTGGTGGAGAAGTCAAAATCATGGGGCCCACGATTTTGACTTCTCCACCTATAATAAGACATGTGGCGATAAGTGTGTAAGAATAAAGGGAAGAGATATCATACGGGGAGAAGTCAAAAAAGTGGGGAGAAAATAAGATGACTTCTCCCCATATTTTTGCCAACTGTCGCACAATGTATGGAACCCCGAGAGGAGTTTCTGGCTTCGCCAGAGACAAGCCAAGGCCTTTTTTGACAGGCCAGTTGGGTAGAGCGGGTGGCCAACGGCAACCCAAATGCACACAAACGAGCGGGGAGAAGAGAAAAAGCTGGCGATGAAAACGAAGTGAAGTTGAGACTTGAGATGATAGCCTTTTACGTCTCTCTTCTCTCAATTAAATCGCCGGACAGACATGAGTGAGCATCGCGGATTTCCTCACTCTCTCCGCCCTCTCATATAAACTCACAAGAACACCCTTCCTTCTTCTTCTCTAAATCTCCCTTTCCTTTTCTGCAAAACAAAACACAATGGCTGTCATTTTGCAGCGATTTGGAGCTGCAGCTGCTCTATCTGATTCCAATCGCTTTCACCTCTCGTCTCTCAAATCTCTCCCAGGTTTCATGTTTTTCTTTCATTTCCAAACCCCATGTGAGTTTTGGTCTTCTAATGATCTGAGTGACTCGATTTCGATTTGTTTTCTTTGTTTCAGAGAGGAAAGGAAGCGTCTTGGTTGTCAGATCTGATGGAAGGGTGGTCCCTGGTTCTAATCCCAGAGGTCGCAGCGTGGGAAAGTTGGTTTCCAATGCAGTTGCAGTTGAGCATCTCTTTTTCTCTCTGTTGATCGTTTTCTTGAACTAATTGTAGATTTGATTATAAAGATAGAGCATTTTTATCTTTTTTTCCATGTTTTTGGATTTATACTATAATGGGTATTTGTTGTTCTTTTAATTTTGATTATATATGTGATTTATTAGGCAAAAACTGAGAGTTCTGCAACTTCTACTGCATCTAAACCCGGGTATGATCTATTTCTTTTCGAAAATACATGCAATTCTTGATTATTTCTTGATTAGTAGCTCTACTTGTTAATTGTGCATTTCGGAATTTCCATTCTCTCTCTCATGTTTCCCCAAATTGTAATTCTTTTCTCCTAAGATGATTCACTGGCAACAAATAGTTCTAAGTACAAAATTTCAATAAATTGTTATATGGGTGTGCTTATTGGTTTGTAGGGTGACAAAAGTCTAAGATTGGTTGTGAAAACTAGTTCTCTCTTGATATGATGATTGAGAATTTTCCACATTACTTTACTTGGGAAGAAAATTTTCATTTCTCGATCGTAGAAGAATATCTTTTTTGATTTTCAGGTCTGTATTATTTTAGTGGTGGAAAACTTCTTAATTTATGTTCTTAGATTTTGTACAAATGCTTCAAACAAATACATTACATTTATTCATACCAATCAAAAAGAAAAAAGGAAAAATATTACCTTTTCTCATCACATAATAGACCTATCAACATAACGACTTTGCTTTTTGTGCTACTTTATTCTGTCTAGATGTAATTGATCATTAGTCCAGTGCAACATTATATCTGTGCTCATTAATCCTAAGCCGTTCTTGCTGTGTAAAAGTCACATAGCTCCTTTAAACATTTTCTACTGCTAGCAGTTCATTAATATTGTCTGCAAGCAGGCTCCATCAACCCCCCATCTGGTAAGTTTGATGCTTAAGGTTCTTTCCTTTCAGGTAACGCAGCCTAATTGTTAGATGATAGTTACTTGAGGCTGATGAACGCATCTGTCCAACTTCCGCACGAGTCATGCACCTTCTATACACATCTTACATTAAATACATGCAATATAATGTCTGAGTTAAGTCTAGTAAGCTTAGGGAGCTCTGCTTAGCTAGATTATTCCAATGGAGATCCTGTCGCTCTGTGGCTATGTACACAAACTGCAAAATGATCATAGAAATGCATAAATAAGGCATAAAATTCCTGACAAGATAATACTTTTAAGACACAACTATTGCAATTTGAATATGCCATACACATTATATGTTGTAGAGAAAATTTAGTAGAATAAAAACAACTGCTTTTAGGGTTTATACATAACTTGTTTATTAATAATTGCAATATATGTCTAACTTTACATGTGGCAATGGAAAGCTCCTTAACTGCACCCAACCTTGAAATTGTCCACTTCCAAGCTTTCGGCTACTATTCACCAGTGGTTTATTGTCAGCAGTTACCATGAAGATAGTGTTGGATTATAAAGAGTAATGTTTTTTTCCCACCATTTTTCCTTTGTTTATTGGAGCCTTTTGTCCAAATTTGGAGTTCTGTCCTTCCCCAAGTATTGAACCATGCTTTTCGCATCCTCCATTATTCATTTATTTGTAGTGAGGTTTTAAAAATTCAGATATGCTCTTTAAAGTTTGAAGTGCTATCTAAACATCTCATACTTCAACTATGAGGCGCTAGGTTGTTCATGAAGCAGTAGCACACTTGAAGATTCCCTTGATTCCATCCTGAGTAACCAGTGATTATTTCCATCTAATTTCAAGACAGGCATGCTCTTTAGTGTTTAGTGTCATAAAGTTTGTAGGTTGGAAATGAAGTTTCTCCTAGGGGTATCACAGATATGGATATTATCCGTACCCGAATACATTTACTTGGATAATTATCCGAATTGGTACCTGGCGGAGCGAATTTAAATCGTGATTTTACTATCCGTTTATAATCGGATTCGAATACAGATATTGGTATATCTATCGATTATATAACATATTATATATATATATATATAATATTTATATATTATAAGTTTACAAAACAAAAATAACCTTGTAAACATTTACTTTTTATAAAATTTAAGACATTAAGTTATTATTTTTAACATAAATGAATACAAAATATTGATTTGTTATTTTTCAAACAAAATATTTGTATTTTAGAAATTTTTTTAATATCTTTTGAATTTTTTAAAAGTAATCAGATTATACGGATATTATCCGAAACAAATATTTTAATCGAAGTTGGATACAAATACCATATTACACTATTCGTCGAATATTTATTTGAATTTAGATAGTCAAATATGAAAACGGATAAGAATTTGGATATACACCTATCCACTCCGAATTTGCTTTTCTCCCATTATAAAGAAGAGGGTTAAAAAGGAAAAAAACACTCCTACTACTACAAATGGACTAAGCAATAAGTCAATAATATAGAAGCCACCTGGACCCTCTAATTATCAGCCTATTTTACAACTTATTTAAATATAAATATCATTAAGTAAATAATTATTTGCTTTTTTTAAATCGGTAATCAAAGATTATATTCAAAGGAATATGTACAAAAACAACAAACTAAACACAGTTTAGAAGCATGTAAACTCTAGAAGGGAAGAGTTCCTCTCTCCATTTGGATCAAGCAGTGAGGGATACCTTGCATCTCTGAGAAGTTGTTGGTGTATCCTATGCTCTTTTGTATTGATAATTGTTTCTCCCTTTAGCTCTGTTTCCTTTTCCTTCTTGTTTTAGTTTACATCTCTGTAAATTGTTGGTTTCTTTTAATATATATTTAATTTACCGATCAAAAACAAAACTCTAGAAGGGAAGAGAAAATGCAAAAAGAAAGCATGAAAACTCCAAAGTAAAGATAAGGATCTTCCACTGCTAAAAATCTCGTAACAAGACCTCCCTAGAACAAGTGATTTGATACGTGAGCATATGCGAGATGGAGATGGGGAGAATCTTCGAACACCCGGTTATTTCGTTCTTTCCAAATTGTTCATGATTTTGCGCCAAGAAGAACCGACCAAATCGCCTTCTGAGCACCATTCAAATTGTCCCCGTTACTTAAGATATTTATATGGAAATAAGGTTATACTCATTTTTTGGTCTTCAATGTAATCCACTTTATTGAACTCAAACAAAAACATCATATTACATGTACATATTGGTTTGGCCGATCAAAAATTTGACCTTTGCTCACCAATAATTCTTCTATCAAACAGAATTTTCTTGCTTCTATACAAGGCCATCTTGGCCAACTCATGGGCTCCCCCATTCTGATCTCTAGATATGAACTCTAGTTGAACATTGTTTGAAGATTTCAGCAAATCAATACAGTCCAAAATAGGAGTTTGGGCATCAACTGCGATTGAGGTTATTGATCTAGCATTAATAGCATCAACAACCACCTTTGAATCAGATTGAATTAACACATTCTCCCATCTATATTGATCAATCAATAAGGCACAAATTTTTATAGCCTGAGCTTCAGCCAGAGTTGAAGATCCACAACTGAAAGGGACAATTAATGTGGTAAGTCTTCCACCCGAGTTATTCAGAATCTCCACCCCAACACCAGCAGCTTCCCTATCCCTTTGGGCAGCACCATCACATTTGAGAATGAAGTCAAACTTTGACATTTCCTTCCTATTAACTGAAACACTCCCATTTACTCTGGATTTCAGTAGCTGGTTCTTCTGGTCATCCATAGCAGATTTATATTCTTCATATTGCAACCAGGCTATTTTGAATGTGTCCTTTGTTTCTTCAAACTTATTAGAGAACACCCGATTATTTCTAGCTCTCCATATAGCCCAGATGATGTTAGCCATTGATCCCAAAAAATCTTGCCCATCTTTTCCAGTCTCAATCTTCTCCATTCCCCTTCCCACCAAGTATTGAAAAATTTCGGCTCTTTCGAAGGGATTTCCACCCTTTATTTGATATTGAACCACAGCTCTCTAGCATACTCACATGTTATGAACAGATGAGGTATAGATTCAGGCATGGACTTACACATAGGGCATCTGTCATCTTCTTTAATTTTCCTTTTGCACAAATTTAGGTTTACTGCCAGAGTATTCTTCAAACATCTCCACAGTAGATGTTTAATTTTATTTACTGAAGTCACTCTCTATATTTCCGTCCACAAATCCTTTGGGACAGCTGATTCAGAACAAGATGCTTTGCTCTTACCATTGTTGTCTCTTTGCCTGCAAGTTTGATAACCAGATTTGACAGAATATATCCCATTTTTTGTATAGTGCCACACTAATCTATCAGCCTTTCCTTTGATACTGAATGCCATATTGAGGATCTCTTGAGCATCTTCTGGTTTTAGAAGGTCTAAGATCATTTGTTCTTTCCAACTACTTTTTGTGGTGTCAATGAGGTCTACAACTCTCAAATTCAGACAATCAGTCCTCTCGGTTCTCTTAGCTTTAAATTTTTCAGCTGTTGGAATCCATGGATCTGACCATATTTGTATAGATTCTCCATTACCAATTGCCCATCTTATTCCTTCTAGCATCACCTTTCTTCCTTCTAAGAGACTATTCCATCCCCATGATGGACAAACACCTTTTCCAGCTTTAAGAAACTCAGACTTCGGAAAGTAAATCCCTTTGAGAATTCTGCTGCAGAGGGAAGTGGGGTTCATAAGAATCCTCCAGCCTTGCTTAGCTAACAAAGCCAAATTAAAAGCTTGTAAATCTCTGAATCCTAAACCACCATCCACTTTGTTCCGACATATCCCATTCCAGATAACCCAATGAATCTTCCTCTCTTCTTGTTTCTGCCCCCACCAGAATCGAGCCGTCATAGCTGCAATTTCATCACGTACCTTTGTGATTCTGAAGCATTGCATTGTATAGGCTGGACTAGCTTGCACTATTGATTTTATCATGATTTCTTTACTAACTTGAGATAAAAGTGATTCTTTCCAACCTTGTAACTTCTTTGATATCCTATCTCTAATATGAGAGAAAATCTCAAACTTAGATTTTCCAAAGAATATAGGAGTACCCAGGTATTTTTCTGTAGATGCAACATACTTGAACTTGAGACAATCAATCAGCTTTTGATTGATATCTTCTTTAGTATTCTTGCTGAAAATAATTCCTGATTTTTCCACATTTACTAGTTGACCAGAAGCTTTGTGGTAGTCATCTAGAATTTTCAGAACTTCAGTAGCTTCCTTTACATTAGCTTTGATATACACAAAACTATCATCAGCAAAAAATAGGTGAGAGATAGGGGGGCAGTTTCGAGACAATTTAATCCCACTAATCCTCTTTTCCTCCATTGCAGTATTCAGATTTACAAACAGGGCTTGGGCGCACAGGATGAACAGATATGGTGATATGGGATCACCTTGTCGAATTCCTCTGGTAGGAAATATTCTTCCTTTAGGCTCACCATTTATCAGAATTGAATAGGATACTGTAGAAATGCATTGGTATATTAGTTGAATCCATCTTTGGCATAAACCCATTTTTTTGACCAATTCCAAGAAACACCATTCAACTCTATCATAAGCCTTTGCCATATCTAATTTCAAAGCCATGTACCCCTCCTTACCTTCTTTCCTTTTCTTTAGATAGTGAACTACTTCATGGGCAATGATAATATTGTCTTGGATTTGTCTTCCTACTATAAAAGCTGATTGATTTTCACAGATAATGTCATTGAGGAACACTTCTAATCTGTTGGCCATAAGCTTGGAGATAACCTTATATGTTGTATTATAGAGACTTATAGGCTTGTACTGACCGACCCTTTCTGGATTTCTCCCCTTAGGAATTAGAACAATAAATGTGTGGTTCATCTCCTTCAATAGATAGCCTCCATTTAGAAAGCTTAGAGCAGCTTCACAAATCTCTTTCCCCACCACATCCCAATTCTTCTAGTAAAACTCCCCTGGGTATCCATCAGGACCTGGGGCTGGGGATTTACTAGCAGGAAGTTGGAAGACCATATCTTTAACTTCTTCAATTGAAAATGGTTTGCAAAGTTGATTATTCATTTCCTCAGATATACTGGGCTGAATATTTTCATTAGCCTTATCCATATCAGTAGGATTTGAAGACTTAAAGATTTCAGAAAAATGATCTATAATATGCTCTGTTATTTCTTTGTTATCCTGAATCCATATATTCTGACTATTGCACAATCTATATATTCTATTTTGACATCTTCTTTGGATAGTAGTATTATGAAAATACCTGGTATTAAGATCCCCTTTTGCAAGCCATTGAATTCTTGATTTTTGTTGCCAGAGAATTTCTTCATTTTTCAGGACAGACTTTAGTTCATTTTCCAGCAAGTTGTATGCATTTCTACCATCTTCATTAGTTCTCATAGCATCCATCTCTGAAAGACGCTGGTACAATTCTGCTTTCTTCATGTGGACATTATTGAAGACACTCTTGTTCCATTCAAGCAAGCATTTCCTACCGTTTTTTGCTTTTTGGGGAACCTTGTACATTGGAGAACCATCGATGTTTATATTCCAAGCTTTATTGATAATATTTTTGCAGTCTGGATGGTTTAACCACATGCTTTCAAATCTGAATATCTTCTTTTTTTTCACACCTTGTTTCTCGGTATCCAACATCACAGGCCTGTGGTCTGAACCAATGTCTAGCAGGTGGTAAACAGTGGCTTCCTCAAACATTTCTCTCCAAGAAATATTGGCCACATATCTATCAAGCCTTTCCCATATACACTTCTCATTTTCTTGTCTACTTGACCATGTGAATCTAGGTCCTTGAAATCCCAGATCCAAAAGATTAGCTCCATTTAGCATATCTGTAAAATTCCTAATCTTTGAGGCAGATTTCGGGACTCCTCCTTCCTTTTCTCTCACTGAAACAATATCATTAAAATCTCCACAACACATCCATGGGCGATTTCTTTTTCCAGCACTGAATTTTATATTATCCCAAAGATCTCTTCTCTGAAATTCATTTGTTGGGCCATACACAAATGTAGCATCCCATATCTTAGCATTTTCCGGATGAACTATCTCAGTCTCTATTTTATTACTTGTGGATTCAGTAACAGATTCACTTGATCATTCCAAAATAATGCAAGACCTCCAGATAACCCATTTGAGTCCATCAACAATGCATTAGCATACCCCAGTCCTCTCTTAAGGTTTTTTAATTTCCAACCTGCAGTCTTTGTCTCAATTATGAATATCACATCTGGTCTGTGAAATGGGGAGAGTTCCAACAGAACTCGAACAGTCAGGGGCCGACCTATCCCCTGGCAGTTCCAACTTATAATTTTCATGGTTTTTTTTTTTGGGGGGGGGGGGGTTGCGCATCAGCAACCGCCCCTGAACAGCTTAGATCTTCCAAATCTCCAATCCCATTTTGTCGAGAAAGAGAGGTTTGAGGTTGATGGTAAGAGGTAGATGAATCATATGGTATTGGTCTAGGTGGTTTTTCCTTTAAAGCTTTTCGTGAGATAGGTTTTTGAACTTTCCCCTGTTTTGGATCACTGTATTCTTCAGCAATATTTTCACTTCTAATTGGGTATAAAGGCCCTTTTGGTGGCGGGTGTTTTATAATTTCAGATCGGTTTTCTGGGCTTGGTAAATGGATTGAGTTTGGGTCTAGTAGGTGTAATCCTTTATTCTCATCTTTCCACAGGTTACTTTCCATGTGCAGGCTTGGATCAGGCCAGACAAAAGAGATCCCATTACACAAGGATGGAATCATACCTTTTTTCGCTTTCCCACCAGTTTCTACTTCAGTAATCATTTGTTCTGACTTATCCGAATGATTTTTCTTAGTAGGTGGGCCTTCTTCAACTAATTCTTCTGATCTGTCCCTCTGGCCAATTGGTCTCATCAAAACGTCCTGTCCATTCTGATTGGAATACTCATTGCTCTCCATTTCCTCTTGTCTGTATATTAATGATATATTTTTTCCAGCCCAGTCTCTTTCTTGACACATACCCTTGCCACGAATTGTTCTTAGACATTCCTTTTGAATATGCTCCATTTGATCCTGGCCGTTGAAACTACTTACAACCTTTTCTGGCGAAAACTCTTTCCAAACATCTTCTTAGGCCGCCTCTATCATCAGAAAATTCACATTCCGACGATTTTCTCCTGTATTTGAAGTTTCACCTTCCTTATAACTAGTTTTTCGTGATGATTGTACATCAGATCGAAATTTACCTCTATAGGTGTCTGCTCTGAGTTTTTTATTAAACAAATTGAATCTTGATTCTGACCTGAAGATCTCAAGAAGCTTCTCTGGCATTTCCAGCTTAATCGTGCAATGGATTTCATCATGACCAATTCTTCCACAAAAGAAACAAAATGATGGAAGCCTTTCATATTTGATCTCAATCTTGAGATCTGGAAGGGATCTATCCCTTTTCAACATAATCCATGGTCTCAGAGGTTTGTCCAATTGGACAAGAACACGAACTCTGACGAATCTTCCCTGTGATAATCCTGATCTTGGAAGATCTACCTCTAAAACATCTCCTACATATGCTCCAAGTTGGTTGCCTGTTTTGTAGGTCATCTTAGCCACTGGAATTCCATGAAACTGTATCCAAAATGGGGATTTTGAGAAATCAATTTCTTTTACTGCAATATCAGGCTTCCATCTCTGCAAGCATAGGAGGTGGCCATTAAAGCACCAAGGCTCGTGACTCAGGATTCGGAGTGTCTTTTTCTCCTTTAAATTTGAACAGAAACACATCATCTTCAAGATCTAGCACTTCCAATTCATACGGTAATCTCCAGGCTTGTAGAATGGTTTTCTTGGCTATCTGCAAATTTACGGGTCTCTCTGCAAGAAACTTCCCAAATAGTGCTGATCTGCATATACTTTCCCCTTCTTTCGTACTTTCATTTTCCTCAATCTCAACCACTATATCAACTCCCGGAAAAGCAAGGATTGTCGAAAATTTTTCCAGCAGATCTATCTCTAAAATCTCTTCTTTCTCTGCTTCTTGATCTTCCATCTTTTCGGAATATCAGACAAATTATAGGGCGTCACTCTCACATGGAGATGGGCACACAACTACAACTAAGTTGAGTAAATCACTCAGCAAATCCACAACAATTCCTGATTTCACTCATGAAAGCTAGGGTTTGGTGGAAGGAAAGGGTTCTACCAAGGAAATGGAGAACAGGCAAAACGGCAAACTTGTTAGTCGGACAGTTAAAAAAACGGTTTTGCGGCTCCTCATATTCATTTGAATTCTATAAAAATCATCTTAGATCCAAATGCTTAAAGAATAAAAATCAATTTTCCAATTCAAGAACAAAATTCGTTTTTTTTAGGGATTAGGTTAAAATTTCAACTTGCAAATGCTAAGTTCGTACAATTTTATAAACTGTAATATATCAAAACATTAGTAAAACCCAAAAGTCTAGTAAAACAAGTCTTATATTTTAGTCTTCAGAAATATTTTCATCTATAGGGTCAAAAATTTAACTAATAGTTTAGCAGAAAAAGATTTACATTCAAGATTTACAACATTATATGTTAATTTGCTTAGATTATTGTCAATCCTAGGAGTTTTGAATTATAATGTATATATTAATTTTTTTTTGGATAGATAATCAAGAGGATATATTAAACAAAACAAGAGATACAACGACAAAAAATACTCTTTACAAGAATATAAACTGAGGGCATAAATAACAAAGGATGATAAAACCTCTCTTGAGAAGAGAGGCAACAACCAAGCTTAGCCAAACTCAACCCAACAAATCACCCAAATCCACCCTATCACGCTGGATGGAAACCCAATCGACAACCAGTAAATGGATACGAAGACAAATGCGAGACAGAGAAGAGGGAGAATCCTCGAAGACTCTTGTTTCGCTCTCTCCATGTCAACCACGAGATAGCTCTAAGAATAAATGACCAAATAGTCCCCCAGCGCACTATTCTATCTGCACTAATCAGAGACCAGGAGAATAAGAAGTTGTGAAAGGAAGAAGGGAAGACCCAGTCCACCCATATTCGGGAGCGAAAGTATCCTCAGATTACATCTATAATAGGGCAATGCAAAAGTAGATGATCCATCGTCTCTTCCACTTGTAGGCACAAGAAACAACGGTTAGCCATCTTTCACCCTTTTTTTTTAAAGTGATCAAAAGAATCTTATTCAACGTCGTATTTCATAGGAAGAAGATATCTTTGAAGTAAAACTTATATTCCACCCAATTCTATTAGGAAAAGAGATGCAAGATATGGACCTAAGGGATTGAAGAAGTGATCACACTGAGAATCGACCATCGTGGCCTCTAGACCAAATTATGCAATCTCTGCCTTGTAGGCTCGAGGGGAACACCGGAGGTGTAATAGGAGGCGACCCAAGTCCTCAATTTCCTAATTGTTCAGATCCCGCCTCAGAGTCGGACACCACATCACCCCCTCATCTCTTAACTCGGCATAGTCCCCCACTAGAGCGTCCCTATCAACAACTAAAAGAAAGATGTTGCCAAAGTCATCTTTTAATTTTGCGGAACCGCACCAAATATCTTTCCAGAACCAAATCTCTGATATGTATATTAATATATTTATTATTTAATTATTTTTATCGCCTAGGTATCACCTAGATGCCTTGACTACACTGAAACGTGTTGAACATTTTAACCCATCCTCATCCAGATATATCCTTGTATGTTTTATTTATTGGTATATTCTATTTCTTTTGCTATGTTTTGCCTCTCTTGGTAGAGTATATTAGAGGATTGCAATTATCTGATTTTAGGTTCTATGTTTCCTAGGCATCAAGTTATGTCCGTTGCATGTTATCAGCTAGGCTAAATTTTAACTAACTCGTCTTATTTTTACTAAAATAACAAATGTGGTTTATAGTGTCTCGAAATAGTTATCACATCATAGTCTCTCCTTAATGTGATTAATACTTGATTAGTGCACAATTAATGTTCACAAACCAAATTGGTGTTTTTTATACTTGCTATAATTTTTGTTGGAATTTGTCTTGAATTCTATTTCTATGTTGTTCTCTTTTGTGGGGTTTTCCCCATGGTGATATAATTTGGGGAATTCCTACATAATTAGGGACTTGGTTTTGTGACTCTATAGAAGAGCCTAGGTATAGAATTGTGTAGATATGAGAATAAGAGTGGCTCTTTTAGAGGGAGTTCTCTTAGTGAGTGAGTGTCGCTCTTAGAGATTGCGGGTTTGTATCTCAATGGCTTTCTTTGAGAGTGTGCTCTTGAGAATGGGCTCTTGGGGAGAGCAGGTTCCTGAGTATTTCTTTGTGTCTCTTGTTGAGAGTGTGCTTTAGTGAGTGATAATGTGGCTCTTGAATAAAGGGAGCTCATGGGTAATTTGAGTGGCTCTTGTGGAGAGTGCATTCAAGGAGTGAGATTGTGGCTCTTGCGGAGAGAGCATTCTTTTTTTCTTTTTTTTATCAATTTGAGTATACGAACTTTGGGGCATCTCTTGGTTTGTATATCTCAGTATATCTTGAGGATTGTGCTCTTGTATGGGTGTTGCTCTCGTGTGAGATCTTAGCAGAGTGTTTGAGAGTGGTTTCTTTTACTTGTAATCTTCACATATTGGAAGCTCTCAGATCGTCTCTGCCCATGGTCCATGGACATATCATTCATATGGTGATCCACCTAAATCTAGTGTTGTGGTTGTATTCTTTCTTCTGTTTTTTTCCATGTTATCATTGATCCTATGATCGCGATTCAACATAATAAACTGGTATCAGAGCAATTGGTAAATTTTCGTTAGAATCTCTGATACAATAAGCTAATATCAAAGTGAAGTTGGGGGTTTGCGATGGCTATGAAGATTCTGAACGTGAGGAGTAATAGTTTTGGCTTATGGCAAGTTAAAGTTTGAGATCTAGTGATCCAACAGGCAGTGTTGCAAAAATCAAATTGGATCGTAAATAATGGGTGGGATTTGAATTGAATCGGGATTCAAAATATTAGATTGATAAAGATTTTCCCTAGAATTTAAGACTAACTACAATACAATATCCAAAAAATTGGAAAAAATCAGATACGACCAAATCATCCATAATTCTTCATATATAAACAAAGTTCGATTTTTCTAATCAATAAGGTTTTGTATTCTCCACAAATAACATTACATGTATACTGGGCATATTGTTTTTTTCAAGAAGGATAATCAAGTAGCTAAAAATTACCATGTACCAACTTAAATCGACTCATAGGCCTTATCACTTAAAAAAAAAATCTTCTAAAAAGCAATTAACCATAAAAGGTATCTAAAGTCAAAAAACTAAGTTTTAGATTTTCATCTGATTTACAATGTATCATCATCATATCTATCCATTCTCCATGTTGTCATTTGACTCATCCATATATGGTAGCGGTCCTTGTATGTCTTCTTCATCCTCAAAATGGAATCGTATCAGGTCCTAATCAAGAAAATTAAACATTAACCATAGAAATAAAGCTGAACTATAGTCATGACTCATGAACTCTAGTTACATATCTTGCATCCTTCAAACTTACATTTTCGCCCGAGTTTTTCTCTCACCCGGGTTTCATAGTAGCCCCTCTTCTTCGAAGACCTCGTTGATATCCATCCAACTTGGATCAGCAGGTGAAGCTGGGATTCAATGTCAGATAAACAAATATGATTTAATTTTTCATTGTTTCTTTTCTAAACTTCCCGTCAATTGCATATTTACTTGAAAAAATATAAGTGCATTCAATTTTTCTACTCAAGTTGATTTCTTTTCTGGCATGCACCCACAAAATAGAAAAAATAATAATAATAAAGAGCATTCGGATCTAATACAAAGTATCTTTACTTCAATGTAGATATCATTCACCACCTTAAAACTCATGTGATGCACTTTGTCCATAGAATGCTTTCGAAGAAATCCTTGTGCAATTTGATGCATTGATTGCAAAGAAATCAAAGATCTTAGGTCTAGGTTTTTCTGAAGAGAGAAAACCCCTAATATAAAATTAGAGGAAATGAGGAGTTTTATTAGTCTTATAAATAATTTTACAAAAGGGGTCTCTACTAGTGTAATTTAAAATTTAAGAACATGAAAAACCAGAAAAATGGGGGTTCTAGGCGAGTCCTTATTGTCTCTTAAAAGAATCGTGCAATTGTTGATTTTTTTGCAATATAGAGGTACAATTCAAAAAATCGAATCATTAGCTACAAATTGTGAGTCATATGATTTAATAACACTGCCTATAGGGTACAAATTTTAATAAGGGAAGATGGAGAAGCCAACTCATGTGCAGATGCTTAAGCTTTCCTTGAACTTGATCAAGTTATGACAAATTTGATTGGGACACCCTATGGGGTGAGATGGAGAAGACAGACGAAAGCATCATTTGTTGTCTTGATAGAATTCATGCAAAGTGGAGATTGTTAAAATTTACCTTGAATTCTATTCGTGTGTGTTTCCTCTTATGGGGTTTTTGTTGAGGATATATAATTTGGGGAATTCCTACTTGGTTAGGACTTGCATTTGAGATTCTGTAAAAGGGCCTGGAGTATCGGATTTTGTAAATTTGAGTATATGAGAGTCTAACTCTCTCTTGTGGAGGATGTGCTCTTTGTGAGTGAAAGTGTAGCTCTTGGTGAGAGCGGGTCCATAAATTATCTCAGTGGTTCTCATGGAGAGTGTCTTTGTAAGAAGAGTGTGGGTCTTGGGGAGAGCGGGCTTGTGAGTATCTCTTTGCTGCTCTTGTTGGGAGTATGCTCATTGCTCTCGATGAGTGAGAGTGTGGCTATTGGGGAGAGTAGGCGTTTGATCAATTTGAGTATCCTAGTTTTAGGTTCTCTCTTTCGTGACTCTTGGGTAGAGTGACCTCTTAGGTATCTCAATCTCTCTTTGGCGAGCATGCTCTTGTATGAATGTGGATCTCATGTGAGATCTTTGGGGTGTGTTAACTTTTCTACAGTTCTACTACAATCTTCACATAGTGGAAGCTCCCAGACTCTTTGCTAGTGGACGTAGCCACTCACGTGATGTACCATGTAAAGAGAGCAATTGGGAAATCCTGGCAAGAATCTTTGATACCAAGGGCGGAGCCAGGATTTTCTTGTAAGGGGGCAAGTGATGGTCGATTGAAAATGTTGGTAATTGCAAATAAATTTGTGGAGAAGGATTATGCGGGTACAAAATATTTTGGGTCTAAGGACCCCGTGATTTTTTTATTTTTTTTTGAGGACCAAGTTCATGGGCCATCTCTTCGGTACGTTCCGTACATATCCTACGGGTATTGTTTCTCCTTCTTTAAGGGGGGCAGCACCCTTGCCCAATGTCTACGCCCTGTTAAATAATTAAATAACATAGTATAAAAGATATATTATTTTGATCGAAAGTTCAGACGGGCAGCTAACCCCCTTGCCCTGGCTCTGCCCCTGTTTGATACATCAAATTTTGTTTTATATTTTCTAATTTCCATAGTATTAATTTTATATAGTATATAATATATCGGTATTTTTATTTATTGTATAGCAATATCATGTTTATAGGTTTCTGAGTTTGTGGTGTTGAACACTAGTTTCTATGTAAATAGCATTGGTTGTTAGTCCTTGCATAAATCAGTCTGCTTAAGACACAAATGCAATATCATGTTTATAGGTTTCTGTGTGGTGTTGAACACTAGTTTTTATGTAAATAGCATAGGTTGTTAGTCCTTGCATAATTCACACTGTTTGCTTAAGACACAAAAATTGATACATTAGAGTTGAAGCTGCTTGAAAATTTCGCTTTCCGGAGCATTCTAGGCTGAACTTTCATTCAGTAGATATCCTCTGTGGAACATTATAGGATTGAACATGCATGCCACTCAACAGTGGCTTTTCTTTCTTTTTTTTCTGGTGAGAATGACTGTTCTTTCAGAAACTACTTCACCTTACTTTGAGAGCAATGCATGCATGAAGTATTTCTTAGTCTTCATGTATCCAGGGTTGTAAAATTCCAAGATCTCAAAGATGCCAATTTCGGAAAAAAATGGAGTCTGGTTTTTAATAAGTTTATCTATTCTATCTATCTAAATTCTAAATTCATAATTTCAGTGATTCTTGACCTGTGTTCCCGGGTATACTATATATGTTGTTAGAATCTGATGTTTATCTTCGTGCATAGCACAAGATAGCTGGAATATTACTGTATCAACGGGATCATGTGTGATCAAATGTAACATTATTATTATTTTTAATGGTTATTGTTTTTTTTATTGATATCTTCTTACTGTGAATGAATTACTCCTGTATATAACATGAGCCTTGATTATAGGGCATCGACTATATCATATCTGATGATTTGCATGCCACGCCTCTGTATTCTAAGATTCACTAATACATGCAACCAAATTCTTTTGGTACATCGATTATACAAAGCTAGAAGATACCATGATAATCTTTTGCAATGATAGTTGTTATTGATACTAATGATTTTGGATATGGTTGATTGAACATTTCTTTTGCATCCTCAGGCATGAGCTTTTGCTGTTTGAAGCCCTTCAAGAAGGTTTGGAAGAGGAAATGGAGAGAGATCCTCGCGTATGTGTCATGGGGGAAGATGTGGGTCACTATGGAGGCTCTTACAAAGTGACTAAGGGCCTGGCCACAAAGTATGGGGATCTCAGGGTACTCGATACCCCCATTGCTGAGAACTCCTTCACGGGCATGGCGATCGGGGCTGCCATGACAGGCCTGAGGCCAATAGTTGAGGGAATGAATATGGGATTCCTACTTCTGGCTTTCAACCAGATCTCCAACAACTGTGGAATGCTCCACTACACCTCAGGCGGCCAGTTCACCATTCCGGTTGTTATCCGGGGACCTGGAGGTGTTGGGCGTCAACTCGGGGCAGAGCACTCCCAGCGCCTCGAATCGTATTTCCAGTCAATCCCTGGCATCCAAATGGTTGCCTGCTCAACCCCTTACAATGCCAAGGGCCTAATGAAGGCTGCCATCCGGAGCGAGAATCCAGTGATACTGTTTGAGCATGTACTGCTCTACAACCTCAAGGAGAGAATTCCAGATGAAGAGTACGTGCTGTCACTGGAGGAAGCCGAGATGGTTAGACCTGGGGAACACGTCACAATCCTCACCTATTCCCGCATGAGGTACCATGTGATGCAGGCTGCCAAGACCTTGGTGAACAAGGGATATGATCCAGAAGTTATTGATATCAGATCGTTGAAACCGTTTGATCTGCACACGATTGGGAATTCAGTAAAGAAGACACATCGTGTGCTGATCGTGGAGGAGTGCATGCGGACAGGTGGGATTGGAGCTAGCCTGACGGCAGCCATTAGCGAGAATTTCCACGATTACTTGGATTCCCCGATAGTTTGTCTGTCGTCACAGGATGTGCCAACCCCATATGCCGGAACATTGGAGGAATGGACTGTGGTTCAGCCTGCCCAGATCGTTGCTGCTGTTGAGCAACTCTGCCGATAGGATTGGTTGCAGTGGCATGTCGTAGCTCTAGTAGATATGTGATCTTTTCTGAATTATTATTCTTCTCCTTCTGCAGCTTCTTCATGGAATTGTTGTCATCTTCTTCATGGAATTTTACATTTTGTTGGAGATTTTATGTTTTAACCTTACAATAAGTTATTGAGTAGAGGCATTTTTCTTGATGTTATTTTGCTGGACTTTAATGGAAGATAAAATTCCCTCCAGTATTTTATCAGTGGACTGTTTCTTGCTGTAATTCTTTTCGGTTATCTAGAAAATGATATCGGGTACCTCTAAGTATAGGTTGATATTAAAATGGACCTCACAATTATTTTACTTTGAATAAAATTTTCATATTTATACAGTAGATTCTCCTTGTAATTTGGATTAAGTGAGAACACCAGGACTAATTTGGAAGCTATGACCACAATAAGTTTTTTAAACGAAGATGAAGATCATGTTGCCACCGCTTCAAACAACACTTCCTTTTCTTGCCATATAACACACTGGAGCCATTTGAAGTAGAGACAGTATCTTTATTGTCTGTTTTTCCTTTTGGCACTGGATGTTTACCCACAATCTATTTTCCCTAGAGTTTCATTTTGGCAGCATTGTGATTACCATCATTTTTTCACCCCATTTTTGTAAATTGCCCAGAACTTTTATGTGCAAATTTTTCATGGAATTTCTGTGCAAATTTCCTAGAGAGTCTTCTCAACAATAAGTCGGTCATGACCCTTGATGATCCCTTTTTTCCTGGTACATTAACATTTGAACTATATATATATATATATATATATATAAAAAGAGACTATAGTTGTAAGGAATTAAATTATGTATAAGGTGAACTGCTCGTTTTTCAAGAAGCTTATTTCCTATAATCGTTTCCTAAGAAGCTCACTTCCATCACGTCATATTGAGTGGTCAAATAAAGGCTATATATATGTAGGAAATGGGATAGACCCGATCCTAAAGCCTAAGATATGGACCTAAACAAGTACTCATTAGATTGAAATCTAAGTGAAACACTTTCTTCTCCATAATATCTCATGTAAGATAAAATTTAAGGAATAGTTACTTGAACTAATATAATGAAATAAAATAACCTCGGGGTGTAGCCCAGTGGGTGGTGGGCGTATTCCCTATGCTTAAAATTTTTCTTCTCCTTTCACTTTTTGTCTCTAGTAACTACAATATATACAAAACACCCTGCCGCTTCCTCCAATTGTCTCTTATGAGAGAGGTCTTTGGATCCATTCCCACTACGTGATGACTATATTATATATTATGACTCTTCCTTGGAATTTTATTTATTTATTTATTAAGGAAGTAAAGTAACACTTAAAAACACATAGTCAGATCTAAGGTTACCGCTAAATTGCGATAAGGGTTTACCCACTCAATCATCCCAAAAGGGCCAACTAAAGGAGGACTGTTGGACCCTTATACGCCCTTACAAAGTCTAGTACCCAACCATTATTTCATTTTCAAATCTACTGGCTGGAACACGCCTAGTATACCTATGTAGCTCTGCATGTGAACATGTACATGATCATGCTAGGTTACTTGCAAGGATCAATCAAATAGTAGGCTGGTGCTTTTTGTCCTATTGAAAGCAGATGAGGGAAAGATTATCTAAGCAAACCCATGTGCATGGACATTAGTGTAGACATGCATGCTGGATAGCCAGCACTCCATCTCATAAGTGTTTCTCTAGATCTCCCTGAGTACAGGAGGGCAATTCTTTGAGACATGATTGGTTCCCCCGTTTGTTGTCCAAATGTGCATTCAATTCTACGTACCCATGTGGAAGACACGTGGAATCTACTTGGATTGTGTGTGGTTGTCTCTAGATACTTCTACAGGTACTACATGTCATGTTCTTTGGTTTATAGTAGTTCTAGGTTTCTTGATTGGCGACCCATATCATGAAGTTGTTCTATATATATATATAACAATATTCTATCCTCATTTTATAGACCTTTGTATTATTAATTTGATGTTGGACGAATTGTTCAACAACATACTGCTATTTGGTATTATTAATTTGATGTAGGACGAATTGTTCAACAACATACTGCTATTTGGTGGGTCTCTGATCTGCCACGTTAAATATATATATATATATATTTTTTATAGTTGTATGGTGGATGATGTACAAAAAAACACTGTTCTTTGAATGTTGGGAGAATCATATGGGTGAGGAATGGAGTGAGGTCAGCATTATGCCAAGTTTGGTCGATAAGAGGCTGAGTTGGACTGAATGTGCCAAAGGGAAGGAGACACATAATTACTCCTTCAAAGGGATCCAAAAGTACCTTATAATTTGGAGTTAAGTATGAACAAAACTGCAGAGATAACCGGAACAATTAAAAATATGCTTTGACATGAGTATTTTGGAAATTATAGAAACAAAAAATTAAGTTATCAAAAATATCTTTTTTATATTCGTAATTACCAAATTACCTCTGTCATAAGGCATATTTTGGGTTGCTCAACCCGGACTGCACATAGTTAATCTCTATAAGAGGAATGCTAGCCCTACTTTCAGTCAAACTCTACTCTCACTCTCCATCAACCATTTGTCCATTCTTGATGAGAGATAGTGCTTTAACCACCATAACTGATTTGATAATGAATAAGTGGTTAGTGGAGGCTGAGAGTAGAGTTTGACCGAGAGTAGGGCTAGCACGCCTCATCTCTATAAGGTATACACACCCACGTCAACTTGCTCCAAGGGAACCCAAAAGTCTCCTTATATTTGCCTTTTTTTTTTGTTAAATGGTGAGGGGCTCCTTCTAAACACTTAACAGTGGGAAATGTTCCGATTTGATCTTAAAATAGGTGAAAATATGGTAAAAAATTTAAATTTTAAAAACAATTCTTAATTGTATTTTGTCTATTTTTTTCTTCTCTCTTTTCACTAATTTTCTCGGCAACCAAACATATGGTTAGGATTTCCATCAAATGAGAGGCACAATTAGCGATCTAAGCTAAAAGGGTAGGTGGCCAAGATATTGAAGAAGAAAGATAGATATAATTTGAATGGGTTATTCTACCAATGGAAAACATGGGAAGTGCAGAATTGTTGCTAAAACCATGGTAGGCTGTAAGTGGCGTGATATTTTCTCAACAAAATTTGTTTATAACTTTGCATGTACACATATTTCAAACAAGGATTCATTGCGAGTTTTTTTTTCCAAGTTCCAAAATTGGAAAGATGCTGCATTAGAGTGAGGGAGAAATCCCGGATACCTGGAAAGCCATTTGTTGCTTATCCAGATCCTTTCAAAAAGAGTAGTGATGGCATCATCCATACTATCTCTTCACAAAAATGGCCATTTTGGTTAGTAGTTAGTTAGTTATATTCCAAGAGACTTGGGTTCCATTCCTCACTCCCCCTTTGGTGGCAGCTCCTGCACAGTTTTCCGGATTTCCCCGGTGTGGCGGGTTGCGGGTTGCGGGCGCTTGTCACACCCCTGGGGATTAGTCCTGACCAGAAGGGTTGGGGAACCCCGGGTCTCCAAAAAAAAATATATAATATGCAATAGGATGTTTCGGGTAGTATAAGTGATCAAGAGAGAATTCTCTTATTTGTTATGTCTACTATCTTTATTTCAAAATAATTGTTGTTTAGAAGGTAAGGATTCAAAAATGTTGATCATGTGTTTATGCCTGTTATCGTGTGGTGTTCATTCAAGGTTTGAAATTTAAGGGCTTTTATATATATATATATATATATATATATATATATATGGTAGATGCTAATGTCTACAAAGACTAAGAGAACATGATAACCATTTTCTTAAGTATTTTTCACCCTTATGAATTACATGATGTTTTGTTAAAAACAAGGATAGTTTGATACTTTAATATGGAAAAATCATTAAATGAAGAAAATAAGAAGTATAAGATTATACTACCCTTAGTTATATCATCGTCATCGTCATCATTATTATGACAGTGAACTTAGTAACCTTTACCATGACATTTTGGTTGAACATCTCAATTATAAAATCCTATATAAAAGTTTTTCTTACAACCAACTCCATTGTGTTTCTATAAAATCTGGTCCTTAGAAAAAGGATTTAAAGTCCTTGACTATTAAATCACCACAATCTTTTTATCATATAAATATATGTTAAATCACATTTTACCTTCATCTAGCGGATAAGATCATTGATCCATACGAAATCAGTATAGGTTGCCTACCTAAGTGCTCCATAAATTAAAAGATTATGATCAATGTGTTGCTGGCTAAGTACACAATCTAATAAAGCAGCTGGATAGCTAACTTGGGGCCTGTTTTGTATCAATTCTGTCACTAAAAACGAATCAATTCCCCAATTCCTAAATTCTCAGAATGGTTGTAGACATTTGTTCAAAATTGACCCATCTAAGGGATGATCAGATCCATAACCCATATATGCCAATATGTCCATAAATACGAGGAACAAAAAAAGGGTGTTGGAGTCTAAACCCACATATATTGGATCCAAATCCAAATTAGGATATGGCCTGTATGATCAATGAAGATGCATTGAACTGTGTGAGATGCACAAGTGAGATCTATCAAAATTTTTATATTCTTCCCCATTTCTATTAGAATTACTTGTAACTTAAAACTCATGCAATGTATTGTCTTTGTTGGCCAGAAATCTAGTTGTCAGGCGTGCTAGCGCCATGTTGCGCAATCACAGATTGAAATCTTTAGACAAGTGTTATGTCAGGTAGATGAATCGATCGAGAGTGGTATTCACTTCCGTCGTTTGGTCATCCACCGCAATCTCTTTACTTAAGTAAAGAGAATTATGACCTCCCATGATTTTTATGCCTCCGAAACCGTCTCGGATTACCCTATGACCGTTTGGTCACAGTACCATTTATCTTATTAAAAATAAATGTGCATAGAAATTATCTTATTAAAAATTAATGTGCATAGAAATTGAGGTTTGTTTTCTAGGGTTTAATTTGCTTGTCTTCAGAGGGTAGGCAACCAATGGAAATGGAGAAAGGAAGAGTGGGGACTTCAGAGTCCACATACCTTTCCCTTTTTAATTTGTCTTCCAAGGTGGGTTTACAAGTTTCAAGCTTCAAAACCAAAACGTGAAATAATATAGTGAAATCAATAGAATTCCAGAAGCTTTTCAGGAGACACTGACTATGAGGCGCCTTTTTTTTTTTTGGTAATATGAGGCGGCTAGTTTGGTGTGTGTGATTATGACATAGGAAAGTGAACTGTGTCATCTTCTTAGTTTCTCTAACATAGTGGCAGTTTCAATTTAAGTACAGAGAAAGAGAGAGCCTAGTTATGTGGATACTAGTAATTTTGAAAGTGGGGTGTAATAGTATTTTATAGGAGAGGAATACATCATGTGGTTCGTCATGGTCTAGGTTTCAGGGAACAGATGACGAAATACTTTGTTTTCTCTCTTCCCTCCTATTGTTTCCTCCTACTGCTCATGGATTCACTGCGAAAGGGCCTGAACCCTAACCCTATTTTACTTTTTGGGTGCTGCATTATCATCTCTAAAGCGTTTAGGATGGGAAGCATAAACTTCATGTGGTTAAGGTTAATGTTGATGTGTTGGATCGGGAATAATAATTTAGGGTTAAGTTTTTCATTTTTAGGGTGTGTACTTTAATCCTAATCCTAACACTAACCCTACAAATTCTGCTTCCTTCTTTAAATTTTGAAACATACTGACATGACACCATAGCCAATTTTGATTGAATTGAATCACATATGTGGCCAACACCATTGGAGTAGAGCAAAATGGTAGAAAAATTCAAATTCAAATTTTTTGCTCTCCTCCAATGGTGTTGTACCACATATGTGATTCAATTCAATCACAATTGGCTAAGATTCGAACTCACAATCGAGTGGTTAGAGAGAGATCGGATCACAGCCAATCAATCACAATTGAAGTTGGGGCCAATCATGATTGAACTCAGGGAGAGTTCAACCACACCCACAAGTTAACACGTGTCTCTGATAACCGTTATTAACTTTGGTTAAGATTCACTAACCCTTAGGGTTTAATAATTTAATCTCGATTTTTTTAAAAAAAAATATTTAAATTTTTTTAAACTTTGGTTAAAAAAATTTAATTCTTAAAGTCAATCTTTTCTAAAAAAAGGTTAGATTATTGAACCATAAGGGTTAGTGAATGTTCACCAGAGTTAATAGGGGTGAACATAGACACGTGTTGACATGTGGGTGCGATTGAACTCGCCCCAAGCTCAATCACGATAGGCTATGATCTATCTGATCTCGCGTTTAGTCTTTTTTACAGTATTTATTTTTTACTTAGAATCTTCTCCCTTTGGTGATGGTAAGGAGACTGCTAGCACCAATTGGAAGACGCCACACACCACTTTTGCATGCTTACCAAGATGTGTACATACAAACCAATACCTTTTGGTAGTATGAAGTGGTGTGTAACGCCTTTTGATTGATGCTGATATCTCTTCGCCAACACCAACTAGAGATGATCCTAAATCTTTTTTGTGATTTTGTTTTTCAGTTTAAATATGAAGCGGAGCTTTGCATCATGCGGAGCCCTCTTTTTCCTAATTACACATTTTGTCCCCTGTAGTGTAAAAAAGAGGCTCCACATGATAGAGAGCTCCCCATGAAAATTAATCTTTTTTTTTTTTTCATCCTTCTTATAGAGCTCGGAAGTGAAGACATTTAGGTACTTCGTCGGGAGGAACGAACACCTGTCAGCCAATGGCATAGTGAGAGAGAGGAAGATTCTCACTGCCTTTCCAAATTCCAGCTATGCCTCTGCTTGGACTACAGCTCGTTACATACATCTCTCTTGGACTTAAACCTCTGGTTTCTGCTTACAAAATTACAATTTGTATGAGTCACGTGGGGGTGGGCTCACATGAGATTCATGCCAGGAAGGATGCGAAAAATGGGGAGAATTTTGATTGTGGTTTTTAAAGTTTATTTTGTACTGTTGGGCAGTCTAAAGACAAGGTTGATGGACACTGTTGTCTTCTCTGCTTAAAAGCAAGCATTGAATGTCTGTTTGAATTGTTGTGATGACTTAGGCCGATCCTTTTTCAAATAAAAGTGTACTATTTATTTATTTATTTTTGAGTGAAGACATCATTTATCTAATTAGTAGTTTGGTTAGAATTTTTTTTTTAATAGGTAACTAGGGTGTCCAGGCCTCTTAAAGTACCCGACTAAATCCCTAGGTACGTGCAGGGGCGGAGCCAAGGGGGGCCTGAGGGCACGTGCCCCCTGCCCCTAGATTTTTTTTTCTTTTGATGTATAACACAACATCATGGGCCAAAGATTGAACACAACCAATTGCGATCATAAGCTCGTTGGTTAGCAGCACCACCAACTCACGTTGGTTAGAATTAAGTTAAGCTTGCAATCATAAGCTCGTTAAGAGCTAGGTTAACTCGGGTGCTCTAAGAGGCCCGGATACCCTCGTCACCAAAAAAAAAAAAAAAAAAAGTAGTAGTCCTCGTAACCCCACATCGCCCCGACTCAAACTCGAGCCCTCTGCCCCCACAAAGGGTACATTTTATCACTGGAGCAAACAGGGAGGTGTACTACTACGTACCTCATGTCCTCGATGTATATGAGAAATACTAGCTATACTCTTGAGAATTCCATACTGATTTAAGCAACAACATACCTCGTATTCGTCAGAGTATGGAAAAATCTGAAAAACTTGTATGGAAATCCTCTTATATTAACTTCTATTTTTTGGTATATTATTTTTATATGAGATTCGAATATTAGCAAATTGGTGTTCATTGCAAGTGACTCGAAACCAAATCCCCCTATAGGATATTCACATCAATATATACCCTTTTATGAAACTGATATGCTATACACCATTTTCTTGTGAATAATGTTGTATTTTGTGTGTGGGGTTCTTTGGTGGTGTTGGTGTAGTGGGTGTGTTGTGTAAAAAGTGTAAAACTTAATTTTTTGCCTTGTGTTTTAGTCCCACATCGGAAAGAGAGAAAGTTGTGAAAGAGTTTATAAACTCTAACACTTTCATACTTGGGTAATAATAAAGGAGTTGGCTAGGCCCTCGCGCATGTGTGAGGCCCAAGGGGAGGCCAAAGTGGTTTCAATGGGAATTTGGCGAGCCGGGCCGGAAACCCTTCATGCGGGTCGCGTCGGTGCGCAAACATCAAAGACACACGCGCGGCCGGCCGAGCCGGGCCGGGCCGGGCTGCGCGCGTGGGGTCTTGAATGGTTTTTTATCTTACTTCTCCTTGGCTTTTGGATTACTAAAAGTTACCGTTTATTACTGTTATAAAATATTTAATCACTCTATTAAAAACGGTATTAAGAATTTAATTTCCTATTTCGGTTTCAGATCTAAAAGAATTTCCTTTTGGTTTTTAGAAATTCTATATAAGTGTATTAGTTTCTGTAAACTATACACAACAACCAACACGAATTTCAGAGTTCTCTCAAAAAGCTTTCTTTTGTGATCTTCCGAATTTTTTCTTCCAGTTGAGTTCGCTGTGACCAGAGAAAGGAGAGTGCTCCCTTATCTCTGGAATAGATCGTTGTATCCTGGGGGTGCCCGCATTTATCCTACGAGCATCACAGGTTGAGAAGAACCTGTAGGGGCGGATTTCACCTTAAGGTCAGCGTGTCATAACACGTGCCTCGATCTTCTCTACTGACGGGTTGCTGGTGATCTACAGATTTTTTGTTGCTGTTCTCAAACATACAGATTCTGGAATTCTTATCTACGGGTCTACTGCTACATACGAATTGGTGATCGGTAAACTCTGCCTTTTTAGCATACAGATAATAACAAATAATGCCTTTGTTGGGATGTAAAAATGAAAGAAAATTACATTTAAAGAGCAAGCATCACAACGATTTATGTAGTTCACATAATGTGAGGCACGTCTACGCTAGGGAGTTTCATGCTGAAACCAAGAGAATAAATTTTGGAAATGAGAGAAAAAACCCTCGTTTTTTACAAGAAAAAAAAAACATTGTTTCCACTTTTCTCTAGAATTTTAGATTAACTTTATTAAGTCTTGGGTGGCATTTGTTAACACTAGTTTAAAAGAAGTGCTTATATGAAAATTATGCTTAGTTGGACTTTAGATTGTTAAGTTAAAAGTTAATTGCATTTCTACATCTGAGAGATTTTAGGGGTAAAAACCTTTACTTTAAAAAGTAGCTATATAATTACTTTTTAAAGTAGATGTTTTTACCTCTAAAATCTTTAAAATATAGACATGCATTAACCTTCAATTTAACAATCTAAAATCCAACTAAGCATAATTTTCAAATAAACACTTATTTTAAAACTAGTGTTAACAAACGCCACCTAGGAAGGTTATATATGTGAGTAACAACCGTAGGATATAGGAAACATATGGTGTACGAATACTTGGTCTTGAAAAATTCCGCACCCGCCTTTATCATTCTTCATCAACCCATCACTCTTATCTGGAACAATCAAAAGGATTTTGCTAGCCTTAGTCACGGCAAAGATTATATGCCCAAAGTGATAAAAGACAAAACACTTTAGATTTAGTTCCCACAAAAATATGTTCTTATGCTGATTTTGGGATGAATAAGCCTAACGACTAGAGCTGTCAATGGAACGAATTTGGAGCAGATAGTGGTATATCTAAATTCGTATCTGATTACATATCTGATTATTTGAATTCGAATAAATATTCAATGGATAGTGCAATATGCTAATTTTATGTGATCAACTTTGAATAAAAATATTCAAATTTGAATAAATATCCAAATTATCCGATTACATTTTTATAAATTAAAATAAATAAATAAATGCTAAAAAAAAGAAAATTTATTAGAAAAAAATAAATTAATATTTCATCTTTATCAATATTAAATATAATAATTCAATATATTAAATTATGTAAAAAGTACATATTTATAAGGTTATTTTAGTCTTATAAATCAAAAAATATTATATATATATAGGGAAAAAAACTAATGAACAATGCTCATTGAAGCTTGTAATGAGAAAATCAGTCTGATCATACATGTTTAGACCATTCGATTAGACCTTAATTTACAGCATTAACCCCTTAGGGTTCACTGACCTTACTTAGGATATAGAAATGGCTGATCCTCTTTTCTTCGTTCGGACGATTTATAAATGTCCGATCGAGCAAATTTTTTATCACTTGTCTCTCGGACAACCCGTCTTGACATCAAAAAGTCAGATTCCGAAAGAATTTGTCATGTATCACCTTATTAAGGACTGGTCATTACAAGCTTCAATGAGCATGACTCATTAGAATGCTACTCTCTCTCTATATATATTACTAAAAGTTGTTGCACCTGGAGTTGTTGCACCTATATATATATATATATAAATATAATCATCGAATATCGAATATATCAATATCTAAATTCGAATTCAATTATAAACAGAAAGTAAAATTATAAATTGAGTTCGCTCCGCCAAATATCTATTAAGATAAATATATGATTATATGAATCAGATACTTATACTATCTGTATCATTGACACCCTACTTACGACTAAAGCTAACAATTCCCCAAATATATAAACAAAACAAAGCCCTATGGATCGGTCATCGCTGAGTCAACTCTCATTGTAGGGAGAGTGAGTTGGTGGTGTCGATTGACTCGTATGAGCCCCCTTTCTCTTAGAGATTTTCCTTTATTAGGCCCAACAAATCATAAAGTCCGTAATATAATATCTTTTAATAGTAGAAATAAGAAGCTAATTATTGGTTGTCGGCAAGACCTTTCAATTGTCACCTCTGTTTTTTTGTGTGTAGAATTGTCACCTTCAAAGACTCGATGGTATTCACTTCCTAAGGATGGAGCAACAAAAATGTACACTTCCTGACGCTGGAGCACCAAAAATGTACGCGACGACATAGCCCCACAATCGAAAAAGCAAATGTCTCAATTTGTCAGGCTGCTGATCATGTCTCCAAATCTTCCCCTCCTTACCCTAAGAAAAAGCTATGTTGGTACTTGTTTTTTCATGTGGGTATGCTTACCAATGTCGGTGGCTTTCGCACAAAGATGATATGAGTAAGCAAAGAACGATGGGACTCGTCTAAGGGTAAAAGGTTTATTAGAAGTAATGCTAGTTGTAATCGCTCACAAATAGGGCAGAGCCAGGATTTGGTTTCCTTGGGGGAGGAGAGTATATGTACTGAGAAAATTATTGGGTTTGAGGATATGTGTCTTGGGGGTTTGGAAGCATAGCTCTTGAGAAATATTTTTTGACTAATGAGTCTACAGAAATGCTAGCCCCAGGCACAGTCTTCCCCAAGCACAAGATGGTGGAATCAAATGTCAGCTCATCTTCCTGTTATAGGTAGCAACACTACGCAAGGGCGGAGTCAGGAATTTATTGTAGGGGGCACATTGATGGGAATTTAGGGACGCATCCTCTGTAATTTTTTTTTAAACGACTATGTTTGTGGGTCATTTTGTCCATATATTATGCACATATCCTACAAGTATTGTTTCTCCTTGTTTACTGATGGCTATGTCCTATTAAACAATTAAATAACATAGTATAAAAATATTTTTTGATTTCAAACGTTTAGAGGTCTCCTTATGCAATGACTATACCCTATTGGATAATATAATATATTTTTTTTAAGTTCAGAAGCAGCTGCCATCTTGTCCAATAATTATACCCTATTAAATAATTAAACAAAATAGTTAAAAGAATTTTTTTTTTTGAAAATTAATGGAACAGTTGTCACATGACTTATTTTCTAACCAGACTTACAACACTAAAGCTTTTTATCTCTAGTTAAAAACTTTAACCTTTAGAGTATATATTTTTATTAATTTTTCTAAAATCAAGGTTAGGTGGTTGAACCCTAAGGGTTAGTGAATCTTAATCATAGTTAAGAGGTATTAAAAGGGACATGTGTTGACATGTGGGTTGTAACCGGACTCCAAGGAATCTGGTTATAACATTAGAGGATTCCTAGTCCTTAGTAAATCTTATTAAAAAATAAAACCCGAGGGGGGCACCCACCACCATGCCCTAAGGACATCAAATCACAACAATTCGTGATTGAATTTGGGGAGAGTTCAATCACATCCACAGGTCAACTCCGTCCCGGAATCAGGACCTCCCCTTTCCTTTGACCAATGTGTTCCTATTAACCCCTATTAACTATGGTTAAGATTCTTTAGCCTTTAGTGTTCGATAATCTAACCTAAGTTTTGTTTTAAAAAAATATTAATGTTTAGAGTTAAAATTTTTTAACCAGAGTTAAATATCTTTTTAATAAATTTTCAAAAAACTAAGGTTAGATTATTGAACAGTAAGGATTAGAGAATCTTAACGTGTTGACCTGTGGGTGTGATTGAACTATCTCTGAATTCAATCGCAATTGGTTGTGTTCAATCTCTACCCCATGATGTTATGCTATACATTTAAAACAAAAAATTCCAAAAATCTAGGGGGGCACGTGCCCCCTCAAGCCCCCAGCACTCTTCTTGGGTCTATCATGAATTCATGGTGATAAAATCTGTGAGCGTTCCTTAATACAAGTGACTAATTAGTGGTTATTCCTTAATTTTATTTAATTATAATAATTTTCAAATATCTTAAACTACTCCGAACCAAACTCACTTGATAAGGAAAGAAGGAAGGATTTGAGGGAGATTGGATCACAGTCAATCGTGTTTGATCTCTTGCCGAGTTCAATTTCACCCACAAGTCATTGTGTCCCTTTTATCCCCTTTTAAATGTGGTTAAGATTCACTAACTCTTAGGGTTCAATAATTTGACCTTGGTTTATTTTAAAAAATTTTAATCCTAAGGATCAAAAATTCTTAACTAGAGTTATAAAGGGCCTCCGAGTTCAATCACAACAGGAGTCTCATTTAGAGCTGGTAATCTAGTAAAGTAAAAAAGTAAACTATTACAATTAGAAAAGTAAAAAATTATAATTAAAATGATTGAATCTTTTGATTATAATATACCCTTATAAAAGGGTTTGCTTAAGATTTAAAAAAATGAATATTTAAAGGTTTTAAGGTTCAAAACATAAATATTGTATAATAGGTTGTAAAATTCAAATTATTAGGAGCCACTGTAGAGATAGGAACAAAAATGCATAAATTGGGGGCATATATAGATAAAACTAATTATATGGTTTAATTTTTTAATATTACTCATATATTGTAGGTCCATACTTTTGGTTTTGGCATATTCCGGTGTCAAAACAAAGTGTCTAGTAGTGTGGTGTCTTATGTCATTGCCTACAAACATCCAAGTCCGTGATGAAGAAGATCGAAGAAGTTCGATTGAAGACATTTAAAGTGTCACCTTTGTTAGCCTCAAGGTTACAATTTTGGGTACCCTTAATAATTTTGATGATAACATAATAATGGAATGTTCATTGTGGTACTAATGTTTCTATCAAATGTTTATAAAATTCAGATTAAGAGAATATTAGCACATCGGTCAAGGCATGAAGCATGGAAATGAATCAAGGCAAATCAAAATGGATCCACACAAGCAAGTCCTTCAACTAGATGCAAGTCCTAAAAAATCAAAATGAAGATCACTCAAGCCAAAGTCTAAGTCGGATCATGAACAATAGTGAAGGATCATAAAGACAAAGTCAAAATGAAGATCCAAATTCAAGATTAGAGAGCAACTCTCAACAAAGCTTAAGTCTTTTATTTTTACATTTTTAAGAGTCTAGGACTTATGTAAGAAGTCCTCAAAGTGTGGATAAATGAATGCTTAAAGTACCTAGATTGACCATAGGAGCCTAAGACTAAATTGAATATCAAACTAAGGTCTTAGGACATCTTAAAGAATGAGAAAATTATTGGTTAAGGAAAGCCAAAAGATCTTGGAATCCATTCTCATCATTTAGGTCTTCAAAAGATGAGAATTATATAAAAATTCAGTGAACTCATTGACGACTCCCAAGAATCTAACTGAACTCGTTGACGAATAGAAGTTACATTCTTTAACTTTCTGCCTTAGAACTCTTCGACGAATTCAAAGAGTCATCTTAGACTCATTGACGAATTCCTGTGGGAAATGCTCAAATTGCTGAAACGGCTATTTTTTAACGGCTAATTTGGCATTTAATGTTTCCCCAATGACACTATTGATCAAAGAACTATAAATTGAGTTCATTTATGAGCTTAAAACAACTCTTAATTCGACATAAACAAAATCATTAACTCTCATTCAATTCTCACCAATCTTTAGTGATTCATTTATTGAGAAAATTTAGAAATCTCAATCTCTGTTATTGAGCTATTCTATTCGTATCTTTGAGAGATTTTTCTAGAATGATTGATAGTCAATCTTATTCAGTTGATATCAGGAGCCATATTTCAGATTGAAATCCAAATCTCAATTTATAAAGTGAAGTCAAGAATCGGTGGATTCTTGCATTGAAGTGGAAACTTCGAAGAAGTCAAGAGAGGGTTTCTCTTGCAAGTAAAGGCTCTATCCTTAGCGGGAAAAAGATTGTAAAGGTTTGATTCTCACCCGGAAGAGAATTGTAAAAAGTTTGGACTTCACCCGTGAAGAAGTCTGTGGGAGTAAAATCATGGTGAATCCTTGAAGCGGGAATCTTAAAGGCGGGGACGTAGGCGGGTTGCCGAGCCTCGAGAACAAATTCTTGGTGTTTGCACTTTCTAACTCTCTCTACTTTTCTTTATTTCACTAATATAGAATTGCTAGTTTCTATTCCTTAATTAATTTCAATTTTTGCAAAAAGGAACTAGGAAGAATTTTAAATTTGCCAAGACCCTATTCACTCCCCCCTCTAGGGTCATATACTTGGGCAAAAATTGGTATCAGAACCTAAGACTCTATAAATTAAGATTTAACCATCTTAGAGTTAAAGATGATATGACAAACATTTTTGCAACTACCTTAAAAAAGAGCCAATCAAATACTAGACCTCCATTGTTCAATGGAGAAAATTATAACTATTGGAAAACCCGGATGTTGTATTACATCCAAGCCCTTGATTATGAATGTTGGAGAGTCATAGTCAAAGATCCATATCTTCCTACAAAAACTATGGATGGGGTTCAAATACCCAAAGTTGAGGAAGAGTAGAATTAGACGGATATTAAACTTATCCACATAAATGTTAAGGCTATTAGCAATTTATATTGTGCCTTAAACCCTCAAGAGTTTAATAGAGTGTCGGCATGTGACTTAATCAAAGAAATGTGAGATAAACTTTAAGTCACCTATGAGGGGACTAATCAAGTGAAGGAAGAAAATATTAGCATGTTAGTTCATAAATATGAACTATTTAAAATGGAGAAAGATGAGTTCATAAGAGAAATGTTTACTAGATTTACTAATATTTTCAATAGACTAAAATCCCTTGGAAAGATTTATTCTAATGCAGAAAATGTGAGGATGGTGCTTCACTCACTACCAAAAGAATGGTCTCTCAAGATGACAGTCATCCAAGAAGCCAAAGACTTGACCAAGCTTCAAATGGATAAACTCCTCGGTTCATTAATGACTCATGAAGTCATTATGAAGGATGAGCCCAAGCTCAAGAAGGGATTAGCTTTGAAATCCTCTCGAGAGAATGAGAGTGATGAAGAAGAGAGCGACAGAGATGAAGATATAGCCCTTATGGCTCGGAAGTTCAAAAAATTCCTAAAGCACAAAAAGACTTCAAAAAGAGACTAGAGAGAGGTTGAGTTGTCTCGAGTACAGTGTTGCTAGCCTCTAGACTGAGGTCAAAGGAAGCTCTGAGTCTACAGAGACAAGATTAGAAGATATTAGTGTAGAGATGGGGATCATCAAGGAAAGAGTGGATGCCACCACCTCTATCATCTAAAGGAGAGCAGTAGACACTGCTGAGTAGTTTGTTCGGATGGTTGATAAGATGTCTCTCATAAGAGCAAGGAATGAGTCAGCAGATTAGCAACTCAAGACTCAGGCTCCTCTCTGTCAGCAGGTAGCCTCCTTGATGGGTGCTCAGGCCCCTATTATTCACTAGATGGCCACTCTGGTGATGGATTTAACTCTTGAAGTGGTAAAGATCAAGACACAACACATTTTTGAAATCAAGAAACCGGTAGTACTTCAGCCATCATCTAAACTATCCGAGGTACCCGAGGGCCCAAAGGCATCTGGATCTTCAAAAGCACCCATCATCACTACACTTGATTCCAGCTCCTCCAGTGACACCAGTGATAGTAGCTCTTCAGAGGATGCTCTTTTTACGAAGAAGAAGTAGAAGAAGATCTAGACATTTTTCATTTTCCCTTGCATTTTTGTATGTTTTTTGATGATGCCAAGGGGGAGAAGACTTTTATGAAATGGAATGTAATTTTTTTTTTGGAAAATACTTTTTGTGAAATAAATGGTGTAACTACAAATACTTTTTTGTGAATGAAAGTTAACTATTAATCATTTCATATCCTTGATATTATGATTTGATTACTACTTGAATGTGCTTGCTAGACTTGTACAAAATTGCTAAAATTTGGCCTCATGTACCTTCAAATGCTTGACATGATTGTTTTTAGTATTTTTGGTATCATGACCTTGAAATGAATTGTCTAAACTATGCAAAATAAAATGAACATGTCATAATTATTTATGTGCATATGTTTAGGGGGAGCTATCCTCAAAATTTTTATTGAATATTGAGGGGGAACTTATCTCATTTCATTACATTATTATGTCATCATCAAAAGGGGGAGATTGTTAGCTTCAAGATTACAACATTTGGTACCCTTAATAATTTTAATGATAACACAATAATGGAATGTCCATTGTGATAATAATGTTTCTATGAAGTGTTTATAAAATTCAGATTATGACAACATTAGCACATCAGTCAAGGCATGAAGTATGGAAATGATTAAAGACAAATCAAAATGGATCCACACAAGCAAGTCCTTCAACCATATGCAAGCCATCAAAAATAAAGATGAAGATCACTCAACCCAAAATCCATGTCGGATCATGAACAACAATGAAGAATCATAAAGACAAAGTCAAAATGAAGATCCAAGTTCAAGATTGGAGAGCAACTCTCAACCCTTGGGCCCAAACATGGGCCCATGACCCAAGACAAACCCTAGGAGGGGGCCCAATCCTGAAATTCAAAATTTTTGAGAATATCGGTAATCTAATTACTGATATTCCTTTTATAAAAAAATATGTACCGCGTGCATGAGCATTAAAACCTGGGTAGACTCATTATTGGAAAAACCGAAGAATGACGGTAAACTATTTACCGCCATTTATTTTTATGCCTCGCAGGGAATGGCATTACTGTGTTTACCGCCATTCCTAGTTTTTGTGTTTTACGTTAAACCTGCTCCCCCCAGTGTTCAAGCACGCCTCTAATCGTCCCCTCATGCTCCTGAGAGTTCAACCTACCCCTGTCCTAATTTTCATTGAGTCCCAAATCCCCTCTCCTATAAATCCAAACCCCACCTCACTTCATCTTCCCCCCTTGAAAAATCCAAAATTCCTAAGAAAGATCTTGAAGGAACCTTGCCTCCACTACTCCAGCTCATTTGAAGATCTCCATCCCAAGTGCTTCCGAGAATTTTTAGCCTAAGAGAAGACCCTGGTCCATCCCCCTGCACAAACTCTCTCTCTTTCCATTATTTTTTGAACTCGAAAAACCAGAGGGTAGGATCCACCTCATCCTTTTCTTTTCTTCTCTTTGTCAGAGCATCTGTAAACCCCTGGTCATATCCAGTTGGATCCTAGCTCATTGATTAAATCTTAGAGTAGGGGTTCCCTTGCCTCTCGCATAGGCAATGGGGGCTCCAAGAAGCTTGTACACGAATCACACACTGAGCATATACAATTTGTAATTATTCATACCCTCCCAAGTCTTCTGGGGGACCTCCAGTTCATGAGGAATTCCCTGGAAGCATTGTAGTGCAGCACCATGGGGAGCAAATCAGATTCTGGTAAAATTCCAAAATGGCGATAAACACAGTACCGACGTTCTGGACCTTCTTCTTTGTAGTAGCTCTAGGCCTTTTTTCTTCAAGCCCTGGTTCATTCCAGGTCATAGTTTAGGTCCCTGAGATCCTCCCTCATCTTCCCTAGTCCTACCAGGCTCATCAAACTAGCTTAACCGTGGTTAAAATCAACAAATTTGAAAATTGTCAAGAATGTTGATAAACAGACTACCGATAATCTGGATTTTCTGGTCCTTGATGAGAATGACCACTGTGGGCCCAATTCAGACCATGCCTAGAGCAAGCCCAAGGCTCGTGACAAGTCCCCTGAAGCAAAGCCATTGCCAAAAAATACTGAGAATGGCAGTACACCCTCTACTGCCATTCCAGTTCTGTACAGAACTGGGATTGGCGGTACTATGTGTACCGCCATTCAGAGACTTCTGTAATTAGGAATTGTATAGGGCCCAGGCAAGGTAGGAGGTCAGTTTAAGCCCTACCATGCCATCTAGGCCCAACTCTAACCAGACGCTTAATTGGGGTTAGTCTTAACCCCGATTAACTTTCAACCATGGGACTATTTAACCTTGGGGAAAAATTCAGAAAATCCTTAAAAATACTAAAAAAATATGAAAAATGTAAAAGATCCAAAAAATCTAATTTGACCCCTTTTTAAACATGGTTAGCAGTCATAACCATGGTTAACTCACCATCTAACTCTAGTTAACCAATCTAGGCCTCTGGGTCCAAACCCTTGACCTCCGAGCCCATGCCTTAACCTCCAGGCTCAACCCTTAGCCTCCGGGCTCAACCCTAGGCCTTTGGGCCCAATCCTTGGCCTCCGGGCTCATGCCTTAGCCTCCAGGCTTAAACTCTAGCCTCGAAGCTTAACCCTAGGCCTCCAGGCCCAATCCTTAGCCTCCAGGCTTAAACTCTAGCCTCGAAGCTTAACCCTAGGCCTCCAGGCCCAATCCTTAGCCTCCAGGCTCAACCTTTGGCCTTTGAGCCCATGCCCTAGCCACCCTGGTACACACACTCCCCTAGCCTTGGCACGGGCTCGTGTGCCAAAACTAAGCTCGATCTTATCTCACCCCATGTGAGTACGTACGCAACCGGGTTCGACTCTAGTTAGAATTTTCTCATTTCTTGGATTAGTACACTCTAAAACTTAGGCATTTGATTAAAACTTTGACATTAATTTGGCTTATACCTAGGGAGTAGGTTACCATTGTAAAATGGGGGTCTCAGGGTGACTAACACCTTCCCTAGGGCTTAATCGAACCTCTTACCTAGATTCTCATTGAAATCATTACACCTTATCTATATCCGGTACCTATCCCTTGGAATTAATAGGTGAGACTCCTAATCGAAAACCAGTGGGCCAAAAACCGCGCTCACAAGCACCACGCGCACCTTCCTCTCTATATTTAGCATTCTCGAGAATTTAAGGGGTTTTCCCCCACTTGCGGAGGACACTTTGATGCTAAGTTAGTTGTTATCCCACCATTAGAGTTTGTAAAAAAATCAACGATGGTTACCTTGGGCGCTTTTCATACTCCAGTATATCTCCCTTTCGTAGTACTTGACATCCTATCGATGGTTGGTGTCTCAAGTGCTTCCGTATCTCTTTATGTTAGAACTCGGAGGCTCTTGTTACGTTACATACTAGCAAAGTCGACTTTGGCTGGATTTTCTCGGTTGATACGCAGATATAGCATTTAAACACTACAAGTGTATCTGTTTGTGGTGGCTATGGTTAGGGTTGAAATAGTCTACATGCACTACTGGGCGTGCCAGCCTTAGATAAGAGTGAGAGGGAGGAGGGTTGTCATTAACCGTGCTGAAACGAACTGTACTGGCTGCTCGGATCTAGGAACTAGACGAGATGATTTGGTCTAGTCAGGTTGTACTGGTTTTTAGTCTTTTCTCCTTACAATTGCCCTCTCTTGGGTGCGCGAGGTCCCAAGAATATAAAAAGTTTATCACATAGGGTGCATAAGTGCTAGAATCAATTCTATGGGAACCAGAGTTTTCGGGGATATCGAGTGACGATACAACCTTCGTGGTTATTCAATTAGGAAGAAGATTGCATTTAATGCCTTGATGATTTATGCAAGGACTAAAATCGATTCGCTTTCCCGAAAGACTATCTTCTCCTGGGTGATGAGGATCAAGAGTGGTGTGATGCGGGAGCAACAAGTCATTTACCCCGCTTCCTTTTTTCTATAAATTGGAGAAGTATTGGTCATGTGTATCTTGCCTCTTTTTGAACACTGCTATTCTACAAAGGGATTTTGGTCGCTACATCTTTTTAATGCTTCCATTGTGGATTTGACGATATGCGAAACCATTATTGCAGTGCAAAATCCATATTGGGTGTAGATCGTTTTTGATGTGTTTGCCAACTTGAATGAAGCCATGGCTGATAGTCAAGTGCTGAGTTGTTGGTCACCAGCGTTGATTCTTTTAGGAGCACAGTCCCAAGGTTGTTACCCAGATTCTCATAGTTGGGGAGAACCTCAGAGGTGTTGTTTTCGATGTCAAATCTTTTGGAGGGGTGCTGTGATGAGTGCGATCTAGAATCTCCAAAGTTGTACCCGAAACGGCGAATTCTCTAAGTGTGGGAGGGCCTGCACTACTTTTTCTTTCCCTTTCCCTTTCTCGAGTCGATTTGCTCTTTATATCTTCTTTTGGTGACTGTGTATGGGGCACTATCTAATTCCTTGACCTGAATTCCTTGGTCTGTCTCGTATGTGAGTGAGGATTGGATCTTTGTCTCCGTTCATTTTCTAAACATTAGCTTAGGGAATGTTTGGGTCACAAATTCACGCTTTTTGTGTCTTCAAATAATATGGCTAGTTCCACTCAATTTTACTAGTCACTTTTTCTTGGAATACAAGTTATGTTTTTTGTATATTATCTTACTATTTTCCACCTTCCCGTACTATTTTGTTTTCGCTTTCCTCTATGGTTGGTTGTGATTGCCATTGTGATTATCATATCCACCGTTGAGATAGCATGTTCCCTTCAAAATGAGTGGATAACATTTCCACGCTTCATGGGTCATGTCCATGAAGTAAAGAGGACATCATGACACATTTGAGACCTTGCTCATGGAATGGCCGACCTGTTCGAAGGACGTAGGCATGTTTATGGCCTTTCTACCACGTCGCTTGCTTCACTCGGGCCTAATTGCCTGTTCCTTGGCATTGTATCTCCTCACACTTGCAGCTCTTAGTGTGGGTCAATTTAACTTTGCCCTTGGCCTTGATCTTTCTTGGTTCTAGTCCTCGTCATAATGCTTTCACCTTTCCTTCATTTTCATGTAGGTACTACCCTGAAAGTCGAGAAGACTTGCTCTATGATCTTAAGGCATTATTGTTTTTCCCCCGGTGGTAAGTTCCTCTTGTTACCTTAACAATTAGACAACTCTCTTGACCTTCTAGTTTGCCTTATGTGGTGAGTATTGTGCTCCGAAGTGATAGTTAATAAAACGTGAATCGTTCATCCTAACTTCGTTTGATCCCTTCATATCGTCACATCTCGCCTTGCCGGTCCATCTTGAAGAAGACGTAGGAGCGATTACGACAGACTGGGCCACCTGATAGACCTTCAGAGCTAGGCTTGTTCAGACCCCTCAGGTCGCATTCGGTCCTACTGACCTATCTTGAAGAAAGCGTAGGAGCGATTACAACAAACCGAGCCTCTTGAGAGGGGGCTTCTGAGATAGGCTCTTTCGAACCGAAGACATATGAGCAATTACAACAGACCGGGCCTCCTCAAAGGGCTTCCGAGCTAGGCTCGTTCGGACCCCTTAGGTCGCACTCTGTCCAACCGACCTGTCTTGAAGAAGACGTATGAGCGATTATAGCAAATTGGGCCTCTCGAGAGGGCTTAGAGCTAG
Organism: Tetracentron sinense; assembly: GCA_015143295.1. Classification (NCBI taxonomy): domain Eukaryota; kingdom Viridiplantae; phylum Streptophyta; class Magnoliopsida; order Trochodendrales; family Trochodendraceae; genus Tetracentron; species Tetracentron sinense. The sequence goes on from CM026567.1 coordinate 20,327,396, forward strand.
GCTCGTTTGGATCCTTTGGGCCGTACTCCATCCTTCCGACCCGTCTTGAAGAAGACATATGAACGATTACGGCAGACCGGGCCTCCTGAGAGGGATTTTTGAGCTAAGCTCGTTCAGACACCTCAGGTCGCACTTCATCTTACCGACCCGTCTTGAAGAAGACGTAGGAGCGAATTACATCAAATCAGGCTTCCTGAGATGGCTTTCGAGCTAGGCTTGTTTGGGCCCTACGGGTCACATTCCGTCCTGCTGACCCGTCTTAAAGAAAACATTTGAGCAATTACAACAGACCGGGCCTCTTGAGAGGGATTCCAATCTAGGCTCGTTCAGATCCCTCGGGTTGCACTTTGTCCTATCGACCCATCTTGAAGAAGACGTAGGAGCGATTACAGCAGTCCGGGCCTCCTGAAGGTCTTCCAATCTATACCTTACGTGTCTTCCTCTGCTGTGTTGTTCTATGTCCCCTTTCCGGTATAGCACGTTCCATAACGTGGAGTTGGTTGCATTGGTTGTCAGTCATGTATTGAGCGGTCAATCTACGAGTCAAATCGCTGTTTTGGTTGTTGCCCAGTAAATGAACACTAGAGGGTGGTGATTAGGGTCAATAGAAAATAAAAATTCTACCTTAGCCTATTTTTGCGGAATTTAAGATTGCTAATTTATCAAGTGATAGAATATAATAATGCAAAAATGAAAGAGAGATAAGGAAAACAAACACCAATAATTGTTATCGAGGTTCCGCAATTCCAACCTACGTCCCCGTCTCAAGCTCAATGGCTCACATGTTTCAACACGATCCACTATTGCACGAGCTTCTTCCCGGGTGAAGCTCAAACCTTTACAATCATTTTTTAGGCAAGGATTACCACCTTCAATGCAAGAGAACACCCTCTCTTGACTTTACACAGCTATCCAGCTTCTTGGACAAAAATCCTTGATTCTTGATTTCCTTTAATACAAATGAGTGTTTGGATTTGAATCTAGATAAAATGCTCCTTAATGAACTGAATAAAATTAGAATCAACACTCTAAAAATCTCTCAAAAGAATGAGAGTTGAAAGCTCGTACAATAAGAGTTTGAGATTTCTAGGTTTTCAATGAACACTTGATGAAAATTGAATGCAACTTAAAGATATGATCAATGGTGTTCAAGAGTTATTTGATGTTCATAAATGAACTCAATGTATAGTTCCTGATTCAATATAGTCTTTGGGAACTCATTTAATGCAGATTTGGCCGTTAAAAAACTAGCCGTTACATGGTTCCCGCAAGCAGTCGACGACGAGTGCACTGGAGCACTCTCTAGTCGTCGACGAGTGAAGCTGCTGAAATGAAATTCAGCTACTTTTTCTTCCACTCATTGACGAGTGCTGAGACCACTATCTCACTTGTTGAAGAGTCCTCTGTTTTTCACAGAAAACTCATCTTTTTAAGACTAAAATGATGGGAATGAATTCCTAAGTCTTTTAGCGTCCCTTTGTCATGATTTTAACAATATTTGAAGATGTCCTAGGGCCTTGGAATGATTTACAATTAAGTCATGGCTTCCTAAGGTCAATCTAGGCTTTGAGCATTTCAACTTTCCAAACTATTGAGGACTTTTTACATAAGTCCTAAACTCTTTCAAATACATAAAAATTACTTTGAATCTTTTTAAAAGATAGTCTTCAACTTTGAACTTGGATCTTCCAACTTGAATTGTTCTTCATGATCTTTATTATTGTTGATGATCCGAGTTGGACTTTGGGATTGATCTTAACTTCAATTTTGAATATGGATGCTTCATCTTGATGGTTCATCTAGACCATGTGGAGTATACCATGCTATGAGTGTTGGGCTAATGTTCTTGTAATTTGAATTTTACATAAACTTAATAGAAACATTAGTACCAAATTATCATTTCATTATTATGTTATCATCAAAATTATTAGGGGTACAAATGGTTGTAACATTTAGGCTAACAATCTCCCCCTTTTTTATGATGGCATACTATGTAATAAAATGGAAATAATCTTCCTCTCAATATATATTTTCAATAAAAGTTTTGAGGTTGGGTCCCTCTAAACATATGCATTCATACAAACTTTATTATTTTCAATTTATATGCACATTTTAGATCATTCATAATCAATTAAAGATATTCAAGGAATATGTTTCCAACATTCAACATTCATTCAAGATACCAAAAAAAAATATCATTCATATTTCATATTCAATCAAAGTATTGACATTTACTAGTAATCAAAGTTAGGTCATGTCAAATACACAAAAAGTTACAAAAATTCACATTTCATCCACATTTTTCTCCCCCTTGGCAGCATCAAAACAAATAGGAGAAAATAGAAAAAAAAAATTCTTCATTTTCCTTCTTCTCTCTTCCTCTTGGACATTGTCTCCTTCTTTCCTTTAAGGTCACTTGGAGAGCTATCACTAGAGATTACTTGCTCTCGAGGTCTCTCCTGATGTCTCTCTGGAACCCTCACATCCAAGGGAACTGGAATGTGAGATAGCTTAGACTTGATATCCATTAACTTAGTAGCAACCTGAGTCATTCTGGAAGTGCACTCATGAATCATAGGGGCCTGAGCCCTGAGCTGCTAACTCACTAAATCAGATTTCCCATAAATGCTAGCTAATCTCTTTCCTATAGAGATGAACTCATCAGAGGCATCTTGTGCCTTTTTCTGGACAAGTGCTGAGGTATATCAAAAAATCCATACCTTCTTTCACAAGCCCCACACTAGTATCCAAGGACTCAAATCGATCACTGGCAATTGCCTAAAAACTAGAGACTTTGGCCTCAAGAGCACTCAATCTCTCTCTTCACTCAGCCTGAAAGAACATCATGCTATCCCTCATCTTTGTCTGGAAAGTCATCATGCTAGTCCCTAGTGACTCTATCTGGCTCATCATGAGTCACATAACATCATCTGATATGGCTGGTCTCTAAGGTGACTCAGGGAAGTCATGAAGTCCACCTCTCTCAAACTAAGGGGAGTCCTCTCTGTCAGGGATCTCTGGCTCTGGCTCTACTACTGCTGTGGCTGAAGAAGATGGAATCTCTTATGGTCCAAGGGTAGAAGCAGAAGGAATGATAGGAGTAGAGTCTGAAGCAAGAGCTGGAGAGGGGATAGAAGTAGAAGGAGCTGAGATAGAGGGATCTGGAATGGGAGCAACTGAAGGAGTAAAAGTTGGAACAACTGGAGCAATGAGTTTTGGAACCCAGACTTATTGCTCATCTACCCAGGTATAACCCAACCTCCTGATGGTAGCCATTGAGTAGAAGTCAGAGTCAGAGACATCTACTTTATTAGGATAGACTGATAAAGGTACTTTGAAAAACTTGAAGAGACGGGTTAGAGCTTGACCAAAAGGTAGACGACCTTTGTTTCTTTTGGAAGTGTCCAACATGACATGAAAAAGATCAAAGGATAGGTCAATATGTTGAGTGATGAGAATACACCACATCAAAAAGACACCGAAGAATGTCACAAAATCTCTACCACCTCCCCTAGGAATGATGATGTAGGAGATGATATTATGAATTAACCTAGCCTCTAGGGTGAGGTCTTTGAGACCGGGTTGAATGGCTTTGGTTATGTCCGTGTTTATACATATAAGTTTTAATGCATTTATCTCATCAAAACCAGGGTGGACAGCCCATTGGTTTGTGGTGTAGATTTGAAATTCACCACTTGAAAGATGAAAAAGTTGTTCAAGAACCTTTCTAGGAAAGCTGATGTCTTTCCCATGGATACGAGACAAAATGGTAGAATATTTTTCATCAAATTTAAATTGAGTATAAAATTGACGCATGAGGTTGAGGTACATGGATTTTTTGGATTCAAGAAATGAAGTCCAATGAAAAGTTTTGAAACGGTAAAAAAAAAATACCTAAACCATTGTTTGAGAAAACGAAAAAATTGACAATTTTAACGTATACAGGAACACATTTTGTGAATATGGTTTGGAATCTCTCTGTGGCTTTTGGAGATTTGAAGAAGGAAGGGTTTGGTGTTGAGGAGCTCGTGACTTCCTTTCCTTTGGAGCTTGTCTTCCTCTTCTTCTCTGGTTCCTTCATAGGGGTCTTCATCTGAGGAGGAATTTTGACCGAATGGAATTAGGGCAAAGAGATTTGAAATGGATTTTGAGGTTTAGAATGGATTGAGAAGAGATTGGAAGTAATTTAGGCAATGAAATAAGGTTTTGAGAGAAAGAGGGATTCGTATTCAAAAGAGGGAAGAGTTTGAGAGTTTTTGAAAAAAATCTGAGTTTTAGGTTTATTTTTATACTCACGAGCTTAATCGTCGACTAGTGAAGAAGATAAAACAGTACTTGTCAACGAGTCATGCACTGACTCTGAAATTTTTTTATTTTTCAATATGAAACTATTTTTCTTTTGATTAAAAAATTATTTTAATATCCAAAACTTTATTTCAAGCATCAAATCACTGTTCAAACAATTTAACAAATCCATTAAACATCCAATTCAATTTTTTAACAAAGTATCATCAATAAGCTTAGTCAAACCAAATTCATCATTTCGAGCATATAGGCATTTTGATATAATCATTTGATTTCATTTTGCTTAGTCATGCCTAGTTCTCTTCTCAAAGTATTGAATCTATCATATTGTAGGGATTTAGTAAAAATAGCAGCAAGTTGGTTATTTGTGTCAACAAATTCCAACACAACATCCCCATTTTGAACATGATCTCTAATAAAATGATATCTGATTTCAATATATTTTGTTCTAGAATGTTGAATAAGATTTTTTTGTCATACAAATTGTACTAGTAATATCAAATTTTAATTGAAATTTTATCATAAAACAATTTGAAGTCTTCTAATTGTTGTTTCATGTATAGAGTTTGAGCACAATAACTCTCAGTTGTTACATACTCAGCCTCAGTCTCAGCTGTAGATAGAGTTACGAAGTTTTTTTTCTTGCTAAACCATGAAACTAGAGAGTGTCCTAATAAATGACAAGTGTCACTTGTGTTTTCCGATCAACTTTACATCTAGCAAAATCAGCATCAGAATAACTTACAAGTTCAAGTGAAGTGTTCTTAGAGTATAAAAGTCCTGGATCAATTGTTCCAATTAAGTATCTAAAAATTCTTTTTACTGCAGACATATATGATTCTTTAGGATTAGATTAAAATTTAGCACATATGCAAATACTAAACATAATATCTGACCTACTAGCAGTTAGATATAATAGACTACCTATCATACCTCTATATTTCTTTTCGTCCACACTTATGCCAGCTTGATCTTTGTTGAGGGACTCATTGGAGTGTCAATCGCCTTGGTATTCTCCATACCAAATTTCTTGAGTAACTCCCTTGTATACTTGGTTTGATTGATGAAGGTTCCTTCCTTGATTTGCTTGATTTGAAGTTCGAGAAAGAAGGTCATGTGAGCACGGGATTTCGCTTCCCTAAATTAAATCTCATGGGGTTATGTTTAGAGTCGTCACCTATTAATTCAGAAGGGATAAGTCCCCGGGATTTGGATAAGGTCTTGGTTTACGATTAAGATTAGGGTAAAAGGTTCGGTTAAGTCTGAGTAAGGTGTTAGGCAGCCCAAGGCTTTCATTTTGTAATGGTTCCTTACTCCTTAGGTTTAAGTCAGAGTTTGTTCAAATGCTTAAATGTTTAAGATAATACTAATCTAAGAAAGAAAAGCTAATTAGGGTCGAACCCGGGTTGGGTTATCTACGTACTCGCAAGGTGAGATCAGACCGAGCTTAGGTTTGGCACATGGGCCCATGCCAAGGCTTTGGGTGTGTGTGTGTACCAAGGGTGGCTAATGGACTACTCCGGTAAACTACGGTTTGGATGACCGAAGTTGGTCAAGTGCATCTTTTAAGCCCGGTAGGCTTAGGGTTAGTCCGGTAAATTAGGGAAGAGGCCCAGTAGGCCAAGAAAGAAGCCCGATAGGCTAAGGCAAAGTTTGACCAAGGTTAGGGTTGCTAACTGGGGTTAAGTCAAACTAACCATGATTAGGGTTGCTAACCATAGTTAAGGGAGGCATGGTCAAACCCGGTAGGTTGAGGTTGGGCCTGGTAGGCCAAGAGTGAACCCAGTAGGCCAAAAAGGGATTTAACCGAGGTTAGGATTGCTAATCGGAGTTAAATAGGTAAAGTAACCATGGTTAGGACTGCTAACCATGGTGTAAAGGCCAAAGCAGTAACATTTTGGACATATAGCAATATTTTGGAATTTTACAGAATTTTCTAGATTTTTACCAAGGGTTAATTTTTTTTTTTTAAATAAATCCATTCAGGGGAGTGGGGGGTTTAGCAAACCCCTACCAATTTATTAAAATTTAAATAAAATGGGGGGCACATAAACCTTACCCCTACAACCATCCAAAATAAAATAAACGGGGGGGGGGGACATATACCTTACCCCTACAACCAACCAAAATAAGAAAAAGAAAAAAAAGGGGGAGGACATAATCCTTACCCCTACAATCCACCCTAACAGACATGAAACAAAGAGAAAGCAAACTTATAGCTTAACCATTCTGATATTACCAATTCCCATTTTGTCCAATGGACTCAATGAAATTATCTTAGCTGGGATATTATCAGAAGAAGAAAAAGCTTTAGACACCATCAAATCATATCCAATGTTAGCTAATCCATCAGCGACACTGTTAGCTTCTCTATACACATGCTTGAAGGAATAACTATCCTGAAGAAGAGATTTTATCTTGATATCCCTATACCAGTTCTGCCAAGAATGAGATCCTTTCCCATTCCATGTGTCAACCAGAATTTTAGAATCAGACTCAATGTCCATATTACTAATACCATGTTGTTTGCATAACAAAAGGCCATCAAGAAGAGCCTGGGCCTCCGCCGAGTTATTGCTACAAAAACCATAATAAGAGAAGAAACAAGCCACAATCTCTCCATTATAATCTTTGATAACACCTCCTCCACTTGTTATCCCTGGATTTCCTCTCGATGCACCATCAACATTAAGTTTCATTCTACCTCTGAGAGGGCAAAGCCACTTAACTAACTCTGGTCGAAATGAAGAATGGATATGATGAACCATTCCAAAAATAGGAGTCAAGTCCAGATCATTTCTGGAATAATAGGAACCAATATCCAAAATTTTTCTTTTAATATTGTGTAACAGACTATTATAGTTCCTCATCTTAGAATCAAATTTTCTTCTACACTTCTTAATCCATATCTCCTATACTATCAATACTGGAACAAGGAGGAGAAGAACATTTTTCCTGGAAGAAGCTCCTCAATACCATTTCTTAATGCGACAGAGAGTATTGTCCTGAGAATAAATAGGGATGAGACAACAATTCGAGAAGAAATTCTAGAGGCCAACAACAATATTGCTTCTAATAAACAAATGAGAGGCGTTTTCCATCCTAGCATTCTCACAACAACAATATCTACTAACCATTAGAATTTCCAATCCTTGAATAGCCGAATCAATTGGAATAGCATTATTCATAATTTTCCAACAAAATATCTGAATTCTAGAAGGAACAATTGGATGCCAAAAAACTGAATACAAAAAATGAGAATGATTTCTCTCCCTCAGATAATCCCAAGCTGATTTAACTGAGAACTTCCCATCTGAAGACTTATTCCAGATAAAAACATCTTTTTTATTAGATTTAGCAAATCCTCCAGAATTGATATTTTCTATAGTAGAAGGCATCAATAAATGACTCTCTTGAGATAAATCCCATTTTCCATCTGAATCAAGGATGTTCCCAATATTAAGGCTAATAGAAGGAGGGGTAGTGGCGTCATTAATAAGAGCTTCCTCCCCACACCAATGATCAAACCAAAAGTTGATTGAAGAGTCATTCCCAATAAGCACAGTTGAATTAGACAGCATAAACCGAAAAACCCACAAATCTCTCTCCATAACTTCGAAGCTCCCCGATTAGGCAATGCATTCCACACATGGATGACACTCTATTTAGCTTTATAGAACCGAGCCCAGAGACACTCCGAGGTATAAATATTCCAAGCCTGTTTAACTCTGAAAGCTAAAGAAAACTCTGACATTTTTCTGATTCCCAAACCACCTTCAGACTGAGGTAGAGAACATTCTTTCCAGCTAACCCAATGTCTCCTTCTGGTTAAAAGTTAATCGGGGTTAGGTTAACCCCAGTTAAAGGAAAAGGTCTAGTCAGAATGGGCCCCGAGGGTATGGCATGGCTTAGAATGGACTCCTACTAGGTCTGGACCCTGTGCAAAATCTCAAATGTTAAAGATCAGTAATGGCGGTAATGAAATTACTGCAATTATAGAAGCATTTTTAACCCTGGTTTGCTGGTCTGTAACTTGAGTTAAGGGCTGACCCAGGGGTTCTGGAACCACAGGGGTGAAGAAGGAAGTCCAAGGAAGGCTCTGGGCCTTTGGTGGGCACAGGGGGAAGTCTAGAGTGGCCCTCATAGTGGACTGAACACCCTCTGTTTGGTTTACTCTAATGGCGGTAGACTGTTGACCGCCATTAAATTGACTCTGGGTTTCAGGCCATGTTAACCATGATTAAGCAACATGGGTCATCCTAGAAGGACTAGACAAGGTAGAGGAAGGTCGGGGGAGTCCAACCATGTCCCTAGAATGGACCAGAGCCCACAAAAATGGGTGTAACAGTGATGCAAAATAAGAGGACGGGAATGACGGTAATTATTCTACTGCTATTCCTTGAGTTTTTCAGAAATATGATTTTCCCTCCTGGGGGCTGCACTAGGGCTTAGTTAGGGGATCCCTCATGGATTGAGGGTCCCCCAGACATTAAGGAGAGTCTGTGAATAAGGGGAGGGGGGCATTGATGCCAAGCTCGAAAGCCTCAAGGGATTCCCCCATGCCCATTGTAGAAGGCAAGAGATCCCTATCCTTGGCTGAACCACTTACATTAGGAAAAACAGAAAATAATGACCCCTTAGAGTAGGACCAAGGGGTCTTACAATGCTTAACAGACATAAAAAAGGGGTAAGGGCTGCCTACTCTCTCGGTTTAATCTCCATAGTGGTGGTGCTGTGGTGGTACAGGGTGGTGGAGCTTGGGGGAGATTGAGGTAACTCTGGTAGGTGTCTGGGGATTGTTTAAGGTGAGAATCAGTGCTAGGAGGGCTTAGGTAGCCGAGTTCCAACAGAGGTTGGGTATGGGAGTTGAGGAGTCGTTTGAACCCAAGATGGATGGAGGTATTTATAGGGTTGGGGAAGGCCTTGGGGAAATTCTGGGATTAAATCAGGCATGGTGGACACCGGAGATATGAGCCAAGTGGTCCAGGGGGAAGCCAATACACATATCTGCAGAAATAGGATAATGGCGGTAATCTTATTACCGCCATTACTGAAATGGGCTAATTTGAGAATGACGGTAATAGGATTACCGCCATTCTAGGCTTTTTCCAGTTTAGGCCCAACCCTCGCACACTTAGGCTGTATACACTGTAGCAATTGCTATTTTTAAGGAAGGGTGGTAATCTGATTACCGTCATTCACAGATTTTTGAATTTTAGGCATATGGGCCCCACACCAACTGTCCCTAGGGTATTGTGGGCCCCTGCTTTGGTCCACAGAGGTTCTGTGCTTCAATTTTGGGGGTTCTATGGCTTGAGATGGGCCTTGGGCCTTTAGGGTTTAGATCCTAGGATTTGTCCAGTGTTTAGGGTTAGGGTTTGTCCTATGGTTTGGCCTAGGGCTTGACTAGGGTTTGACCAAGGTTTGACCAGGGTTTACCTAGGGTTTAGGGTTTAGGGTTTGACCAAGGTTTGACCAGAGTTTACCTAGGGTTATGGTTTATCCTAGGGTTAGGCCTAAGGCTTGACTAGGTTTTGACCACGGTTTGACCAGGGGTTTATTTAGGGTTAAGGTTTGTCCTAGGGTTAGGCCTAGGGCTTGACTAGGTTTTGACCAGGGTTTGACCAGTGTTTACCTAGGGTTAGGGTTTGTTCTAGGGATAGGCCTAGGGCTTGACCACGGTTTGACCAGTGTTTACCTAGGGTTAGGGTTTGTTCTAGGGTTAGGCCTAGGGCTTGACTAGGTTTTGACCAGGGTTTACCTAGGGTTAGGGTTTGTTCTAGGGTTAGGCCTAGGGCTTGACTAGGTTTTGACCAGGGTTTACCTAGGGTTAGGGTTTGTTCTAGGGATAGGCCTAAGGCTTGACTAGGTTTTGACCAAGGTTTATCTAGGGTTAGGGTTTGTCTTAGGGTTAGGCTTAGGGCTAGGACTCAGCTAGGGATAACCATGGTTAAAAGATATTAACCATGGCTAAGGCAGGGTGTAAAAATTGAGTGCTTATAGGTCAATTTGGTAGTCTATTATATCATGCTCATCTCGAATTCATCTTGCATAGTCTTGGAAAATTCTTGACACAAGGATTCATTAGTAGAACCAAATATAATATCATCAACATTGATTTGTATTATAAGCATATCATGATTTTTACATTTTACAAATAATGTTGTGTCTATCTTTCCTCTTATAAAATCATTTTCTATCAAGAAACCACTAAGCCTATCATACCAAGCTCTAGGAGCTTGTTTCAAACCATATAAGACCTTAGTCAATTTAAACACGTGATTAAGATATTTATAATTTTTAAAGCAAGGAGGTTATTCAACATACACTTCCTCCGAGATATAACTATTTAGGAATGCACTTTTAACATCCATTTGAAATAATTTAAAATTTTATGACTAGCAAAAACAAGCAACATTCTAATAGCTTCTAGTCTAGCAACATGAGCGAAATTTTCTTCATAATTAATTCTCTCCTCTTGGTTGTAACCTTTAGTTACTAGTCTTGCTTATTTTTAATTATATTTCTATTTTCATCTTTCTTATTTCTAAACACTCATTTAGTACCAATTGTTGATTTATCATTTTGCCTAGGCACTTAATCTCATACTTGATTTCTTTCAAATTGATTTAGCTCTTCTTATATAGCAATTATCTATGATTCATATTTTATTGTTTAAATTGCATTTAGGAAGACAAGGTTATTACAAATATTTCTTCTTATTCTTACACCTTGTTCCATATTACCAACTATGAGTTCTTTAGGGTGATATTTTATAGTTTTCCGTGCCTTAGAAAGTTGATATTCATTTTCATCTTCAATTTCTTTATCATTTTCAACTTCTAAAGGATTATCATTATTATTATCTTTTTCTTCATTTTCTTCCTTATTTATTTCCAAATTTGAGATATATTTAGATAAATTATCTACTTTATCAACTATCTCATCTTTATCATTTTTAATCTTATCAAAATGATTAGATTCATCAAAGACAACATGGATGGATTCTTCAACAACTAGTGTTTTCTTGTTAAATACTTTATAAGCTTAACTATTTGTTGAATATCCTAGAAAGATTCTTTCATTTAATTTAACTCCAAATTTCTTTAGATAATGTTTGTCATTAAATATAAAACGCTTACATCCAAACACTCTAAAGTATACAATATTAGGTGATCTTCCTTTCCATAATTCATAGAGTGTTTTATTAAGTTTGTTTCTTATTACAACCCTATTAATTACATAACATGAGGTTTTAATAGCTTCAGCCCAAAAATAATTAGGTAGCTTATGTTCATCTAATATTGTTCTACTCATTTCTTGTAAAGATCTATTTTTACATTCAACAACTCTATTTTGTTGAGGTGTTCTTGGTGTGAAGAAATTATGATTGAAATCATTTCATCACAAAATAATTTAAGTTCTTTGCTTTTAAATTCTCCACTCCTATTACTTCTTATGTTATTAATTGAATAATTTTTTTCATTTTGAACTATTTTACAAAATTTAGCAAATAACATATGAGCTTCACTTTTATGAGCTACGAATAACACCCTAAAATATCTAGACAAATCATCAACAATTATAAATGCATATAATTTTCTACCTAAACTAGCAACCCCATTAGGTCTGAAATTCCTTATTTCAATGCACTCTTTGACCTAGAGGGGGGGTGAATAGGTCTCCTTCAATTTTCTTCTCCAATTTTAGTTTTAGACAATCACACACAAACAATCTCACTTGAACACACAAGATTTTTTACATGGAAAACCCTTCCGGGAAAAACCACAGGACCTAGTCCAGTACTAAATTTACTATGAGAAGATTTGAATAACACAAGACTCGAATCTTACCCAATCGTACATGACACAACGTTCCTCGGTATTGATTCCTCAGCTTGCTAACCACGAACACAGCACGTTCGATCTCCGCAACAGCAGCTCCGGTTCCTCACCGGCCAGTCTTACTCAAAGTGATCAACCACGGTCTCCGAAGACCAATTTTCGTCCTTGACGACTTTAGCTCAGGCTAACCAACACTCACAGTAGAGCATACAGTGGGTTTTAGGGTTTATGGAGGCCTTAGGGTGATCTCTTAATGATTAAGGATCATCTAATGCAAAGTTGAGAAAATATGCTTTAGAAACATGCAAAACCTAGAGGACAACTATTGGAGATGAAGATCAATGCAACAAAGAGTTTTCATAAACTCAAAGTGCTCTAAAAAGTCTCCAATCAATGTCTCTCACGGATTGGGAGAGGTCCACTATATATAGGAAAGGTCTAAGGGTTTAGAAGTTGCTAAAAACTGATTTTGGAATGTTTTTTTTCATATCAGGGTCGACCTTGGGGGTCCCTGGGTCGACCCATTATAGCAAAACCAACTTTCAGCCGAAATCTAATATTAGGGTCGACCCATGGGGAGCATTCAGTCGACCGGATGGTGCCTTTCGGTCGACCGGATGGTCCTCCAAGGTCGACCCTTACAAAACTCACTCTCTACCAAAAAATCTGATACAAAACATGGGCTCTTCAGGGTCGACCCAAAACGGTCAGGGTCGACCCTAGGGTGCATTATTTTGGTTTTTCATCTTTTTAAACATTGAATGCATTCCCCTATCAACCATTCTCCTATTTGACTTATTTTTAATGATGAATGAGACAATTTCATGAGGTAGCCTAAGGTCATCTAGGTCTCTCTTTCAAAACTTACTTTTTGAGCCAAGCTTAGTGATGTAGTTTCAAGATTCTTCACTGCTTCTTCACGGCTTCTTCATGGCTTCTTCTTCACATTATCTTCAAACCGGATGAGACCTTCTTTGACCTATATACAACATTTTGGGCTCGGAATTTTGCCAACAATATTTTGACTTTACAATCTCCCCCTTTTGCAATTCTGAGACAAAACACACAATACATCAGGTGGACATGACTTTATAGACTCTCTTAAACCCATAAGAAACAAAGAGAATGATAAGGACATGACACTGGACATTTTGACTTCTTCCATGTAATAGTATGCCTTATGAAATCGTTGATGCATCAATCACTCCTGAAACACTGAAACACACAATACCTTTGTGAAGCATGGGAGAATTTTATAAAATAGAATAACTATTGAAACAATGAACATCATGCAAAGAGTATGAGTTCTCCCCCTCAATCTGAGATCCCATCTGACAAGGTTTTCAAAATCATGAATATGAGAGTAATATGAATATATGCAAAATGTCAATATGTATAATGTGAGATAATTGCACATATGAGGTGATCAATCTCAGCTAACATGTGATCAAAATTAGGCTACTTCTCCCCCTTTTTGGCTTGAATTGCCAAGGGTAGATCAACCCTACAGAGAGCAAAATGAGGAACAAGGAGCAATAGCATAGAGAAACATAAGAAAGCAGAGGCATGAACTAAACAGCAGAAACAAAGCGGAAGCATCCCATATACAGTAACCAATGGTGCACAGCACAAGGACCGACCACAGACTCATAATAAACACAGTAGACTAACTAAATCCAGCACACACGACAAACAAAACAAGGCTGGAACCATCAGAGCAAGAGGTGCTAATCATCCTGGTGCGAAGGAAAGTGGCGAGCAACATCATCCTGATAGCGCAAACAGAAATCGTGAAGCTCCTGGCAAGACGCCTGCACCATGTCAGAAAGTGCATCAATTCGGCGATTAGTCGTCGAAAAACTGTTCTGAGTAGCAATGACATGAGAATCCAGGCGGGCATAAAGATCAGTAGCAAAGTGTGACTGAGCAGCCGACATATCAGCAAGCATGGCAGCAATTGTCTTGAAGGACCAGGGACCCGAAGGAGCTCGAGCATGGCTGGGAGTGGGACCGGCACCTGGGGCCGAAGGAGCGATATCATCATCAATGTCCTCCTCATGCTCCGACATCGCAGCATGGGACAGACTACTAACCAAAGTGCGAGCACAGATGGGTCCTAAGGAAGGCTTGGTAGCATCAAAGGAATGAGCCCTAATACCCTCAGCAAACATGAGATTGGTGATGAGGATACCAAAAGGAAGAGCATCTCGCTTTTGATGCACAACGATAGCCTGAAGGATTAGGTCAATAATGTGGACACTAGTATCAATAGTGTCTCCAGTCATGATACTATACAGGAACCGAGCCCTATCAACACTCAGATTAGTAGAATACACCTTAGGATGAATGTTGGAACACATAATAAGATGAAACAGACGACCCAAATATGAAAGACTGGAGTGAGGTAAGGGGGGATGAGACCATTTTTCTGAGGGATCATCACAAAGATTGTCGGCCACCTTATCCAAATCATGCTTATCCTCATCAGTAGGATAGTGGTAAGGGTAATAGGTGCCCGGAATCCGAGGGGCACTAATGAAAAAGGCAATGACATCCGGAATAATGAGAAATTTCTTACCCCTAACCTGAGTTTTGAAGGTAAAATTGTGAGGATTGACAGAATAAATGTTCGCATAAAATTCCCGAACAAGGTCTAAACTGGCATAACTGGTCAATTGTAAAAGACCAGACCATTGGCGAGATTCAATGATTTCCACGAAGCCAGGATGGGTGAAATCCGAAATGACAGTAGCTCGTTCAATTGTAACAGCCCGATTTTTAAGCCACGAATTGTAAAGCTTTTCATTCCCTGTGGTACGAAATCGTACAATTTCAGGCTCAGGAGTGGGGACATGAGATTTACCCTTTGATTTCGCTGAGGGCTTTGAACTCGAAGCACCCATGGCGTTCTTATGAGAAGATGAGGGTGGAGGAACCTTAGAATGGACCGCACGGCCCACATGGATGCCATAGCTAGCATCATATGAAGCATCCTCAGACTGGGGAACATCCTCGGCATCCCGGGGAATGATGAGGTGATGTTTAGGGTGACCCACCATGAGAATGGATGCAATGAGAAGAAGATACTCAAGAGCCATAGACCCAAATGGGAAAGGAACTGAAGAAAAGGTAGGGTTTACCTTGAAGATGAGATGGAAGCACGCAGACACCAGGGATGGTGATGGCTGAACCTGACTGTGGAGATGTGAAGACGTGCGGAGCAGCTGGGCACTCACAGTAGTAGATGAAGAGCAGCTGAGGTCTCACGATAATCAAGCCAGAGGCTTGATAGAAGGATGCTGGAAATCGCACGACCGAGTGTGGCTTGAAATCGTAAGAGAGGATGTGAAGCTTTGTGGTGAAAATGGGAGCTGGGCAGCACGGTTTATGACTGGAAAATACTGCAAAAGGCAAGGACTCCTGCTGGATTGTGCAAAGATCAAAGACAAATGAGGAAAGTGCAACTTGAAATCAAGTGAGGGTTTTGAAAACCCAGGGCACAGTGTTCGGTCGACCGAACAACCTGCCAAGGTCGACCCTCCATCCAAAATTTCTGGCTTAATGTGACCCCTTTGGTTTGTCTTTTAGCATGGTATGGGGCAGCTATTGGAAGAGAATCTCTAAAGGAAAGCTCAAAAAAACCTGCAAGAATGGAAGTATAGTCCAAAAAAGCAGTGCACTCTAATGACTCTTGGATTTCAATTTTTGAGGGAGACAAAAGAAACAACCGTTGAGGGCTTCATGGGAAACAATTTAGAGATGAAAAATGCTCATTTAGAGATCTGAAAGAGGCCAAGGTGAGATCATCTCTGGAAAAACTTCAAAATCAACCAAAAAAAAAAATGCAATTTGCTAGAAAACTTTTTCAAACATCCTTCATTTTGTAGAACAAATTTCACCATGTTATCTTCAATAACCAAAACCATGATGTGCACATTTTGCAAGTAGCAAATAATACAGTGTCCAAGAATGTATAATCATTAAATGATGAGTAAACGAGGATATTTCCATCGACACTATGCACAAGGGATGGCAAGACACAGTCACACAAGCTAATGTATAGTTAGTAATAGGTTATACCATCAGTGTGAAGTGTGGATGTGAAATTCTGACTATACACCTTTAGGGGTAGGCACCCTTAGATCGATAAGGACATTAGTGCATTTCAGGAATACCAAGCTTCAAAAAATTACTGAGAGATGCATATAGGGCAATCCAAAAGTGAAGAATCATATGTGCTATTTTTACCCTTTTTATATGTTGCTCTCACAGTGTTGATGGAATTTTTGTTTGATGAAGCTATTCGTGAACATTTTTTTTTTCTTTTGAATTTTGAGATGCAATGGTGGCTTTCACACTTACTGGGTAGGTAGCCCTAGCTATTGGCAGCAGGGGCTTTCATTCTAGGGACCCAGATAGATACCTACTGTCCTCATAGGTAGCCATTTCATACTGTTTGCATCCAATAGTGGCTTTCACACTATCCCAGAGGTAGCCCTCTGCCTTGCATAACACTTTTAACCTGGGGCACATTTTGAAGGATGGTACCTTCATGATCTAGTCAGATTTTATCAACTGGAAGAACCATCATGACTAATATCATTACCTGTTCATAAGGATATACACCATCTGCAGGGGATATTCAGAGTGCAAGTGTAGGTGATGGTGCAATAGTATTTGCCATAGTTCTAACTGTATTTAGCAAGATAGTCTATGTGCACTTCCCAAAAGACATTTTGGTAGGTATGATATCCTCATGAACTCAATACAATCACATATGTATCTTGAACAAGCATTATGTGCACAAGAAAAATTCAGCAATGCACACCATAAAAGGTCATAACCAATGCCAACAAAAATCTTTTTGGTAATGCCTAGCTAAAAGAAAACAAAAATCTTTTTGGAGATTTTCTGAATTTTTTAATTTTTTGGATTTTTGAAATAAGAGAAACAAACAAAAAACTATATGTCAAAACTGATAATATACACCTAAAGGAATAGATCTAGGAAGAGATATGGAAATGAGATTACCTAGTCTATCAAAGAGCACTCAATCACTCAATACCGCACACACCGATGGATTTCCTAAGAAACTCAAACCTAAGGGAGTCTAGAGGTTTGGTTAGGAGATCTGCAAGTTGAGTATCAGTTTGCACATATTCCAATGTGATGATACTTTGCTCAACAAGCTCTCGAATGAAGTGGTGTCTAATGTCTATGTGTTTGGTGCGAGAGTGTTGCACGGGATTTTTGGAGATGTTGATGGCACTTGTGTTATCACAATACGCAGTCATGGTGCCCTATTCTATCCCGTAGTCCTGCAACATCTGTTTCATCCATAGAAGTTGGGTGCAACAACTGCCTGCTGCAATGTACTCAGCCTCGGCAGTAGACAAATAGATGGAATTCTGTTTTTTACCAAGCCAAGCAACCAAATAGTTTCCAACAAAGAGCATCATCCAGATGTGCTTTTCCTATCATCAGCATTTCCGGCCCAGTCGGCATCGGAATATCCAACAACCACGGCATTAGCAAAAGTGTCGATGTTGGATATTCCGGTATGTGGTTTGGTCGACACTTTTGCCTGAAGTATCTTTGCTAAGTTTGGTGTTTGTGCTCATAGGAGTGCGAGCATGTTTAGTTGAGCTTATACCAAATTTCTTTACAAGGTCTTGGGCATATTTGGTTTGGGACACAGATATCCCATTGCTCATTTGTTTTACCTACAGACCAAGAAAGAAATTCAGCTCACCAACCATGCTCATCTCAAATTCATTCTTCATTTGTTCAGCAAAAGAGTGTGCATGTGAGTCTGATGTGGAACCAAAGACAATATCATCTACATATATTTGAGCAATAACCATATCATCCTTGATGTTTTTAAAGAATAGGGTCCTGTCTACTCCCCCTCTCGAAAATTCTTTTTCTAAGAGGTATGTAGTCAGTCTCTCATACCAAGCTCTTGGAGCTTGTTTCAAACCATAGAGAGCCCTTTTTAATCGGTAAACTTGATCAGGATGATTAGGGTCCTCAAACCCTTTTGGCTGTTCCACATAGACTTCTTTCTGAAGAATACCATTCAGAAATGCACTCTTGACATCCATCTGAAAAAGTTTGAATTTGAGATAGCATGCAACAACAAGCAAGATCCTGATAGACTCTAGTCGGGCAACAGGAGCAAATGTTTCATCGAAATCAATGCCCTCAATCTGAGTGTATCCCTGTGCAACTAACCTAGCCTTGTTTCTTACAATGGTACCATGTTCATTGGATTTGTTCTTGAAAATCCATTTAGTACCAATAACATTTGTATTTTTAGGCCTAGGAACTAAAAACCATATATCATTCCTTGTAAACTGATTGAGCTCTTCTTGTATGGCATTTATCCAATTTTCATCAGTGAGAGCTTCAGTTACATTTTTGGGTTCAAATGTAGAAGTGTAGCAAAAGTGACTAACTTCATTTTCAACTTGTTTTCGAGTTTTCACTCCACTTTCAAGGTTTCCTATAATTTCAGTTGAGGAGTGAGGCCTCATAACCCTAGGATGTGTAGGTTTTTTAGGTGGTGACTTTGAAGGTGATTCATCTTCTGATTTAGATAATGGAATTTTCACACCTTCATCAGCATTGTCATCCTCTAGTTGCAAGGAATCAGATCCTGAGTCATCAACCACCACATTTATGGACTCCATAACAGTAGAGGTTCTTAAGTTGTACACTCGATAAGCCCTACTGTTCGTGGAATATTTAAGAAAAATCCCTTCATCACTCCGGGAATCAAATTTACCCAATTGCTCTCTATCCCTAAGGATATAGCACTTACTTAAGAATAATCGAAAGTACTTAACATTGGGTTTCTTGTTGTACCACAGCTCATAAGGTGTCTTCCTAGTTCCGGGCCTAGTGTAGACTCTGTTAACAGTATAGCATGCAATGCTAACTGATTCAGCCCAAATATGAGCAGCCAAGTTGTTGCTGTAAAGCATCACCCTAGCCATCTCTTGAAGCACCCTGTTCTTTCTTTCCACCACACCATTTTGCTGAGGTGTTATTGGTGCTGAAAATTCATGCTTGATGCCCGCTTCATCACAAAATTCATTGTACTTGGAGTTTTCAAACTCCTTTCCATGATCACTTCGAATACGAGTGATGGGGCATCCTTTTTCATTTTGCACTCTTAAGCAGATGTTCTTGAAGTCCTCAAATGCATCCAACTTTTCTCTTATGAATGCCACCCATGACATCCTAGAGAAATCATCAACCAATACTAGGATATATCGCTTTCCTCCTAGACTTTCCATTCGAGTTGAACCCATAAGATCCATGTGTATTAGTTCTAGTGGGTGTGAGGTAGCGATATTTGAAGCCTTCTTGTGTGGGCTTTTAATTTGTTTGCCAATTTGGCATGGCCCACACAGCCATAGAAGGCTTCCCTAGCTTTGGCACACCTCTCACATGCTCGTGTTTTGAGAGTTTGCTTAGGTCTTTGAAATTCATATGACCTAGCCTCCTGTGCCACAATTCAACTTCTTCAACTTTAGCCCTGTTGCACATTTGAGAAGAACCAACACTAGGAATTAAACCATAACAATTGTCAGTGGTTCTTGACCCTTCCAAAACACACACACCTTTGTCATCCATAACAGAACACTTGTTGTTGGTAAAGTGGACGGCATGGTGATCATCGCACAATTGACTTATGCTAATTAGATTAGCTTTCAGTCCTTCAACAAACAAGACATCCTTCAGTTTAGGAATGCCTGGTGCTTGGATGACACCTTTTCCTTTCACAAAGGATTTGCTTCCATCATCAAAAGTAATAGTTCCATCTGAGCATTCCTCAAGATAAGTAAAGAGCGACTTGTTACCAGTCATGTGCTTGGAGCATCCACTATCGAAATACCACATATCAGAATTTTGGGCTTTCAAAGCGGTGTAGATGACAAGGCATTTTAGATCATCCTTTCTCACATAAATGAACTTAGGCTTTTAGGGAACCCTATTGTCTTTGTTCACTTCATTTGTAGGCATGACCTTCTTTTTGTTAGATCTCCTGTTCTTCCTTCTTTTCTGGGTGAACCTTGTATTTGGGTCCATCCTGTTACATTCTTCATGATGAGCATAAGAAGTGTCATGACCATATTGTGTACTAGAGAGTTGAGCAATTTTCATCACTTCTTCACTCAAACTCCTAGACTTTTCTGCTAAGGCTTGAATTTGCCTTTGGAGATTCCCCTGATGTTGTGTTTGATTCCAAGAACCATTTCGGGGATTTATCCTAAAGGCATTGTAGTTAGGTCGAATGTGACCCTTCACTCCACAATGGTGACAAGTGGGAATGAACCTGGAAGGAGGAGATCTATTATCCTTGGACTGAACTTTTGTTCTCTCAATTTCAGTTGAATTTTTACCTTGTTCAGAAGTGACAAAAGTTTGGTACAACTGAGAGTTTGGCATCCTGGATGTTGATCCAGAGGAGTTAGAACTCACAAATCTTGGATTTTCATGTATTGGCTCAAATGTTGCAGTAAACATTGTTCCAACATTCAAAGGACTGGATGGTCTGTCTGGATATCCTATGCCGGACAGATTTACAGTTGAGCGCTGCATGCTAGCCAGTTTATCCAAGATTTGAGTGTTGCTAAGGAGTCTAGCTTCTTTTTCGAGTTCGGTTACTTTCTTAGCTAACCCATCCTTAACTTTCAAAATGTCAATAAATTCCTTTTCTAGAAATCTAACTTTTTCAATAAGGTTATTTCTTTCGGATTTCAATTCTGAAATTCGAGTCTTTGACTCTTCAAATGCATTCATGAAGTTATCTTCCTCAGTTTCTAGAACCTTGATCCATTTGGATAACGAGGCATTTTCTTCCTCAAGGTATTGTAGTTTGGACACCAGTTCAGCCTTTTCACCTTCAAGCTAAGATACCAGAGCATTCTTCCCTTCTGCTTCTAGTTTGCAAGAGTCTCTTTCTTGTTGGATAAATTTAATTTGCTTGTTCAAAGAGATCTTAGCTTTCTTCAGTTTAAGGCTTTCGGAAAACAACCTTTCATAGGCTTTGTCCATATCTTCATCAGACTCAGAGACAGTGTGACTCTGATCATGATCTTCACTAGACTCACTTACTCGATCTTCATCACTCTTCTCTTCATGAGTAGTGGGAGGATGGTCTATCTCTGATAGGGTGATAGTGAAAGCCATGTGATTTTCCGATTCCTCACTTAAGGTAGAACTTTCAGATTGTTCTTCATCAGAATCACTGTCATCCCATGTGGCATTCATCACCTTTCCCTTAGACTTCTTCTTGTTAGGGCAATCAGGTGAGATATGGCCATAGCCTTTGTATTCATAACATTGAATGCCACGAGATTTCTTGTCAGTTCCTTTGGGGACTTTCTTGTTATTCCAAGGTTTTGACTTTGGCTTTTCAAGAGATCTTCCTCCTAGTTTAGGCTTGAACCTTCTATTTGTTTTCAGATATTTTTGAAATTTTTTAACAAATAGCGCCAATTCCTTCTCTCTCAACTCAGCATCACTGTTATCCTCATCCAATGTCTCCTTGACAGTTTTTAAGGCTATAGATTTGTTTTTCTTAGATGGTCGAAGATTGAGTTCGTAGGTTTGGAGTAATCCAACTAATTCCTCAATCTTGAGAGCATCAACGTTCTTGCTCTCCTCAATGGCAGTGACCTTAGATTGAAACCTTTCGAATAGAGATCTAAGGATTTTCTGACAATTTTGGACTCACTGATTTTCTCACCCAGGTTGAAACTGGAGTTGACAATATTACTTAGTTTAGCATAGAATTCATCAAAAGTGTCATTGTCCTCCATTTTCAGATTTTCAAATTTTGTGGTGAGAATTTGAAGCTTAGAGATCTTGACAGTGGTTGTACCTTCATGAGTCATTTCTGAAATATCTCATGCCTCCTTTGTTGTTTCACATGAAGAGATTCGTCTGAATTCTTCAACAGTTACTGCAGCAAAGATGGCATTGAGACCTTTCGTGTTCCAACCACTTGTCTCGAGCTCTTCTTTGCTCTAATCCTTGGTGCTTTTAGTCAGAATTACATCACCTAGAATATTCACCGGTGGAGTCCATCCATCCTGAATGGACATCCAGATTCTCTCGTCTATGGATTTGAGAAATGCTCTCATTCGAGCTTTCCAATATGCATAATTGTTCCCATCAAATAGTGGGGGACGAGAGATGGATCCACCCTCTTAAAGTAGTTATTGACTTAAGGATAGGCAAAAGATCACACTTAAGGGATTTAACCTTATGAGTGAACCTGCTCTGATACCAATTGAAATTCCTTATTTCAATGCACTCTTTGACCTAGAGGGGGGGTGAATAGGTCTACTTCAATTTTCTTTTCCAATTTTAGTTTTAGACAATCACACACAAACAATCTTACTTGAACACACAAGATTTTTTACGTGGAAAACCCTTCCGGGAAAAACTACGGGACCTAGTCCAGCACTAAATTTACTATGAGAAGATTTCAACAATACAAGACTCGAATCTTACCCAACCGGACATGACACAACGTTCCTCGGTATTGATTCCTCAGCTTGCTAACTACGAGCACAGCACGTTCGATCTCCGCAACAGCAGCTCCGGTTCCTCACTGGCCAATGTTACTCAAAGTGATCAACCACGGTGTCCGAAGACCGATCTCCGTCCTTGACGGCTTTAACTTAGGCTAACCAACACTCACAGTGGAGCATACAGTGGGTTTTAGGGTTTATGGAGGCCCTATGGTGATCTCTTAATGATTAAAGATCATCTAATGCAAATTTGAGAAAATATGCTTTAGAACCCTGCAAAACCTAGAGTCCAACTATTGGAGATGAAGATCAATGCAATAAAGAGTTTTCATAAACTCAAAGCAAGCACAAAGTGCTCTAAAAAGTCTCCAATCAATGTCCCTCACAGATTGGGAGAGGTCCACTATATATAGGAAAGGTCCAAGGGTTTAAAAGTTGCTAAAAACTGATTTTGGAATGTTTTTTTCATATCAGGGTTGAAAAATCAAATTCGATGAACCGCAAATCTATGTTTGAGTTGAGAATCTACAAGTTCGAGGGGTTGGTTAGGTTTCCCTAATAGTCTTTCTACCCTTTTTGATGTTTTTAAATTAAGTTATTTAACTCAAGGGAAGATGATAATCAATTGCGGAATAAGGAAAACCAAGCAAACCACAACACAAGAATTTTTACGTGGAAACCCTTCCGGGAAAAACCACGGGACCTAGTCCAGCCATGAGAATCCACTAAGACAAAGTAAACAAGAACTTACAAGACTCGAACTTGACTTCTTCGGACTCGACACCACGATCCTTCTGTTCTTAGTCCTCCACGCCTTGAAAATTCATCACGTACTCTCAAGTCTTGTGATCAATCGCAGCCGCTCGTACTTCTCTTTGTGTCTCTAAAACAGTCCACGATCTTCCGATCGATCTCCGTCAATGACGGCTTCGGAATCCACCGACCAAATCACTCTACCACGATCCTTCTCGGATCGATCTCCTTCGGAAAGGCTCTGGAATACTCTGGCTAAGGTGTTCTATCCAGAACAGGTTGATGGTTTGATATAAATCAATACCTAGATGGACTCCTTCAAAGGACAAGCCCAAACAAGCAATATTAGAACTTTTGGCTTGTAATCTCTAATTTTAATGCACTAACAAAAGGGGAGGAGAACAATATGTTCCATAGGTTTCATGACCTTTGGAGACACTTAAAAATACTCTCCCTACACTCCTTAAGTTGTTTTCCACGAAGTGGAAGGATTCTATATATAAAGGGAATCAAAAACGGTGTTTAGAAGTTGTTAAAATAGGTTAAAAACCAAATAAGGAAACCAAAGAATCGTTTTAGCAAAACCCCCATATCAGGGTCGACCCATGGGGCACATTCGATTGACCAAAAATACACCTTCAGTCAACCAAAAGGTCTCTTTGGGTCAACCCTCAAAAAACCTACTTGCTGTCCAATTTCCCCATACAGTTTTTTGGCTATTCAGGGTCGACCCAAAACTCCCAGGGTCAACCCTGAGGCTAAAAACGATTTTCAAAATTCATTTTCATCTCTTGGTCTCTTCAGGAAAGTTATAGCTCTTTTCAACGTGGTCGATTTGACATATTATAGAGCAAAATATGAGTTACGGTTTGTGAGACATGCCTAAAACAAGCAACCTTGGTTTTTTCAAACAAATTCAGATTTTAAAACAAGTTTTACACTGTTTATCTCATCATCTAGGGTTTAAAACTTCATTTTCAGATCTTGGTCTCTTCATAAAAGTTGTAGCTATTTTCAACACGGTCAATTTTACATATTATAGAGTAAAATATAGGCTACGGTTTGGGAGATATGTGCAAAACAAGGAACCTTGGTTTTTTGAAAAAATTTCAGCATTGTTAACTTGTTTTGCACTACTTATCTCATCACCTAGAGTCCGTATGATTAGACTAGGACACTTTTACCACCTAAGGCATCATGTTAGGATCATTCTAGGTCAAATCCCACCTATGGTCACATGGTATCTAGGTCACTTACCATCCTATGAAGGAAATGATCATCCGAGTGGATCAAGCAATTCTTCAACGTGCTTCAACTTTACTTGTCGTGGATGCTTGACGACAATGACACAAGAACCACTCCTAGACACCTAGACTCACTTTTTTTGACACTGGAATATGCCAAAACATGGACTTTACAAGGGTCGACCCTGGGGGTCCCTGGGTCGACCCATTATAACAAAACCAACTTTCAGTCGAAATCTCATATCAGGGTCGACCCATGGGGAGCATTCGGTCGACCGGATGGTGCCTTTCGGTCGACTGGATGGTCCTCCAGGGTTGGCCCTCACAAAACTCAATCTCTGCCAAAAAACCTGGTACAAAACATGAGCTCTTCAGGGTCAACCCAAAACAGTCAGGGTCGACCCTGGGGTGCATTATTTTAGTTTTTCATCTTTTTGAACATTGAATACATTCCCCTATCAACCCTTCTCCTATTTGACTTATTTTTAATGATGAATGAGACAGTTTCATGAGGTAACCTAAGGTCATCTAGGTCTCTCTTTCAAAACTTACTTTTTGAACCAAGCTTAGTGATGTAGTTTCAAGATTCTTCACTGCTTCTTCATGGCTTCTTTTTCATATTGTCTTCAAACCGGATGAGACCTTCTATGACCTATATACAACATTTTGGGCTCGAAATTTTGCCAATAACATTTTGACTTTATCAGGTCCAAATAAATCCATATGCAATAGTTCTAGAGATTTAGATGTTGATATTTCTTGCTTCTTTTTAAATGATGATTTAATTTGTTTACCTAATTGGCATGCATCACAAATTTTATCTTTAGAAAACTTTGTATAAGACAATCCTTTAACTAGTTCATAGCTAGACAATTTAGATAAAAGATTCATACTAGCATGGCCTAATCTCCTATGCCATTGCCAACTATCTTCATTCATATCCGAAAAACAAATTATGTTTTGAGAAGATATATCATCAAATTCAATTGTGTATAAATTATCTTTGCGGTATGCAAAGAATAAGGTATTAATATTATCTTTATTTTTAAGTAAGCATATATTAGCTTTAAAGGAAATATTAAACCTTTATCACATAATTGGCTAATGCTAATTAAGTTATATTTTAAATCATCTTCTAATAAAACATTTTCAATGAAACTAGAATTGTTCTTACCAACATTACTTATACCAATGATCTTCCCCTTTGCGTCGTCCCCGAAGGTCACATGCCCTCCTTCCTTATGAGTCAAAGAAATAAGTAGTTTTTTGTCCCCGGTCATGTGCCAAGGCAACCACTATCAAAGAACCATTTTGATTTGGAGGAACTTGTTTTGTGGTATTACCTACAAGAAAAATTCAAGTAACTCCCTTTAGTAACCAGATCATTTTGGGTCCGATATGGTTAGTCTTGGGAGGAGAAGTTCCCTTTGGAACCCAAACCTTCTTAATCATCTTCTTTCCATTAAAAGGATAAAAAAAACACTAGATGGTTTAGTTGAGAAATTAGTTGCTTTAACAAAAAAGTTTTGGTAATTCTTTAGTTTTACCGAGGGATTGTAGCTTAGTCCGGCTTTGCCAAATACACATCTTTGTTGGCCTAATAGTCTTTCTAGATTCTTTTGGCCATCAGTGAATGTGAGAATTGTTTTAATCAAATCCTTAACTTTAGCTTTAAGCTCATCACACTCACTAGATGAGTCTTGGGGTAAGAGAAGATTTTCCTGAATTTTAGTTTCCAAAGACTCATTTTCTTTTTGAAAATCACTCTTTTCTTTTTACGAAAATTCATTTTGTTTTAAAAGAGATGCATTTTCCTTTTTAACACTTTTATTTTTGGAAGTCATTTTTCTAAATTCAATAAACAAATCATCAAAAACTTCCCTAATTTCTTCATAAGAAAGAGAGTCATTAAGGGAAGAGTTTATCTCATTGTCATCAAGTGCCATAAGACATAGGTTGGCGACTTCCTCATCACTTGAATCATCCGAGCCACTTTCCTCGGAGTCATCCCACGTAGCCTTAATGGCTTTCTTCTTGAACCTCTTACTCTTCTTAAGTTAGGGACAATCCGTCTTGATATGTCCCAGCTTTTTACCCTCGAAGTAAATTATTGGCTCTTTCTTACTTGGTTCACCCTTTGATATTTCCTTGGTGAACTCCATCATGTAGGGTCTCTTGTTGAAGTTCTTCTTGTACCTCAAGAACTTCTTGAATCTTCTAGCCATGAGGACGACATCTTCATCGTCCTCACTTTCTTCCTCATCACTCTCATATACTTGAGAGGCTTTCAAGGTTAGACCCTTATTTGATTTAGGCTCTTCTTCTTGTTGATCCTTCATGATGACCTCATGGGTCATGAGAGAGCCAAGGAGCTCGTCCATAGCCAACTTTGTGAGGTCCTTTACTTCTTGAATTGCAGTCACTTTTGGAGCTCAATGCTTTGGTAGAGATCGAAGCACCTTCCTTACATTTTTTGCATTAGTATACACTTTCCCAAGTGCCTTTAGACCATTTAAGATATTGGTAAATCTAGTAAACATGTTGCCAAGAGATTCATCTTTTTCCATTTTAAAAAGTTTATACTTATGAACTAGCATTCATATTTTCTTTTCTTTTACTTAGTTTGTACCCTCGTAGGTAACTTGGATTTTATCCCAAATTTTCTTTGCCGAGTTATATTCCGAGACACGGTTAAACTCTTGAGGGCTTAGAGTGCAATATAAATTGCTAATAGCTATAGCATTGATTTGAATGAGTTTAACATTGGCTTCATTCCATTCTTCCTCTGTTTTGAGTAATGGAACCCCTTCATTAGTTTTCATAGGAAGATGGGGTCCCTTGACCATAACTCTCCAACACTCATACTCAAGAGCTTGGATGTAGTACATCATACGGATTTTCCAATAGTTGTAATTTTCTCCATTGAACAATTGAGCCCTATAAGTTGATTGGCCCTCTCCTAATCCGGTTGCAAAAAAAATTTCCATTTTAAATCTTTACTCTAAGGTTGTTAAACCAAAAATCTATAGAGTCCAAGCTCTGATGCTAATTTTTGCCCAGTAAATGGACCCTAGAGGGGGGGGGGGGTGATAAGGGTCAATGGCAAATTAAAATTCTACCTTAGCCTATTTTTGCGGAATTTAAGATTAAGCTAATTTATCAAGTCCCAGCTCGCTGCGCACTTCAGCTTTCATGCCCCCTCGTATAGTCAAGGGAAAACTACAGGGAGCGCTAGCGCTCCCAGCAAACTCTGGCATTCAAGCCATAGCCATTACTAGTAAAGGAGCGCGCCCTTCCTTTAAAGGTCTTTTGAGCAGAGCCCCTACTCCTGTTGCTTGCTAGGGCAATTCAGCCTGCTAAAGGAAGGACATGCTAGCGCACTATGGCTTTAAAGCAGGGCCCTGTATATACAAGGAAAGAGGAGCGAACTCTAAAAGCGCAGACCTTTCACTCCCTTCATTCTGAGGCAAGGGGCTACTAAGCCCTTGACTAGTAGGGGCGGAGCTTGAAGAAGCAAGCCACGCTAGCCTATTCCGTTTTTCAACTGGCTGCTAGTAGAATCTAGTAATGCAAAAATGAAAGAGAGATAAGGAAAACAAACACCAAGAATTGTTATCGAGGTTCGGCAATTCTAGCCTATGCCCCCACCTCAAGCTCTCTGGGCCACAGGTTTCAACACGATCCACTATCGCGTGAGCTTCTTCCTGGGTGAAGCTCAAACCTTTACAGTCCTTTTCCAAGCGAGGATTACAAACGTCAATGCAAGAGAACACCCTCTCTTGATTTTACAAAGCTATCCGGCTTCTCGGACATGATTCCTCGATTCTTGATTTCCTATAATACAAATGAGTGTTTGGATTTGAATTCAGATAAAATTCTTCTTAATGAGCTGAATAAGATTGGAATCAACACTCTAAAAATCTCTCAAAAGAATGAGATTTGAAAGCTCGTACAATGAGAGTTTGGGATTTCTAGGTTTTCAACAAACACTTGATGAGAATTGAATGCAACCTAAAGATGTGATCAATGGTTGTTCAAGAGTTGTTTTGTGTTCATAAATGATTTTTGACCTAAGGTAACATCTTTAATTTTGATGATAACACAATAATAGAATGATATTAGTGTTATTAATGTTCTATTGAGTTTAAGTATAATTCAACTTATGAAGAGCATTAGCACATCATCCAAGGCAAAAATGTGCAAATGAAACCAAGCTCAAAGAGAATACCTCCATCAAGCCAAAAGAAAAAATTGAATCAGGTTGAGCATATTGAAGATCACATCAAGCTCAAGTCATGAAGAGAAAGATCATATCAAATCCCAAAGTCCAAGTCGGATCATGAATCTAAAGTCAAATCCTTTCAAGATCAAGACTAGAAGAATAAAGACTCGAAGAAGGTTTAATTGTCTTAATTTAAGAGTCTTAGGATTTATATAAGAAATCCTCAAAGTTGGTCGGTTGAATTGCTCAATACTTAGATTGACCATAGGTACCTTAAGACTCAATTATACATTAATCTAAGGACCTAAAATATGATAAAGATGAGTCAAAAGACCATGAAAATCATGCCCATCATACTGGTTAAGCAAAGATGAATTACAGAAAAATCAGGATAATCTCGTCGATGAAATTAAATAGTGAAATTTGTTTCATCGATGAAATCTGGCCGCAGAGCCACTGTTTTCATTTCTATTCAAATCTCGTCGATAAATTCAAAGTGCCAACCCAATTTCGTCAAAGAATTCATGCGGGCAGAGTTTCCTGAACTCTATAACAACTAGTTTTTAACACATCTTTGAGTTCCTAAAAAGCCTCAAAGGGCTATAAATAGGATTGATTTATGAATGAAAACAGGAATTCCAATACTTCCAATCATTCAATACATTACTCCAAAACTTAGATTTCAAATATATTGATTTATAACCTAGAATCTCCAAATCCAAGTTCTTGAGCTTTTCAACTCAAATCTTTGGGAGATTTCTAGAGAGTGTTAAAGGCATTTATTAGCTCTTGTAAGGAGCATTTTTTAAGTGCAAATCTACTCTTGTCAAAGAGGTTGTAAAATCAAGACGTCCGTGGAAGTCTTCTTCGTGAAGCCGGGAGCTTTGTAAAGGTTTGGTCACTACCCGAAAAGTGAACTAAGTCTATGGAGGATTGTTTCTTAGCATGGTTTGATCTTCACCCAGAAGAAGATTGACGATTGGGAATAAATCATGGAGAATCCTCTAGCAGGTATAGCTTGAGGTAGGGACGTAAGCGGGTTGCCGAACCTCATGAACAAACTCTTTGTGTTTGCATTCCTTAACTTTTTTCCTCAATTCTTTCTTAATTTATTGTTTTACATTGCTTAGTAGAATTGCTAAATTTCTAATTTCTTTTCTGCTTAAGGAATTAGGAAGAATTTTAATTTGACATAAACCCTATTCACCCCCCTCTAGGGTCCAAACCTTGGGTAACAACATGGTTCCCTCAAGCAGTCGTCGACGAGTGCACTAGAGCACTCTCCAGTCTTCGACGAGTGAAACTGCTGAAATGAAATTCAGCTATTGTTTCTTCCACTCGTCGATAAGTGCTGAGACTACTGTCTCACTCATCGACAAGTTCTTTGTTTTTCACAGAAAACTCATCTTTTTAAGACCAAATTATGGGAATAAATTCCTAGGTCTTTTGGTATCCATTTATCATGATTTTAACAATATTTTAAGATGTCCTAGGGGCCTTGGAATGATTTGCAATTAAGTCATGGTTTCCTAAGGTCAATCTAGGCTTTGAGCATTTCAAATTTTCAAACTATTGAAGACTTTTTACATAAGTCCTAGACTCTTTCAAATACATAAAAATTACTTTGAATCTTCTTGAAAGATAGTCTTCAACTTTGATCTTGGATCTTCCAACTTGAATAGGTCTTTATGATCTTTATTGTTGTTGATGATCCGACTTGGACTTTGGGATTGATCTTAACTTCAATTTTGAATATAGATGCTTCATCTTGATGGTTCATCTTAAACATGTGGAGTATACCATGTTATGAGTGTTGGGCTAATGTTCTTGTAATCTGAATTTTATATAAGCTTCATAGAAACATCAGTACCAAATGATCATTTCATTATTATGTTATCATCAAAATTATTAGAGGTACACATGGTTCTAACCTTTAGGCTAACATTTATGTGGCATCAATCTGTACTTCGAGGTATGGATGCATGTGTCGCGCCCCAGAATATCCCCTCGGAGTTAAAGGATACTTTAGGTGTGACTATACTTAACCTGACAAACCATCCTGTAATAAACAAGGCATAACATGATCTAATGGAAATATAATACAAAGTGCGGAAGCTAAAATATTGTGGAAGCACAAACCAACCTTTTTCTTTTCTATAAACCTAACAAGTATTCCAAGTTTATATACAAAACATGACAAGTAAAGGTGGACATGCCCCCACCTATCAAAATACAAAAGAATATAACTCTCTCTCTATCAATAGTCACCCCCATGGGGCCAATGGTCTAAGTCCCTGGCCTCCACCGGAGGCTCTGCCACCGGCTCATTATATGGCTCATCCTCACCATAATCCTCCTCAATCCAAGGACCCAGGGTACAAATGTCGAAGAGTGTACCTGTAGACATGAAAGTACGGTTGAGCATTAAATACTCAGCGAATACAAGCTCCTAGCTAACAACCGTAATAACAAGCATACATGCTATCATAACAGTTAATTAAAGAATATATTTCATGATTCATTCTTAAAACAACATACAAATCATATGAGTTTTTGTGAGTTTATGAGATTCTTATGAGTCCTTATAAGTCTTGTGAGTTCGTGTGAGTTCTAGTGGGTCCTTATGAGTTCATGTGAGTTCTTAAGATTTCTTATGAGTCCTTATGAGTTCCTGTGAGTTCTCATGAGTTCTTGTGAGTCCTTATACGATTCTTATGAGCCCTTCCTTTGTTACTCTTGTGAGCAAAAGATTAGTACCCGTACAACCTGGGCTACCAATCTCGTTGACCATGTATCAACTTATAAGCCTTTTCTTGTGAGCCAGAGGTTAGCATCCGCATATCCCTAGGCTACCAACCTCCTTGTCCATGTACTGGTGAGTCTTTCTTGTGAGACCTTTTTTTGTGAGCCAGAGGTTAGCACCCCATATCCTTGGGCTACCAACCTCCTTGACCATGTACTTGTAAGCCTTTCTTATGAGCAAGAGGTTAGCACCCTTAACTAGGGCTACCAACCTCCTTGACAATATCCATTTCTTGTAATCATTTCTTATGAGTATTTCTTGTGATAGGTTCTTACGATTTCTTGTGTATTATACTTGATGAGTTTCACTTGTTATTCATTTCTTAGCACTCGTGTATAATCAATAGGTGACATGAAATTAAGCATCATATAGCTTTTCAAGATCTCTAAAACCTGTGAGAGTTGAGGAACATGTAAAGCATATTAGCATGATTACCAATCAGTTAGGGAAAAGTCCCTAATTCATATGGCATAGTCTTGGTTCTAATTTCATACAAACATTTCATCAAGCACTTGGCTTACACACCCTCATAGCTTTTTATTCATTGTTCTTTTGTTCAACATTTCATCAATCACATAGTGTGTGTTCATTATGTGTACTTTGCCCTTCCACCATTTTTCCAGCACACAACACATCCACATTCACATGGCATCCCATTGCCTCAATCACCATCCATCCACACATCCACAATCATTACTCTATCTTGTTTATTTTGAGGAAAGTGAAACAATTAAAGAATAGGAATGCAAAAACTCAATAACATCATTTTAAGGAGAGAAATCTAGGTTATTACTAAGTTAGTTAGGAGGGTGTACTAACCTTGAAATTTGGAGAATAACTTGTGGGGAGATGAGATCCAATCCTTGGTGGAGAAGATCCTTGCTTGAAATGGGTCTTGAGCAAAACTCTATTTCCTCCCTTCTCTCCCTTCTCTAAATCTCCCAATTATGAGCTTTGAGGGTTTTGGAAACCCTCACCCATGAGTTGGGCTTATATAGAAAAGAGGGGGTCAAAAGACCCATTTACCCTTAATGAAATTCTGCAAAAACACGAAAGATCGAGCGATCGGTGCTTATGATCAAGCGATCGGTGGCCTACCGAGCGATCGGTTGAAAACACGCTCTCTGGAATTTTTTCCCATACAAATTTTTGGACCAGTCGATAGATACCGATTGATCGGTTGTGGACTGATCGATCGCTAATTTGGACCGAGCGATCGGTGTTCTGCAAACTTTAACATTGAGTCCATTTTACTGTTTCAGCCATATCTTTTGACTCGTCCGTCGGATTTTGATGATTCAACTTGCGTTGGATTTGTCATTCGAATGGTAACATTTCCAACATTTTAGAATTTTCAAATTCTTCTTTATTTATTAATTGGACTACGTGAAAGGCCAATGGCTATGAGAACACTGTTCATTAGGTACGAAAAGTTCTGGGGTGCTACAGCATGTATCATTCAACATCACGTTCAAGGTCAATAATGAACCTAGAGAATCAGTTCTCCTGTTCTCACTAAATGATGATCCTGCCCCCAGACTAAATCCTGTGGACGAAGTGATAGTGGGATGCTTTAGACCTTTCAATGTGCTATCATTACTATAAAATGAGGGAGGAGGTTTGTATCCTGATCCAGGAACCGTGCATCGATCTTCACTACTTTTTTGTCATTCAGGTTCTTTTCTTCTTCCTTGGTTACTCTTTTTATTCTGTTGAATCCCTTCGAGTTATGCGCCGACCTTTCCTGGGTCGAACCTTGGGTTCTCGGGTGATTGGTACACAAAACTATCTGAATGACCCTATGTTCACCTTTGTGCTTTGGGTCATTCTTGTCTTTCGGTTCGCTAGGTAACTGTAAAAAGGGTTGATGTTATCAATTACCTTTCCCCAGACCCGTTGAATACCCCACTGGATGCTTTCACATCTCTGCCCTCAAGTCCTTGTAAAGGGTGCCGCTATCTCGAGTCGGCCCCTTCACATACTATAGGATGGTGTCGTCTTGAATCCATCCCATCCTACGCAAAAGTTAGAGGGTGTCCTGGTCCCCATCGTTACTCAAGACGAGCCAGACACTCGGATTTCCTTTCTGAGGTCCAATGCCTCTTCGAGTCAAATGTACTTGGTTTGCTTGGATAGCTCGGGTGGAGTGGCGATCGAGCTCGCGTGAGCAAAGGAGCTAGGACATTGTTGGTTCCCGAGCCTCTTCTTTCATGGAGGGTTCCTGTGTTTTCCTTGAGAATCTTTCCACTTCTGTGGGTCAACTCGGCTCGGCGGAGCTGATGTTGGTACTAAGGAGGGAGGAGCAGACAGTTTTGGTCAGTTGATCTTGTCTCGATTGTTGAGGTTGGGGGCCTTCAACCTAAGCAAGGTGCATATTTATGCATGTGACGCATGCATACATGTCACGTGTGTCGGGTGCTGTGTATCACCTCCTTGCTGGGAATGATGGTGTTCCTCCGTACCACCTCTAGATTGGCAGCTTATGACGGGAGAAAGAGTCAGGGGCCGTGCGCGCTATTCCTCGTTTCATTAAAGCACGGGCTGGGACATGTCTGGCTAACTCTTTACAAGGGTCCCATCCAGGACCCCGAATCATCTGCTGCACCACCCCATGACCTTCTTTCTCCTTCCTTGGCCTTTCTGAGGAGATCCCGTATGTGTTCCCGACTCCGTTTGGGCTGCTATTGGGAAGCTCCTGTAGAGCCCCGGACCTTTTCACAGTTAATACATGACACTCTCGTTGTCATTTTTTGCCTTTTTAAGAGGTATAATTGATAAATAAGGAAGAAATTGGAAATTTCGAAACGTCAGAAATGTTCCTTTTCGAAGTACGAACACAACGCAAGTTGAATCGTCAAAATCGGATGAACGAGTCAAAAGATATGGCCAAAACAGTCTGAACCTGTAGGAAATCGTAGCTCGGAAGGCACTAAGGACGTGCTCTGACGTCGTACTCTGATAACGTAGCACAGACAACGTACTCTGATAACGTATACTGTGTGCATCCGTTGTACAGCTCACAACGGGCACGTTGTACAGCACCACGAGTTGGCACTATTCACAGCACCACGAGTTGGCACTATTCACAGCACCACGAGTTGGCACGAGTTGGCACTATTCACAACACCACGAGTTGGCACTATTCACAGCACCACGAGTTGGCACTGTTCACAGCACCACGAGTTGGCAGTGTTCACCGCACAACGAGTGGGCACTATTCACGACACAATGTGTTCAGCACTATTCACGGTCCTCGCGTCATTGCAGAAATCCCAGTAAGGGTATTACGGTCTTTGGGTCAGTTCACTCTTACCTTAAGAGTTTAACCCGAGCCTTTAGGGCATCATTCGACACTTAGAGAGTTTGAGATAATAGAAGAAAGAGGAGAAGGCGATTCCAACCTAGGGTTTCCAGTTTGGAGAGAAATCAAAGGGTTTTTGAAACCCTAGATCAACCTCAAGCCCGTTTTCTTCAAGATTTCGGTTCAGGCATTGTGGAGCTCGTGATCCAAGCTAGGGCAGCAACTCACAGTCATTTGGAAAGAGGGTTTCTCCCTCATTTCTTCAAGGTCGGTACTTTTTACTACCCTCCTAATTATAGATCCTCTTTTCCCCTCATTTCTCTTTATTTTCTTTCACTTACACATGTGCTATGAGATGGATGAATGGTAAATGGTGAATGGTGAATGGAGATGTAAGGGGCGATTGGATGCCAGTGGTTGTGTGGTGATGATTAAAATGGGGAAGGGCATTGTTCCAATAATAAACATACATGTATGATTGAGTAAAACCATCTAGAAAAGCATGTTGTAGGGTAAATCCATAATGAACACACCATGTTTGATGAAATGCCAAGGTGAATACAGTGAGCTGTAAATTAGGAAATACATGCCTAATAAATTCTGAATATTGCTAGGGCCTATGATAGTGTGTTTCCTGTTTTCCCTAAATGCTATGAATATTGAATTGCTTAATCTTTGACGCTATATGTGTTGTGAAATTACCCAATGGTCATGTTTAAATTTAAATGCAAGTATGTACACGGTTCCCACGAGCACGTCACGCATGACATGATTTATCGAGGTTTTCAAGAACATAGTTAGAGGTGGGACATATCCTACGATATGTTTTACCTCGCTCTTGGCAAGGACAAGTCAATCATGCATTATCATAAGAAGGGTCTCCCATCCCCTCGCATGACATGCATAGCATGGCATGACATGCATAGCATAACATTCACATGACACGCATAACTCTGCATGGCATTACACGCATGGATGCTAGTTGCGACGGGCTATGAACGGCAACTAGGCATTCACATTCTGCATGGATGCTAGTTGCGACGGGCTATGAACGGTAACTAGGCATACCCATCTGCATATAGGGTACTAGTTGCGATGGACTATGAACGGCAACTAGGCATGTGAACATGTTTAAATTATGAACAAGCAAGCATGATACTCGCATGACACGCATGACATGACACGGCACGCATGATGCAAGCATGACAGGCATGACACGGTTAACAGGTTCACAATCACGCAAAGGGTATTTCAAGTCAAGTCAAGTGCACGATGTTTTCAAGGGTTTTATCAGTCTTTCTGAATGCAAGCATGAATATAAATTGCTTTACTTCCTTGTATGATATAAATTGTTCATGTTCTATATATGCAAATTTGTTTCCTACTTTATGTATGCTATCTGTATACTATGACTGTTAGTTAGTATTTAGTACCCGCTGAGTATTCCATGCTCAGCCGTACTTCTTATGTCGGCAGGTTCCGAGGGAGCTGCTGCTCCAGTTGATGTTTGTGCTCCTGGTCCATGGGTGGAGGAGGAGTACGTCGAGGGGCCTTTGGAGGAACCTCCCGTAGAGGGTTACCATTAGGCGGTTGTAGATTCTGAGTGAATAGCTGTGGGTGAGATGAGAGATTATATCCACGTATTTTGGCGGGTCTGTCCGCACTTTCTTATGGATTGCTTTTTGTATAAAACTTGAATTTAAGTATGTATATACATAGAGGGTTGTTAGTCTTCCGCTGTGCCATGATAGAGTATGTTTCCGCTGATAATGTCCTCTATTGTATATGCTCTGTGGGTTTTTGCAGGATGGTTTGTCAAGCAAGTCATGTAAGCCATGATTAGTCGTCCAAAGTTCACTCTAACTCCTAGGGTGGGTTTTGGGTCGCGACAGCTCCTCTCTAGTGTGCAGCACTGGCTGGGCTTAGTGCACCGGCGTATTCCTTTGTCTTACATACCTCTGGGCGCGCTATTTCGCTATTGCACTCTATTGTATTCCCCTTGAGACGACTTACTATATTTTCCTTAACACATCTCCTCATGTAAAATAATTGAGCTTTACCGCTCTCGTTTGTTGTAATGCTAATTTCATGTAAAGATTGTAACTCTGGAGTGAAAAATAGGCCATTCTTTCTACGAGCTCTCTTTGTGATGTTCAGCTGAACTGGGCCTGGTTTCTCCCTTTGTCACGTGCCTCTCGTTAACCTCTTTATTTGAATAGGAAACTCTCATTTTTCCTACAAACGGTGCCAATTTATGGTGGGTTTGAATTATACCTTAGATGATCAGCATGCACTCCCAAGCTATGGCCTCACACGCACCTTCCTCTCCGTCTTCTAGCATTATCGAGCATCTAAGGAGTTGTCCCCCACCTGTAGTGGACACTCTGACACTCAAGTTCGTTGATATCCCACAATTAGAGTTTATAAAAAAATCAACGATGCTTACCTTGTGCACTTTCCTTTCTCTAGTATATCTCTCTTTCACAGTACTCGACGTCCTATCGATGGTCGCTGTCTCAGGTGCTTCCGTATATCTTTATGTCAAAATCTGACGACTCCTGTTACGTCGCATATCTGCAAAGTCGGCTTTAGCAGGCTTTTCTCGTTTGATTCACTGATGTGACGTTTAAACACTGCGAGTGTATCTGTTTGTGGTGGTTGTGGCTAAGGTTGAGATAGTCTCCATGCGCTACTCGGCGTGCCGGCCTTAGATAGAAGTGAGAGGGGAAGGGTTAGCATAAACCATGTTGGAACGGATCTATACTGGCTCCTCGGATGTAGGAACTAAACGGGATGATCTGATCTCGTCGGGTTGTACTGATTTTCAGTCTTTTCCTCTTACATGAGGTATGATAGTATTTTCACTATCATATCTCCCTACTCAAGGACCACCCACCATTAAGAGAATTCTATTTCTATTTATCTAATTTATCTTTATGTCATTCTCTTTTTTACTCTCTCGTCTTTGTCAACACTCGACAGTTGATTGTGATGTAGATTTTTTTTTATTATAAATATCATGATTAAAAAAAAATTAGGTTGGGATCCAGGTGTAGCCCAAGCCCGACGAGCCTAATTTTTTTGGGAGCTCACTTGCAGCGGCGGAGCTAGGAGTTTCTACTAGTGGGGGCAGCAATAGTTGATTGAGAAAATAGTAGTAATTATTAATGAATTTTATGAAGGAAGATTAGGCGGGTGCAAAATATTCTAGGTCTAGGGGGATGGGGGTTCGGAGGCATAGTCCATGTAAAAATTTTGACAACTAAATTCTTGGGTTGTTTCGTCCATTCATTTTGTACATATCTTATGAATATTGTTTCTCCTTGTTTACGGGACAACTATCCCCTTCTCTCATGGTTATGCATAGTTAAATAATTAAATGAAATTGTATAAATTATATATTTTGTTTTCAAAAGTTCAGGAGACAGATGCCCTCTTGTCCCACAGGTATGCCATATATATATATAAGAATCACACACACCTTGACACAACACACATCAACACACATACACAACCCTTATTCTTTACTAAAGCCTTTAACCACACACATTCCCCTCAAAAAAGAGGGGTGAGGTGGGAATACTTAAGGAGAATGACCATTGTATTGTCGTATTTGACTATGTAGTCAAATGTGCGACCCTCATTGGCCCATGCCCTCCTTTCTAACACACATTAATTATGGCTAATATTCACTCACTCCTACGGTTAAACAATCTAATCTTAGTTTTCAAAAAATATAAACTTAATTTTTTAAGCTTAACCATAGTTAAAGGGGTGTTAAAAGGGACACGTGGACACATCATTTGACTACATAGTCCAATACGTAGGGGGCTAATCATTGTCCGTAAATAATATAGTATAATTTTTTAATGGGACAACTACCCCTTCCCTTATGCCAATAAAATACTTTAAGAACTTGACATAAAAAAAAATATTTGAGCCAGATATTGTCCAATTGCTTTTGAACTCGGACAATTCAATCACACTCACATAGCCCCCTTTTAGCTCTAGTTAAGAACTTGTAACCCTTAAGGTAAATTTTTATTTCTAAAAACAAATGTTAGATTGTTGAACCCTAAGATTAGTAAATCTTAACTATAGTTTATGAAAACTAAAAGGGACACGTGTTGACTTGTTGGTGCAAGAGTTCAATCACGATAGAATATGATCTCTGCTAAAAAAATCCAGTTTATTGGGGGTATCTGCCCCATTCCCATACTTATATCCCTCAAAGAAATTAATTTATTAAAAGTCCAATGGAGGCACGTGCCCCCACCTAGCTCCAACCCTGCTCACTTCGACCTGCATGCTTTATAAATGAAAAAAAGTCATCAATTTTACAAGAGGATCAAGCTGGGCCAAGTACTCTCACATGAGTACCGGATTAACTACCCTAGTCACAACATGGAATATGCCCTAATTTTTTTTTTTTGGTAGTCTAATATCTTCTTCTTTTTAAAAATGGGCTATATATGCTTGTCATGGACGAGTGAAACTTGGCGTATAAGGCTAGCACTCCTTATTTTAACAAGGAAATTTATGTTGGTCTTAGAGTCGGTTTTTCGTACAATATAATTGACGTTGGTCGGTTGAATTTCGCTGCTTTTAAGTGTGCTTTAAGGCTTATTAAGCAACACGAAAAGTGATTTGTGATTTTTCGTTTTTTTTATGTGTGTGGGTGGAGTAGGAAAGGGACAACGGCTTTCCTCTGGCACAAGCCCACTATTATACTCGGGCCTAGCCTCTTCTTGCAACGCGCCTCTTTTAATTATATTTAATATTATTTAATCATTAAGGTTAAAAAATAATTTTTAGAAAAAACAAAATCAAGTTAAGATTTAATTTTTTAAAACCCTATTGTAAATAATTTTTATTTTTAAAAGCCAAATTCATTAATAGTAAGGATCAGTGAATCTTAATCACAATAAAAAAGGAGATGAATCAAAAAAAAAGATAAAAAAAAGACGGATCGAACCAAAAAAAATAAAGAGAAAAGAGACGGACAAAGAGGCTAGCCCGAGTATAATAGTCGGGCCTCTGCCAGAGGAATCCATTGCCGTCGGAAAGTGATTTAGAAAATCCTGTTACGATTGAGAAGGAGAGGGAGGTGACTGACTGACCTGAGAACGTAAGACAAAGTCTGTACCGACTGAGATCGAATCACTGCCAATCGTGATTGAACTCGAGGAGAGTACAATTACATTAAAAAATCAACACGTGTCTACTAGCAACGTCTCCCTTTTAAACACTATTAACGGTGGTTAAGATTCACTAACCCTTAAGGTTCAACAATCTAACCAAGAAGAGTTAAAAAAAAATACTTTGGGGTTAATTTTTCAAAAATAATATTCTAAAAATCAATATTAGATTGTTGAATATTAAAAGTTAGTGAATCTTAACCACAATTAATAGGGGTTAAAAGAGATACATATTAGCTTGTGGGAGCAATTGAACTCTCCCCAATTTCAATCGCAATTGGCTGTGATTCAATCTCTTATTGACTCTCCTCCAAAGAAACAAAAGTACCCATTCGCGTTACGGTGAGGGTATGGGTTGATTGAGAGTAGGGCTAGCATTCCTCTTGTTGTAATCAACCGACAAAAACTACACCTCCCAGTTGGTTGGGTTAGTTCCTTTGCACGCAGGGGCACAGCCAGGAATTTTTCATTGGGGGAGCCGAAATACATGGTATAAAAAAATTAATGGATTTAAGGGTATGGAGCTTGGGGATTCGGGTGCATAACCCCCGAGAAATTTTTTTTTTTGGTAATTTTTTTTTTAAATTATTGTTTTCTCAATTATGCCCTTGAGGTCGCCACGCATCTCTATTGATACTCCTTAGTTGTGGTTAAGATTCACCCACCTATCCTTGGTTTTTAAAAAAAGATATCAAATTTTTACTTGAACCCTAGTTAAAATTCATTAACTCTTAAAATTAAAATTTTTTTAATAATGTTTTCAGAAACCAAGGATAAGTAAGTGAACCCTTAGAGTGGGTGAATTTTAACCATAATTAAGGGTGACAATAGGGTCGTGTGGTAACCTCAAGGGTATAACCGGACTCCATTGGGGGCTCACTACATGTGACAGAAATTTTTTTTTTTTTTGGGGGGGGGGGGGGGCACTATATATATATAACTAAAATATTTGGGGGGAGCCAACTATACTATTAAATTTTAAAAAAAAAATTGTGGGAGCCACTGTTTTAATACCAACCCAAGGAAGAATTACAAAAATTTGGGGGCCATGGGTCCTCCCCGCGGCTCCGCCCCTGCTTTCCAGGAAATTGAGAACGATAAAAGTAAGTGGGAGATAAAAAAATATATATCAGTTTGCAAGAAAATAAGCATGAAAAGTTATTCAAAGATGATCAGTGATTTATCTAATTTTCTATTTTTATTCATCATTATGTATCTTGCAATATATGTATCATCTCATATATGTCATATAAGTCCACAAGCGAATTCGAAGTGGATAATATTATATATAAGTTCGTATCGGATTATCCAAATTTGAATAAATATATAATGGATGGTGCAATATAGTATTTTTATCATACTCAAATTAAAATATTTGAATTTGACTACTATTTGAATTATCGGAATACTTTTTTAAAAAATTTAAAAAATGCTGAAAAATGTAAAAAAAAATTAATTAATTTTATTTAAAAATTATAAATTAATATTCCATCACATCTATATTAAAAATAACTATTTAATTTTTTAAATTTTGTAGAAGGTACATTATACACTATATTATTAGTATATATATACTAATAATATAGTGTATAATCGATTGTATATTTATCGAATCCGATATATCAATATTCGAATTCATTTCTGATTATAAACGGATAATAAATTTACTATCTGAATTCGCCCTTACGGATACTTATTCGAATAATTACCTAAATAAATGAATTCAGATACAAATCGGATATGCATAATATCAGTTGACACCCTAGTCTATGTAGGAACTTCATCCTAGCATAGAGACCCCTGTTCTTGCTAGTTCTTTTAAATTCTACTAATTTATCAAATGTTTTTTTTAATAAATTGAAACAAAAACAATCAGAAAAGAAAAGGGTATTCTGGTTGAGATGGGGCCTCCATTGATATTTTGAGATAAAATTGAGAAACGGAAATTGAAGAGATGGGTTGATAGTGGCCGAATAGTTAAACACACGCACACTCCATAGGCCAACAAACATACACAATCGGTCCATATGAGGCCAAACTCAACCCATCTCACCAAAAGAGACTATCTCTTGGTGAGATGAAGGAACATTAGATAGACACAAGGTTAGCAAGGGCTAAGTGAAGTGGGACCAAATCAGGTAAAATAAATAAATCTTATTAAAAAATAAATTAACATTTTATCTTTATTTATATTAAAAAAATAATTTAATGTCTCAAATTAATAAAAAGTATATACTTATAAGGTTATTTTAATTTTGTAAGCTTATAACATATTAATTATATATATAATAATACATTATATAATCAGTCGGATATTTATCGAATTAGATATACCTATTAATATCTGTATTTGTTTCCAATTATAAACGAATTGTAAAATCACTATTTGAATTTGCCTCTCTAGGTACCTATTCAAAAAATTATCTGAGTAAACAAAATCAAATATAAATCAGATACGGATAATACGGATAATATCATTATGCATTGACACCCCTACATGTGGCAAAAGGCTTTTGTCATTTTGGGGTGATGAATCTAATTTTTCCTTGTGCTATGGAAATGGTTTTTAAGTTTTCTAACTTTTCATGAAATTTCAGTCTCAATCTCCATCTAAAGTGGATATGCATATTATTTTAGACTGCTATTTCGATTGAAATTCTGAAAATTCATCCAAAGTTTTAAGATGTTGAACAAAATATATATCACTGATTTTTTTTAAAAAATTAATTTAATTTTAATAAAAGATACCCATATTTCTCAAAGTATACTAAATTTCTTATATATTTATCATAAAAATGCGATTGAAAAAGAAATAAACATTAAATCCAAAACATGATTTGAAATTTCATTGAGATTTCGCGAAATTTCGGTCTTGCTCAACTTCTCCAAGACTAAGATGCCTATTATATCACTCTACAAGATTTCCATCGAAATTTTATAATTTATGAATTTCATCCAAAATCTTGCAGATTTATTTTTTGAAAATTTAAAATAATTTTTAAGAAAAATTTTGATATTCAACAAACAATACTTAAATTTTTGATATATTTGTTGAATTTTTTTTGAAATATTAAGTTTTTATTTAAAAAATAAAATAAAATATCTTGCTACAACATTATAAATTTAATTGATTATTATTATAAATTAGGATACTTAAGACCCTTTAATACTTTTAGTAACTTATTTAAATTTAAAAAAACTAAATATTAACACCTTAAACTCTTATACTAACCTACCAACTCATCTGAATAAATTATAAGTTAGAAATTAATGTGTAAATTATATATTAGTTTGGACTATATCCTTCTTAAAAACTAATGATAAATAAGAAAAATAAGTGTAAATTTTTTGGATGAAATCCCAAGATTTCGTACCCAAATTTGGTTATTTATTTTATTCAAAAAATTAAAAATTATTTTAAAGAAGTTCCATCGCAAAATAAAAATTTTTTAGAAAATTTCATTACTTTCCCCTCCAAAAACACCAAAAAATTCGGTCACTTTGAACTTCATCAGACAAGCAGGGGCTGAACCACATGGGGCTATTACTTTCTCGAGGAGTGCTAGCCCTACTCTCAGTCAACCCATACTCTCACCCACAACCAAGGTTCTAAATATCGACAATATCGGCGATCTATCGCCGATATTTGTCGGTGTCGCTGCCTTCCGAAATATATATACGGTGTAAAGAAAATTTTACATGATATCGTGAGTTATTGACTATATATCGGCAATATCGACGATATATCGCCGATAACCCACCCATTTCGACAAAAACCATTGAATCAAGTTGAAATCAATTTTTCACCCATTTTTTCACAAATAACTCATCATTCATGCAAATTTGCAGACAATCTTGATTTAGAAAGAAAAATAAAAAAGAAAACAAATTGAGACTTGGGTTAGAAAAGAAAGAAGGAAGAAGAGGTCAAGAGGGTACAGTGGTCATGTACCTATCGCCAGT
Source organism: Tetracentron sinense (assembly GCA_015143295.1). Lineage (NCBI taxonomy): Eukaryota > Viridiplantae > Streptophyta > Magnoliopsida > Trochodendrales > Trochodendraceae > Tetracentron > Tetracentron sinense. Next base: position 20,371,579 of record CM026567.1, read on the forward strand.
AGCTGTCGCTGTCTCCAGTCACCGTCGACTTCTCTCCCCTCTTCCTTTTCAACTTCCGAACTCTGCTCTGCTCTCCTCTTTTCTTTCTCTTTCTTTGGTTTCCTCTGTAATCTGTATTGATCAAATGATTTTTTATTTTTTTTTTATCACCGATCGAATGGGTTGGGCTTTAAATGGTTTAAACCCTAACAAGGGTAATGCTAACGTCACATTCGGTCTCACTAAACATACTTTCGAGTAATGCTAATGTCACACCCAGTCCCATTAAACATACTTTCATTATAGTGTTTTAACCCTAACTCTTAACTCTTAAGTTCTTTAACTAGCGTTGAACTATGGTTAACAAGTTTTAACCCTTGTAATTAATTTATTATTTTTAAAGGGATGTCCCCTCTTTACTCCCTTTAAATGTGGTTAAGATTCACTAACCTTTAAGGTTAAAGCATCTAATTTTAAAATTTTTTTAAAAAAAAGTCACCTTGTAACTCCCTTTAACTCTGGTTAAGATTCATTAAACCTTTATGGTTAAAGCATCTGACCTTGGTTTTTAGATTTTTTTTAAAGGAACATACTTGTCCCCTTTTAACCCCCTTTAACTATGGTCAAGATTCATTAACCTTTAAGGTTAAAGCATCTAACTTTGATTTTTAAAAATTAAAAAAAATTATATGTGTGACCTTATAACTCCCTTTAACTGTGATTGAGATTCACCTTTAGGGTTAAAACATCTGACTTTGGTTTTTAGATTTTTTTTAAATGAACATACTTGTCCCCTTTTAACCCCCTTTAACTATGGTTAAGATTCACTAACCCTTAAGGTTAAAACATCTAACTTTGATTTTAAAAAATTAAAAAAAATTAAACGTGTGACCTTATAACTCCCTTTAACTGTGGTTAAGAT